>CM031707.1:14220916-14918100 GCA_018466805.1 Hippocampus abdominalis
TCAGTCTCCTGGAGGAAGCATTTTGTCCACCCCGGTGTGTGCGCGTGCGCTGGCCTCAGAGATGCACGATTAAGTGCCACTCCAGTTTTACAGTGATTATGGAATATTTTGCTGCAACAAGTGAGTGGAACATGTGCATTTCTAAATGCATCTATGATGAGAAGTCAAAATGGAATTCCTGATTAGTGACATTCACTACCATTCATATCCAGAGAAACAATGTTGTGCTTGTCTCAAACTTTGGGTGCTAAAATAGCACATAACAGAACGTGAATGTAAGCAACAACAAAAAAAAGTTTGACCACATCATGGCAAACACTCTTTTCTGCAAATTGTTTTATGTGCTCTGTGACAACAAAGAAGCCTTAGTTGACATAAAATGGTCTTTATTGTGGAGTCAGACAAGCATAACATTTGATTTGCGTGCGCAGGCCAGACTCAATAACACAACTCATAACTGGTTATACACTGTATATTTTTGACTCCAATGCTTTCATTGTGAGTCAAATGGTAAATGGAGAAAAAAAAGTGTGTGCGGATGATTTGAGAGGCTGCCTCACCCTCATTCACTGTCTGCCACGGACATCGCTTTTGGTGACAGACTGCTAAGCTTCGCTATTACATCCACAGGTACATATGAAATCGTAAATACAGTTGACTATTGTTGTAAAACACAATACATGTAAACTAAACTTGTTTGGCTTGGCGGAAGCCAACCGGTCCTCGATAGATTAAAACCTGGAATTTTTGTGTGTGTGTGTGTGTGTGTGTGTGAGAGAGCACATGTGCATTTTGATTGGCTCTTTGTTAGTCTGCCGTAGCTGCAACGGCGCCGCGGCAAGCTTGTTATTTATTGAATTTCCTCTAAGATTACTGCGCTTGGTGACACACTTGAAAGTAGAAAATTGACCTAGGCAAGCATGTGTGAATATCAATATTTGTGTCTCTATCCCTCTGTATTCCATCCCACCTCTCTGTCATCCATCATCACCAAGGCGACCATCCTGTGAAGGCACAGACCACATCAAGATTAGCCGTTTACTCCTCCGCACCCCCCCCCCCCCCCCATCCTCTGCAGCCTTGGCTGAAAGCTCTATCATACAGCCAGCTAAACCTCTCGCCTTTTGCCTCTGCTCTCCACTTCCATGTGTCGTGTGATCAATTTCCCACTGCCACGTTTCAGTTGCCATGTGCTTTTCTAGTTGCCCAAGCATGCTTGTATGTGGTTCCAAATTTTGTCTGTTTTTTTTTTCTTTTTATGTGCGAGAAATGACAATCCATGAAGTAATTTGATCTGGCACATAAGCACTGAACTTTTGTCATTTCAGTTCCCTTCGATTAAATATTAGTAATCTCATTGTAAAGTTAAAAAAAAAATTAATCGACCAATTTAAATCTGGGCACCAATTTGGACTAGTAGTTGTATGTATTCCTTATAGTATCTCATCATTGGAATTTCTCTGTGGAGTTTGTGTGTTTTCCCAGTGTTTGTGAGTGTTTTTGCAGATACTCCGGTTTCCTCCCATATCCCCAAAACATGTTTCTTAGGTGAATCAAACATTCTAAATTCCCCATTGGTGTGAGTGGTTATGTGTTCTGTGATTGACCGGTGACAAGTCCTGGGTGTGCCCTGCCTCTGGCTTGAAGTCAGCTGATTTTCAACCACAATTAGGTCAAGTAGTATTGAAAAACGAATGGACGTGTGTAGTCATTTTCACGGTGGCAAAATTACAAAAAGACTAAAGTAATAACTCAGTTGTTACTTGAGAAAAACAGTCTCCAATGTTCATCAACCAAAAGAAAAAGTGGTTTTCATATTCCATACTTGACTACTTCTCGTCTCATTACATTCGGATCCTTTCGCCCGAAGTGAAAGCGAAATCAATTAAGTCAGTCAATAAAACCGACGCGTGCGTCAAACATACATCCAAAATGATTGAAGAGCCGTCGGTGCTGTGGCATGTAAAGGACAAAACCAATTGACTCACTAGATGGCCTAACAGCGAGTCTAATCATTGACCTTGTGTGTGTTTTGTTAAAAAATAAAAAACGGGGGAAAAAAAACACACACACAACCATAGCTCCACGATAAGTGTCTGATTGACAGTGTTTGCCTGGCAACTGTCTCTTGGCCTCCCAAGAGAAAGGCAAGCTGAGTGCCTTTTGCGCTGAGCAGAGAAGACAGTTATTGATTCTCTAGTTGTCTATTATTTTTGTTTTTCACAGAGAAAGGGTCGAGTGAGCGAGTATTTATTTATTTATTTCCACCACGATTCATTTCATCTTATGAAATTTGGACCCCAAGCTTCACATCCTAAACATCTCAACACAATAATATTCATATGACCTAAGCATTAACAATAAGCTATAGGAGTATAAGCGTACATATCAATCTATAAATCTCCAACACCCCCACAGAGCAATGTGTTGTTTTCTTTCTTTCATAGCAAGCACGTGACCATTATTTACAAATTGTGTATAAAATGAAGGTTTTTGAATGAATGTGACCTTAAAACAGCTTAAACCTAACTCCCCTCTCCCCCAAAATAGACTTTCACAGTTTTGTTCAAGTGTCTCTCAGTGTGTGGCGTTTACATAGCAGAGCAGTGTAGACTTTAATCTAGGGCACACCTTGAGCTGCCCTCCCCCCTTGCTCGAGATGTCGGGCAGAAAAAAAACCTTCCGCTGTCATTAAATTATCCAAGTGTGGATGGCGATGGGCCAATTGTGCTCTAGAGGAATCATATTCAGCTGTGCTGTGGGAGGTGCTTGGGGTCACTTGAAAATCCTCAAACGACTTCATACACTATGCATGAGGTATAATGTCCCATCAAATCGTCGAGTATTCGGGTGAGAATGGGGACTCGCGCGCGCACTCAAATAGAACTGCCTTCACCCAAATACTGTAGTGCCTTTGCTAGCACGTAAGCAAACAAACACAGTTTTCCTTTTATGTTTCCGAACGCGAGCGGAACAGTAAAGCTTAAGTCCCCTTGTCACATGTGCCGCTCGTCTCCCAATTCGGTGGCACAGGCTGCGATGCCCTCGGATGTACTTGGCAAGTAAGCAACTAACCTGCCCGCCAGCATATCTGCTTGCCAGGCGAGCATCGAGGTAGTTTGCATGCCAACTTGCCTCCCCAGCAGCCACAAGCTAATGCTTCACTAACCTTGTCACCCTGCGTCTCCTCCTGTGATTGTGTGCTCGCGTGTGTATTGACACAGGCTGCGTCTAGTCGCACCCTGCAGCGAACTGGCTCAGCGCTGAGCAGCTCCTTCTCTGCACCAACTAGCATAATTCTCAATGGTGATATCTCTCTTTTTTCCCCTCCCCTCCCGGCTACAGTGGCATTTTTAAAGTTGAAGGCAACCCGGTTTGGAACTTTTTGTGCCAGAGCAAGTCATGAAAATATGTAATAAATAAAAGAAACGTTTATTACATGCAAGGAGTTGACTGCTGTAAAAATGTCGAGTGCAGCAGTGGTTAATTAAACTTTTTTTAAATTTTATTTTACATTTATTATATAATATATCGTGTTATTATTTTATTTTACATACCCCTTCTCACACTGCACTTGCTCAGTTTACGCTGTTCCGTAACTGTTAAAACGGATGCATTATTGACTATATAATGTTTTTTTTAGTTTTTTTTAAAAGACAATATTTCTTCCGATTACGTCTTTGCTAGCTAACACAAGCATATTATTTACTGCACAGACAGTGGATCAAAATTTAAATGAAGCAACACTTCACAATTGGCTATTTTCAGCCTCGTGCTGCTGTGGTTGCTGCAAGTCGGCCTTCTTCATGAGTAGGCCGTCACATCAGTGTGTAGCCATGGACGAACCGTTCAAATAAACAAGTTAAGATAGCCAGAAGCTCTTGACTTTATGGTTGGTTTGGTAAGCAGCTGAAAAGCATACTGTGGTCTTTTCGAGCTTGTTTGACTGACCCCGTTTTAGGACCTCCTTTGCACAACCGCATTTAGCACTTGACTACGTGAGTTCTTACACTGGAGTCATGTCAAGTTTTGAAACGCGCCACTCTGTTCTTGTGTTCCTCCGTCTCTGTCTTGCAGATCTCACCGACCAATCACGGATGAGAAGCCCCAAGCAAGAAAAGCATGACGAGCAGACGTGAAGAAGAGGGAGCGTGTCAAATCCATCCAATTCTTGCCTCCCTCTATGCTTTCTGTTAGAGATCCATCCATTTATTTATTTCGCCGCCACCACTGAAGAGTTTCCCTCTTCCTCCTTCACTCACCATCCTTCAGTTTTTTTTCTCTTCATTTTTGAGTGTATTATCTTGATTTGTCTCTCTGGAGTGTATGATGCCTTGATTTATTGTCAAGTTGCGCAGGCACACCCGTGCCTTCTCGGAAATAAATCCAGGTGATCCGGCGGTGATGAGACGACAGGTTGTGTGCCTTTGTGTTGTTTGTGAATGTGTGCTATGGCTGTCTCGTCACAGCATGCTAATAACAACTGGAAATGGGCTTGTGTGCACCCGTCTTACAAGGCCCAGAGGCTTGATTGTGTGCCGTGCTTGTGATTTCATTAAGAGAAAAAAGTGGAGGACCGATGAATGCTGAAGTGAGTGTGTATTAATGCGTGTGTGTGTGTATGTGTGTGTGTTAATCATGTCTCTCCGCTATAGTAAACCTCTGTGCGTTTATGTGGTCACGAGAAGGTGCATGTGCGGATGCGCATGAGGCAAACAGCGGACAGGCCACATATTGTCCCTGCTGCTGTTACCATGGCGACTGTGTTGGTTTGCACAAGCAGCAAGGTGTGGAAGAAGCTTCCAGATAACCCGCGAGGTCAGCGCACAAAGGTACACCCCGCAGCACCGCCGATAGGCGCGCACTTAACCCTTCCGCCCTGTGTGTGTGTGTGTGTGTGTGTGTGTGTGTGTGTGTGTGTGTGTGTGTGTGTGTGTGTGTGCGCGTGCGCGTTTATGCGTGACTTTGTTTATGACTTTTAAAGATGCATTTCCATATGCGGCAATGGAGGAGAATGATCGTATTTACCTGGCATACAGCCTACGGTCAGCGACGGCAAAGTGGAGACAGTAAGTTTGACATTTGTATGCCAACACTTGTAGGTCTAAGGCAGGGGTCGGCAACCCAAAATGTTGAAAGAGCCATATTGGACCAAAATTTAAAAAAATATATGTCTGGAGCTGCAAAAAAAAAAAAGCCTTACAATGAAGGCAACACATGCTGTATGTAGCTATACGAGCTATATTAGTCTGCTATCAACATGACTAAGTTGGCTACAAATACACAACGAGCATTCATGATGAAAAGTTTTTTTTCTCCCCTGCAGTTCATCCTGTAGAGGAGGGGTGCCCAAACTTTTTTGACGGAAGGTCTACTTTTCGAACAACCAACCTCCCGCGATCGACCCGTTCCCGCATACGCACACACTTACACACGCATGCCGTAATGAGCAACAGCCAGAACGGCCGCTAAAATGAACGAGGCACGGGACGCACTTTTGCAGCTATCGTAGCTCACGTGTACCGTTTAAAACTGCTTCTCTTGGCCGCCCAGATTGCCGTTCTTAGCAAGTCCCCTCGGTGAATTGTACTTGAAAGGAGCTGTTTTTTTTGTGTTTTTTTTTAAAGAACAGCCCTTTTACTGACATCCCGCCCAGCTAATAGAAACGTGTGTCGCAGGCTATGACGCAAATATTCGTTGATGAAATGTTAATATTTATTCCGACACATTTTTACAGCATCGAAAAACGTGAATAATGTTTGTGTCATGTTTGTCCTCTGACAGAAACCATTGTGTAATATCTGTTTCGTGTTATTTGTGTATTTGAGGGCTGGGTTAGTTGAGTAGGGGGTGACGTCATAGAGAGGGGTTGAGGAGTCAGTCTGAGTGTGGAGTGCATGGGTGTGAGTTGGGGCCAGCAGCAGCTCCTGTGAATGTGTTTTAATTGCTGCCTCTTTTTGTTTATTAAAAAGCGAACAGACTGCATCAGCGACTGCGTCCATCCTTGACCACATTGAAGGGCATTACAATATTAAAACAAAAAAATATATTTTTCCATTTTCAAACATTTTTAAAAAAGCTCCAGGGAACCACGAGGTGGCGCTAAAGAGCCGCATGCGCTCACGAGCTGCGTGTTGCCGACCCCCGGTCTAAGGTATGCTGATGTTTGTCATTGTTCCAGCCATGAGGTATCGACTGCGCATTTGGATCCAAGCTATCACCTTGTGTACCCCTAAAAGCCATTATTTATTCTTTTGAACGATTCGCCGTAATTAGTCATGACTTATTGAGAAGAAAGGACTATAACTAACCAAAACTATCTAGCTAGTGATTTTGAAATGATGACCGCTTGCGGTCAGATTTCAGCGATGATTTTTGTCAAAATCACATCACGGGAGCAGTCCAGAGCGGTGGCAACTGCTACAGACGGTCCAGTCAGAACGAAATGATCACGTGGTTCATGTCCAACAAACAGGTTTTAGTGAGGGTTGCAGCATGACATTTCTTTGTTGTTCTCGTACTCATTTTGTTTCTAGACTGGTTTCTTTCCATTTTGTTGCAGCTCCGGATTTACTGGATTAGCACTCAGGAGAGCACCAACCTCTGCCAAGGTAGAATAATCGAGAAAATCATGACATGCAAAGGCCATAAGGTTCCACTCCAGCCCTGTTGGTACAGCTCCATCTGCTGGATCTGAGTGACCCACTTGGCCCCGATGCACGTGGACTGTACTCATAATAGCCAAAGGTGAATGACATGATTGTACCCTCACTCAAAGCTACTTCCAAATCTCACTCGCTGCATGTCACAACTCTGCAAAGTTTCATGAAAATTGGTCAAGTAGTTTGCAGTAAGGCAACTGTTCTCAGTTTGCAATTTTCAGTTTCTCAAATGTTGGTCTTTTTCCACAAGTCAAAAGCAGACGCTTCACCTAATTGGTCTTACTAAGCATCCGAACCGAGTGCTCTGTTGTCGACAGCCGCAAATAGACGGATATATTTTCATTTCATCTGAGGATAGCTACGTTATAATTTGATTACTCTAGCAAGCTGTCCACTTCCTAATTAAATTCTTGAACCTTTTACCTCTGCAATAGCGAGTCCAAGATCTCACATGCATCGTCTATCTGACCGTAATATGATGGCTTCTTGTTCAGTCCGATTACAGGAGCTTAATACCGACAATTATGCCTTCACAAAGATTAGCATGCTCATTTTGAGTGACACTGATTGAGCAATGTTAATTATTTTTGGTGTAGAACTGCACTGCATCTGATTGGCTGTTTCTTATGGACCGAATATTGCACTAGATTATTCAAAGTCCAGTCTCATGTCATTTTCATTGTAAATTGCAGTGATTGTGGAACTGTTAATGAAGATGGCTTGGAGTATTTTGACCCTATGATCAGTTGATCAGCTGCATTGATGGCAGTTTGGTCTTATCACTGCAACGAATGCTACGCTCAAATGATGTCATGATGATGATGATGATGATGATGATGGATTCAGGCGTATGGCATCTTGTCACTGCGTTGTCATGTGCGTTGGTGTGTGTTTGAAACCCGGTACCTCCTTCTCTAAGCGCCGCTTCCCCACCAAGGATTAGTCTGCTCTGACCCATCAGCCATGATGCACATATTGCCTATATTGAACCGCGCGCCGTGTTTGAGTTTTCCGCCGGTGACTCTCATATCTCTTCTCTCTCCTTGACATTTCTTTACAAATACCAGCCTCGATTCACTCTGTTATTGCTTTCTCCTATTCAGTCATCCTGCGACGGCACAAGCTCCGAAAAGCCCAGCCACCGCCGTGTGTCATTTGGTTTTTATTAGAAACACGTGGACTTTAATTAAAATGGATTTTGAGAAATGTGATGGATATTTCGGCGATATATATCAGATAGGGGAGCACAATGGGTGAAAAGAAAATCGAGGACCAGCCCTTATTGAAAATGGTAGGGGGCTGTGAAATTAGATAAACATGCAGGTCCGGTGTTTGCTTTCTCGGGGAAGCTGAGCTTTATTCCATTCAGTCAATTAGGATCTCTTCGTGCACATCACATGCCTGTCTTTTTAGTCCCCCTCCCGCTCTCTCTGAGGACTTAAGATTTTGTTGTCCCTGCCAGCTTCTTTCTCAACCGTGCACCTTCGCTTCGGTGCC
This sequence comes from Hippocampus abdominalis, assembly GCA_018466805.1. NCBI lineage: Eukaryota > Metazoa > Chordata > Actinopteri > Syngnathiformes > Syngnathidae > Hippocampus > Hippocampus abdominalis. The sequence continues at coordinate 14,229,076 of CM031707.1, forward strand.
GTGAAAGACCTGGGACTGTGGTTGCCGTGGTAACCGGCGCCGCTTTGATTGGAGGAATCGGCTGCATAGTGGAGCTTGCGAGGCATGCTTCTCTATGCGGCAGTATTGATTTCCAGTCTCGGATCGTTTGTGGGGCCCACTTGACAGCAATAGGTCACGGAATTGTTGGAGGAGGGAGGGAGATTTAGCATACTGTAATTAGCACGTCTTTTTTACACTTAAGTGCAGCCACGTGACAGGTGATTGTTTGAGTTGATGCGTGAGTTTGAACCTTTTCGTCATGTCGTTTAACGTTCTCTATGCTTCAGCAGCTCGCCTCCGCACTCCTTAGTGCCTGCTCCCCCAATCAGCTGAGGAGGTGTCAGCCAGCGAGAGGCGGTGTCAGACTTTGACAAACCGCTGCCCTTTAGAAAGCCTTAATGGGGATCAATTCGCGTGAAGTAAGACACATGCAGTCACATAAAAGTTCCGAGACGTTTCCATACATCAACCTGCTCCTTGACTTCATCCGCTCCTCCATTTCGCTTACCCCCCCGGCCCCCTCCTCCCCACTTTCCCTTTCACCTCCTCCAGCCAACTTGGCTTTTTGGATGTGAGATTTTGCCAGCGATCCTAATTGGACTGTGTGACTTCATTAATGACTGTCGACATTCGCTTGCACACACTTCCAGGGAGCGCCCTTGCTAATTGAATTGGCTCTTATTAAGCACGCTAAGGCGCTGCGCTGACCGAGTGTTGAGCACATCTGTTTTGCACCGCTGACTTTGCATGCATGTTCTCCCTATACTGACTTGGGTATTTTTTCAGGTTCTCCAGGCTCCTCCCACATTCCTAACGAATGCTTCTGAGTTTAATTGAACCCTTTTTGTACTCTGGTTTCGAACTGCAACAGATCATTTTAATCACTATAATCGTGCTGATTATTATCTCGATTAATCGAATCAGATGAAAAAAAATCTGTCCTCTAATTGCCATCCATTCATGCAAAAATAGGAACATAATTTTAATTGACAGTACCAGAAAATGAGCAAACAAATGAATTATGATTCCGTTGCTGGTTTGTTCCGTAACATAACACGATAGGTCTGCTCTCATGAAAAACTGCCAAAATTGGAGAATATTTAATATTGAGAAGCTGAAGTTTTGAGAATTAGGAAACCGAATTGGTGACATGATTATGAAAAATAATGATCAATTCATTTGATAATTGATTTGTTGCTGATTAATTGTTGCACCTCTACTTAGGTGTAAATATAATCATGTTCAATTTTCATTGGCACTGTCAGACATACTCATTTTGACTCCCACGGTGTTATAAATATTACAAACAAAACGACTCGCATTTCTCTTACTTTATAGCGGAGCTCATCACCCTGTTTTTAGAACTTATTTGTGTCACTCAAGGATGCATCACCTGATTTGATGGCACGACTGTAGCTCCGTATGGCTTGTGTGCAATCGGATTCTATTTAAGTCAACGTACGGAAAGTGTCTCTTCACGCCCGTACTATAATGCAATGTTGATGTAAGCCACACCTCAGGCAGTGCCATTACCATTCATGTTGTCCATTGCAAAACTGTCAAAATGCAGGGGGGGGGGAAACTGTTGCGTAACCGCTCTTATCAGTCAAGAGCAAATCCCGCTTGTGTTGGATTAGAGGCAACAGGAGACTCTCAAAATAATCTTAATGTTATAATAAACCTGTAAAACGACTCTGAAATGCAACATTTGAAGTGTTCTTAACACCTTGAAAATGCCATTGGAATGAAATAAATGTTCTTGTTCACGTAATAATAATAACAATCAAAGTGTTCAGGTCAATTTTGTGCTGACTTTTCTGTACTCGCTCGGAAATTCGTCCGATCCCTCTTGCCACATTCCGAAAACTGTTTTGTGCATTGAAGGCTGATTAGGTCTTAATACGAGTGCTTGTCTGAATCTGTGTCAGTCAGATTGACTGGTGATTAGTCCGGCGTGTACTCCCAAGTCACACTTGAAGTCAGCTGTGACAGCCTCCGGCGAGGCCCTTCGTTTCATGAAAATAGTCAAGAATAGCATGTCTCATTTGGTATTTTTATTTCAAGATGTTTATTCTTGCACACAGAGGTACCGGGTTCGATCCCAGCTCCGGCCTCCCTGTGTGGAGTTTGCATGTTCTCCCCGGGCTTGCGTGGGTTTTCTCCGGGTGCTCCGGTTTCCTCCCACATTCCAAAAACTTGCATGGCAGGCTCGTTGGGCACTCTAAATTGTCCCTGGGTATGAGTGTGAGCGTGGATGGTTGTTCGTCTCTGTGTGCCCTGCGATTGGCTGGCAACCAATTCATGGTGTCCCCCGCCTACTGCCCGAAGACTGCTGGGATAGGCTCCAGCACCCCCCGCGACCCTAGTGAGGATGAAGCGGTTCGGAAAATGGATGGATGGATGGATGGATATTCTTGCACAAGATCTGCTATTATGGAACTGCTTATAGACTCAAAGCGGGTTTATTTCTTTCTAAGATTTGCGACATCCACCTATGCCTCTACTTCTAATCTGAAAAAAAACGAATTAATGATTGGTGTTTCCCTTTGATCAGGAGGGTAAAAAAGAATAAGGCCCACTTAGGCCCCCCCCCAAAAAAAAAAAACAAGCAGGATATCTTGTTTTATGTCAAATGAATGAATAAATACAGTCTGAACACGTCACATACATTGTACTGAATAAGTACACAAAAAATACACGTGAAATGTACAATCATTTGTCACTTAATTGTATCGTGGCCATGAAAAAAAGTTTTCAGAATCTCAATTCGTTTGTCAATGATATGGGCCAAATGTCAGCCATCATTTGGGGAGGCCCCCTTCACTTTGAGCCCTTCGGAACTTGCCTTTCCTGACGCAGCGTCTCTGCCTTTGATTTTTTTCTGACTTCCTGCACTGAACTACACCATCTGGACAGCGTGTCCCTCAATAAGGATCTCGCAGACAGAGAGTGGGCATCCAAAGGGTGCTCGGTCTTTGCATAGTGTAGAAAACAGCAGGGGACCTGACCTCAGTGTCTGAACTGCATCTCTGCCTGTCACTGCGACGCGAGCCGAAGGTTGGCCCGTGCCGCCACCTGACAATGTCACGGCTGACATCAGAGGAGCCAAAGCCCTCCTGCACAACAGCGATCAAAAGTGAAGCGAGTGGACCTAAAAATATCAGTGCTTGATGAAGTCAGCTCTTAAAGTGCATGCCTGTCAACATGTGCATTTTCCCCGTATTTTATCATTTTTTTAATCGTTTCAAATTATGAACGGCGCATTACAACTTTTATACAGGGGGGAAAAAAAACAATTGTGAATCGATCTCACAAAGACCATTTTGGCTCAAATCCAGAACGTCTCACCTGCTGGTAGCCAACGACAATGCCGTCGTCGATCGCTACTATTGTCACGGCAAACCAGCAAAAGTAATCCTCAATCGTATATTTTTTTTCATCGCTGCGTACGGTCAGGAATGATAAAGCATGATGTGCGCATGCGCGGTAAACCGTTGTACGGGTTTTTGTTGCTTTGTAAGGGGAATCGTAATAACGCACGATTGTTTTATGTTGAGGGGGAAGAAATTTCATCTGGCAGTTACTATACAGCACATTTGACAATAAAGTTGTATTCCATTCCATTCCATTCCATAATTTATAAGGGCAGCTATTAGCCGAGGTTGACAGGTATGAAAGTGGGTGGGGCTGTGAAGGGGCGGTGCAGCGGGAGGCGGGGCCAGGTAAGGTGACGGTCGAAACAGGAAGCTTTCTAATTTATGTTTTTGTAGTGGCTGGAAAAAAAAAAAAAATCCTACAGCCTGTAAATTTATTACATTCAAGTAAGAGCGTGTCTGAGGGCAACACGGCCTTAAATCCCCTGAACCTCACTCAGCTCTCCCCTGGATACAATCGAAGGGTGATTGTATGATGATGATGATGATGATGACACGCACACATGCAGCAAAGAGGCACATGATTTAATCCTGCCCCACTCACCAAGATAAGCCAAGAGTGTGATCATCCCTTCTTCCCTCATGTGTCCTTTGCCTCTTTCTTTCCTTGAGAAACTATTGAGGCATTGTCCCTTGCCTCTATTATAATGACACTTCTCAGCCCCGCTTTTAATGCCTTATTATTCTCTTATTTCGGCTCTGGAATCTTCACTTCCACCAGCAGAAGAGGCAAACACAGATTCTGCCTCTTTATTGCAGGCCTGCGCTCTGGATATGAGAATCTCCTTCCAAGGGGATTTCAGTGCCTTCCACACCGCTATCAGCTCGTCGCAAGGCGCTATGTTCCGATATCATGGCAGTAAGTGTCACGACAGCTGCCTCGGTTGGGACATATGTGAGCCTACTTGAGCTTGTAAAAGAACATAGGCCCGGTAGATTGCGAAGGCCGCGAACTGCACACCGAGATGGTTTTCCAATTATTTCTCGTGAAGGGTTCATAACTCATGTTTCACACCAGTCGGTTCAGTTGACTTAAGTCTGGGAAGGTTCGCATTTTGTGGTGTTTCCATTGTAGTCAAATGATCACAGTTTATTGAAGTGGTCCGCTTCAGTATGCTTTTCGTCTGGCGGAGCCGCACAGAACTATTTCTGTTCTTTTGGTTCATTTCTTAAGGTAAAGCATGTTTTGGTGCATCTGTTGTAATGTAGACTGAAATAATCTGACTAGAAGCATTTCACTTTTCATCACCCTTTTTTGATTGGCAAGTTTAGACTGTGCCGGTGCAATGATGTTGCCCAATTTGTTCCAACTGCGGTGTAACCACTGCACCGTGCAAGATCATCACAAGTACCATAGGAAATCATCCATTTGTTTTTCCAAAAGTTTGTTGTTGTTGTTGTTGTTTTATCTTCCTATGCCAGTGACTGATGGTGACGGAAAGAAAAATGATGAATGCTCTTCCACTAGATGACAGATAATTAAATTGTGCATTATTTTGATGGCATTCTGACAGCAGAATAAACAGAAAGAGAAAAAATGGCACGCACACAACTTAAATTGATTTTTGTAATTATACAGTCAAACCTCGGTTTTCGTCCATAATCCGTTCCAGAAGGCTGTTCGAAAACCGAAATTGTTCGAAAAGCGAAACCACGCTCTTTTTAAAATAAAAATGTTTACTGAACACGTCTGCTCACAATGGAAAGCAACACAAGGAAGCGTCACTTCCTCGTGTAAGGAAGGCGGAGGAATCAAATGGTGCATTCAAGTGCGCTCAGTTTGTTCGTGAACCGAAATTTGTTCGTCATCCGAGGCATAAAAAACTCAGTTTTTGGTCAAAAACGGAATTGGTCGAGAACCGAGACGTTCGAAAACCGAGGTTTGACTGCACTTGATATGATGTGATTTGGGCGGCCCGGTGATCAAGTGGTTCGCGTGTCGACCTCACAGTGCAGAGGTACCGGGTTCGATCCCGGCTCTGGCCTTACTGTGTGGAGTTTGCATGATCTCTGCATTGGGTTTTCTCCGGGTACTCCGGTTTCCTCCCACGTTCCAAAAACATGCATGGCAGGCTGATTGTGCACTCTAAATTGTCCCTAGGTGTGAGTGTGAGCGGGGATGGTTCTTCGTCTCTCTGTGTCCTGCGATTGGCTGGCAACCAGTTCAGGCGTTAGTTCTCCCGCCTACTACCTGAAGACAGCTGGGATAGGCTCCAGCACTCTCCGCAACCCTTGTGAGGATAAAGCGGATCGGAAAATGGATGAATGGATGGATGGATGATGTGAAATGTGGTGTACTGGGAGTTTATAAAGCACGGCCAACCATTGTGATGTCAGTCCTGTATTACACTTTAATGGTGTCCTTAATGGAGAAACAGTTTTTTTTTGTTTTTTTCAAATTTTCATAAGAGGACTTAGATTGAAATGCAGACGATGGACTGCGCGTTTTTTTTTTACACTTGTTTGTACAGAGGAAAAGAGGGACATGGCAAACTGACAACAGGCACTCCATTACCCCGCCGCGTATTCTTTTGCCTCTTTGTCACTCACACACTGACACAAATGCAGTGTCAATAATGGCAGGATGCCGTTTGTATAATGATGCTATCTCTCCAGAAAGACGGCGCGCTATCGGCTTTGTCTGTCACACAAAGAGACGAAAGGCAGCGAGAGTATGAGTGGATCACCCCGACGCACGAATATACACTGAACCTCCATCGTGGCGGCCTCTGATAGACTTCCTGTGTCAACAGTGGATTTCATTAACCACGAACGGGCCCCGGCCTTTATTTCACGGGCACAAAAGCAGAGTTAGCTTGTGATTTGTAGTCCAAATGGACCACACACACCGAAAAGCCAGCGTCGACATGAGCGCTCGAAATGTGATATTTGATCATCAAACCATACATCAGATAATGCTCAAATTTCCTTTGTGTTTCCACTACCTGTGATTGATACTCTACTGCTGACTTCATTTGCAAATCATTAAGAGAGCATAAATTAAGCACAGCCAATTTCCTGTTTGATTTCACCTTAAACTTCCAATTAGGTGCTTTCACTCAAGCCATCAGTCTTTTGCCCGCCGCGGGTCGTGCGGCGGCGCTTCCCAGCCTTTATTGAACCGCTGTGTGTTATTTTACACACCGCCAACCAAAAATGTCATAAAAAAAGTGATCTTGCCTCAATTTAGGCGCAAATTGTCTCGCCACGTGTGAAATTTGGACCCGTTTAGTTGAGCTGAAGTCATTACGTGAATGTTAAGTTGCCACCGCTGAGGCACAGATTAATTGGGCCTTCTGCCGTCAAGTGGAAGAGCATTTCATTGTTCTGTCAATATACACTCAAACCTCCGTTTTCAAACGTCTCGATTCTCGACCAATTTGGTTTTCGACCAAAAATTTCTATTTTTTTTATGCCTGGGATGACAAACAAATTTCGGTTCTCGAACAAACTGAGCTTGAAAGCACCATTTGACTCCTCTCGCCTTCCTTACACGAGGAAGTGACGCTTCCTCGTGTTGCTTTCCATTGTGAGCAGACGTGTTCAGTAAACATTTTGATATTAAAAAGAGCGTGGCTTCGGTTTTCGAACAATTTCGGTTTTTGAACAGCCTTCTGGAACGGATTATGGATGAAAACCGAGCTTTGACTGTACTGTATGTTACTGGCATTTACAAAGATACATTATTGAATTGAATTGAATTGAATTGAATACAACTTTATTGTCAAATGTGCTGTGAGTATGTGTAACATACAGCACAGATGAAATTTCTTCCCCCTCAACATAAAACAAGAGGAGCCGCTTATTTCTGGTAAATAATCATTTTGAACCATCAGATCATTTTCTTGATGTTTGCTTCTGGCACACTAAACTGCTACGGCACAGTGGTTTGGAATCACCGCTGCCCACAGATAATTCATATTTGGCTCCCTGTAACATGAAACATAATCTCTCTTAGAGGCTTTTTTTTCTTGTATGTGTGTATGTGGTGTGTGCCAGGGTGGCGGGGGCCCTGTGAATGATGCCTCCCGCCTTTTTACCTGCTGCCAGGTGAGCTGGCCGCTGGCATCAGGGCAGCGGAATGCCAATCAGCTTTGGCCTGCGGGTCACGTACGGTCAACTTGTGTTAGATGAGGACGCTTTGAGGTGGCAATATGGTCTGAAATCTTAATGAGCAACATATTTAGGCCGTTAGGCTTACAGTACAATGAGACTGGATGTGGGCTGGGCAGCGGGGGGGGGGGGGGGGGGGGGTGAAAGTCGAGCCCTCTCTTGCCTATAGATGGCAGCAATACACTCACTCTGAGCCTGAGTCATTCTGTGTGTCGCCAAGCACTTTCTCTGTGACAGAAAAGGAGGTGAACCCCACCCCCGCCCCAGTGGTCCAAAACAGCACATTTGTCTTATCTCTATGTCATGAATTAGTGATTTGCACTAAAGGTTGCAGGACTTGATCAACTGGCATGCACGCCATCGTAACCGGACCAAGCGTTCTCATGCCACGGCTATTTTTGTGCCTTGCTCCTTCCTGCTCGACAAAAATCGCTCCACATCAACAACATTCACATTCTAGTCTGTGCTTTTCTGTTCTACTCCACGACAAAAGTTCAATCGATCAACCGCATGATGCTAAAAGGTGGTGCTGCAGTCTGTGTTAGAAAAGAGACTAGGGGGAAAAAAAAGAAAAATTCCAAATTCATGACCTGAGTTTTAATTATTGCAACCTAAAATTAATTTGTGGTGTATAATTAGAATTGGACGGCACAGTGATCAATTGGTTAACACGTGGGCCTCACAGTGCAGAGGTGCAGGGTTTGATTCTGGCTCTGGTACAGTCAAATCTCGGTTTTCGTCCATAATCCGTTCCAGAAGGCTGTTCGAAAACCAGAATTGTTCGAAAACTGAAACCACGCTCTTTTTAAAATAAAAATGTTTATTGAACACGTCTGCTCACAATGGAAAGCAACACGTCATTTCCTCGTGTAAGGAAGGCGAGAGGAGTCAAATGGTGCATTCAAGTGTGCTCAGTTTGTTCGAGAACCGAAATTTGTTCGTCATCCGAGGCATAAAAAACTTGAAGTTTTTGGTCAAAAACCGAATTGGTCAAGAACCAAGACATTTGAAAACCGAGGTTTGACTGTATTCCTCTGTGGTGTTTGCATGATCTCCTCATGCCTGCGTGGGTTTTCTCCGGGTATTCCCGTTTCCTCCCACATTCCAAGAACATGCAATTTGGTTGATCCAAATTCGCAACCCTTGTGCGTAGCAACATGCTTGAATGTGGTTCTTGACTATATTTTATTAATTCTAGATCTGCGTGAATGAGCCTTGGGTTTGAAATTACAGAATTTAATTCATTGGTGTAATATTGAACCCAAAATGTTGTGCGGGTAAAGCTCCCTGGATTAAACACCTCCTAAAGAAATGGTCAGCCAATATTTGGGGAAATCTGGCCGCAGTATGTAAACAGCCATACAGTAAAACCGACGCATCAATTCCTGTGCAAAATAGTGAACGTAGTGGTCATGGCACCGACGCTTCTCCGCACCGCTGACCATCATGAGCCATGAAATTGGTTCTTTTCTTATTTAGGATGTGAACATTTGCTCAGCATGAAACAACAAATCGTTTTTTGGGTCCGTGCTCTCACCGTACACTACCAGGCGCCTACAGCACATCTACAATTTGTGCGTGTGTGTGTGTGTGTGTGTGTGTGTGTCTCTCTCTCTCTGTCGGTGTGTGTGACAGAGTCATTTCATGCTTCATTTGTTGCCTCATGAGCATTGTTAATAAACAAGAGCCTTTGTTGCTTGTGCCTCAGTGGGATTAGGTGTGGCACCCTGCTCATCAGCGTCATGTCTTTGTCGTCACACACATTCTTTTCAGTCACTGTTGCCACATTCATGTCATCAAGACAGATGTGCTGCTGTTCAGATCGTTCATTTGCTCCTTTATGTTTCTTTGGGATAGGATTTTTTCCCCCCAATCAGCTATTTAAAAAGCTTTCATTAACAGTGACTTCTCTCAAGGGAGGCTTATTTCTCCCACCATCTGAACCATTAACACAGAAATCGTTTTCCCTGAAACCTCCTCTTAACATCTCCGCAAGGCCGCCGTTGAAACTACCTTGTGCTATTATTCTTAGGTGACTCATCCTCCGAAGGCGTATGTATGTAACACTTTGTGAATCATGTGCAGATGCAGCCGGGTGATTTATGAAGGTGGACGAGAGCGGCTGCATTTCCGATTGCCAAGGAGTGATTTCTGATCGTTGCCCTTGGTCTTACTATGAAATTCAATGGAATGCAATCATTGACTTCTGCGGTCATTTGACACATGTGTGTTTGAAGCATATTTCTTCATTTGTACACACATGTTTTTCGGAATGATAATGAAAAAGCCCCGCGATTGGTTGGCAATCAGTCCAGAATACACCCTGCCTCTTGGCCAAAGTGAGCTGGTGTAAACTCCAGTTCGACCGCACCCTTAATGAGGATAAGCTGTACAGAAAATACATCAAATGATGTCAAGGCAGACTGCGCAGAACTAATACGTTTTGCAGCACACACAACATAACCTCCCCACCCCCAAATAAATAAATAATAATCGTACAGTAAATATATAGCTTGCCCTTGTTGAACATTTATGAACTCTGGTTTTCTTAGCAGTTCTTAGCAATGGTGGACCCCTAGAAGGGAGGACATGAGGACAGATGATTTGAACAGATTTATTTTGACCCATCGATCCATTTTCCAATCCACTTATCTTCAAGCATTATTTATTTAATAAAGAACTTTATTTGACAATAAAGTTGTATTCAATTCAATTCAATTCAATTCACGAGGCATGCTGGAGCCTATCGCAGCTGTCTAGTAGGTTGCGGACACCCTGAACTGGTTGCCAGCCAATCCCGGGGCACACAGAGACCAACAATCATCCAGTCTCACACTCGCACCACCAAGGGGCGATTTAGAGAGTTCCATTAACCATGTTTTTGTAATGTGGGTGAAAACCAGAGTACCCGGAGAAAACCCACGCACGCACAAGGAGAACATGTGAACTTCAAGTGTAGTGTTCGATGCCGGAGCCGGAATCGAACACTACACTTCTGCACTGTGAGGCGGATGTGCTAGCCAGTCAAACACCGTGCCGCATTATTTTTTTTCATAAATACTTAAATAGATGGAACTAAATGGCGGTCGGTGAAGACGGTATTTACTTTTGACATCTAACAATTTCAAGAGCTGGAGTTTATTTCCCTTTCAAGGCGGTTTTGCATCGCAAAGTCATTGACAACATGCATTAAGAGACTGAGAGACTGTTGATGTGCTTCGGTATCTATTCACCGCAGGTCTGTGAATCTTCATCCTCCATCAGCAAAACACAATTTTTTTGCACAGAAGCATCGGTTGTGATGGCGTGTTTGAGGACATTGCTTCAGAATCTGGTTTGTGTGTGTGTGTGTGTGTGTGTGTGTGTGTGTGTGTGTCTTAATTGAAGAAAATGATCTGATCAGTTCTAGCGGAATACTAATGTGTAATGGCTGGTCCTGGAAGGGGTGTGACGCGATGTGGCAGACCACTATGAGAACACATCAGACAGCTGTTTTCGTTTGGGCTTTGTGGTAGATGAACGACTAGGGCTTCAGCACTATGGAGGTGTACCACAAGGGTTGGTTCTCTGTTATTGCATTTTATATATTAAACACATTAATACAAGAGTTATGACAAATATTCTTCATTGAAGATACTATGCGACCAAACACGTAATAGAAATCACTACACACTTGCGTTCATTTGGATTGAGCATGGCAGTTTTCACATGCCGATGAAGGCAGAGCACACACTACACATCAGTTTAAATACAATGTTTGTTTGCATACTTCTAGGGCTCGACATAGGTTGGGAAACTGGTTCATTCGACTTCTGCGTTAAACTTTTAGCTAGTTCAGTTTTGCACCGTCGTTACAAGGCTAAAGTCTGCAGTTGTAAACCTTTAAAAGCTTAAAAATGGGCAAAAGCAAATTCCCAAAACATGACGCTGGAGCAGTGTTTTTATAGTCATTAACTTGTACATTTTTCTGCATCATAAAGAAACCAATCTATGGATTCCATGACACACACACACAGGGTGCATGGTGTCACTCAGGTAAGGTGGCGAGTCGGTCGGTGTGACCAGGTCTTGAGTGTCTCATAGTTCTGAGGGCATTTTGGCCAGCAGCCTGCACGCCTTCACTCATTCTCGGCTCCCTCGGGAGTCTTCTCTCCCACACTGCAGGGAGATTGAACTGTGAGTAAAGCACCCATTTTGGAGAATTGTTGTTTATCGAAATGTTTCAAAGGAGCCCAGACGATTTTAGTCCTACTCACAGTGAAAAACACACGCACACACACACACACACACACACACACACACACACACACACACACACACACAGACCAGACCCAATCATAGATGTTCCTTCTACGTCATGTTAAGAGTTAAGGTGTCAAGGAAACTTCACGCACCAGAAAGAATCTATTTGTTTTGTTGTGGAGTCAATATTGTTTTCTGCCCACACCGCTTTGTTCTCGGAGTCAACAACGCAACTTTCTGAAGGCGCAACGTGATCCACTACAATGACTATTCTACATGCAGAAACTGTCAACACCTGTTCAAGGACCGTGTGTTATTCCACCTGGGATGAAAGCGTATTATAGCATAGCCTCAATTTTGGGATACTGATTGGAGAGGTTTGAGTGGAAAAAAATGCTTTAAGTTTTTGGGCGCATCAGGACATGACTTTTGGTGTATACCTATCACATCATCGTTTTGTCTTTACAATGATGTATTCACTGCGCACCCACTAGTTTTGATAGATTAATATTGTGCTTTTGGAATATGAATTAACCAGAGAAAAAAATCCAAAAGAGGAAGCTCTCAATTTACCGGTCGATCTACGTTCCAATCAGTGGTGTAGTGGGGATTTTTTAAGTGGGTGTACGCGATTCTGGGATGTTCTAACATCAATCCTAGGCTACAACACCAGTTGAACTAACGTTAAATTTAATGTTTCACTACTCCAAAATAATCACAGGCCAACGTTATTAAGCATAACTCGCATTAGAACAATGATCAACAAACATTTCACTAACCCGCAGACAGTGCAGGGCTAAAACCGAAATAAAAATTGAATGTGGCGTCGGGAGAAGTGGGTGGACGGCGTACCCCCGCGTACCACGCCCACTACACCCCTGGTTCCAACCCTCATCTATGGTCACGAGCTATGGGTCGTGACCGAAAGAACGAGATCCCGGATACAAGCGGCCGAAATGAGTTTTCTCCGCAGGGTGTCCGGGCTCTCCCTTAGAGATAAGGTGAGAAGCTCGGTCATCCGGGAGGCGCTCAGAGTCAAGCCGCTTCTCCTCCACATCGAGAGGAGCCAGATGAGGTGGCTCGGGCATCTGATTAGGATGCCTCCTGAACGCTGGTGAGGTGTTCCGGGCATGTCCCACCGGGAAGAGACCCCGAGGGCAACCCAGGACACGCTGGAGAGACTATGTCACCCAGCTGGCCTGGGAACGCGTCGGGATCTCCCAGGAAGAGCTGAAAGAAGTGGCTGGGGAGAGGGAAGTCTGGGCTTCCCTGCTAAAGCTGTTGCCCCCGTGACCCGACCTTAGATAAGCGGTGGATGGATGGAAAAAATCCATACCATTTTTACCCATCTCTGGGGGCGGCCATTTTACCTTCTCTAGCCACTTGCTGTCAACTGAAAATGACATCATAGTGCCTAAAGCAGGGGTGTCCAAAGTCGGTCCTGGAGGGCCGCTGTCCTGTTGCCTGTTTTCCAGCTCTCCCAGGAACAACACACCTGATTCACATCATCAGGATTGTTCTAATCTTGCTCCAGAGCTGGTTGATGAGCTGATCATTTGAATCAGGTGTGTTACACCTGGGAGAGCTGGAAAACAGGCAGTTTGGACACCCCTGGCCTAAAGGCTCAGGAAATTACCGTCAAGGCTCACCTGTTTTCCGGGATTGGTCAGATATTTTAGGTTCACAAGCCGCGGCCTTAGGCCCTGTGATGTCATTTTTAGGCGCCGATTTATAGAGGTCCAACTGTCCAACTGTGTTTCACATTTAAGGCTTGCAGTAACAAGGCGAAGAGTAGAAACGTATTAACTGCACTTGTAAGCATGCACACAACCTCAAAGGAAGGTTTTTATACAGTACATTTGTAAACCTTTAGGGGCAGCGCCATGGCTAGCGGTGAGCATGACCGCCTCCACTGTGATATTTACAATTCGAATCTCAAGGCCAACCCTACCTCAGACGCAACATTTACAGGCTGATCTGCAAGACAAACCTGAAATGCGTTTTGGCGATGCCGTTCTTTGAGAGGCTCGCTAATGCTCCCCGTGCAGGCCAGCGGCCCGGCTGATCTGATGCTCTGCGACATGACCTTCACGTCTTGCCCCGCACCGCGCCAAGCCCCCGGGGTGACCCGCCCCTCCCCCTCTCTACATCGCCGTTTCTCACTTCTCCCCCTGCCATCATCATCAACCCCACCTTCCATGCCGTTTGGCTCCTCTCTCCGTCTCAACGCGGTGTTCAGATCACGTGATGATTATTTGCGTTACGTATTTTGTCCTTACAGTGCGGGTGGGTTATAGTTGGGCCCCGCTTTACTGTGTCGCATGTGTGTTTTGAATCTTAGCAGGGTTATAATCGAGCACCAAGATGCCTTGTCCCAACATGAACTGTCCACTTCACCATCCTGAGGACAAGCTCACACTGACAGCTCACATTATAATTTATGAGTCCCCCACCACCCCTGTCCAAGACACACTCACACGCACACACTCCATATTTAACCTTTGGTGCTTGTCAACACAGCAGAGGAATTGTAATGTCTTCATCTCCAAGTACACCGTCACAGTATTAAAGGCAGCCCTGCAGCACTTTTGCATCTCTGCACTTTGTTTTCATTAACTCGTGAGGAACAATTGCTTGACTCGATATCAATAGCAGACATTTGTGCTTCTGTTTATTGTTTGCGCTCCACAACTTTTTTTTACTTTGGATCTTCACCTGTCTGGGAGTGGGAAATAAAACCCTCGTTGTCAAAAGCGAACAGTGTATATCAACATTAGAAGCAATCAGAAGTCAGATGGTCAAGAGTTATTGTTTCTGTCACATTAAAAAATAATAAATAAATAATAACTTAATTGGACCAGAGGCTCTGGCAGTCATAGCTTGTATCAGCACGTGAGTCTAAAAACTGAACTGGCCTCAGTCCTCAGGCACCACACTGCACCACAAAGAAAATATTCATTTTTCACGGAAACAAGCATGTGTCCTGGACTGTACATCATGCGAGCCAAATTTGAAGCGAACCCACCGACCCCATCTTGAAAACAAATAAGCTTCAGCTGAGCCGCGGCCATCGTGAGAAGCGCTTTAGAAAACTGGATCTTAGATTTTTAGGATCACATTTTTCTTTATTTATGTTTTTGCATTCCCAAGGCCATTGTGACCTCTAGTCAACCACTAGTGGCGATGGTGTCGCAATCGAGCTCGTCAGAGAGACCTGTGGCCTCAGGAGATAAGTCTTCATTCCCTGTTTGGATCTCGGAGACAAGACACAAATTGTCACCGTTTTCTCGCAACCAGGCGTTTATTGTTGCAGTACTGTATATCCGTGACAAGTGTTCCCATTTGTCATTCGGTACTGTTTGCTTTCTGTTTTTTTTTTAATTATTATTAAGATGCAACAATATTGCACTAAAGCCCCGACTAATAGAAATGTAATAATTGGTGTAAACAGTTTTGAAGTGGATCTGTTTTTGTCTAGGAGGAGCTAAGTTTGGCCTGGGTTGTTAGTGGAAGTTAACAGTGAGTCATCGCCAGGTGAGTGCACTTTTATTGATTTTTTTTCAGTCACATGTGAATGCTTGTTTGTTCCGAGCCTCAAGCTTGTGGTGAGTTTACGCTTCAGTCCTATTAATATCGACTATCCGAAATGTTTTTAGGGAGGGCCATGATTGGTGGATTTTGCCATTCTTAGCAACCGTATTCATTTATCTCCATTTGGTCAAAGAAAGAAACCACATCTGTGCCACACACTGTATGTTTATTTTACATTTTGCTGTCTGTCAGATACCCACACAGAAGGTGATGAGAGTTTTTCCAACACATGCTAATCACTACGCTTACATATTTAGGATTTCTCCATAGGTTTTACGCTCTTTGGACCCAGCAGACTTTGCATTTGCGCTCAAGTGTACAGAACCTCACCAGTCATCACTTGCAAGCGGACCCACAAAACAGAATTCCTATTCGCCAAACCAAACCCGACAAGTTTGAAGTTAGCGTTTAGTCTTGTTGGAGCCTCTAGCATGACGCCACAACCAAGCTAAATGCTTTGCGTTTAAACGTAAACATAAACTTACAAATGTGTCTCTTAATAGTCACTGATTCCCGCTCACATTCGTGTGCAATTTAGGAATGCGGGTGGAAACTGGACTTGTCTCTGTCTTTCACCCTGAAAGAAAAGCGCAAGGCAAATGTGTGTTTGGCATTATGTTTCTTTCAGTGCATATTGTTTTCACAGTGTTGATTTATGAAATATTTTGCCTTGACATATCCATCAAGGGATAGCGCAGACCAGATGTGCATGCAAGGCCTCGCTCTGATGAAAACATTCCTTGCGTCCATGTTGACTCTTCAATTTAAGTAATCTGCTGGTTTGATTGTATCACAGCTGTCCTGGAATGGAGATTCCTTCCTTTGCTGCAAAATTGAAGCCAATGTAACAAGATTGTTGGGCTAAGTCAGGGGTCGGCAACCCAAAATGTTGAAAGAGCCATATAGGACAAAAACAAAAAAAAAAAAAAATATGTCTGGAGCCGCAAAAAAATAAAAGTCTTGTATAAAACTTACAATGAAGGAAACACATGCTGTATGTATGTAGGAGACTGTATTGTCTCAGAATTGTTTATGTTATTCATTCCTTTGTTGTGCGTTTTGTAATTTCCTCGCTTTTTTTTTTGTTTTGGTGCATTATTTTCGCTTTTCTTAGTGTCAGTGAAGTGATCATTAATTTCCGTTTTTCTGAGGCTGTCTTTGCACGCCTCTCGAGTTGAACGAGAAGAGAGAAGACACGGACTCGGACGCAGACGTGTCTGTGTTTGTCGAGACTGTTAAAAGCATAAATAAAGTGTACGTTTTAAAAAAACAACACCACAGCTCTCCTTTTTCGGAGCTGCAACATGTATCTATATCGATTTGAGCTATATTAGCATACTATCAAAATCTTTTTCCATTTTTAAAAATGTTTTATAAAGCTCCAGGGAGCCACTAGATGTCGCCAAAGAGCCGCATGCGGCTCCGGAGACGCGTGTTGCCGACCCCCTGGCTAAGTGTAATGGTGGACCAAAAACAAAACAAAAAAAAGACGGTATTTGCTTTCTATAACTTCATTTTTACGATTAAGTCTTCATAATGTGTCTATTTTGCCTCCTCAATTTGAGAAAGCTGCTATCCAATAAATGTGATTGTTTCACAGCTGTCTTGGAACAGAGTTGTTTCTACTTCCTTTGTTGCGAGAGGGAAGCCAACGTGACAGGATTTCTTTTCTTATTTTTTGGCTCAGTTGATGGAATAAACACTTGGATTACGGATAACTTGTGTCACAGATGACCTTCGATCCTCCCTTGTCCTTCACTCACCAAATAAAAGCGTCCGTGTCAGTCCTGCGATTCGACTGTATATCGCGCTGACAAGATGCGCGACTGATCAGACGTTGTTAAGACGCTGCCGGGATGTGAAGTGGCTTAAAAGGACAGAAATGGTCATCAGTTTGTGCTAGGAGACAATTGCACCCGTCTCTGCATTCCCGCTCTTATCCTGTCTGCAGCATTCAGGTGGGATGGTGACGCATCGATTCAGGCAGGTAGCAGAGCGCTAACAGGCAGCCTGTGTCCCCATGAGGGCTGAATGCTGCTGACTCATCCGCACACACACACACACACACACACACACACACACACACACACACACACACACACACACACACACACACACACACACACACACACACACACACACACCCGTATAAGGTGCATGAGCTTTACTCGGCTCATAAATGTGTAGGTGTCTCAGGCTGTGTGTGAATAGAAGGAAGGCAAGATGATGAGGATTTTACCTGGAGCTCCCTCTCCATCACCTGTGCACCTTATCGTGAGTGTGAGAGCAAAATAATTGACAGCTTTTGCCCTGGCCTCGTATGAGCCCTCCGAAGAGTGCCATTCAAAACCCCCGCGCGCTAATGGACATTTGTGAGGGAAGAACAGATTTGCCGCTACAGTTTGCTCATCAAGAGCCAACCTCATCCTCCTGAGAAATGAGTTGTTCTTCAAGGCCAAGGTTCACTTCCTTTCGTAGCAAAGAAGCATTTGTATTGCTGCTCTTGACGAATCTCCTCAGGATTTAGATCCATTTGTTCAGAAGGTCATGAATTGTGTGGGAATTGATTGATCAAATGTCAAAGCAATTGTGGTCAAATGGAGAGCACTAATTGGCCAAATAAGTTCTTGATTCAAGCCTTGACTAATCTTTGCTTCAGCTCTGCAGTGTTTCCCAACCGTTATTGAGCCAAAACTTTTACATTACAAAAATGTCACTTTGAGTGTGTGTGTGTGTGTGTGTATATATATATAATTGACTAAATATGCGCTACAACGTGCTCAACTTTTGTTCAGCTTCTTATTACTGGTTACGACGCGACTTTCTTCTCATTCATTCCCGCAGCTTCACTGTGCTTTAAACCGTGTGGAAAGCTGAGCATCTACAACGCGGACGCTGGGCGTCCAGAGAGTTCAGAGCCCGTTGTCCCAATGCATTGAAACGAGATGAGTCATTGGATAAATGCTGGTTTTGTCCCGCCCACCGGACGCTCAGCGTCTCTGGGAGTCTATGGACAGTGGGCGTGTATTGGCTGGCCCGGACTCTGAGCTTTTCTGCATGATGATTGGATGATCTGTCTTGTCAGAGGCTGAATCTCTTTTTGATTGACAGCGAAATGAGCCAATCACCGATCTTTTGGTGTTGGCATCCGTGGGAGCATTTTTCAATTCTCATTCTGCTCTGAGTTGACCTAGAGACTTCTTCTAATCATTTTAGCGACACTCTCTTTGTTGAAAATGTCTAGTAACAGATTAATGTTTTATTTCTGGTGTGTTTTATTGTAGTTGCTTGTGTTCGCAGACTGACTTATATCACCACAGTTAAGACCCTGGAAAAGAGGCCTTGTTGGTCTGACAGGGTCACAGATCATCTTCTTGAAAAGGAACGGAGAGTAGAATTCACGTATAAATAAACGGACACATTTTATGATGTAGGCCGAAATTGAGCTTCCCCCTCCTTGACAGGCTCGCACACCCGATGACCTGCTGTTCAGTGGTTAAGAGCGAGGCTCAAGGTCTGTGGCAAAGTTAGCGGTAATAGTTTGCATTGTGCTCGTCACCCAAATGAGAACAAGCAGCATAGAAAATGGGCGATAAACTCTCAATCGGGAAATTTAAATAATTTGGTGCTGCTCAAACTGCGATCATTCAACCTGCGCAGTAAAATGATGTCGTCACCAAATTAGTAACTTCTCCATGCTCACTTTATACAGGTCGGTCAGGTGCGGCGGTTGACCAACAACCCCACCCGGAAGTACCCTCCGTTCTGCTCTCGCAAAAGTCTTCACGTCTTCTACTGCCAAAAAGAAAACCGTGACACAACTGTCAATGTTAGCTGAGCAAACTCTGAAGAGTGAACTCTAGAAGGGGCAAGTGGAAGAAAGAATAAAGCATCCTGTGAGACTTACAGTGAAATGATGGATGAAGGCATGACGTGACTCGGCTCCATTGTCGCCCACTATTTCCATGACTGGCAATCCCCCCCACCTCTGTGGGACGGAGACAAATGACCCAGCAATGAAGGAAAATGAGGATTTTTATCACCCATTCCCCCCCCCCCCCCTCTCACATGACTGTGGGCCCGCAGATTGCCCGCGTGTGTATTTGTGCACTGTGAAGTGAACCAATGGCTTCCTGACAGCCCATCTTCCAGTCATTCACTTGCCCGAGGGTGCAGTTTAGAGAAATCGGTCACTTGACATGGGCCTCGGTGAGAAATGCCTCGGGTTTAGAACATATATATGTGACCCGGGACTGTGTGTGTGCGAGCGCACATGTTTAAAAAGACATCTTCTGATATAATTACACTGCCTCGGGGGGAAGAAGAGATCCAGTCCTTGTATGCCCTACCTTCTGTGTTTAAAAATAATAATAATAATAATCTAAACGATGGAATGCAGTCTGACGCTGCCGTTATAAGAACTCATGACGGGATTACGTTATTCCCCAAGTATGGATGTCTTCCTCGGAGCAGCACACGTGGCTCCCAAGGAATGAAATCAACAAATATACAAATGAAATTGTGTTCAGTTCAAGATTGCTTTTTTTGATGTGTTTGTTGATGATTCTTCTGGTTGTTCAAGTTGGTAGCTAAAAAGATGGTAATAACAGCATTTGGCAAGCACAGGAATACGCCGTCTGGGGGGACGGGTGCGGTGTCATGTTGTGAATCCCTCCGACCTGAAGGCATTTGGGTTATGACGCCTGCCAGCAGCAACAGATCTCTTTCTCTCACATTCTCTCTCTCACAGCAAGATTAACAGTCACAGGAAGGCAAAAAGGCTGTCAAACAGCCTTTGGAGACGTTATAATGCGTTTCCTTTTCTGTTTACCTCAACTTTGACAAATGCTTGCGTTCGCTTTTACAGGCATCAACATAAGCCACTTTTTCCACCAAGTGGTACGATACAGTTTTATTCCACTCACGACTGTGCTTATGGTGTGACACAGTGGAATGTTTTTTATTGGAAAAAAAAAAAAAAAAAAAGCTTTGTTTGACACCTGTCTGTCAACCAGTCAACAATATGGGTCAAGACTGTTACTGCCACTGACAAATCGAGGAGCTGACAGGCACTCTTTATATTTCTCATACCTGGTCATCCAAGCTTCCAAATGATACCATATGGGTGATATAAACAGGTAGCTTGATTTGAGGAGGATATGCGAGAAGAAATGACAAAAACACTGATTCTTATGCTCCGGATGCATCTGTATCATACTGCACACACTCCACTCTGCTATTTCCGATTTTTTTTAAAAAAAGGTCTCCTTACTGAGGCCAACGGCTTCATACACGCCAAGAAAAGTACAGAGTCTCATTCATGTCCTGCTCAATTGATGTTTTCAGCATTTCAAAGCATCCCTACTGTACCACTTTAACCCTTTCGTGCAACATGTCCACTGAAGTAACCGCTGTCCCTCAAAGGGTTAAAGTGGAAAACCAACAGCTACGAACCAAATCGAGTACAGCTGAGCCAGTACTGTGTCGTGACATCACTGAACCCTTTAGGTTGAGCTGATAACACAGGAATGGCAAAATGCGCAAAAGGACCGTCACGTTCATGGTAAAGCGAAATAATACTCTGCCAGATCCAGAATATAAAGCTTTTTGTCTCTCCAATATGTTCCATTACACACATATATATATATATATATATATATATATATATATATATATATATATACAGTATATATTAATACAGAGTTGTGATTCAATTTGAGAAAATAGTTTGCGGCGGAAAACCTTTGTAGTCGAACCCCCCTGAGGAGCTACAATTTGGAATTTCATTCTCTTTCTATCGTGCTTGCCCTCATTAGGATTGCAAGTAAGCTGCAGCACTTATGGACGATGTACAATTAATTGAACATGCGTAACCGAATTCCGCACAGGAATGCCGAGCCGAGATTCAAACCCCAAGCCTCGGAACTATGAGCCAGATGGGCCAAAGGCGACCACTGGTAATTTAATTATTTCTGTTGCAATTATTTCCTGTGGGGGGAAAAAAATGTTTTCAAATCCCAACCAGCATCCTGGAACGGATTAAGTGTATGTGCTCTATTGTCATGCCTGGTGCAAATCAGGCGCAGTGCACTGTCGAATTTTACGTGGAGGCAAGTTGGATTGTGTTAGTCAATTCCACAGACGCAGGAAAGACTAAAAATGACAAAAAAGGGTGGTGTGTGCTGTTGTGGGCCCGAACATGGCCGATGTCATTCGTCACCAATCAAAGTGGCTCCTCTCGTTCATAAGGCTGATCTATTAGACCGACTTTCTGACACCAAATGATCATTCCGCCAATCGCAAATTTCAGGAAGCACCCCCACTTCTCCGGAACGGCCAGCATAATAGTCCATAAAAGTTCCACGTGCGGCGTCTCCGAAAATCAGAGCCATACGCTGAAATACGGTGGTACACGATTGTCAGGACCTGTAGTTTTGCCCCTTAAACTGTGGACCTATAGAACTTGCAATTGACCCGGAGTGAGGCAGCTGACACCGTGAGCGGACTTGTTGCTTTTTGCATTCGAATGTGCGTGACCTTTTAACCCAGGGAGAACCCACGGTGTCAAATATGGCACCTATAAATTCTGCTACTCAAATGCCACCCTTAAATTCCAAAGGGTCAAATTCGGCCCTAATCCTAAATTAGGATTGAATTTTTGAAAAAAACATATATTTTGATGTTCAGTGAACATAGAGTAGTCATTTCATATATAATTCATCATTTTCCAAAGAAGAACAGGGTTCTTGGGTTCTCCAGGGTTAAAATGTGTGATGTCAAAACAGGGAACAGTGAATTTGAGCTAGAGTATTTGCGTCGTCATATAGACACTTTTGGTTTTATAATGAATCACTCTCATGAGCAACCTCTACCAAGCGCAAAGATGAGCGGTTGTGTTTTCACCCGTTACTTGGGGCTGGTGGTTATGCAAAAAAAAAACAACAACAAAAAAACCCTCACCTTTGATTTCTGTTTATTTTGTGGCACTTTTAGTGCTTGATTTGAACAATCTTTGCTAAGAAAACCACACATGAGACTTTGCAGAGCGTCTTCATAGTTTGTCATCATCAGAAGAATCATTACAAATAAGGCATCGTTGTGTTCGGGGTATGTTGCCTAACCGAGATGGGTGCTCCGGTTATTTTTGCCTTGAAAAAAAAAAAAAATGCCACCGGGAACTCTAAACACAGAGTGAACTGTACCGATCAGTGCATTACGGTCTATGTACAGAGGAGGCCATTGCTGAGCTAATCCTGACGGTACGTTCGTATCATTTATCGTCAAATGAATACGGGGCTGTAAAAGTTCTGCGTCACACAATGTGTGCCGCGGAGTCGTCGAAGGAGTTCTCGGGCCGACGGGCAAGTGTTTCATAAGCACGCATTGTGGACAAGTCATGCTCACGGGGGCCCTCTCTGAACTTCACCACTGTGCAGCTGTCTGTCGCCGCGCTCAAGGGCATCGAGCATGTGTCGGTGACACACGGACACACACTCGAGTGTTATATTCAGACTCGCGAGTTGTCCGAATTGGGCCATGTGGCAGCCTTCTCTTATAAAAGAGCCATAGACTTTTGGTGGCTGGTTGGGCATTTATCTAGCATAATGTCATTGCGCTGACATGCCCTCGCTTTCGGTGGCAACGGGTCAGGGTGGGCCACACGGTTAGGGGCCGGCCCCTCCCGTGGGTCCTGTTTTTATTCACAGCAGTGCTGGCCATTGTTAGTCCAAATGTCAAGCGTCGGAGGCTCAGGCCTGATTGAAAGTGAAGCCTCAAGGTTTGAAGCGATGCTTCCCTTCCCATTTCCTTCCCTCTTCGTCTTCACTGGCTGCGTGTTATAATGAGGACTATCTATTTTAGATGAAGTAAATGAACCCGATGTCACCTCATGTATTTTAAGCGGTGATATCGTGACAGTCCTTCAACTGCTGTTGAAGGTGAATTTTTTGGGGGGGCAGACGTGTTCAGTAAACATTTTTATTTTAAAAAGAGCGGGGTTTCGGTTTGCGAACAATTTCGGTTTTCGAACAGCCTTCTGGAACGGATTATGGACAAAAACCGAGGTTTGACTGTATTTATATAGATGCCGAACATCAGTAGATCATGTCTGTAGGATATTGAGCCCCCACGATGACGGGCTGCCAAATAAGATGAGCTTTGCGGACACGATACAAAATGCAATACAGCCATCATCTTCTGTGTTTACGTTTACCTGGAACGGGGCCAGTAAGAATGAATTTTAGAATCCTTTTCGAGTGTGACGCTTTGCTGCATGGCTACCAACTGCATTTTTTATTTATTTTTGAATTTTTTTATTTTCATGTGACCATCCTACCCAATATTCCGCAAGTTCTCAACCCTCTACAAAGCTACTTTAATGCCGTATGAGCACCAAACAAGAATAAAAACAGTACTGATGCCATCAGGCGGTATGTGTTCTTCAGTTAATTTAGGAAGCAAAGTCCATCTTCAATTTCCTTTACCCTCTGGCCTCAATTTTTCATTAGATCAGCTCGTGATCTATTTCCCCTGACTCCTCTTCCGTATGGCCCGCTTCCAAACTTCACTTCTGTCCTTGTGTCATCCCCCCTCGCTTGCTCCGGAGATTTTTCTCCCCATCTCGGGAGCAACGGCTCCTTCCCGACAAACGTCTCAGCGCTTTCATCTACAAATGTCTCTTGTGTGACGGACTGAGAGCGATCAAAAATGCCAGTCCGATTGCTGTTTGAGATTGGCCAGGGGAGATAGCGGAGCCAAGCTGTTCTGGCTGAGAGTTGAATCACTTCACCTGAAGTCGGGTTGGTGGAGGGACTGTGAAACGAGAGGCGACTTTTATTCGTTGTTCTCCTGCATGAGAGCTGAGGAGGCTTCGGTGAAGTGTAGCCAGAAGGTGTTGTTTCGATTTCCTGTTTTGAAAAAGTAGAGTCATGCATCCAAACCGTGAGCTTGACCGACTGTCCAGGCAATGTTTTTGTCATGATTCTGTTTGTGACCAACAGCTGGCACTGTAGGGTTCTCCCTGCAGCTGCACGCCTGTTGGTCGTTATGTAATTAGTTTGTTTAAAAGGACTCCAGGCACGAACATTCGGTGTCGGGTCATTGTTGCTTTTTGCTTGTTTGCTTCTGTCTTGTTAGTTTGCTGTCAGTTTCTGTTGGTTTGTGTTTATCACTTTGTATTCTGGTTATGCCATGGTTTTGTTTGCGACTTTGGATTTGTTTTGTTTTCCAGACTTTGTGTGTTCTGGATTTTGTTTCCTTAGTACAGTCAAACCTCGGTTTTCGAACGTCTCGGTTCTCGACCAATTCAGTTTTCGACCAAAAATGTTGAGTTTTCAAATTTCGGTTCTTGAACAAACTGAGCGCACTTGAATGCACCATTTGACTCCTCTCGCCTTCCTTACACGAGGAAGTGACGCTTCCTCGGGTAGACGAAAAAGTGACGCTTCCTCGTGTCGCTTTCCATTGTGAGCAGATGTGTTCAGTAAACATTTTTATTTTAAAAAGAGCAGGGTTTCGGTTTTCGAACAATTTCGGTTTTCGAACAGCCTTCTGGAACGGATTATGGACGAAAACCGAGGTTTGACTGTATTTGAATACAATTCTTCAAGTACACCCTGCTCCTCCCTCCTGCCTGCTTTTTGGGGTCCACCACCACCACGCAAACGTGACAGTTTTCAGTTACATTTTAGCTTGATTGATAAATAAATAAGTCAAAATTTGGAGGGTGAGATTTGGAGGGAAAATTCATTAAGAGGCCACTTAGAATGTGGGCACGGGCCGCAGCAGACAGTTGCCCACGCCTGGGCTGATGGATATCAAAATTTCTCCAGGGTCGGACAAATAAGGGTTATCTTATCTGATCTGATCTTATCTTATCTTATTTTACTGCACATCCTATTTAAATAAATCAAATAAAAGTGTCCATATCGATTCCCTCTATTCTCAGCTATTGGCTCCATTCTGTGGTGGCTTCAGCTCTTGACCAGGCCCCACATCCTGCTCGTTGCTAAATGAATGAATAATACATACATGTTGTAGCACTGCCGAGGTGCACGGATGCAGAGTCTGTGTGTGTGTGTGTGTGCGTGTGTGTGTGTGTGTGCGTTCGTGTCAAGGACTGTTCGGTCTTCAGGCCCAGTATGGAAAGGCCACAGCTGTCAAAAAACTCATGCTCATCTCTATATCGTCTCCACTAAAGAAGATGTTTGCATTCGACTCTTCCAGTGCTCTTTCTCGGTATGGCTTGTTCTGCTCTTGCTCCCGGTGGGTCGAAAGGGCGAGCGGGCCATTAAAATTGTGATTGACAGCATCATTCCAGTCGCCATCCCCAATAACGTGTGCGCCAGTTTGCATGTTGCCTCCAGAGCGTCATCAGCTTCCCTGAACCCGCCACACGCGGACGGCCCGGCTCGCACTGCGTCCTCAAGTCACTTTTGACCGAGATCAAAGCAACACGCTAGTAGCCAGCGGAGCGTAGCGTGCATGCATTATCAATCACGTGTGCGCCTCTTTCTTTTTCCTGGACAAGGAAATATATTTTAGAGCAAAGATCAAAAGGAGTGAGAGCCAGTCATTTTCGAGATGGCGGGGATAGATGCGCAAAAAAAAAAAGAAAGAAAGAAAAACAAACATGAATTCATTGATGTGCTGTGACAAAAACGCATAAGAGATTATTTTCTGTATGTTCAACCTTAAAATTAGCCATATGCGAGCGAATGGCTTTTAAATGAGAGTTTATTTCTCCCCACTCCATTTCCGCCTCTTTAAAAGACAATAAATGTGCGATAGCAGCATGACGCGTTATCTCAAAGGACACACGCAGAGGGGAAATGATTCGCTAATTCCCACTTTTATAATAAAAATGAATCGAAACAGCAGCATATGTCGGCTTGTTTTTGATCACATTTTCTTTTTTTTTCTTTTTTTTCCCAATGTGGGAGATGCAAGCTCAGCTGTTTCGGGCCCCTCGCACACTTATATCTGCGTGCAGGTCGTTGATGGATACACTGTGACTGGACGCAGCTCACATCGACAGGCAGCTGAGGAATCTGTCCAAGTAGCTCAACGATGCAATTGCCTAAACACACAGCGACACGCCGTTCCTAGGCAGGGCGCTGCTGCTGCTGCGCGCTCTCGTGACGTTGAAAGCTGCACCTGAACACGTCCGGTCAATGATTTGGCGTCTGCAAGGCTCCCTTGGCTGCCATCTCTCTTTCCCATCCATCATGAGGGTAAGATAGAAGAATCCGGATGGATCCAAGCTCCTAATGCCTCCTAGTTTGATAGTGTCGTCATTCCAAAAATCATACACTGGAACTAAAGTAACAACATTTATTTCTATGCTTGCTTCTCGTTCTTCCTTGAAACTCAGTGAGATGCCCGCGTCAACTTCCGGAGGTGGTTTCACGAAATGCGCAATAGGTGGACCGAGCAACAAGCCCGGACGTCAACAGAGCATCGAATCCGTTCAATGTAAGAGCGCTCGAGGCAGCAAGGCTGCAACAAACCTCTGAAACGTGACAGAGTAACTGGAGCATTTCTTTTTTTTTGTTTTTTTCCTTCAATTGCAGGCTGTGCTGTGGTGTGGTTGGGAGGCTGGAGTGTGAAGACTGACAAGTGTGGCCAGTAAGACCCTTCTTTTCCTTTCTTTTTTTTTTTTTTTTTTTTCACAAGAGCTGGATAAAAGTTTGTTTCCATGGCAACTGTTGCATCCCAAGGAGAAAATTTGTCTGAGTGGCGAGTATTGAATTGAAATCCTACCTTGCGCGTGATGTCCTCTGTTCACTTGAAATGACCTTTGAAAAAAAAAAAAACATCTTTGTTGGTCATCAGCAAAACGTTCTTGGTCAATGTCTAATTTATTTATTTATTATTTTTTTTAATAGCCAATTTGAGCGGTGATACGTGTGTTCTGAAAAACAGACGCGGATGTGCGTCTTTTCTCAGAAAGTGCCAGCAGTTCTTCATAGAAATAAAACACAGCTGCCCTGTCTGCATGGCCCCAATCAATTTTTTTTTTTTTTTTTTTAGAGGACAATGTGATATTAGAGACAGACGCAACAGCCTGTTCCCTGCAAAGCTTGAAAAAGGCTCTTGTTTACAAACTTGCAGTCATACATATATATTTTTTGTCTCATTTAAAAATGAACACTGCAGGATTTGGATTAACCCCAACTAAGATTTTTAATGTACAGTCAAACCTGGGTTTTCGAACGTCTCGGTTTTCGACCCAAAATTTCTGTCATGGATCTGTTTATGACCAACAGGTGGCACTGTGGGGCTCTGCCTGGAGCTGCACACCTGTTGGTCATTGTGTAATTAGTGCCACTTTAAAGGACTTGATGCCCGACCACTCAGTGTCGGGTCATTGTTGCTCTTTGCTGCTGTCATGTTTGTTTGTTATGTTTAAGTCATGTTTTTGCTATTGATAGTTTTAGTTTCTGCCATGGTTTTGTTTGATACTTTGGACTTTGTTTGTTTAGGATTTAGTTTCTGTGTTTTATCAATACAATCTTTCAACTGCACCCTGCTCCTCCCTCCTGCCTGCTTTTTGGGGTCCACCACCACCTCGCAAACGTGACAATTTCGAGTTTTTTATGCCTCGGATGACGAATAAATTTCGGTTCTCGAACAAACTGAGCGCACTTGAATGCACCATTTGACTCCTCTCGCCTTCCTGACACGAGGAAGTGACGCTTCCTCGTGTTGCTTTGCATTGTGAGCAGACGTGTTCAGTAAACATTTTTGTTTTAAAAAGAGCGTGGTTTCGGTTTTCCAACAATTTCGGTTTTCGAACAGCCTTCTGGAACGGATTATGGACGAAAACTGAGGTTTGACTGTATTAAAAAAAAACACACAAAAAACACAAATATTACATATGTTAAGTTGGCCTGGGCTTGGGGGGGGGGTGCAATGGTGCTTTCACCTGAGTGGCGCTTCCACAATTTTCAGGCCATGTTTGCCGCCGTCACATAAACGTTCCGTCACAGCTGTAAACTCTCAATTTGCGTCAACACTCGCAAACCCCCATTCCCTCATTTACCTTCCGAGTCCCAAGTGTCTTTTAAAACGCTTGTACTCTCTGCAGTCTTAGCCTCATATGTCCCCCCCCCCCCCCCGCCACCATCAACAATTGCGCCGTCGAGTGGATTTAGCTGTATAGTGTCCGATGGGAAGGGAAGGGAGGGGATGTGGGGGGGGAAATCAATGAGCGCCTGCCATTTCCTTGAGCTGCTAACCATCCTCTGACATGTCCGCCAATTAGCGGTGTCAAATGAGGATCTGTTACCGACGCGTACAAGGTCACTGTGGAAGTATTTGAACTCTTCGTGGAGCGTTACGCGTGTGTCTGTGTGCTTTGGTTTTTCTGTCTTTGCGTGGCACAAAAACACGTCCCACCTTAATGTTGTGAACATTTTCTCGGTGTGGACATACGGTGTGGAAATGACCTGCCTGTACAAGGATCGCGATGTAAGCAGACATCCCACTTTTAGGATGGGAAAATTCCACTTTTGTATATAGCAATGTTATGATCATTTCATTCCTGCCTCTTCGACTCGTGCGTGTGTGCGTATGCATGCACGCGTGTGCGCGCGTGCATAATGGAAACATGAAAACGTAATGTGTGCTTGTGCGCTCCCTTTGTCTTGATTACCAGTCTGCATTGCTTAATAACATTTGGGATTACACCATGTGCAGCTTGTCACACTCGCTGTAATTGCATCCACTTTGGAGAAATGAATCGAGAAGCAATTTTGCAATAATTTCGATTTTATGACGCAGTTAGCGGAGGCTCGCACACATGCCCGTTGCTAGTCCTCTTTAGTTTCCTGCTGTCACAGGATGACAACGGAAGACAAAATCCTGCTTCTTTTTTTTTTTTTTTTTTTTGCCTCATACCTGGCATTCACATCCGACACCGGGAAAGTAACTTGGCGGT
Organism: Hippocampus abdominalis; assembly: GCA_018466805.1. Classification (NCBI taxonomy): domain Eukaryota; kingdom Metazoa; phylum Chordata; class Actinopteri; order Syngnathiformes; family Syngnathidae; genus Hippocampus; species Hippocampus abdominalis. Next base: position 14,258,416 of record CM031707.1, read on the forward strand.
AACTTGCATCAATAATTGCACCATCCGGTGCATTTCCAATCACCATGACCGCGGAATGCAAACCGATGACAGTTTTAATACATGCGTTGCACATTGTACACTCGCCCGCTCTCATCGTGAGAGCAGGATGAGGCGCAGAGGTTGTAAACATGTTGACAGCAGAGGGAGCTTAACTTGAAAACAAATCCAACCATTCCCCCCCACCACCCTCCTTTAATAATAATCCTTTCGCTACCTTTATTCCCTCCGTATTGGCTGGATGTCATATTTGATGACGCTGTACACTGTGAACACACTTCATGATGAACGCTACTACGGCTTCACATCCGAAATGTTTTGCTGCATGTATCAAATCGATCGGATACCATCTTGACATCACAGTCACATGATTCACATGCCGCGTGATCGATCCAACCAGGAAGTCATTGCAAAGCTGCGCCGCCGTCCCAGTGACGGGTAGCAATGTTTAGCATTTATATAAGTACCTGACACTCCATCCACTCCAAGAAGAAGATTGCGCCGCTCCGTGTGCGTCTAAGCCCCCACAAGAATGTAGTATTCCACTTTCTCAGGTCTGAGTTGTGCTTGGCTGACTGATTTCAGGACAGCTGTGAGTGAGGGCCACTCGCTGCTCTGTCAGGGATGGAATCAGAGGCACTGGACTGAGGCCCGCCATCCTCTGTTACTCCTACTTGTCAGCTTTTCTCTCTCTAATGGCTTCCCATGTGGAGAACGGTCCAAGTGGAGAGGGAAAGTTCATATTCTGCCGAACACTTGTCTGTCGGTGGGTGTCATGCAATTCTCGGAAAATGTCAAGAACTCAAGGTTAGCGCAGAATATATGCATTCGCTCGACATTGTGTGCGAGACGAAAAGGGGCCAACGATAAAAAGCGCTTTTATTCAAATACTGAAAACAGCCACGATTACAAAAAGCAATGAGTGCGGCGCAGACCTCCGCAAAAGGTGGAAAGATTGTGGGCTGCGTATCAACACGAATGAGGCGATAAATAAATAAATAATGGAAACTAATCAATGTTAAATGAATACTGCATAAAAAAAAAAGGCGCTCTGCCAGGTTTTTAAGGAGGATTATGAAATAAGCAAACGTTATTCATAAAAGTAAGTGCCACACGCACGATACATCTGGGGCAGCAATATTTCATGAAAATACCATGAGGTCATGCTTCATTTTACTGTGTCCCCCATGTTCAGTGTAGACGGGATTGTATCCACTTCAGTTCGGGGGTGGGCGGGTGTAGAATATCATACCCTCGGAACTCTCCAATCCCCTAAATCGGGGGTCGGGAACACGCGGCTCCAGAGCCGCATGCGGCTATATCGACATCTAGTGGCTCCCTGGAGCTTTATAAAAAATGTTTGAAAATGGAAAAAGATTTTGATAGTAGGCTAATTTAGCTCAAATAGATATAAATACATGTTGAAGCTGCGAAAAAGGAGAGCTATGGTGTTGGTTTTTTGAAACATACATTTTATTTATGCATTTAACAGTCTCGACAAACACATACACGTCTGCGTCCGACTCCCGTGCCTTCTCTCTTCTCGTTCAACTCGAGAGGCGTTCAAAGACAGCTTCAGAAAAACGGAAATTAATGATCACTTCACTAATACTAAGAAAAGCGAAAATAAGGCACCAAAACAAAAAAATCAAGCGAGGAAATTACAAAATAAATTCTATGGGGGCGGTTGTGAATTAACACACAACAAAGGAACGAATAACATAAACAATTGTGAGACAGTCCAGTCTCCTACATACATACAGCATGTGTTTCCTTCATTGTAAGTTTGATTGAAGGTTTTTAATTTTTTGCGGCTCCAGACATATTTGTTTTTTGTTTTTTTTGGTCCTATATGGCTCTTTCAACATTTTGGGTTGCCGACCCCTGCCCTAAATCATATCGGCACCTCCCATCTCTTCCCCATCCTCCATTAACCAGGAAGTAGCCGTATCCCACTGAGTGGCGAAGGATTAAGTGTTTTCAAATGCACTCTTTTGTTCATTCATTCATTTTCCGAACCGCTTGATCCTCACTAGGGTCGCGGGGGATGCTGGAGCCTATCCCAGCTGTCTTCGGGCAGTAGGCGGGGGACACCCTGAATCGGTTGCCAACCAATCACAGAGCACACAAAGACGAACAACCATCCACACCCACTCACACCTAGGGACAATTTAGAGTGTTCAATCAGCCTGCCATGCATGTTTTTGGAATGTGGGAGGAAACCGGAGCACCCGGAGAAAACCCATGCAGGCCCGGGGAGAACATGCAAACTCCACACAGGGAGGCCGGAGCTGGAATCGAACCCGGTACCTCAGCACTGTGAAGCCGACGTGCTAACCACTGGCCTACCGAGCCGCCCACTCTTTTGTTGATTTTTTTAATTTATTTTTTTGCCAGAATGTATTCAAAATTATGACGAGTTTGCCACCAAACTTGATTTGAGATCCACATTTATCATTTGATTGACGTGTAGACATTTACAGGTTCTCCTCCACATCTCCATGGGCTGCTGTGTTTACGCTTCCCAAGTCCTTTTTGAGCCATGTTTTTCCAACTTGAATGTTTTGTTGGCTCATTTCTTACGCCAGTTACCCTTCCTCACGCAGCGCTCCCGTTTATACGGGCGCACGAGCGTATAAAGATCATTTTTAAATATGTGGATGAAAATCGTTGGCAATCAGTGACTGCACCGAATTCTGAGGAAGCCTTTCCAGATCTCCATTTGCTGCTTGCTTGTGGTTCATTTCATATTGGTGGAGGCACGCTCCAATTTGGAACCCTTAATTTGAGAACTTACTATATTTCCCGAGTGATTGTTATCATACAGTAGGTTCTGAGAGGCAAAGCGCAAACATAGCCGTCGCTTTTTAGCAGAACGCGTGTGAGATGATGATTTCCACTCGCTTAATACAAAAGCAGCCAAATCCCCAACTTGCAGCTCCACTTTCTACTTATGCATACCTGGCAAGTCATGACTAAAACTTGTCCTGTCGCAAAAGCTGGCATGACCAACAGCTTGGCATACATCTGTGGGCTTAAAGTGAATAGTAAGGCAGTCATTAAAAGTAGGTTCTGACAAGCAGTCTCCCACAGGTACTGAGCTCTGAGCAAGCCTCTTAACAATCTCCTTCCAGAATGTTTTCTGTCTAAACGGCAGTCCAAAATCATTAATTTTCAGTCTGCATCAAAAAGAAGAAGAAAAAAACCCCAGATTGAAATAAATCAGATGCAATTGGAATGATTGGAAAGAGGAGGTGAACTTGAGAACCAACTTGAAGGCAGCAACCATTACAGGAGCTGTTGTATACAGCTGAGGGTCCTCAAACACCGGTGTGTTGCCCGGTACCGGTCCACGGGCCATCTCCTACCAGGCCGCACAAAGAGACATGTTCATTCATTCATTCATCTTCCCGAACCGCTTTATCCTCACTTGGGTCGCGGGGGTGCTGGAGCCTATCCCAGCTGTCTTCAGGCAGTAGGCGGGGGACACCCCGAATTGGTTGCCAGCCAATCACAGGGCACACAGAGACGAACAACCATGCACGCCCACACTCACACCTAGGGACAATTTAGAGTGTTCAATCAGCCTGCCATGCATGTTTTTGGACTGTGGGAGGAAACCGGAGTACCCGGAGAAAACCCATGCAGGCCCAGGGAGAACATGCAAACTCCACACAGGGAGGCCGGAGCTGGAATTGAACCCCGGTACCTCTGCACTAAAGAGACATGTGATTTTTATTTTTTATTTTTCCCCCTAGCAGCACATACTGTATCCGTCAGCATATAAATTTAATTTACACAGGAGGGTTTGAGGAAGAATTCTAACCCAGAATGTCAGAACTGTAAAACAGACATGCCACCCAGAGCTCATGCCAAATAAGTTACGCAACCATCCATCCATTTTCTGATCTGCTTAATCTTCACAAGGGTTGTGGGGCGGCGGCCCGGTAGTCCAGTGGTTAGCACGTCGGCTTCACAGTGCAGAGGTACCGGGTTCGATCCCAGCTCCGGCCTCCCTGTGTGGAGTTTGCATGTTCTCCCCGGGCTTGCGTGGGTTTTCTCCGGGTGCTCCGGTTTCCTCCCACATTCCAAAAACATGCATGGCAGGCTGATTGAACACTCCAAATTGTCCCTAGGTGTGAGTGTGAGCGCAGGTGGTCGTTCGGCTCTGTGTGCCCTGCGATTGGCTGGCAACCGGTTCAGGTTGTCCCCCGCCTACAGCCCGAAGACGGCTGGGATAGGCTCCAGCACCCCCCGCGACCCTTGTGAGGATAAAGCGGATCGGAAAATGGATGGATGGATGGGTTGTGGGGCATGCTGGAGCCTATTCCAGCCATCTTCGGGCAATAGGCGGGGGACACCCTGAACGGGTTGCCAGGCATTCGCAGGGCACACAGAGCGCTCACACTCACACCTATGGACAATTTGGAGTGTTCAATCAGCCTGCCATGCATGTTTTTGGAATGTGGGAGGAAAGCGGTGTACCCGGAGAACAACCATGCAGGCACGGGGAGAACATGCAAACTCCACACAGGAAGGCCGGAGCTAGAATCGAACCTGGTACCTTCGCACTGGGAGGTCGACCCCCTAACCACTGGACCAGTGGGCCGCCTAAGTTACCCACCCAAACACTGAAAATGTTCATAATTATCTTGAGCTGCCACAACGTGGCACCAAAGCACCACTTTTACTAAATTAAGCTTCTCAACTCATTTCAACATAGTTCATTGACCACAAGATAGTGACAACGCTGTACGTTTATTACTTTGGCCTGAGCACAGAAACATGGGCTAGTGAGTTTTTTTTCAGTGACAATGAGGCATAGGTTCCATAAATATGGAAATTTGTGAATGCCGTACTGCGAAGATGCAGGGTGAATATGCTATATCTGTGTCTGGTTGCCTAGTTGGCTCCACTGTGTTTCATTCTAATCTTGGAATTGATATTGAGTTAAATTCAACTCTGTTTTCACGCAGTTTGTGTGACAGGTCTGGTGGCAAACTGCAAATGAAGCGACGCGCCCGTCTGAAAACATCTCAAAGATCAGTGAGCTTCAGAACATCTGTTCCTCTTCGTTACGGTGGCGGTGGTTTGTTCCTGAAGTGAAAAAAATTATCTTTTCAAACTTCTTTTCCTTTGGAATGAAATGTTTTGACTTAGAAGTAACGTGGAACAGATTTTGTTGAACCGTATATTTGTTAAGCGTCTTCTCAGGATGTCATGCTTGAAGCTAAATAAATAAATTAATAAATAAATCCCCCCTTCTTTGTTTCTGTATTTTCATTGTTGTCCAAATCCCATGGCAGTGGCGTGAGAAACAATCCGGACAGGAAAAGCCACAGCATAAATCCCCCCCCCCCCCCTCCCTCATTTCATCATAATGCAATGAGTTATGTTTCCTCAAAGACTGAGTGTGCACCGGCCTCTAAACCTAACACACCTCATGGCACAGGGAATCAGAAGCCAGCAAACAAAGGCTCCACAAAGTGTTTGATAGCGACCGTGAGACTACAAAGAGGTTATTTGTAGCTGATTACGTGCCGAGATTGAAATCATGATTGGGTACTTCAAATATTTCTCCTCACCGAGTTTCAAGGGGGCTTGAACAGACGAGGACTGGCTTTGCGGCTAACTAGCTTAGCATAATGAAGTCAACTACGTAATGGCCGCCCTAATCACCAAATGGCTCCCATACTCCAAGTGCGGCACCTTATATTGCATGACCGCAGGTGTTGTACGTTGCCTGTTTTTGTAATAGCAAAGCAATCATTATAACAATTTTCAAACATATACAGAATATCTGCTGCAATTTAGAGATGCACATCTTCCAGTTTACACGCTGCAGCGTTTGAGGGAAAACATCTGAGCTGTTCTTGAATTCACGCTACCCCCCCCCCCCCCCCCAGCATATTACAGTAGGCTCATTCATTCTTAATGATGTCCATCACAGCCAACATGACATTGCAAATGTCTGATATTTTCATCCATCTTGTTCAGTGCTTCTGCCACCTAATTGGAGGAAGCAGCCTCCAGGCTCACCCGTTAAGTCGCCATCGTACAAAATTCGCACTCATTTTCACATTTGCGTGGTTCTATGCTATCATAAATGATGACATTATCTAAAAGCAATTTTACTGTCTTTATGATGTTGGATAGGCGATTTGACACCCAATAGGCAATTCACATGCAGTGGCTGCCAAAACAGGGAACATATATTCCCAGTCCAAACTTGCACTTAATTGATGAGTGTGGTCAATGCACTTGAAGTCATAGCCGGCGAGCACGTCTTTAAAGTTGTAGCCCTTGGAAGAGCACATCTCTCGAGTATTTTTAGATTTCCCCTATGAGGCCCTCTTACTGAATAATTCAAGCAATATTACTCATTGATCATACTATATGCCAACAGATAATTCATCAAATCCAAATGAGTTATAATTCAGTACTTTCGTACATATCTGTGATTGCATTGTTTTAATGATCATTTATTTATCAGACATGAATTAACTACGCAACAAATTAGTGTTATTGGAGATTATACTCCAAAGGCAAAATAGAACTTTGACAAGATAATATGGCATAATATGATCCGGGGAAAAGGAATTGCATCACCGTGTGTAGGTGTAGGCAGAAGCACAAATAAGGTGATGTAACGAAAGAACAACATATCATATTGCATTACATGGCGCACATCAAATGTGCCTTTCCACTTTTTGAACTGCAGCAGTTTATACTTGTATGCTGTATAACTTAGACACGGTCTTATTTATTTGTTTTTTTCTGTCCCTGATCTCTCCTGTGATGTTTTTAGAAAAAGTCATTCTGTGAACAGTCTGTTCTTTGATATGAGATGAAGCATATTGGCTACTCTGAGGTGCAATTAAAAACAAATGAAGGAAGTATTTAATTATTTTAGCCATCCGAAGCGCCTTGCTAGCTAGCGGGCCGCGGCGTAAATAGCCACGGGCTTTCCTCGACCTCCGACGACTGGCGTGACGTGATGCGAGTGCTTCCAGCCCGCTGAACCTTTCCAGGACTGTCTCGATGATTCACTTAGTGGGATAAAGTCTGTCGTTGCCAATGTTTCTAATCAATGTGTCAATTTGACTCCCAAACTTGCGATCGGAAACTGCCTATTTCGAGCCTTGACGAATCAAGTTTGGGTGTACTGGTTTGTCGTTCCTTATACTGTGTAATACAGGATAGACAATAAACAATGAGTTGCCTAAAGCGAGACGACATTATTCATCGAGATATGAATAGAGAGAACAGACTGATCGCTGTTTCCGTTTTATTACGCATGTTGGCCAATGAGAAGTGGAGAGGAAACGCTCTCTTCGAGTGTCCTGTGTATCAAAGTGAAAGAAGCGTCTCTGACCCGAGGTGGCAGCAGCTCGCACGCATGCTGTGAGGTCCATAATGTGAGCTGGCCCAAATGGGATTGAAGAGATCAGACAGCTTTAGCGAGATGAGATCCGGTCACCATGCTCCCATCTTGTTGTTAGCCAATTAATGGCTCCTCAACTGGTTAGTTTGCACCGGGCCACCTCGGGTTACGAGACCAGCAAATCTGCTCTCCGCCTGCTGTTTCCAATCTTATTCTGATTATTCGGCGCAAGGAATTGTTTTTTTACATTGTCGATATTTCCCCCTGCTATCTTCTGTCCGAGACTGATGCCCCTTAAAATACTTTGATGCCCCTTCATTCATGATGCTGGCGGTGGTTGCGTTTGGATGATTGTGTTTGATGTATAGCCTGACAAAAAACATTTTGTCATTGAAAATATTTCATTGTCGAGTCGGGTGCTGTGGAGCCCCCCCCCCCCCCCCCCCACCACCCACCCCCCATCGGTGGATGTGCCTGGCTTCTGCCCTGTCTGCAACTATCTTTGCACACCACTGATCACAGATAGAGTTTAACCTCAGAGGTCCCACTGTAATTTGTGCTTTGGGTATATCATGCAGACATATTGCGTGAAAAAATTATACCGTATACATTTGGATACATGATTAATACATACAATGTCAAATCACTATATAGATATTTCTTCCTCAGCCTATCTTAAAAGAATTCATGTGTGTTCACGGACGAATATTTAAGTCAGTTGGTGTGTTGTCCAGAAATATTTGTTCTTCTTGCCAAACAGAAGCCCATTAATTGTGCATGAATAAAAAAATAGAGAGCAATACGGCAGGCGAGCGGCAAACTGGCATGTGCACGTTGATTTAATATTCTCTGTGCTTTCAGCCCAAGCTGCTCAGCCTGTGCACCGTCTAGTCAACTCATGACAGCAAAGACTAATCTGGCTCATTAAAAAAGTAGTGAGCACTACTGTATATGCAAAACAACTTTGGATGTGGTTAAGTATGCAGAGATGAAGGTGCTTTATATAAGCCTCTTTAAGGTGCTGTGCCATTTATATTTGGCCATCTTAAAAAGCTGCGCTGCGTTATACGTAATACACACTCACCCAAAAAAAAACAAAAAAAACGAAGCAACTTTTGGACACAGTTTTCCTACTCCGGAATACATTTTATCCATAAAAACCCGTTCCCATGAGAACTTTCCGTGCGCATGGAGCGCAAGTGGACCAACGTGAACGCAAAACGAATCAATGCGTTCATGCTTCAACGCGAGATCACGAGCAGTCTTATCCTGTGGCATTTCATGTGGCAAGTGAGCCTAATATCTTCATATTAGTAAGACTAAAACAACTATTTATAATGGCACAGTAGGCCTTTGAAACCAATTGAAAGCTGGGCCTTATGGAAAAAAAAAGAACTCAGGGGAAACATTTTTAGAGAGTACTGAAATTCAGTTGCCCTCGTAGTTGCACAATACACACACACACACACACACACACACACACACACACACACACACACACATTTCTGTCTCTCCTAAGCATTAGGACACACATCCCTCCTGTGGTGCATACACAGCACACTGGATCAGGTGGTGTGGTCAGAACCGGAGCGTGCTCTCTGCTCTCCTGAGTGCAATCAGTAACTGAGCTGCCTGCTTGAATAACTCAGTTACCTCTAAAGCCTTCGCACTGCCGCAACGTCATTGAAAAGTGCTTAAAAAACACTTTGTCCGTGTTCCTAATATTAGCCTCAATTGATCCTGACATATCCGAATCACTTCCGCTGACTTGAGGTTGCACACTCTAACAAGGTAAGAGGGGAGAAAAGTTGCCTGTGCTAAGACTTGTCTTGTGGAATCTGTTGAGTTTCCACTCAATCGAGATGAGGCGATGTGAAGGTGTCTTCTGATGTCATACGACAGGCAAAAACCAGGGCCTCCTTATTTCATCTGGGGATGATCAGATAGGTTTCCATGTGTGCCCGGCCGATACCCCATAGGTCAGGGGTCACTAACATGGCAGCCGCAGGCGGGCATTTGATTGCACCCAAGGATCACATGAGTAGCCCACTGGGCCTATCATATAAATAGCTCACGAGTGATGGGACATTGTAATTTTCAAAGAATGTTGGACAAGTTGATGAAGCAATTGGCCAGCAATGAGGGGCTCCGGAGCAGCCTTTACTTAGGGCCCATCTCCATGGAAACAAAGGCCAGATTTGAAGACGAGATTCTAAGGCTACATGAATTTGAACACTGCGGCGGAAATGACGTGATATGGCCATCAAATTTGGCCTTTGGAGAACGCAGCATACGAATTTGGACACAAGTTGTTGTGATTGGGTGGAAACTTGAATAGGCTCCACCTTACCTGAGACCCTTGTAAGTGTAAGCTGTTTACAAATTGGATGGATAGGTATGTTGTGTTTCATCTTTCAAATGAAATTATATCATCCGGGACAATTTTGAATTGGTTTGGAATATCAATTACAGTACATGAGTAAATGTATCTACAACAAGGCATTCAGAAAATGAAACATGGATCCCATTTCCATGCCACTTACGGACGCCCTTCTCAACGTTTGAATTTTGCCTCTCTTGTTAGATTGTATTTGTGGAATTTGTATTGACAAGTGCTCCGTTCTGGAACTCTCAATGGTTAAAACGTATGCAGCAGGGGTGTAGTGGGCGTGGTACGCGGGGGTACGCCGTCCACCCACTTCTCCCGACGCCACATTCAATTTTTATTTCGGTTTTAGCCTTGCACTGTCTGCGGGTTAATGAAATGTTTGTTGATCATTGTTCTAATGCGAGTTATGCTTAATAACGTTGGCCTGTGATTATTTTGGAGGAGTAAAACATTAAATTTAACATTAGTTCAACTGGTGTTGTAGCCGATGATTGATGTTCTGTATGTATATATAGAACATCCCAGAATCGCGTACACCCACTTAAAAAATCCCCGAATCGCGTACACCCACTTAAAAAAATCCCCACTACACCACTGGTATGCAGATAATCATTCTGGCATCTCATTGAATTAATTATTTACAATACAAATGACAAAATTATTCAGGAAAATTGAGATCAACTAGAAATTAAACTGAATTAAAAATAACTTAAATGACTAACTAAGTGCGTATGATAGAATGAAATCCGCTCCAAGACGACGTCGGTTGAAAGGGGAGTCCGGATATGGACTTGCCGTTTGAAATTAACCACGAGAGTCAACCAAGGGGCGCCCTCTGTGGACTGAACGAAGTACTGCATGAGCGGAGCGCCTGCCCCTCCCCTTTCCTCCACCCTCCGCGTGGAGCCGGAGCTGCATTCCTCTTCTCTGGAGTCACACGCAGGGAGCCGCCGAAGAGAGAACACCAGTCTCTCCGTGACGAGAGTGGAAATGTCCCCAAGTTTTGGAATTTAAACCATGGAGAGCATTTCTTCGCTGCGGATCACTTGACCGGTAAGTAACGTGCAAACTCACGGGTGGGAATCCTCTGGGGAGCGAATATCGCATGTTTTGGTCACCGAAGCCGGCTGGCGAACTGAGTTTCTACCGTACGGCTCTCGTACAGCTTTGGTCCGCAGGGTGACTTGATTGTATCCCTCCAGACGAGCAGCAGCAGCAGCAGCAGCAGCAGCGGGCTGCTCCTTGCTTCCACCCCCCTCTCGCCCTCTGTTTGCAATGCTGGGCGCGCCACACAGAGCCAGGCGTGAAAATAGACACGAGGTCCAACAGGCAAAGTCTTTCTCGGCATGACTTAGGGAGGGAGACGGAAGAACGACATGGAAGCTTTGCAAACTTCGTTTGGAAATGTTGACTTGATAATCTCCCTAAAGCTTCGGCTTGCGATGCAGTGTTACCCGTAGAGGACATTATTGACTTTTGTGCCATGTCAAAATGTTTCTATGGCGCAAACGAGGAGGCTCCCGGAGTGATGTTTTGTTGACACGGAACAGCTAGCCGCCCCCTGTTGGCTCTTGAAATTCCACAACCAGCACTTCCAAGCATAGTTACAGGTTTGACACCCCCGTGTCACCTGTGTGCGTAACCACGACTTTATTTCTTCCCCGGTTGCAGCACAAAGCTCCCCCGAATGGTCCGACGGGATGAAGCCCGCTGCTGGATTTCTCCCCAGGGGACGTTGCTGGTGTTCCCTCCAACATTCCCCACCTCCTCCCAAAATCAATTCCCTTATTAGCTTTGAAATGATTACAATCGTGCTGGTGCGGCGTTAAAAAGGGGGGGGCGTTAATGCAATTTGTAAGCTTTGTTATTCGACAGTAATTGAGCAGGCAGCGAGCGGAGTCTGGGTGTGTGTGGAGTGCGCAATGCTCATCGGAAAGACTCCTTGCTCGGTAGGGTTCCCCTCACTCTTCTTTTTATTCGAATGAAAAGTCAAATCAGATTTTGACACATTTTGGGGATTATTTGGAGCTTGATGAAAATAACAATTTCGATGCGGGACAATTCTTTATTCTTTGGCAGTTTAATAGTAGCCGGAAATCACTGCAGTCTTATTTGTTCCTTTTTTTCCTAATAAAGGTGTCTTGCAGTGTAACTCATTGTAGCTAATTTAACATTTGAAGTGCTTAATCCTGTTTAAGAAACCTTTTTTGAGGATTTATGCACTACACTTTAAGAGAAATAGCCCAGTTCTGCCCATGTTCAGTCATGCAGCAGCACATTGTTGGCCCGATGCCACCAAACACTCACAATCGAACAGGTGGCAATACAAACATGAGAGTGTATATTAAAGTGTTGGCACTCACTCGTCTCGACGGTACATGTTAACTTTTCAATCGGGGTTAATTTATAATGCTAGTTAGTCCATGAGGAAACTGTCAACTGAAGTTTCAAAGGTCAAACAATAAAAATCATCGCTAATGCATTTTCCTCTCTGGGAGAATTCCACTTTTTTTTAAATTTACTTTTATTCTTAAATTAAACATCTAACAGTCCTTCTGGTATTTAATTATCTTGTTTTTTATCACGATTGCATCCATCGGCTTACAAATTCCCCACTCCGGGTTGCCTCCGTTGATTGCGCAATCTCGTTATCCGCAATCAAAAGCCAAATCTGCAACCTTGCATGACATTTACATGATTCCTGCAACCCAGCCAGAAAATGACAAGCAGTTTGCCGTCATCTTGCCTAATTATGATACATATCTTCCCACAATGGAGCAGCAGTGTCATGAATTTTCAAGGCCTGCGCCATCCATCCGGCCCGTCTGCTGGCGTGAGGGCTCAATCTGTGATGTCCAAACTTTGGAATTCTTGCTGACATGTGCACTTTGCACCCCTCCGGTTTTGCCTTTGTGTGGTTGCCCCCCTCCCTACCCCCATCTCCCCTCGCCATGCATTCCTCTGGAGTATTCAATGAGCAGAATATTTAAGGTCTAATTAGATTGTGGGTGGATGACAAAGCAGAGGAACCGTGCTTAAGTGATGAATGAGCCATCAACGACGAGAACAAGAAATATTGTTTGGGGTTATGCTCTGCTGTGATTCATTGCTTTCACGTAGGGCCAAATAAATGCACTGTGATCACACTTACCGGTTTTGTGTGGGTGTTGTGAGGCTGTAAAAGCCACCCCCCCTTTTCCAGTGCGCGTAACCGAATGACAATCTGAACCTGAGTGACAATCTCATCCTCCTCTCCGTCTCCTTTCCTGTGCTGTTCTTCCGACCTCATGCTGCCACTCAGGATTTCTTCACGTCTTCTTCCGCTCGCGCTCATGATTTTCTCCCCCTGCGTTCTGTCAGGAGCGCCTACCTCCCCTGCTTTCACGCCGCCGTGCGCTGCCTTTTTTTTTCTTCCTTTTGCACACTCCCTCGTTCTTTTCCTTTCTGCTGTTCTCACTCTGTCAAGTTACATGCGGGTTCCCTCCTCACATATGGGAGACTGCCATGCTGCCTCCCCTCTTGACTAGTTCACTTCACAGTCTAAAAAGTCAACCGTGTGGCCGTCACTATTTTCCTGCCGGATTTCGAGAGGGAAAGCCAATCAAGCCAATATATTGACCGTGGCAGAAGTGTCCAAGAAAACGATTAAAGTGCTCAACACGGAAAACGACACTGCCCGACACTAATTGGCATGTGCATACGCCAACACGCACTCGGACACACAACCACTTATTGAGCCCTGCGCAGCCATTACGAAACAAAGATAATACCAAAAGCATAGCTAACTACTGACTAAACGAAGGAAGTGGAGACAAGCAAGACTTCTCAGCATATTTAGTCCCTTGTGGATATAAGTCCATGAGGTTTGTGGGCCTTTCTGTTGAATCAGTTGTCTTTATAACTTTTGTCTTTCATGTATTGTTTCGCAATACCATTTGTGTTTCGATATTTCATGTTCGTGTTTGTGACAAGTTTTCACGGGTTGCCAAGGAATAAACCCTGTGTTTTTATGGACTTCGTGTTGTGCATCATATTACACCCTGAGGGAGCTACATATGGATCAGTATTCTGATTTCTTAGACGTAATATTTTAAATGTTCAGCGAAGCGCCTTGTTACAGCTGCAGTGGTTGTGAAGCCTCTATACAAATAAAGCTGTATTGTATTGTATTCCCTGTAGCATAGCTCCACTTAGTGGATGCATAGCGAACTGCAGTCTCTATTGTAGGTTCGATTCTATTCGCCTCATAAAGCAGTGCGCCCAATATACGGTTTTAAAACAGGCCAATCATTGAAAGTGCGCCTCAAGCGCCTTTTTGTATACAATTTGGTGGTGACTGGCTGATTTCACAATATAATGTCAAACCTCGGTTTTCAAACGTCTCTGTTCTCGACCAAATCGGTTTTCGACCAAAAATTTAGAGTTTTTTATGCCTCGGATGACGACCGAATTTCGGTTCTCGAACAAACTGAGCGCACTTGAATGCACCACTTGACTCCTCTCGCCTTCCTTACACGAGGAAGTGACGCTTCCTCGGGTAGACGAGGAAGTGACGCTTCCTTACACGAGGAAGTGACGCTTCCTCGGGTAGACGAGGAAGTGACGCTTCCTCGTGTCGCTTTCCATTGTGAGCAGACGTGTTCAATAAACTTTTTTTTTTTTTTTTTTACAGAGCGTGGCTTCGGTTTTCGAACAAATTGGTTTTCGAACAGCCTTCTGGAACGGATTATGGTCGAAAACTGAGGTTTGTAATTTTTTTTTTGTGATGACAAGGCATCTTTAATTGGCTGTAAACATGGCGGTGTTACACCGCAAAGTCAGCTGCGATTCCGATTTAAATTTGCAGCAAAACTCCGGGCCGACATTTGACTACCACCTGAAAACTAGTTGTCAAAACCCCGGGCCTTACTTCGTGTCTTGCTGCGAATTGCTGATTCGCTTCGTGTTAAGGTCCCAATGTTGTGCCTACCTTGTGTACCACCGCTGTTTTTCTTTTCCCCTCTGTTGGAGTGTTTTTCCTGAGTCTCTGTGGGGTTGTTGTGTGGTGCCCTGAGGCAAGGAACCATGCAGCAGCAGCAGCAATATTAAAACACACCAAAGAGAGACTAGCAGCAGAGCTAAAGGCCCTGTTATACACACACACACGCGCACACACACACACACGGAGCGCTTGCTTGGTGCTAACACCTCTCCAGTTGACAAGCTCCTAATATGAAATAAACTCACTCGCCAATACCTGGCGGGCCTGTCTCGACTGACTGTTCAAATAGGAATGACCTCCATTTGGACCAAATGAAGACCTGGGATTGAGATTTGAGACTCGGTGGGCGGCGCTGAAGTGCGAAATACTGGCGCACGACAAATCATTTCTCAGGGTAAGTGTGCAGGTGGGCTCGCAGCATCAACCCTCATCAGTGCCAGTCAGAAGCAAATTTTAAAGGCTAGCGCAGATGCCAACGCGTTTTTCAAGGCTTAAACCTGGTGGCTCCTGTTATTCCGAAGAAAATGCTGGAAATGAAGCGCATGCGCAATAGGATTTCCTATGCGGAGAATTCGAAATGAAAACAGAGTTTGTATGATTTGATCCTGTGACCCCCAGCCCCCTCCCTGTCCCCCGAAAGATCCTTTGTTCAGTACCTTTTGCGCCAAAAATATGAGCAGTATAAGGACACCGCTCAAACAGCAGCACCAGAGGAGGGCAGCCCTATTTATTTATTTTTTCCTGTCTCAGACTCAGTCTTGCTCAGCCAAGTGAACTGTCTGCTATGTATAATTAATTTTCTCTCCTCTCCCAGTTTATTTTTATCCCCCCGCTTTTAACCATTCCTTCAAAGGACCCTTTCCCCGCTTCCGTCCTCCACAGTGCCTGCTGAAAGTGACAGCTGCTCGGCTAAGGGGGGGGACGCTGTTTGAAGCAGATAGTAGAAAGGTCCCTCAACTCAAGATGATTTGGAACAGAAACATCGCTCGCTCTCTCTCTCTGTCTTTCTGCTCTGCTCTGCTGACGGTATCAAAAAGGTGCTTGCTAATCTGGCCGCAAATTGAAAATAGTATCCACCTCCACTCGAGTCTGCGTAGGCCTGTTGGGGAAACAGAATTTCCACGTTGAACTGGTTGCTTGGTGGGAATTAAGTTTGTACGGTGAAGCAGGATAAAGACAAAACATGGATTAAGTTTGATAGACGGTTTCGAATACAGTTGGATCTGTGTGGTCCACCCTGGACATTTTGAAGATATGGACACAATGGTGGCTTGCATTTGAAGCCACCATTAGCAGTCGATTGAGTCCATGGAAGTTACCAGAATAGTCACGGATTAAAAAAATAAAATAAATAAATCAGTGTTTTAAAATTCAAAACAAAGGCACCCTCTTAGGGGGTGTGTTTGTTTCTGATCAACATTGAAATGTAGTCATAGTCCAAGTGACAATTGTCCCTGAAGGTGCAATGAGTCAGTCCTGACTCTGTTTCCTCTTCTGACCCGCTCGCCCCCAAGTAGAAATCCCACCGCCTCCTGCAGCTTGCGGCCGCGGCCTCAGTGCACCGGGCTCCCTCACTTGCATGCTAACGCTCTCGTCAGCATTCCGTCCATCTTCCCAAACTCTGAGTCAGGCTGGCCGCTTTGGGTCCCCCCTCGCTTGCAGTCGCATCAAAACGTCGATCCTGATTGCGTTTTCTTCACTGCAGAAGACCCGGCCGGGACTTTCCCCATTGGTCATGAAGTCACAAGTCCTTCCTGTGGACACACGTTATTTGCGTTGTCGTGGTTACGTTCACATCTTGTCATCGTTTGAATCAGGGGTGGGGGAGGAGGCAGACGTAGAAAACTTTCGAAGGACATTATTTCACATAATTTAATGTATCCTGTGTAGGTGAACACCTCAAAATGCGGATGTTTAACTTCCACGTTCAAGTGTCACATCACGATATTTTTTTGTTTTGATGTTAACCCTTTCCTGCACAAATAATGATAACCCGGAACCAGATAAGCTGCCCACTGCAGTAACCGCTGCCCCTGAAAGGGTTAAAAGATGCCGAAGGCTTCCATGAGTCGTCGCCACGGTCAAGCGTTGGCGGGTTAGCCCTGGCCAAACACCCCCAAATCTGCCCGGCCTGCATAAAATCTTTTCTTCCAGATGGATGTCTGGCCCCACCTGTCAGTATCATCCGCAGCAAGCGTGTGTGTTTTTGATGCTGAGATATTCGGAGCGTTCAGCTGAGGGAGCCTACTGGTTATTTACCCTGCTCACTAGAGTCTGTCTGCCTCTTCAGGCATGTTTGGCTTGTTAATGAGAATCACCATGCGGGCGTGTGTGTGTGTGCGTGAGTGAGGGCGGGAGAGAGAGAGTAGGCAGCGCGACGTGCGCATGTATTTGCGTTGAGATAAGCAGCGCATCGTTGCCGCGCTCCCATTGATGCGCACGGGAGGAAAATATACGGGATGCTATCTGAACGTACACGGGGACTCGCGCCGAGCGTAAGGGGAGCGATCACAGAGGAGGAGATGAAAAGGGAATCAGGCACGCAGCTATTTATCCTCGCGGTTCATGTTAATCACAAGAAGCGACTCATAATTGCTCACTTTTTATTTTATTTGATTTTTTAGCCTTTGCCATGTATTCGTCGCTTCCCACGCCATTTCTTTCTAATATCGTCACCTTTTCTTGTTGCACACACAACCTGCTGGTTTCCGTGTTGTTTACCAAGGGGATCGTTAAATTATTCAGCTACGCGGGAGTAGCGCGTACAACCCTACTCCCGTACTGTACACAAGACTTATAGGAGGCAGAGCTTTGAAACGAGCGGGTCGGCGATGGAAAGCGTGACTTTGGGCTCGCCAATAAATCCGCATGTTGGCGGATGTCTGGCCTGTCTATTCGGACTGTTGTCAGGCACTAACTGACAAATACTGTCTTGGTTTTAGAAAGACTGGATACTCTTTTGATGCATCCTCTTAGGTCGGGGGTCGGCAACACGCGGCTCTTTAGCGACATCTAGTGGCTCCCTGGAGCTTTATAAAAAATGTTTGAAAATGGAAAAAGATTTTGATAGTAGGCTAATATAGCTGAAATAGATTAGATACATGTTGCAGCTCCAAAAAAGGAGAGCTGTGGTGTTGATTTTTTAAAACGTACACTTTATTTATGCTTTTAACAGTCCCGACAAACACAGACACGTCTGCGTCCGACTCCGTGCCTTCTCTCTTCTCATTCGACTCGAGAGGCGTTCAAAGACAGCCTCAGAAAAATGTAAATTAATGATCACTTCACTGACACGAAGAAAAGCGAAAATAATGCACCAAAACAAAAAAATCAAGCGAGGAAATTACAAAATAAATTCTATGGGGGCGGTTGTGAATTAACACACAACAAAGGAATGAATAACATAAACAATTCTGAGACAGTCCAGTCTCCTACATACATACAGCATGTGTTTCCTTCATTGTAAGTTTTATAGAAGGCTTTTATTTTTTTGCGGCTAAAGACATTTTTTTTTTTTTTTTTGTCCTATATGGCTCTTTCAACATTTTGGGTTGCCGACCCCTGTCTTAGGTGCTGGTTAATGGGATCATGGAATCTATTTTGTTGAAAAGTGTCAAAATGAACCATAGAACTAGAGTGGTGTTGGTTCTTATCTAAATCATTTTCGGAATACTTCCCTGCCCCTTGGCTATCTATGTTTAACCTCATTAGTCACATTTCCACACCGGGCTGAGGAGCCACGTCAGGTCTCAGCTTGAACTTCGCTGTACCTGGATGACAAGTGAATACGGATCGTCATGGATTTCCTGGAGAGCTTTTTTCTTTCTGGGAACTGGAGCCACTAACAAGTCACCGTGTTCTCGGGACCCCTGTAATATTTGGTCGTTAAGATCAAACTCAAGTCATTCAAATTGCACATGTTGTTCAAAACTTCCCTACGGATGTTACCCAAGCAACACGGACTCCACATCGCGCCCTTCTTTTTCTTTCTACCGCCTCTTTGTCAGCTTTTTCTTTTGTGCTCCTCTCAAAAGGGTTAAGGAGGGAGAAATGATGCGTAGCCTGCCAAGTCGGTGCTCCGTTGTGTCGCAGCCGTGTGCAACTGCGCTGCACGTTAGCCAGATACGCACATCCGCGAACTTCCCGCCTTCACCCTCGCCTCTTCGGTGTCAATTTTGAGTTCAGAAACTGTGCGCTTTGCACAGGCGGCCTTTCTAAACTAACGGGTTACAGTCCGTTCTTATCCTAGCAGGTCAGTCCACGTTCCCCAAACATCCAACACCATGCAGCAGAAACCTTCCTTTCTCCCGCCTCAGTGGAAACATGTGCTCTAGGACCATAAAACATATCCCCCCTCCCTTTCCTTCCTACCAACGCTAGTTAAGAAAACCACACAGCGTTATGTTGTTTCAAACGCCGGTGACTGCTCACGCCTAATTCTTTTGACAGACTTAGGTTGCGGCCATTCTACAACAGCACAAGTCCCGGGGGGGCTTTTAAGTCCGCCATCCTTCCCCGACCCCCCGCTGAGGAGAGGCATGCAGAGCAGGAGGCTCTGGGAATAAGTACTCCAGGCCGGACAATGGTGGACTGGTAGCACTGGGTTGGGGTCGGGGGGGTAGAATTTGAGGGAAAAAGCAGTTGGAGAAAGATGCCTGATCTATGAGGAGAGCTGAGACAGAGCGGGTCAAAGGTTAGACTGACCCCTCGTTTTAAAGGTGGAATTCAACCAAAGGGCTTTTATTGGCAGGGCCCTGAGCGGCCATGGGTGAGTCACCGAATGGTATTGTGGGGGTGGGGCGTTTAGGTTGCTGTTACAATGAGGCACACATTAATGCCCTATAATGATGTCAGCTGTGGCCCGGGTTTCCACACCAAGAGTCATTCGAGGGTCTACAGCCCCGCACCTCCATACGGTATAATTAAAACCATTCAGCAGTAGTTCGTAGGGTCTTCCGATGTTTCTCAAGGCTCATAAATAACATTTGTGCCACCGAGTCTTTTTTTTTTTTTCTGACGGTATAGCTTTCCGTGGTAGACAAGGTGACTGAGCATGTGACAAAGCAGCCAGCGAGCGCGGCGGCGGCGCATTCCAAATGAAATGGGGTGTGTAACTCGTGAATAGTGGGATGTGCTGATGCGTAGCGGCGAGGAGGAGTTTCCTCCTTTCTCTCCGCTCAGCTTTCCCTCGGGACCGGCGTCCCTCCTTGCATCACCAAGATGTATATTTTCCCCTGGTTTCCATTACATGTTAAGGAATGCGTCGTGGCTCCTTTCTTTCGCCCACTGTGACCTCACTTGGCTGCGCCAGTCAGTGTGAGTGCACCGTGACTCTGTCTGACTTCCCACTGACAGATGTTCGCTGCCCAACTGTAAACGCGCAAGGCGGTTTACAGGCACGACAAGGCGGCGGCCAGTAAGGCACAAGTCACAAAGCTTTGTGCCGTAGTTTGTCCTCCCAAAACTAAAAATGGAAAGTGTCAAAGCTACGGTTTTCCGGAACGGTGAGCGAAAGACACCATGTTTTTATATTCAAGAGGCACACCTCATCCTGTCCTCGGCAATCGGTACTTCCGCCAAAACTTGGCTGCAGTTTTGACAAGTAGCCCATCTCCCAGACCGCCTGTAGGTGCAACAACATAAAAGCCTTGAGCGTTTTTAGATTTGCGGATGGGCGGGGATGCGGGAAATGTGAACAAAATGACGCAGGAGACGGCACCTCGGCCAGGCACAGCTGCGGAAAACAGACAACAGGAGAGCGAGGGAGGGAATTTGGCAGCGTCGGCCCACTCGGAGAGTTTGAGCAACAAGCCAATGCTAATGTTGTGACGAGACACACTTGCGTGGAAGGTGGAGTGGGGAAAATAGAAGAATGTGGGAAAAGAGGGATGGCAAAGAAATCAGAAGCTGAGTCAAAGTTGGAACAGACGATTTCACGGCCCCACCGCGCTGGCTTTACTTCGTTTGTTTTATTTGCCGGCCCGCAATTTTATCAAGGCTGGAAATTCGGTTTCACGGAAAAGGGAGGAATTACATGTTCTATTCTTCGGACGCTAGATTGAATTGATTGACACACACACACAAGACCTCAAGAACACGACACCCACTGTGATGTCTGCTACTGGCAGCAGGTTGATTGGTTTTCTCCGGTACGAACCGCAGTCATGAACAGTTCCAAAATTCAAAATCTGGCGCGGAATATTCACGTTTGCTATTCTTTGACCCTAGCCAATAAGTCTTAGACATGAGTCGACTGCCTCGTTTTCTTTACCAAACGTCATCATCGGTGTGAGGAGTTTCCGATTTCCCGGACTTCTTCGCCTCCCTTATCAGTGAGCCTGTCGGTCCCCCCTCACGCTGTCACTCTGCCGTAGGAGCATGTGATGAAAATGTCTGTTTAATCATGCAGAGAGGTCAACCAATCAAAGGGCCCCGGCTGAGTGATTTAAGGGCCTATTCAGAGCACAGCTGGAGCGGTCGGGAAAGAGAGAATGACGTGGCTTGGGTTTTTGATTGCTCTATGGCACAGGTCGCCTCTCATCCACTTAGCACCGGTTTTGTTTCACCAATAGTGCTTTGCGATGGATTGATATTTCGACAGACAGATGGATGGGCAGAGGGGGTCGAGAGCAGATTGACACCCAAAGCAACTAACTGGCTGTTTATCATATGTGGACACCCAGTGCCGTTTTGTGTCACCCTGTCAACAGAGCTCATCTTGTTAACTTGGGCGGGTTTTCTTCGCCACACGTAAACACGTTTGACGATGCCCTCTATCTACGTATGCTGTCTGCAGATGAGACGATTCTTACCTGAATGGTAACGGTGAGATGGTAGAGAAGGACAGATGGTTGGGAGGAGCAGGGGGTGGTTCGGATGTACAGAGATTATGACTGTGTTCTGTCTAAAGTCTCTTTCAACTCCCCCAATATCCAGTTCATAATTCGTCACGTGGGCTGTCATTGACATCACCTCTGCCTTAAACACGCGGTGGCTCCAACGTAATGTAACACAACGCAATACGGGCTACAGTGAAACTCCTCTACAATGAAATCTACATGGGCGAAAATACCCCTTAGTGTGAAAAAAATCTTCATGCATTAACACCATTCCCACTGTCCTGCCCCCCATACAACGAAAAAAAAAACCCTATTGCGTTATACGAAATCTTTTTCTCTGCTCTTGCCTCGCGATGAGATTCACTTTAACGTAGTCTAATCCAACAGCGACCTCTACTGCTTCGTTCGGAAACGGTAACAGCAACCACCACACTGGTTTACACATGTGCAGTAGTCCAGGAAGTATTTGTTATTGTTTCAGACGCAGCAAGAACGTTGCATTGCTAAAATGGCTACAAAACGGACCTTTGGATGTCAAGCAGCTAAGACAAGAAGAGCTCTGACGCAGGAAGAGAGGGTAAAAGTGATCAAAATGAAAGACGAAGGAAGCAAAATAAAATACATTATCCAAGAAATTGATGTAAGTGAAAGTGAATGCTGATTGTAAATTTCGCAATTTCTTTCCCTTTTTTCTTTCTACACTGACTATATGAAGTGTCAAATAAGTGTATGCTCATACTTATGCACTATTGGAATAAAAATAGAGTACACATACGTTTGTGTGTGTGTGTGTGTGTTTACATCTGAGATCAAATTTGCTACAGTGAAAAACCCCCTGTTGTAAAAGATTTCTTGCTGCAAACATGATTTCGTTGTAGAGGAGTTTCACTGTATTTGTCTGCAGTGATGTGAACTACTACTTTGTCAATTTCTTCGTTAACCTCCTTTTAATACTAAAATGGTTGGCTGTTAACCTGTAGCCGACTCATCATGAGCAAAATCAGCAACTGACACCCATTCACACCGTAAGCCGTATTTGTGTTTTCTATCATACGCAGTGCGAGATTAGGATATTTTTCCCGATTGACTACTAATCGTCTTATTAAGACATGAAAGTAGCCCAATGGCTGTACTGCAGGAGAGAAGAGTTTGAGATGACGTGCGTATGGACAGCTGCAATATTCTGCAGCAGTAGTGAAAGCGTTGTCCTCGCGATTTTGTTGCTCGTGTGACGGATACGGCCACTGAGTTAGCATTAGTGGAGTACCACTCCAGGAAATAGCTGGCCTCTTGCTCTGTCTCTCTTACTGTCCCACCTACCCACCCCGAATTTCTCTGACCTTGCGTTGGCGTGTGCTGATGAGCGCTGAGTGGATACACTCGTGAGCGGTGTGTGCACACCCGCGTGAGTGCTGGGGGAAAAAAAAAAAAAAAACGTGGGCGCTCCATTTGTTGTGTAAATGCGAGCCGCTAATTGACTGCCAGGCATGCAGGCTCTCCTTCAGTGGCTGAACCCTGCCCTCCGCTGTGTCCCAGGGATCCTGCCAGGGGAATGCATGCCCCGACCCCCCCCTTACACACAGACACATTCAAAGCACCCTCCAGTTCTCTGTGTTCCTCTTTTGGAGCACGACTGGCACGGGGCCAGCACGAGGATGGTGCACGGTGCACTCATCTGCTCCCTCTGTCTGGCTGTTGAACTAATGTAATGAAAAGCTGCACGGCTTTTACACATCAGTACTGACTGCTCTCTGACATTCGTTGATACGACATTTTATCTCGCGAAAGACAATGGCTTCACTCTTTGCAGTACGGGTTTTATACTGGTCAGAAAGATAGTTGTTGTTTTTTGTTTTTTTTTACTCAAGCAGACAACGAAAACATTTATAAACATTTACGCTTGCTATTATTAGCTGGAAAATGCAAACGCACCGAACTGAATGGACCTGTAGCAGTTATCCAAATTACACCGTAGTAAATTTAAGTCAGGGGTGTCAAACTTATTTCCATCATGGTTACGGTTTCCCTTCAAGGTCCGTAATGACCGTGAATTTTGTGAAACCGTACGGATGTTTAACCACCTCTACATATTTCATAAACAGCAAACAACAAATTGATGGCTAGCTAGTTTTGGAATCCGAAATCAAGAAGAATGGCTTGTTCAAACATTGTTATGATGGATGACATATGACAATTTGAAATTTTGGTTCAGACTTTAGGAAGCATCATAGAAATTGACATGCTTGACTTCCTTTCGCGACCCACATAAAAGATTGTGGCGGGCCACATCTGGCCCCTGGGCCTTGACTTTGACACCTTAAATTTTAAGGTGTAGCTTCAGTTGCCTGAACATCTGCTCTGAGCTCCTCAACTATCAGAGTGCGATCAGTCCAGGGGGTAGTTTGTTGTAAATTAGTTGCGACTTGATCCAGGAAGGTGAGTCCAATTGTGGCAGGGGACCATAGTATTTAATTTTTTTTAAAGAACGAATTTTTAGAATGAAATGATTCAAAAAGTGCAACGAAAATGATAGCAGCCTAGAAAAGAAGCACACACGCAGAGGATCAGACTATCATTGTTCTGACTCTCCCAGGCTCGTCCATTGTTATTTAGAGGTAAACATTTGGGGACACAGAAAAAGAACAGACAAACAAAATGACACCCTCTATTTAGACTGCAAATGCAAAGGAGCAATTGTGTTTTGTATGCATCCGGCATCGCAGTCGAGAGCGCCGTTGAAAATGACAGGAAGGTGCATGGCGGAGAGACTCTGTATTGTATTAACGCATAAATCTGCGTGAAGGCTGTCATCCAAATGGCACCACTGGCCCCCACTTTTTTTTTTTTTTTTTTAATATACAGAAACGGTGATGCGCGGCTGCAATCTATTCTTTTTTTAAAACAATAAACACATAAAAAGTTACGTTCATTCGACGTCGTATGAACCTCAATTTGAAGGATAGTTGCGGTGATAATAAGGCACAGAGTCAAGAGCCAGGGTTTAACATCAAGTGTGCTGCTTTGGTTTTCAGCGACAACAACAATAGGATTAGCTGGCACGCTAAATACGTCGGGCCCAGGCCAAGCCTCTTAAACTATCACAAGGCACATTTAATATATTTCAATGCAGTCACCCACCTGTGATTTCCATGCGGCTTGCCCTTGGGGTGAGAGAAACGGAATAATAAATATTTGGTTTCAGTTGATTATGGCCAACATTGTCTGACAATCACAACATAATATGAAGGCCGGCGTAAAAGAAAGAATAGCTTCTCGAAAAAAGGGCTTTGGCTGTGAAGCAGGGCTTGTCAACGTGTTGTCTTTCTCATCAGTTCAGAAACCTTTGCGGGGGAAAAAAAAAAAGTTATTGCTGCGACATTGTAAATGGAATACTATGAGCATCATTTGCTAATCTTACAATCACAGCATATTTAATTCAACATCAATAAAACATTAACTCTCATGTAGCCCATAATAGGGAGAGCACTATCCAATGATTTCCCGTTTATGCCACCAATTTAACCCATTAGTGTCATATCACTTAATTCCCTTCAACATAGTGCCTTGTAAAACATCACGTTCTTGTACATTTGAAAGAAAAACTTTCTGTTTGGGCATTTCTTAATTTCCTTGCTAAGACTGGTCCACGTTAACCCGAAGAAATCATACACAAAAGCTGTTCATGTTAGCTTGTCTGCGTCATCTTTTGAAGTTGTGCTCACCCCTCAGATTGTAATCCCTCATTTCACGGTTGCAAAACAGTTTGTGTTCTGCTAGTTGATTGATACTTGCCTTGTTCTTTGGTTAAAAAAAAAATATATATATACAGTCATACCTCGGTTTTCGACCATAATCCGTTCCAGAAGGCTGTTCGAAAACCGATTAGTTCGAAAACGGAAACAACGCTCTTTTTTAAACTAAAAAATCTTTATTGAACACGTCTGTTCACAATGGAATGCTACCCGAGGAAACGTCACTTCCTCGTGTAAGGAAGGCGAGAGGAGTCAAGTGATGCATTCAAGTGTGTTCGAGAACCGAAATTCGGTCGTCATCCGAGGCATGAAAAAAATAGAAATTTTTGGTCGAAAACCGATTTGGTCGAGGACAGAGACGTTCGAAAACCGAAGTTTGACTGTATAAAATAACATTTAAAAGATCTATTTGTCTCCCCTAGAGCCAACCATGTGTTTGGTTCTTATGTCATTTTTTTGGAGTAATTAGTGACTTCAATGACATTTTGTAGCCCTTTCCTCAAACTTCAGCACGGTACAGAAACATGGCTGGACGAAAGAAATGTTGAGGGTGTGACTTGTCCTCTTGGATATGCATGACTTTGTTTATAACTGCAGTGACTGTGTCATTTCCAGCGAAGCTTTAAATTCCTCGCCACTTGTCCCAGGTCGGCAAGTATTGTGCCCGTGTCTGAAGATATATTAGGTCGCTGTTCAGTTCTATCTTTATCTGGTGTTTATGTTTCACAGCTCGGGCGCAATGGTCCGGTGAAGCAGTTAATTCCCAATGTTGCCCGACGAGCTTGATTCGCTGCTGCAGCAGCGGGCATATATATCCTGTATACTTGTCAAGCGTTTGACTTCTTTGAAAAAGAGAGAAAAAGAGCTCTTCGTCTATTGCGCAACATTTAGTGAATGTAGTTCCTGTTTTGATCTCCATTCTAATTTCCGTGCCTATATTGGTTTGCCAATAAAGCTTCTCCAATCACATTGACTATGCGCATTGGGAGGGAGGAGGTCAGTGAGGATGTCAAATATGAGCAAAGAAAAGAAAGTCACACCGACGCAGGAAGAGCAAATTGCTCTTTCCTGCTGCTGCTGCAGCCAGACGGGCTGCGTTGACTCTGAGTCAGCAAGACTTGAACTGGGTGGGAGTGGTGAGGGGGTTGGGGGGGGGGGTCTGGTCTATAGCTCCAGGGCTGTCAGTACCATGCACACATAACAGGCATGGTGTCAGACATGTTGCCCTATTCTCCTCAGCCCCGCAGCTCCGGCGCTAACTATAGCTACTCAGCCAACCTCTCTTAATTAGTAGCTGCTGCTGCCCGCCGGCCCTGCTTCGGCGCCACTGTGGTAAAGACCCGGCCCCGTGTCTGAGTGTGATGTGAGGCATGTTTACGCTCTGTCCCAGTGTCAATGTTGACAGACAATGCCTGATTCAACTTTGATTTGTCCATCCCGGTTACGGTTTTTCCTCCCTTTTATACTGGAAGCTGGAGTACGTGGCGGAAAGAAAAGCAGATCGTATTGTCATCTGATGCGCCGATGCCGACGTGCTCCGTCTCTTCTTGTGTTTGTAGGGTTAAACCCATTGAAATGTGAGTGAAATCTATTCGCCTCCAGATTCTCGACTGGGAGCAGCTGTTCACAGTTTCCGTACACGGGCTCGGGATCTAGTTTTATGAAGGGATGTGTGTGTGTGTGTGTGTGTGTGTGTGTGTGTGTGTGTGTGTGTGTGTGTGTGTGTGTGTGTGTGTGTGTGTATGCGTGCACGTTTGGGTGTATGTGCTGCTTATGTACCTCAACAATCTCTGGAAACATAATATAGCCAATTCCATCCACCGCATACTTCATGGGACGAGGTTTTGTTGAGTGATGATTTTGTCCAAGCTGCGCAGAAGGCTGGCAGATTTTTTTTCCCAGAGGGAACCCTCAAAATTCCAATGCATAGTTGAAATCGCTACCAAGACCATCACCGCAGCCACGGGTCTGCCAGACAAAACCAAACTCACTGTGCCATTTGACCACCATGGCCACCACTGATTTGCTAATCATGACTTTGGCACCTTTTGCCGACAGGCTACCACAGACACAAGGCTTTCCTGATCACCGCCATGTTTTAAGCAAATGAGAGCGAGGGAGACACACACGGGGAGTTTGTTGACGAAGCTTATGTCGGGAAACGCATCCAGCTGGAGAACAGACGTGATCCGGCGGAAAGAGCAGTGCATGCACACTCGTGTACGCTGGCTGCAATATGGCAAGCGCGGTGACCCCTATTAGCCATTTCCTTTCACAATGAGACTTGATTTAGGCCACGTGCAGTCGCAATTGCTGGATGAGACTTTCCAGGATTCTCAATGCATGACAACTGCTTGAAGAAGTTTTTTTTTCCTTTTTTGGGGTGATGGTCTTAGCAATTGTGGTTGCGCTGCATAATCTCTTGATCTCTTTTAGTCTGATTCTCGTTTCCTTATCCCCCCCCCCCCACACCCTCCTCCCAAATAAATCTGCTTATAGAGAAGCTTGATTTTTAAGTGCGCCAATGAGGCAAGTTTTTATCCCTTCTTAAACGTCAAGTTTATACTTGGCACACACGAAATTCAAGACGAATTGATTCCGATTTGCCCATCCGCAATAGCGATACACGGTCCGATGTTAAAGATGTAATTCAGGAATGACAACAGTTTACCTTTCAATTTGGCATCTGTTGGCATAGTTTCCTGTTCAGTATTCACGACTCTACAATCGTGAGGATAGCGAAATGGAATCACTTTCTCGCACGGGCACACACAGGTTGATTTGCATTTAAGATGCTAATGTTGCCTTTTGGGTGAGCTCAAATGTGTCTCGAGTCTGCCGGTGCTTTGTTTCATCCCACTTATTCATTAAGATTTAATAATTGCATCCGAGAGCCTCATAGCAACACCAGGAACCAAAATGTATTTTTTCTTTTTTCCTAATTGGGAAAAGTCAAAGCATCTAGAAAGCTCATGCAAATTTCTGTTTCATGCAGTTCTTCTTCAAACAGCGATCTTGGCCATTGGTGGTCGGGATTCTTTTCGCCACCGTGGTCCCGTTCGGTTGCCCGGGGGGAAGGACCCTTTCCCCCCTGACAAATCACATGATGTTTTAACAAGGCCGATCAAACCACGAAAGCCTCTCTGCAAAACATCAAGGGAAGGGTCAGATGACCTGCGGAGGAAAGTGGATTGCACGGCTGCTATGGAGACCGGTTTTAGCATTCAATCCCATTATAAAACAGTGGCTGTGAAATAAGAGGTCAGCGCTCATTTGGATCAATGGCGTGTGAGTTTGGGGTTGGATTTAATATCTGTTCAGCTCATTCTTTTCTTTGCAAAATGATTTACTTGAGAGCAGAATATGCCACGTAAGCCAAGTAAGACATTAGCATATTGCGTGGGTTTTCTCTGGGTACTCCCACATTCCAAAAACATGCATGGCAGGCTGATTGGACACTCAAAATTGCCCCTAGGTGCGAGTGTGAGTGCGGATGGTTGTTTGTCTCTATGTGCCCTGCGATTGGCTGGTTCAGGGTGTCCCCCGCCTACTGCCCGAGGACAGTTTGGATAGGCTCCAGCACACCCCGCGACCCTTTTGAGGATGAAGCAGTTCAGAAAATGGATGGATCATATTCCACAGTTGGTCAGTTTCCTCATGGGTCATTTTAATTTCTAAATGTTAATTACTGTGTTTGAAGCTTGCATAATGATGCAGAAACAAGAGCCCAACACCGTTTGTTTTTTTTTTCATCTACTTGTAAGATTTTTGATTTCTGATTGGCAGGAGCAGTACAATATAGAAGTTCGTTTGGTTGTCCTGTGTTGACTAGATGAGAATGAAGATTTCCCTCTCTCCAAGCCCATGCGAACACGAAATAAAATGTGAGCCCAATGAAAACCTCTGGGAGAGGAGTATTTGGACTTCCAATGATTGCATGTTCCAATTAGGCCGTTGCTTTTGTGCACAGCAATATTCCGTTTGGAGATCACATTTCTTTTATCACCTCAGTCTGCATTATTGTTAGGAGGCTCTGGAGCAAAGTTTCTCTGCTATGGCTTCTGTCATCAGAAATTGAACTGCCTGTGTGCAACTTTAGTTTGTGGTTAACCCAAAAGCCATCGTTAGTGGCTTTTAGCTGGAGTATGTCTGAGCTCGGTGTCATTTCCCTCTTCTTTCTCCTCCACCTCCTCTTCCTCCTCCCTATGTTTTTCTCTGACATTCCTCTCACTCTCATCTTCCTCAGCTCCCACCACTCTCTCCTTATCTCTCTTGCACCGTGCTCACATTACTCCTACCTACGTGTCTCCCTCTCTTTTTTTCTTTACCGGTCCGCTCTCAATCCTCCTACACACCGTTGTCCCGTAGCAAGTTGTACGTTTGAGGTTCTCCCGGCGCAACGATAGCGACAAGTTCTTTGGGCGCAGTTTTGTGACATTCGAGTTGCCCTGTTTGTCTTTTTTGTCTTTACTGAAGTGCCACCCCATTTTGATTTGGGAAGGTGCCGGTTTCTGTTGCGTGGTTTTTGTCTTCCAATCCGCCCTCCCCCGCCCTGTATGTGAATCACAATGGTGATGTTGTTTCTTGTCTTTCTGGACTGACCAGTCGTCCCGCTCCCTTCCTTTTGGGATTTGCTCCAAGAACAATCAAAAAGTTGCTCTTGCTTGCGTTCACATCCTTTTGGCTTTTTTCCCAACCGCGTCGCACAAATATGCTTTGTGAGTTGATGGCGTCCTCATTTGCTCGATCCATTTAGAAACTGACTGATTTTCCATGGGCTCGTCATCTGGGATTTTTGTGACTGACAAGCAAAGAGCCGTCCACATCATGGACGAATGCTACAAAGGTACTTGTAGCGATCTGAAGTTGAAGTAGTGTCGCGATGTGACAGGCACTCTATTTCCTCCTTGCTGCAGAGGGAAAAGCTAAACATGCACAGACTGTCCTGCGCTTATCTCTTTTCATTCCACCCCATTCCGCCTGGCTGGCTATCTGAAAAGGTATCGTTGACTCTTCTTATCTTTCCCGCCTGTTTTCATTTTCAATTATTTTGCCTTTCGTGTGAATTCTTTTCACTCTTGTCTCCTCTTTTACTCCTCCCCGTCCCCCCCATCGGTTGTCATTAAACATTTATTTGTGTGAGCAAATCTCTGTTCACGACATTGAATATTGTGCGTATGTGTTCAATGTTTTAAGCGGCCCAATGGGCAACGTTAGCGCGAGGACTCAAGCATACATGTAGCAATGGCCTCACGTTTGTGAATGGATTTTCAGAAGGGTTCCTCTCAGCTCGGAGCAAAGATCACGATCTCATGAGAGCATGGTTTTGATGTTTTACATTTCAAACCAGCGTAATTCACAATTGTATCCAAATGCAGTCACATGGTTTGGTACTGGGTGTGGTGTCGTGGTGCTCGCAGGTGACTTTTCCATGCCGGTAGTCTGGAAATGACTTCCACTATGTGGTGTGCATACGAGTGTGAATAGTCGTCGGTCGAGATGCACCATGTGACTGACAGGATCCTAAATTTATCTCTGCCTTTCGCACAGTCAGCTGTGACAAACTCCAGCTTCCCCATGGCCCTGAAAAGGATAAGCAAAAGCGAAATGGAGATACGGTGTGTATGGATTTTTAAACTGCACACTGAAAATCTAGCGTCTGCACAAAAATAAGGTGTGTCAGCCATAGTTCGTGATGAAATGAAATAATGCTTGTTACATTTTTTGTTTTACTCAAGTCTTACTTTGCTTTGAGTTCTGAGTCAGAGTTCTGATGGCATTAAGAAGCTGGCTTGTCATGACAAAGAAAAAATGAAGGATTCCATTTTCATACAAAAGGAAAAGATGTGTCTCCGTCCCTTTGAATAAGCTAAAATGGAAACAGACGTATCACTTGTGATGGGATACAAGTAGCTATGAGCCAGAGCAAAGTAATCGACTTAATCCTTTGGTGAAATGTGTCGGCCAACTGATAATGGCGGGACACACCGTAAAAGGCATCGCCTTTCAACTTGAGTGTGGTCCCGGGGCAAGTTGACCGTGCAACTGCTACCGATGATTTTCGGCTCAAGTCTCACACTTTGAAAACATTCCGTCTGAAAACGAGAGGTGATATTTATAGCGTCATTAAAATATCAGGATACAAGGCTTTTTTTTTTTTTTTTAAAGCATGTCTCCTTGAAACAGCCCTTCTATTGCCCTCATTGCCAATGCTCTCACTTTAAAAAAAAAAAAAGTTTACCCTAACACGCGGTATTACCAAATTATGTGTTTTGCTTTTCTTTCCCAGGAAGCTCAAATCGCACAGTGTTATTTTTACATAGTTCTGTTACCATTGGAACAATTACAATAGATCCTTCTCATAGTCACTGCTTTATTTATGTTTGCCGAGTATCTAAATTTACAATGTCATTTTCACAAACTGAACCGGCCATCACACATTTTCCTCCCTGGAACACCTCCCCAACCAACTGGGGAAGCTCCATCCACAGCATTGTTGGAGGTATGAATAGCCTTTAGAAAAGAAACGGTTTGTGGCTGACCTTAATTGTAGCTAGCATTCTTCAATGTTGATTTAAGTAATCAGCTGCCATGGTGGGAAAGAAGAAGCCATTCACACTACAGGGGTGTGTTTGCATGCAGCTTCCGCACTGGGCCTATTCCTTTTCTCTCGACACAACCAACTATGAAAGAGGTTTGACTTGAATGGTAAAAACAACGCTTGACATTCCAGATAATCGCACTTTATTGAGATTTTGAGCGCCGCAAAAAAGTTTCGTCATCTGTACCGGTTCAGTTGGTTTGAATGAGGTGACTTTTGTCTGTGCGACTACTGTATGAATCATATCAGGCTCGGTCCGGCCTTGACCTACATTTCACTCACCTTCTTCACACACTGACACAGACACACACATTCCACACAGACAGAGGATTTTTGACACGGAGAGAAAGACCCAGTCGGGAGATTAAAGCATAAATCATAATCTGACGGTGCGTGTATCGTTTTGTGTGGCGACTAAACACGGGCCGGATTTATATGTGTGTGTGTAGAATCGGCACTAGTGGTCGCTGAAACAAATTCCACACCCTTCTTTCTTCTCCTGCTGCATTGCAATAGGTGGCAAAAGGCTTTTTACTGACAGTGTTAGGACATTTCTGTTTTTATGAATTCCTCCTAGCATAATACTTGATTTCTAAAAAAAAATGTGATGACAAATGTCTATTTGCGTATGTTATGAGCTCAATATTTTGGGAGTTGGACCAATCGCGGTTTACCTGTTTTCTGAAACTGAGGCATGATTCATTGTTACCTGAATCCTGAAAAACTGGCATGTCATTTTCAGTCAACTGCAAGTGGCAAAATGGCCGCCCCCTGAGATGTACAAAAACTGGGTAGATTTTACACCTTCATTTTTTTTCCATGAACACAATATTAATCAGAATGCTGTGTCTAGACTAGTAGGGCCACATGAAACCTTTTATAGTGAAGAAAATGTTGGGTTTGACCCTCCCTTGAGCAAAATTAGAGGGAACCTTCCCTGGTGTCACAGCTCGATTCAATTAACTCTTTCACTCCCACATTTGGCCAGACATTTTCAGAACCTTTTCAAGTACAGTCAATATAAAATGAGGAGCTGGGATTAAATGTGTGGCGTCTGAAAAGACATCTAAATACGTCTTTGGGAGTGAATGAGTTAAGAGTATCATGTCAATCAAGTAGTACTTGGTCCTCTATTACTATGTTTTTTTTTCATGATATTAATAATCCTGTCAAGTGGCTAGGCCACGGAATCCTGTGCCATGGCTCGAGCATTTTCCGTAAGTGGATGGAATACGGTTGTGAATCCTTCACTATAAAGGCTCCCATAACCCGAGTTGTTCGTGTTCCTGACATACCGGTATTTAATTTTTGTGTGACGGGTTTTACACACCGCGTCATCTTGTCCTAATTCTTGCTTTCCGGTCTGTTCATAAAATCCAAAAATGCGTTGAAAAATCTGCTTTTTAAAAAGTCTGGAGCGCTCTGAACTTTTAGCTGGCTGCTTTGCTCGTGTCATTTTGTCCTGTCATTTATGTGACGAATGTTTTCAGTTGGCTGATAGCAAGAGCTATAAACCTCCGGGTGAGACTTTTGACAACGGGGATAGACAGACAGACCACAAGACTTTTTCAATACGTAATGATCTTCTAATCGATTCTTGTCTGCTACA
Source organism: Hippocampus abdominalis (assembly GCA_018466805.1). Classification (NCBI taxonomy): domain Eukaryota; kingdom Metazoa; phylum Chordata; class Actinopteri; order Syngnathiformes; family Syngnathidae; genus Hippocampus; species Hippocampus abdominalis. Next base: position 14,291,989 of record CM031707.1, read on the forward strand.
GCACCGATGCAAAATTGCTCGGCGACATGCTACCGCGTTGATGATGGGATAAATTTCACCGCCCCTAATGCCAACTCATCGTTCCATGAAATGACCCATGGGCTGCTCTGCTACGACACACTATGTCATGGTACTTTTAAAAATAGTTTACGATGGGCTCAAGCCCAACTGCTGGTTGTTTATATGTCCTATGATTTCTGTCCATTTCATGTACATTTAAGGCAATACAGTATCGTGTTTTGTTTAGGTTTCTTAAGGACTGCGAGTCTTAGCAGGAAGAGAAATGCGGAGGAATGTGTGTGGCACGACTGAAAGAGGATATATGAGGAGAAGAGAATTCAATGAAGTGAGGTCCAGAGGGGATAGAAGTCCATATAAAGATGGAGATGAAAACAGCCTGTCTGCTTGCCATGTGTTGTTCTAACCACAACAGCTCTATGCCTTGGAGATACTGAACTCTGTGTTCACCAGCCAAATCAGGCATTGGCCTATCAAAACAAGCAGCTAAGAAACACCAGGATAGATGAATTTTATCGGATTCTATGTGAAATATATAAACGCTTGACACACACACACACGCTTATCGCAGATTATCTTTCACATCTTGTCTTACTCGGTGGATATGTTGGAGGTGATGAATTCCACATCGAGATGTGCCCACAACACATTCCCTCTGCATTCCTGTTAGGGGCTGACTTAGGGTCAGCAGTCATATTAACAGAGGCAACATGAGTGTGTTAAATGTGCGTGCGTGGCCGTCTTTGTCCGACACCTGGCACGGGCTGGCAGCAAGGACAACGGTGTGCTGTTCAGACTCACATCTAACTGCCTGCTGTCATTATATGCACAGTTGCCTGTGCTGGCATTTAATCAGCATTGCAATGTCTACATCGCAACGCGCTGAAATGGAAATGTTTGTTTTTCAGGGAATGAGGGCAAGAGGAATTTATATGATGTAGTGCCCACAGTCAAACTCTTCTTTGGATTACAGCTGTCATTTGTCACACGCACACATACAAGAAGCAACTGTCCACATACTTTTTGCTACTTTAGCCACGGCGCGTGTACGTTGCCACGAAACGGAGAGTGGCGCTAGGATAACGTGGCACAATCTGGATCCTAAAAAAAATGACATAAAAACACAAGTCCGTGGTGTAAACTCCTTGTTTAGTTGTCACCGGACCCGCTGTTGATTTGTTTGTTAATGTAGTTGTGGCAGATTTTCTGATCATTGTGCTACGTTTGCATTTTGGAATTTTTGGAGGCCGCTTGCCTAAAACGTTTTTGTTCTCGGTATGTATGTTGGCACAAAACCCCCCAAGACTTACCTGTCAGCCTTCTCCCCTCCCGCTAGTTAAAAGAGACAGGAAATGATACATGCTAGCATAAAAATACAATCCAGCTGGTTTTATACCTTGAGCTTTTTTTTCATAGATTTAGTTTTCTTAAACTATACTCTACCCTTAATCTGTTTAATACCAGTGATATAACTTCTATTTACTGTCCCATTTCCTCGACTACAGCATGCAGCTAGCTAGCCAGCTATGCTAACACGCCAAAATGACATCTTCTCCGGGTACCGTAATTTACAAAACCGCTCTGATTCATTTTAATTCAAAAGTGTTTTTTGTGATATTCAGGCTACGATAAAATAGAAACACTATCCTTTTGCAGTTGTTTAATACACATGATGCAGTTGTTGATCTCGAATAAAAAATGGGGAAAAAATTGCGCAATGACAGATGGGCCAGGATGATTTTTTTTTTTTGGGTGTATTCTAGTGATCCCTTGCAATTATGTTGACATTGTCTGATAATCCCACGCAGTCGGAGTGCTGGCTTTGTCTCTGTTTTCAGATATTAGTTTATTGCACGCGTACTGTTTTAGAATCACAGCCTGCTCCTAGCCCTCTTTCTCTGAAACTGACTTCTCTTATAGGCCATATGTTGTGCTGATCCATTCTGCACAAACATACATTTGTCATTGGTAGCGTAGGGTTTGAATAAAACAACCCGTTTCTTTACAACTCATGTTCAGTTTTTGTTTTTTCTTATGCAATTGTTTGTCTGTCTAGGGATTGCTCTCCCATCAGTGTCTCGGGGGATGGTAATCCATTCCTTCCATATGCAGATCGTGACTGCTAGATTAGGCAGACCCTCGGAGAGGATTATGGCTCAGGACTTGGCCCCCCTACTATTTTACCTCCTCTCTAACCACGAAGCCCCCAACCCCCATCGCCCCATCTCCATCCCTGCTCCCTGCAGTCTTCTCTTCCTGTTCTATCCTCAAGTCCTCTCCTCTCCTGGGTAAATCTTCAGTCTCTGGAGTGTGTTGGTTGCTAAATGAAGAGGTGGGGAGCAGATTAAAATAGAGAACCGTATATTTTTTGGGGGGACGTGGATCCATCCATATGTGCGTTTAACATCCTGAACGGATACAGACACATGCATAGATAGGCACACTCACAAACACACAAACAGGCAATGTGCTGGGGGTGTGCAAGGGTTGGAGTGTGTCCAATGCGTGTCTTTTAAATCATATTTCTTTGCAGTCGCCTTTCCAAATATGCTATGGGAGGGATGCATAATTTGTGCGAGATTATGTGTCTGTGTGTTTAGAATTTGCATTCATTTTTAGAGCCCTTTTTTTTTTTTTAATAACAGTGCAAAATTGTGGACCAATACTTTCACAGTGAAATGCTGTTTTCTATTTTAGTGCATGCAGCCACATTTAGATTGTTTGTTGTAAAATCAATTTTTGCTTTTTATGCACAATGTGGCCCATTTTTTTCTTAACATCGGATACTGTGGTGCTATCAAATTTCGAAACGGAGTACGGAGAAGAAAAGGTTTGAGAACCCCTGACTTAGACCTATTTCTGGGTCATACGGCTCAGATTTTCGTCGCCTGGTCTACTTCCTGAATCTTTGGCACTTAATGTTCTTTGATACTCGATGTGATCCACATGCTGTGATGCAGTGCAGAGGGCAGAGAATTTGTCTGAGTGCCCTTCCACTTCCTTCCTCCTCCTTCCTCGTCATCCCTCCAGCGCAACCTTCTCCTCCTCTTCCCCCCTACACCAGTTGTGAATGCTGTAATTGATATGCCACTGGCAATAAATCAACACTGCGCCAGGGTGAGCAACAACCATTATCTGAGCGGACAGGTTTGAGGAAACGGGAAAGAGGGAGCAATGACCCCGGCTCTACTCACAAGAGGCTCCGGAGCCTCATCACTTGACCTAAAACACTACCATCGCCTCTTTGCGGGATTTCCACGATTGTCAAGCTAAACAAAATTATCTAAGGTCAAGGCAATGACCCTTCAAGCTTTTCCCGACTTTTCCTCACCTCATTTCACATCCCCTCATTACTATTCCCAGTCGGTAGTGACGTACCGAGATCCTCCGTGCATGCAAAGGGCATCCTGATCTCAAATCCAATCAGCTTGACCCCTTACCGCCAGTTCACTGTAATGCTTTTGCTCTGATGTGATAACATCCTCAGTCCCTTTGACATGGCGGCTGTTCATTCCAAAGTTGCACTCCTGCCTTGAAATTATTGACATGTTGTTCCCCGGATGGTGCCAGATGTGGCTCGCAGTCTCCCCTGCTGCCCTTTCATGCTCTTTCTCGTTAAGTAAAGAGTTGACCGAAACCAGTCATAACAAAAATGTCGTATTTATTTATTTTAATTTGGTCTCCGCGTTCTCTCGTTCTTTGCTATGCTTCGAGCCTTTTAAAATTATTTGGCAGCTGTCAAAATTGTCATCTGCAGGATGACTGGAAAGACCTTTTCATGTAGCATTTTGGGTGGTTTATGTCCAGGAGGGGACAATGTGGGCCAGGGTATTGATTATTTGGTAACTCCATTGAGAACCTTGCTTCTGCAAGCGTTGTGTTCAAGTGCCTCATCCTTGGTCTCAAACTCAAGTGCATGTGGAGCGCTAATTAAAATGCAGGAGTTGCCTTTTGTTTGGATCCTGCTGGCCCTCACTAATAAATCACCCACTTTTTTTTTTTTTTTTTTTTGCCTGATTCCCTTTTGCCGATTTCCAGTTTTTCTTGTCTTTCGAAAATGTGATTTTGAGATGTACTGATATGTTATCATGGTTGATCCTGTTGTTTTTGTTTGTTTTTAGCTTCAAGTTATCACTGTCATTGATGTCTTATTTTCTTACTGGAACTCATCTTTTTAGTGGTCTACTATACATTTGTCGCCTTGCAAAAAACAGATTCTTGAATCTGGCTAACTTTGTCTCAGCTCAGCATTGGTTTGCTATTCTATGAACAGGATTGATACTTTCGTTTCCCCAACTCATTCTCGACTTTTTTAGCACATTACGTGCAAGGAATGCTAGCTAAATGGATGTGTAGCCCAGTGAAACCTGTCGAGACGTATTATTTTAAGTACTACATTTCTAAAATGTCTTTATATGCATCATCTGTTTTTGGTGACGGCCGTACTAGGAGCCTATCCATCCAGTTCCGCTGCATTAAGTGCGAATCGATGCCACGCCAGCTGTGAGGAAATTCAACCAGGTGGACCGCGCAGCCATTATTAGCCGTTTAGTTTGGCATCCCGTCTTTTTGGACTGAATTGGTCCAAGTGAAATCCTCTTTACCGTCTTTTCTTTTCTTCAATGATATGGGTACATTCGTATTCTGCTTCTGTGCTCCGACAGTCATCAAACCTGTTCAGATTAAGGACACACGTAGATGTCTTTACTCATTTTCAATGCACTACGCGCTATTGTCTTGATAATGAGTACATTTCCCGAAGCTTGTAAAGGCCAGGTGGTATGCTTTTCCCCCTCATTCCCGAGCTGCATAGGATAAGAAATGTCGATTTTGAAATCACATATTTATTCCTCTGAGCTTGGTTCGCTGACAACCTGACCTTCTCCTTGATTGATTGATAGATGGGACGGCCTTGCTCTCAAGTGTGCCGCCACCCTTGGAGCAGGAGGCACAAACCCGGGACTCCATTTGATTATCCCCTATGTCATGGCTTCTGCCTTCCCCTTCATCTTACCTTCCCGGGGTCCATAATGACTCTCATTTTTTCCGATTTGAAGTGGTCATAAAACACTGTTTGTGTAGACACTTTGATTGTCAAGGTGAAATTGAAGCAGGGCTTCCCTGGGACTGTTGTGTTCAGTTTAGCATAATCAACATTTACAGGGTATCTCTGCAGCATTGGTCTGTCAAAGTAGCCGAGCACACACGGCACGACTCTAAATATTATAGTTTCAAGGTGTCTGTTGCTATTTCTGATGCTGCACCAGTTCAGAGAGCTGAGAACTGGCTCTTCAGTATACTGTGTTATGTCAGGGTAAATGTGGAAGAAATAGGAAATACCTCTGTCTAGGTTCAGGCATACAAGGTCCAAAGCAATCCATAAATAGGCTATTCATATGGAAGATTTAGAAACTGATATATTACTTGATTTGTTGCAAGTAATCTAGAAGACTCGATCATGATGCCAACATTCAATAATTGTCCCCTTTCATACCGTGGCAGGGGACGTGGCTATGAATTGTTTTCCGATGTAACAACGCACACGGGCACGTGGTCAAACATTTGCCTCCTCTGATTGAAGTCATAAAATATTACCGATTTCAATGTTGTGTCCACTACTCATTCCAGAAAGTCTTCTATCATATGTAAAGAGCCTTCAATAATTGGCGTATTTCTCCCCTGCTATCTTCCCTCATAATTAAATGCCAACACACATTTGCCTTCCAGACTTGATTTGATATCATTAATTCATCACGGTGGCAAATGTCAGTGTCAGTGTCTCCCCTAACCCCCCTCACCATTTGGCCCATTTAATTTGTGAGCCTTTAAGGCCCCTCCATGCTTGATGCATAATCAATAGAAAATGTTCCTCCGTCACTGACACTGTTTTTCTCTCTGCTTTTTAGGGTTCGCAGCACGTTCCTCCGTGGATGATGTTCCTGATGATGGTGTGCGACGCCGTGAACAGGACAGTGGATCAATAGAAGTGTTTGTTTCTCACTTCATCTTCCTCTGTCTTCTTTACATAGTTCTCATTTGTACCTTGACAGACCACAAAGACTCAAAATACTGACCTGAAACTTAAGTAGCACAGTTCGCACTCCTCCTACTCCTCTGTTTCTCCTTCCCTTCCCCCCAAAACCTCTCCTCAGGACAGACCAAACATGTGCTCACAAGCTCGATCAACAGTTTGCCCTGTTCTCGGGAACCTGTTTCCTGTGTTTGGGCTTTTACTTATCATGACCTCATCCTTCTGCGGGGGCCAGCCGCCAAATTTCAAACGATTTGCACCTGTAGAGTGGGGGCTTACACATTTGGCCATTCACAACAAAACCGGAGAAGTCTATGTGGGAGCCGTCAACTGGATTTTCAAGTTGTCCAGCAACCTAACCAAGCTTCGTAGTCACATGACCGGACCGGTGGTTGACAACGAAAAGTGTTACCCTCCACCCAGTGTCCAGTCGTGCCCGCACGACCTGGCTCAGACACCCAACGTGAATAAGCTTCTGCTCATCGACTATGCCCAGAATCGCCTCATCGCCTGTGGCAGTACGTCACAGGGAATCTGCCAATTCCTACGCCTGGACGACCTCTTCAAACTCGGCGAGCCTCACCATCGCAAGGAGCACTACCTGTCCAGCGTGGCCGAGTCGGGGACCATGTCAGGAGTCATTATCAGCTCCCCTCATAGTCCAGCAAGCAAGCTGTTTATTGGCACCCCCATCGATGGCAAGTCTGAGTACTTCCCAACCCTCTCCAGTCGCAAGTTGATGGAGAACGAAGAAAATGCGGACATGTTCAGCTTTGTGTATCAAGATGAGTTTGTCTCCTCTCAGCTCAAGATTCCGTCTGATACTTTGTCCAAGTTCCCTGCTTTTGACATCTACTACGTGTACAGCTTCAGCAGTGAACAGTTTGTGTATTATCTGACAATGCAGCTGGATACTCAGCTGACTTCTCCCGACGCCAGCGGCGAACAGTTCTTCACCTCCAAAATCGTACGCCTATGTGTTGATGACCCCAAGTTTTACTCCTACGTTGAGTTCCCCATTGGCTGCACGAAAGACGGGGTCGAGTACCGCCTGGTTCAGGATGCCTATTTGGCCCGACCGGGCCGTCAGCTGGCAAATTCTCTGGGGATCTCGGAGAATGAAGACATCCTCTTCACCGTCTTCTCCCAGGGTCAGAAGAATCGTGCCAAACCGCCCAAAGAGTCAGCGTTGTGCCTATTCACCCTGAGGAGAATAAAGGAGAAGATCAAGGAAAGGATTCAGTCTTGTTACAAGGGCGACGGGAAACTCTCCTTGCCGTGGCTTCTCAACAAGGAACTCGCGTGCATCAACTCTGTAAGTGATTTTGAGCATTTCTCTCTCTGTCATTTGGAAAACTGATCAAAGGGGAAAGTGTATTTTTCCCTTTTACGTACATATACATTTTTGGCGGGGGGAGACTGTAATAGTTTCCTGTTATGCCCTTGCTCTCTTTTAATATGTTATCGATTTAAATTTGCATTGTTTTAAATGTGTGTTTCAAAACTTTCCAAAAACATCATTATTGTTATACCATAAAACACAGATGTCAAACTCGAGGCCCGGGGGCCAGATGTGGCCCGCCACATCATTTTAAGCGGCCCGCAAAAGCAAATCAAAGATGATTACTTCCATGATGCTTGCTAAAATCAGTACCAACATTTCAGATTTTCATATGTAATAAATCAGTGACATATTCTCAGCAATTTCTTGTTACCAAACCCCTTATTACACTTACTTAAATAATAATTGAATTACACGTTATTCTTGACTTCTTTATATAGTTTAAGTCACCACAGCTCTCCAAGGGAAACGGTAATTATAATGTGGCCCGCGACAAAAATGAGTTTGACACCCCTGCTATAAAACATGCTTAAGGTGTAGTTAAATAGGGTATGTCATTATCGTGGATTTTTACTTATTGCGCTGGGGAGCGGTCTGGAAACTACCACTAAAAATGGAGGGAATGCTAATTGTAACATTTTCAAAACTTGAAAAGTAGTCTTGATCACGGCAATTTAGTCGATGACACAACAATTTTCCCCGATCCTTCTACCCTTGCGACTGCTCATTGGACAAAATACTCTGGTGACGAAGCTTCACTTCGCATCGCTGTCTCCTTGTGGTCTTGCTACCGGACTAGCCGAAGCTAGCTACGTGGGGCTAACCCTGGTGGTCATTCACAAATGAGCTTCTTCCTCAGACTCTCAAAGCATGAGAATGACCTGCGAGTTAAGGGCACGAGCACTCCGGCAGGCAACGGGTTTCTCAGCTTCAACAAAGCCGGCATTTTAGCCCTTATTCAAACACGTGTGTGCTTGGTGTGGTTTTGCTGGCGTCATCACAACATCCCGTTTCGGTGATGAAAGTAATTTTGCCTCAAAACCAAAAATGCACATTTGGGCCAATTTGGGCAAGCAAAAATTTGCGGTAACTGAATTGCCATGAATGAAGCTACAGCTGCTTCAAACTACTCAGATCCTCCTTCATCTTCATGCTTTGTGTGCATTATTCATTTCTATTTTTTCTTCTTTGTTTAATCTTGTAAGGCAGTTGAAGACAGTTTTTGTGTGTCAACCACCTGTTTGGGTTCTCCAGCCATTGTGCGTTTGGAAACCATTCTGTTCACCCCCACCCCACTCACTTTCAATATATTTTCATTAAAAAAAAATGAATGAAGGCTTTTCCTTGAAATGCAAGGGTCCTTCATCTCTACCGCAAGGCTTCTTTGCACACTAAACACATTCGCTGTTGTCTAAAAGAGAGGTGGGTTCTGTGTCGTAACCCTTCTCTTCACGATCATTCATTTGATGGAGTTCAGGTGTGTTTTTGTTGGGTAGTGTAAGCGATGTGAAGGACCTAGCCGAGGCCTATTCACCCTCCTTTCTCTCTCTTTGTCATCACCCCCTCTGCCAAGGAACTATCTTTCCAGTTCAGTGGTTGTTTCATTCTTTGTGGGTGGATTTTCTTTTTTTTATGGCCTGTCACACAGACAATAGCTCTGATTCTGAAAACAGGATCTCATTTATTTCGGGTGGACCCTTGTCCTTTTGCAAAAGAAACATAAATAGTGTGTCTTTGTAGAATGTATAGAAGCGTAAGGCAAAAGAGGCTTGTTCAGTGAGGCTGATTAGTCTTAGCTTATATTTTATTTATTTGAGTCCAGTGAGTTTTGCGCAGACACCGCATCAGAATCCGGCAATTCTTTAAAAAAAAAAAAGGACATTTGTTGACCCGTGCTTAAGCTTCCATGTTAAATGATAAGAACATTAAACTATTATCTGTATTAATCTGTCTAATCTTCTTTCATCGAGCTATTGTACATTCTTGTGAGCTTGATTATATCCCATCATCTGCTCCCCATCTCCTCTGCCGCTCTGAATTATTTTGGTCACGGTTTAGGTGTATGTTCTCTCATGAGTTCTCATAAACCAAAAGGTAATTAATATTCTACACAAGATTACCGCAATGATGATTTAAGATGAGGACAATGGCTAAACCCCATGACAGCAGCGAGGCCTGAGGGTCAGCCTCAGGTTAATGACGCCTGCTCCACTGCCCTCAAGCAGTGACCTCACGTCAGCTGCCCACCACTGACTGGTGACCATAATCACAGTCGGTGGACTGAAAGGCCCTTAAATCTGACCTCACACAAATGGCAGATATAATTTTTCTGGTGTGAGCGGGAGCTGGTGTAATTCGAAATGACGGAATAGTTGAAAGAACACGAAGCTGCTATGAAGTCAATTATATCTTTAAACATGAAACACTTGCATTATAAATTGCATGCAGTATAATTCTGTGACTCAATTGTTAGTTCACTCCCCCCTACAAAATAATTTCCGTTGAAGAGATTTTGTTATGGAAAAATAATTAAAGCTCCTCATCCAGGATTTCTCATACCTTCTTTACAAAGGTGCATCAAATTAGGATGAAGACCAAACTAGCATCCTGCGTTATTAAGAACAATCTCTACCAGTTGCGAGGCTAGCTAAGAGTAAAAGACACTCTCTGAAGCTTCCCCCCCCCCCACACACCTCTATACCTTCAACTAATCTGGCTCTACTGCGTCCTGACAATTTCCTCCCATCCTTCTTTCAGCTCTTGAACTCATAAGCTCGTGCTGTTGAGTCTTACCCGCTGCTTCCGAGATTCCCCACCACTTCAGATGCGCTTTCAAACTCTGAAAAAATGCCTCGCATAGAACTGTATTTGGCTGCGCTGTGTGGGAAAGCTGTTTAGCTTGACCCTGCGTTACAGCGGTGCAGAGGGCAGGCCAGGGAGGAGAGCGGAAGACCTGCACAGCTGTTCGACGCGCTGTCGTGATTGATGACCCCTGAGCTCCTTTAGTGCCAGTGTGGATTTCCCATTTGTGCCGATCATAATTTCTGGCCTCGGACAATCATTAGCATGATATGTTTATAGGCACAGTGAGATGGTACCCACTTCCTGTTTGGTCTTTGCACACACCACCTTCATGCTGCTCCCGAGTTATATTGTCTTCCGTGTACAAATATACTCGTAGTCGTGTGTTTGTATGTCTGTTTTTGTCCCTCAGCTTTATTCATGAACCGCTGACCCTTTCTTTGCTTCGAAAGTGGATCAATACAAACCATTTCCACCGAGAGAGCGCATGTGAAAGCGAGACTGTTGCAAAGTTCGTGTGGGACGGGAAAGGTATCGCAAAACGGGAATAAAAAAAACAAAACAATTCTTGAGTTAAAGTGAAAAAAAGAAGCCATGTTGTGGGTAGTAGCAAAAGGACAACGGGGTGCTCGATGTGGGCGTTCATACAGGGAGACAACCTTAAATAGTCGGAGAACAGACAAGAGCTACACTCACACAGCAGAGACGAAAGACATTTGTAATATGGTCAGGCTTAAGTGAGTATCCTATAATCCATCCATTTTCTAATCAGTTTATCCTCACAAGGGTTGCGGGCGTATTGGGGCCAATCCCAGCCGTCCTTGGGCAGCTGGCCGGGTACACCCTGAACTGCCTGTCAGCCAATAGCAGGGCACAAATAAATGAACAACCATTCACACTCACAATCACGCCTACGGACGATTTAGAGTGTTGCATTAGCCTGCATGCATTTTTGGGGGGATGTGGGAGGAAACCGGAGTACCCGCAGAAAACCCACACAGGCACGGGGAGAACATGCCAAAACCGCACTGGAGCCAAAATTGAACACTATAGCTCTGCACTGTGAGGCGGACGTCCACCTTGCCGAATGTCTCATAATAAAAAAGCAAATCATGCATAGTCATTGCAATGCGAGTCGTATGTTGTGAAGAGGGGATCTCTGTCATAAGTTCATGTATCAATCAACGAGAGAATGGAATTCATGGCGTGGTGTGGTCGTTTGCACACTTGAAAATGGCGGCTGCAACGGGGGAGCTGGTTTTAAACTACAGTACTTGTAACGGGTTACAAGCTGTTGCTTTAATAAAGATGTAAAATCGATGGATGGATGCCAAGTGGGAAACATTTAACACATAATGTAGTGCTATACGATGTTAACTAGAACAGCGTGAAAGTCCATTTAAGAAGATTAAATGCTCCAGGAAGACAGCTGCCCAGAAGTGGGTCCTCCTCACAGCCCTGCCTAGTCGTTCGAAACCGAATTCTCCTTCGCAACGCCTGCGGTAAGATGGCCCACCGCCGAACTTGTGTCAGTCAGTCGGTGCAGATTCCGTCCAGCAGCATCAGATTTGGTTGTCGTCACCAAGCCTCTTTTCCAAGAGGGGAGAGGCAGGAGAAGTGGTAGTAAAACAGGCCTACCTGCAGTTTTAGTAGAGGAGTATAAGTCTTCAATGAAGATTCAACCATTTCTACTGAGATAGTGGCTTTAATTTGCGCGGGTAGGGCAATCCAGAGCACTGAAGCCCGAATATAGAACACTCTAGAACCTGTAGGAGCGGCCATCTTCAATCGGAAGGATGTCATTGTTTCATGTGCCGCTGTTCATTGGGAGTGTCAAAGAATCTGAATCAGAATCAGAATCATCTTTATACATATTTAAGTATGTAGAACACACAAGGAATTTGACTCCGGTATAACACGCTACATTATCCATCCATCCATCCATTTTCCGAACCGCTTCATCCTCACTAGGGTCGCGGGGGGTGCTGGAGCCTATCCCAGCAGTCTTCGGGCAGTAGACGGGGGACACCATGAATTGGTTGCCAGCCAATCGCAGGGCACACAGAGACAAACAACCATCCACGCTCACACTCACACCTAGGGACAATTGAGAGTGTTCCCAACAGCCTGCCATGCATGTTTTTGGAATGTGGGAGGAAACCGGAGTACCCGGAGAAAACCCACGCAGGCCCAGGGAGAACATGCAAACTCCACACAGGGAGGCCGGAGCTGGGATCGAACCCGGTACCTCTGCACTGTGAAGTCGACGTGCTAACCACTGGACTACCGAGCCGCCCCACGCTACATTAGTATCATTATAAACAATGACATGACAAATAGTATGAAAGGACATTTCGTAATCTAGTGAACTGTAGTGCGGTAGTACCACCCAGTGACAACTGTGAGACAAAGTGCAAAGTATTAAGCAGAGCTAAAATGATCAGTGGTAGAATACAATACTATAACAGTTGGTGCAGAAAATCATTGAACCATTTTAAAGTGACCAGTAGCAGTATTTGTTTACAAGAAGTGTGCAATTATGCAGATGTCACAGGTGGTATTTGATGCCCAAATAACAATCAAATCAAATAATCACTTCCCTTATGGAAATGGAACCTTTTTCTTACCCCGATTAGATCTCATCAGTCCACCTTGAGTAAGCACCAAACATTCCTTAATGTTGTTCCAGACCAAGCAAAGGAGAATTGACTCTGTAGACCCGCCCCCCTCCCCTCTTAACCTTAATAAATCCATCATGATGAATATCATTTAATGGGTGTAACTCACTTGCAGACCGTGTAATACACAACCCTATTCTCGTGGAATATGTGCGGGCAAAAGTGTTTAAGTAATTTGCCTTGATTAATTGAGCCCGAGCTGATGAGGAGAGTTAATTGGCAGTCTAAATGAGGTGAGCTCGGAGAACACTGATTGTGCAGGTGGCCGTTTATGTTACTGCTGCTATTGGATCACCTTTCAGGTTAATATTTGCGCAATGTGGAATCTCCCCCCCCCCCCCCCCCCCCCCACACACACACACACGACCGACTGACTTTCCTGTCTATGTGCACGGGTGTGTAAATGAGTGCGAAAAGAGCCTACCCGTGCCAAAGCCGCTCTGGACTCGAGCCTTGTTGTCATCTCGTTATTCCGGGGGGGCATTAGAAAAGCTTTTGGAAGAGACATCATGCGGCTGATGTGCGCGTGCAGCTCTGTTCTTCATGTTGTTTGACCTTTCGGTCAGTCTCTCTGTGGAGAATTTAGCTCAACAAATCCCCTTCCCTCACTACACTCTAATGATACTAATTGTCAATGTAATTGTGTATTGATCTGCGGTGTGTGTGTGTGTGTGGGTGGTGTGCTGCTTACATCATTATCAAGAGTAATTAGAAAATGTGGGCCAGACAATGTGCCTGCAGTGCTGACATTCAACGGTTTTCAAACTACTTACACTCTCAGTTCATTTTTTAGCTTTTGCACATGTGAGGGATTATTTTTGTTAAATACGTTGGTGCCTTGAGATAGGAGTTTTTTTAAATTCTGTGATCACCCTAGTAACTCAAAACACTGGGATGTCAAATCTTTTCTGATTGAAATGAATGGGAATGCCAGTAATCCATTCTGGCCGCCCTACCAAAAACAACAACAACAACAAACAACAAAAAAGTCACCGTTACTGTCTCCAACGACTCGACAAGTTGCCACAATTTATTCATTTTCACAGAGGATATAGAATATATGCCTCTCAGTTTTGTTATATTTTCTGTCTATGTGTGCTGCTCCACCATTTGTTTTGAATTAGCCATTGTTTAAAGGGCTGTATCACCCCAACTCTCAATGCTAATGTTTAGCCCATCTTTGGGTTTTTCCATTATGTGGTCACAGTATGTCAGCGGTTGGTATTGGTGAATGAAAGTGTCATTTCCCAAGAAATGTGCATGGATGCCTGCTTGTCACTCAATTAGATGGCCCTCAGCATTTTCCGCTGGCAGCCGGAGACTCTGTACAAACATAACCGTTTTGTGCCCCGGCCCAAACTTTGGTGTCAAACAGGCATTGATGTCAGCGGACAAACTTTGCGACATAACAAAAGCAGCCTCCAATGGGATCTTAGAATGCAGTCGATTGACATATGACTGGGATCGGACATATCGATGTGTGTCACCATGGTAGCGAGGACTGTGAAGGCAACATTTACAAATTAACCAATTGAAGGGCAAGCAATCGTGACCTTTTCCCTCTTTCATATGCGGATTTTTCAACTTCTTCATTGTCACTTAGTTCGATCAATCTATTAGTGTAGAGTTCTTGAAAAAGATCAATGTTTCAATCTACTGACCTAGTCTTTGTGGGCAGGAACTCCAGAGACCCAGCTGTCAATGTACGCACAATTACACATTTTAATTTAACGATAAGCCTCTTAAAGGAGGAGTTTGGAATTTTTAAACTTAAAAAAAGATTTTAATGTCACCTTATTCCACTCCTTTCTGCTTCCCTCACTCCCTCTAAAAAAACAACCAGTCATTTGAATATGGAATATACCGAAATGCGAGGCGCATAGCGAGCAATTTTCAGCAAGTCACACTTGTAATTTAAGATGTTGAATCAGTCAATCACAGTTTTCCATCCAAAAAACTGCAATAAAGGTTCACGTTGGCGTTCAACACATCGAACGCCAGTGTCAGTGATCTAAACTGATTTGCGCACAGGGAAATTCAAAGTTACATTATGAATATGTAGCTCCCTACCATTAGATGCAGGCTTGTTCCTCTGCAATAAATCATTGGGAGTGCTTTTTGTGCTGCACACACACACACACACACACACACACACACACACACACACACACAGACAGACACTGCAGCACCTCTTGAAACAACTCTAGCAATTTTTCTCAAAGTTCACGGCCCCCGCTGAGATTTCTGGGTAATTTATGAGGTGGCCTCACCCACAATTCTTCACTCTGCTACGCACGCTCAGGTGAAGGCACCTGCGTCTCCCTACTAAGACTAGTGCTCGGTGTGTGTGTGTGTGTGTGTGTATGTGTGCGCGTGCGCGTGTGTATTCTACTGTGAAAACTTTTATCATCTGATAGGAAAACAATTTGAGAAGCTGCAAAGGAATTGCCCCGAAGTTTGTTACCAGATAATTCATTTCCTTTCAGACTTTTGGCTCGCACAGATGCATGTGCACCCTCACAGAAGAGGGATATGTGGTGTACATAACTTTATCTACAATTGTCATGCTCCGTGGATGTCTTTTATGATGGTCGTGAGGCAGTGGCCCTTGGTGGGTGTGGCCTGGGTGTGATTTTTAATTATTATTATTATTTTTTTTTTTTTTGCTGTGTCACACATAGAAATACTAACATTTAACTCCTTTCTACTTTCTTGATTCAAACAAATATTTCCCTGCAATTTTAGCTGTATTTAAGTCAGGGTCTAAGTTAGTAACACGTCACACAACGCTTTTTTTTACGGGAAGAACGAATGTTTTTTGCCTTGCATGTTTTTTCTTCTCGCCAGCATTGGTCATCCACATCACGTAAACAAGTAGCCTGCTGTTTCTTTTCAAGGAGCTGACTATTGGTAAAGTTGAGGTCGGAGTAATGTTTGCCCACATGTATTTTACCAACATGAAAAGTGAAAGAAATAAGCTCTTTTTTTTGGCACGGAGTGGCCTGTGTGAATTGGGAATCAGCCAGTGTAATTGCGTTTGGATTTGCGTGCGCATGCATGTTTGATGCCGTTGGAATGGCATTTCATTGGTGTGTAGTATAAATGGAGTACAAATACCTAGATATTTGTAAAAAAAATGGGCACTAGGACGATATCTATCGCGAAGACGATGGATAAATTGATTGTGTCAACTTTTTTGACAATGATGTTATCGTCATTTGTTTTCTGTTGACGTTGCTGCAAACCGCGTGTAATTAATACGTCAATTACAGCTTGATTTAATGGGCAAAAAAGCTTGCAATTTTCAATCGTATGCCGCACCGCCGTTGCCAGGTGGCAGGTGACCAACTATACAGCGAAGTCAATCATAATGTTGGTGCAAAATTTAATCTGCTCAATGAAAATGAATAAATAACGAAATGGGCGATCGCAAATCAGAAATACTCCTGTGGCATGCTTGGTACGCCTGTATAAGCGTAGCCTTCTCAAAACACACAATAGCAAAACTGAGAATCGCAGGTGATCATCATTGAATTGAATAATCACAGTGTGTTTTATATTTTATTATTTCATAAAACACCAGAAATTTTATTGCAGTATCGTATCGTGATATAAAATGGCCGATGTGGTAGGAACAAAAATTCAATTTCGAATTTACAAGTACACTTTCAAGGGAGTGCGACAGTGCAGAGCGTACTGGTTCAAAAGCTGCTGAAACCTTTTCATCAAATAACGTTCGTGTGATATCTGCTACCGCTGTTTATCGGGACCACAAAATGTGTGAAAAACGGACATGGCATCTGTAAAGCTGAAATTTACGTTGGAGTTTAGACGTGAGTAAAAGCTTCGCAGCGGCTCAGTCTTTGCATGAAAAGAGTGGGTGATAAAAAAAAAAAAAAATCAACTAAAAGAACAATCTAGGTTATAGTGTGCCTTGTATAGTGAGGACTCATCCAAAAGAGATGCGAGATGAATAATAAATGTTCTTGGCCGCTATACGAGAAAAAACCCACAACTATGCAAAGCCACAGTCAACTGTAATGCACACTCCAATGCACACATGGAATATTCCTTTCCTTTATTTGTAAAACCCCGCTGTTCAACTCAGCGGCAGTTTGTTGGTTTAACTCTTTCATCCCCGCTGCTTGTTGTGCGTCCTTGAAAACACAGCAGAACCTTAAATATGCTCCCCCGTCAAGAAGAGACCACCGAGGGGAGGATTTCTGTGCCTCTGGAAACACCCCTTTTAATCTAGATTTGCTTGTTGTCCGTGTTTCAAAAGTGTTTTCATATTTAACATAAAAATGACCATCAAATCCAAGTTGTCTTAAATTAACGTTTATTTCGTCTTTCGTAGATGTGCAAGGGATGTTGGAGGTCGTTGACCCTTCAGTGCCCCGCGGAGCACTGTGTATACTGGCTCCTGAACATGTTTGTGTGCGCGCGTTTTGTGTATGCTAAGCCCTTATGGACTCCAGGGGATTTTCTATACAGCATTTCCAACATTTAGTCTGCTCCTTCGAAAATGGATGAACCCTTTTGAACGTTTTTCCTCAGGCTGTGACGTCATGGGTGCATGCTTGTGTGTGGTGCACTATTGTGAATGTTTGTGGAGTTGATTGTAAATCCAGAGGGGGGAAGGAGGGGGGTGGGGGGTGGGGGGACTGACTGCTTGCCCAAAGCTATATGATTTAAAACCTGTGCCTGTCATATGGAGATGATAGAAATCAATTCCAGGCTTGTTAAAATGCGTGTGCGCACAAAGATGTAACTCGCAGATTGCTCTGGCGAACCAGTTTGCATTTTTGTCCAGTTTGGTGCGAGGATGCATATTAGATGACATTGCGAGTGTTTCGTCTCTCCATCGCCTGTTTTAAGAAGAAAGAGTTGCCCCCCTTTGCCATTCGTGGCCACAATAGCAAGTTGTTTGAGAAAAGAGGGCGTGTGTCCCATTTACTTGAACACAGGGCCATAAATATCCGTTAAGCAGCCTTGAATTCCTTCACACCCCGGGACAGAGATCAAGCTCTCTGCTGACTTTAAAAGACAATTGACTTTGCCACACACACACACACATTTTGACTCCAAAGTGGATGAATGATTGATGCAAATTTGGGCAATAAGCGCTGAAAAGAGTTATGCAGATGAAGGAGATGGGCAAGTTTGCTCGGCAACTGGAAAGAAAAAAAGAGAGAGATTAAAAAAAAAAAAAATAGAACGACTGATTGATGTGCACTTCTGCTGCAGGCTATTTAGTCAGATTGAGAGGGTGAGGGTGGGGGTGTGTTATCTTTTCTCCTCCGCGGATCAATCAGATGATGTGTAGTGATAAGACTGTGGATTACGCTGTCATTTACACACTCCCCAAGTGTATGTATGCATAAGAGAAGCGTGCGCTCTTTCGACCGTCCTCTGGAGACTTTCATTAATGCACAACGGATGCCCCTTCAGCTTATCGGTTCATCAATCAAGCATCGCGTCTGACAAACTAACTTCAGTCCACTTATTCATAACATGGACATGTGTCGGCAAACTCCTCAAACATGCTTCAATGGATTTTGCTTTCTACACTTTGCCCCAGTCATGCCGGAACAGCAAAGACGGCATTTCCTCAACGGCGGCTACGTTTACATGACGTGGCGATCTGAACAGGAGCCCCAAGAGTAGCGTCTGGACGCCACTTTCTATTTCGCATTTAGACGAGTGTTTATCAGCGACCCGAGAGTGTTTGGAATTCTGTTAAGTATATCGCTGTTGGGGAGGCAAAAAAACCAACCTGCCCAACCCTCCAATCTATTTTTTTTCCTGTTGCAAGTACGAGAAGTAGCAAAATGTCTAAATAAGCTTTTTGTTGAATAGCACCCGTCATGTGACCGTGTGCGAGCGTCATATGGGTCAGCGGAGTGCCCGGGGTGATCGTCTCTCCATGACATTGGAATGCTCCAGATATTGTCACATGGTCACCAGCATGTCTGAGCGCTTCACAATAAGCTTCAGCACGATAGGGGTCTGTCTGGAAGCGAGCAGGGGTTCTGAATGGGCCACATTTGAATGGGCCACTTAACATGGAGGAGCATCATGGAAAGTTGATAGTTTAAGTGGCATGATGCGCCCTCAGCCTATTCTGCTCTCCTACGTTTTCTGTAGAAACAAATTAGTTTTTTTTTTAAAGCCTTGTTGCTTTCAAGTGTGGGCTATTGGAGGCAAATTGTCAACGTTGGAGAAAGCAAGTTGTAATAAAATACATTTGAATGGGATTCTGAGGGGTTTGTGAAAATTGATTTGTAGCCTCTTATCCATCGATCCATTTATCCATCCATCCATCCATCCATTTTCCGATCCGCTTTTCCTCACAAGGGTCGCGGGGCGTGCTGGAGCCTATCCCAGCTCAGGGACACCCTGAACTGGTTGCCAGCCATTCACAGGGCACGCATAGACAAACAAACATCCGCGCTCTCAATCACACCTAGGGACCATTTTTGGAGTGTTCAATCAGCCTGCCATGCATGATTTTTGGAATGTGGGAGGAAAACGGAGAAAACCCACACGGACATGGGGAGAACATGCAAACGGCACACAGGAAGGCAATAAAAATATCAAAAGAAAAAAAGAATTATTAAATAGACTAATTGCCCAGCCCAACTTGGAGTATACTCGCCATGGCAAATTTAACACAGCAGTCCTGGTTACAACTCAGGTTGATCATCAGCTCATTGAAGTACCCCCACCTTCCATGATTGGTCTGTTCAGATGGAGCAGTGACAAAGCCGTAGTCTTGGTCCTGAATGGGCTTCTTACCCGATTGTAAGGATGTTAGAACCCCGTGTACCTCTCAATACAAAGTTTCCTTTATCCACAGAGCAAATCCTGTAGACGACATACAATGAATTGATTGCCGTTGTCTTCTTTTCGCAGCCTTTACAGATTGACGACAACTTCTGTGGCCAAGACTTCAACCAGCCTCTGGGCGGAACCAGCACCATCGAGGGCATCCCCCTCTTCCTCGACAAAGAAGATGGCATGACCTCGGTGGCAGCGTATGACTACCGCGGAAACACCGTTGCATTTGTCGGCACGCGCAACGGCAAACTGAAAAAGGTAGGGATGATATTACGTTGACTTTTGATCAAACTGATATAGAACAATAGTCTTTTTTATTTAATAAAATCATCACTTTCTGATTCTGGATTATGATTTGAGAAAATTTCACGCCTGCCTTTTAATTTCTTCTTGCACAAAGGCCCTTACCCCCCACCCCTCATCACACACTTGAATGCAAAGATTTAATGCAGCCAGACCGATTTTCCTCATGACATTTCAGGGCCGATTTGAAGCCCGTAAGTTTAACGAGCCGTTTGCAGCAAGTCTGTGGCTTTGCCCTTATTGATTGTCATGTAAGTCACGCCAGATGTAAAATGTTACTATTACCACATTCTGGCTTGCCTCTAATTTGAAGAGCTCGCTTTCAATCACTCCATTGGCAGGGAAGCTTTAAAGGCTCTTTGCTTTCGTCAGCACTGCGATCAATTAAAGGGGATGACAGGGGAAAAAAAAATGATCGAAGTGACTTGGTGTGTGCGTGCTTCAGGGCTCGCTCTGTGAGTGACCACACTCTTGGGAGTCATGGTTACTCCTTCGAATTCACGCCAGTCTCCCTCTGCTCCACTCAAGAGCTGTCAACAATTAAATATCATGAATATATTATGCAACCTAGTCTGTCGGAGGACTTTTTGAATGCTTATTTGCATATGTACGTAGCGTTTGCCACTCACACTATGCCTGTCGGTATTTGCCATGTGGTGTTCGGGACGGACGGAGGGGAGGAGAACAATACATGTTAGACTGTGATTTAGTGTGGCACATTTGTCAAAATGACAGCTATTCACTGTCTTCACTTGGCTATTGTTGTGGCCTCCTTCTATGTGCATCTCTGCTTGATAGGTGTGTGTGTGTGGGTGTGGGTGTGTGTGTGTACATCACTTTGGTGAGAAAGGTGTGTTTATGGATGTACACCCGCATTCACGCGACAATCCCCTCCTATTGGTTCCTCGGAGTTGAGACTTTATGAAGAATGAAAGTAAAACAGACAAGAGATAATTGAGCTCGAACTTTATATTCTCTTTATGAAAGTAGGGCTGGACAAAATAAATAAAGTACAATCAAACCTCGGTTTTCGTCCTTAATTCGTTCCAGAAGGCTGTTTGAAAACCGAAATTGTTCGAAAACCGAAACCATGCTTTTTTTTTAAAATAAAAATGTTTACTGAACACGTCTGCTCACAATGGAAAGCAACACGAGGAAGCGTCACTTCCTCGTGTAAGGAAGGCAAGAGGAGTCAAATGGGGCATTCAAGTGCGCTCAGTTTGTTCGAGAACCGAAATTTGTCCGTCATCCGAGGCATAAAAAACTCAAACATTTTGGTCGAAAACCGAATTGGTTGAGAACCGAGACGTTCAAAAACCGAGGTTTGTCTGCAAATCTATCCAGTGTGTGTAATTGATTGATGACGATTTGGTTGCAACCAGCAGAAGCGCTGTCGATTCAGTCTCGACAAGCGCAATGTCCAAGACCTCCACTGTAGCACAGACCCCCGCCAAAGCAGGAGTTTGGAACATTCATCCAAGCCTGTCAGGCCCCATTAAAATATTCAAGAGCGAACATTTAATCAATTGAAGACCAAATATTCGCCTTGGTTCTGCTGTTTGTGTTTCGATGTCATATTCCAATCATTAAAATAGTGCCGTTTTTTTTTGTTGTTGCTGCTAACAGTTTTGTGGGGGTGCATGCAGAAAACACAGAGGCGGTCCCTGTTCTTTATGCTTTCCCCCGGAGAACACTGCTATATAGTCATGTTTATATAGGCACGCCTGAAGGCTTCTCAAAAGGGGGCGGGGGGCAAGAATATCTGTAAAATGGATGAATGAATAGACTTCGAGAGGGCATTTTTCTGGTGTTCAGTACAGTCACAGTTTTAGAGAAAGGGCAGGAAGTGATTGATGGAAAGCAATTACCTTCACAATGCAGGGACGGGGGGAAAAACCCATACAGTTGTACCCGTGGACTTATTTTCCCATTTTTGTTTTTATGAAAAAATAAATAAATATATTTCACCTGTGATAGCTTTTCTCATTTGGCTCGTAGAAAGAGAGAAAGCGAGCAAATAGATGAGGGATGGAAGTAATGAAGTTGGTGTCCACTGGTGTGATTAACTAATTTCAGCGGTCATCCGGATTCTGCCGTGGTCAAGGACACAGTGGTGGGCCAGCCATACGCCGCATTTAATATTTCGGATTAAAAGTCTCCATTTCATTTGGCTGCTTCATTATCTGGAACTGCTCGATTTGGCCCGACTTTGGTCAGCACGTCTGCTCACCTGTCAGCTTTGTCCGAGCTTGCATAGCGTCTTCGTTGCAGATCGTGCCGTGTCTGGCTTGGCAAAGTCTTTTATTTTGTCATTAGGGCCACTTAAGTTCTCAAAATAACAATAATGATTCATTCCACTTCAAATACTTAAAGTACCTTAAATACAGAAAATGATAAATGTGATATTTGTACTTTGACTTGAGTATCACTTTTGGGTACTTTATTCAAGACTGAGTTGAACTCAAGCCAATGCGTTAGAAATGTCTCGAAGGTCAGAGAATGTGAATTTTACAGGCATTTTTCTGTGGGAATCATCCTTTAAATGTCGGACAACATTTCAGCGGTTGATGCATGGCCTAGGTAAATTGAAGAACATTTATTCCGAAAATCCACTCTCATGCACTAAATCATGCGAGACCTTCAAGCATACCTCAGACGGGTCAAGTTCAGGGATCAGCAGTGGATCAACTCTGCATATTTGGGATTTTTCTGGTTGAAGTGGAACTCGCCAAATTTGCAGTCAGGCTCTTTTTTTTCTTGTAGTTTTGCTGAGAAAAAAAGTGTTTCTTTTTGTTTTGTGTCCGTACAGTGGCTACCTTAATTTTCCTTTTTTTACTCACGCTAGTTAAATTATTTTTTACACTCGTGTGACAGTAAAGAGTATTCAAATGTTAATTAACTCATTCACTCCCAAAGACATTTTTAAACGTCTTTTCAGACTTGGTCCAGAATTGGCTTTTACTGAATGAGTTAAACTATTGCTTATTGGCTTTTTATTGTATTTTCACTGGTTTCTGTTGGAAACAAACAGAGGTCAACCAGCGCCAAGGATTTTGTTGGACTCTAGAGGTTCCCCTGCATTTTAGCTTGCTTAGCTATATTCATTTATATGGTGGTGGTGAGGGGGCGTTCAATGTGAGCCATCTGCTGTGTGTATGTGGCCAGTCAGCCAGGTGGTGGGTGATCCCATTGCCCACTATGTGCTCCTAGTGGTTGCGCCAAGCCCAGTTGGGTCGGTGCTGAGGTTCCTCCCTGCGCATCCAACCTGAACATAAGTGAGGAAAAGTCGAGATGGAAACAATAGCTTCAGCCAACAATCTGTGCCCTGTTGAATTTTTTTTTTCTGTTTTAACACAACAATCCTGCTTTCCTCTCATGAATGCACGAGAAGGAAAGAGACAGGCTCCTAAGACGGGCAGAAATGTATCTGACATGCTGGCAAATTTCAGTACATGGTAAGCATTTGTAAATTAATGTTACCTTTTAAAAGTGTTTCACATTGCTTGTGTATATTGCGGTGTGAAGCAAATTGGTGTGTTCCGCTCTGGCCACCGCTGTCACCTTTGTAACATGGTCTAATTGACTGACATTGTACTGCCACATTGTGCTGACCTGTCACTCTCCCTGGTGTGTGTGTGAGTTAGTTCACGTGGATTTGTGTTGCGTGTAGCTCGACGCCCAGCCAATAAAATGCAAGCAATGTTAAATGCACAGTGGAAGCTAATAGAAATACAGTCAAACCTCGGTTTTCGAACGTCTCGGTTCTCGACCAATTCGGTTTTCGACCAAAAATTTCGAGTTTTTTATGCCTCGGATGATGAACAAATTTCGGTTCTCGAACAAACTTGAATGCACCATTTGACTCCTCCCGCCTTCCTTACACGAGCAAGTGACGCTTCCTCGGGTAGACGAGGAAGTGACGCTTCCTCGTGTTGCTTTCCATTGTGAGCAGACGTGTTCAGTAAACATTTTTATTTAAAAAAAAAAAAAGCGTGGTTTCGGTTTTCCAACAATTTAGGTTTTCGAACAACCTTCTGGAACGGATTATGGACGAAAACCGAGGTTTGAACTGTAGTAGGCTGCAGTAAATTTTGCCCATTACGCAAGACACTACTTTATTCGGGAGGACTGCTAATACAGCAATGTTATGCTATGTTTGGTCATTGGTGAATTGCTTAAAGGGGAAGTCAAGTCAAAAATCTTCTTGGCAATGTGTTCCACTAGTCTGTGTTTGTGGAGTATGAACCAAGCAGCAACATCCAATTGTTTTCATCCATCTCAGGGGGCGTTACGACCAATCGCGGCTCAACTGCTTTCTGGGTTTGGTCGGGTGACGTACACTCGATGTCATTTTCAGTCGTCAGCAAGTGACAAGATGGCCGCCTCCTGAGATACATACATACATTCATCTTAACTTATGTAGCGCTTTCACAACTGCTGCAGCTGGAACAAAACGCTTAAGGAAACATTTGACCTAAAATGAAAATAATACAACAGAGCACCTGACATAAAACATGGACAGTAATAAAATCGTATCAATTTTTCCTACGTACGCCTTGTTGTTATAGTTATAAATGAAAAGAAGAATCAAGATCTCCTTTCACCATGGATGAAAACGGGTGGATTTTTACTGCTTAATTTTCTATTCCACAAACACGATAGGAATCAGAATCCCGCGTTGAGACTCGTAGGGCCGCCGCAGAACATATTCTCGCAAAGACCTTTTTTGACTTGACTTTCCCTTTAAATCATGATTTCAAATGGAAAGGCCTGTGAAGAGGTTGACTCCCATGTGTGGGTGGGTGTGCATGTGTCATCTTTTGGCTTGAGCCACTGAGCCACGAGTTGTTTGACCCGGGCAGCAGCACAGAGGTTGGCTTTGTGTAGGCGTTTGTTAGCCCTCGGTCATTAGTTCACACAACTGCATGTGGTCGCACACATACGCGCGCACGGAATGGATGAAAGCGCCGGGAAATGCGGAGAACGATGAAAAGGGATCAGATAGAGCTCAGACTGACTGCTCAAGACAAAACAGATCATTTACACTTTGCTTAAGTACATCTTTTTCCAGTTAATTTAACTCCTTCCCACAGCGCCATCAGTCATCCAATCTTATCAGGATGTTCCCAAATTAACGGCAAAATGTGTCATTTTCTCCAGTTACTTCTTTTTCCTCTTGACGGCACAGAGTCTTAATGGCATTTTCTTATTAGATACAGCCCAGTTAAGCCATAATGCAAGTGTGACAAGTCAAGCGTGGACAGTATGTCTCTCGCTCTGTCTTTGTCTCTCTCTTGCAATCTTTTTTTTTTTTTCCTTCTTTCTTTCTTTCTTTCAGTCCCACACACACATGAGTTCTCTCTTGGCATCCAATCTTGAATCAAATCAGCTCAATCACATGAAGTCACGAGCTGGCTATCTACTCTAAAGCGCGCTATATAAAGGCTAACCAAGGGGCACACAGTGGGGGGGGGGGGGTGCAGTTCTGCTGCTGCAGTGCATACCACACCAGAGCATATATTATTCAGAGATGGACTCAGGAATTCCTCTCTGTGTGTTTTGATATTTGCATCTCCAGATAATGATTGCACAAAGGAGTGATCTTTTTTTTTCCCAACAGGAGTTGTAAATTACAACACTTATGGAATCACCATTGCTGAAGGAGGATGATCATTTAAATGTTTAGTTTTGGAGAAAAGGGGCAAATTATGGATGCTCCAAAAAATAATTTGGGATGAAAATGCCATCCTTGTGGATTTGCAGGTTTGTTTTAGATCATGAAATTTGTTCTGGTCCGTGACTGACAAATTAAATTGTATTATGACTGACTGCGACAGTTTTATTTCTTGAATTGTTTTGTAGTCTTTCTGAAAGCCAAAAGGGTGCCATTTCGGGAAAAAAAAAAAAAAGTTTTGTCACAACACTGTAATTTGCCTTTTTTCTCCAAAATTAAACGTACATATGATCATCCTCGAAGGGTGGTGATTTCCACAATTTTTGTTGTACAGTCAAACCTCGGTTTTCGAACGTCTCTGTTCTCGACCAAATCGGTTTTCGACCAAAAATTTCGAGTTTTTTATGCCTCGGATGACGACCGAAATTCGGTTCTCGAACAAACTGAGCACACTGGAATGCGTCACTTGACTCCTCTCGCCTTCCTTACACGAGGAAGTGACACTTCCTCAGGTAGACGAGGAAGTGACGCTTCCTCGTGTAGCGTTCCGTTTTGAGCAGACGTTTTCAATAAATATTTTTTAAAAAGAGAGCGTGGTTTCAGTTTTCGAACAAATCGGTTTTCGAACAGCCTTCTGGAACGGATTATGGTCGAAAACGGAGGTATGACTGTATTCCTGAGACTAAATCGACAGCGCCCCTGCTGGTTCGAGCTAAACAGTGCACTTCCCCCATTTATTTAATTAGTGTTTTCAGCATATTATTCATGCACCGACTAACATGGTAAGGCTTGAGGTTCTCCAACTGTTTTTGTGTGTGACACAAATATCGATGGTTTACTACTGTAAACTTATGCGTGACTCAAAGGCAATCCCATTCTTATCGAAATTGCCTTTGTGTAACCACGGTTATGAATTAATAACGCCGCTTCTGAACATTGTCTCTCTCCGACTGCTTCGGATCTCTCATTTTCTGTTTCATCTGCTGCTCACATATTCTCTTTCCTCTCGCTCCCCTCATAATCAATGATTCCGATTCCTCTCTTGATAATGGTTGAGCGTTCTGTATGCGTGGAGGTGTCGTGTAGTGATAGCCTGCCCCCGTAATCCTTTTCTCCAATTAACACCAGAGGCTTCCAGCACATACATACTTAGATGCCATAGATGTAAGAAAAACCTACATATACATATCAGATGCCCTAACCTTGAGCACATTATTAATAATTAGGTGTAACACTTTTGCCGTAAGGGTAGAGATTATGAAAGACTCTTCAGATTTAATTCCACATCATCTACTATGATAGCCATTCACCCCACCCCCACAGTCTCATTAAACCGCTTTCACTAACGGTTACCTTTTATCCTACCGTCTTCTCATCATCTACGATGTTTTATGTTTCGAAATGAACATCGGTTGCTTTGAGGGGGCTCCCTTAATTGCTGCGAGTTAATTGTCCCCTTATCAAATTTCTCACGTCGCTACCAAAAGTCATCGACATCCATTTGACCAGTTCTTCCAGCTCACTCCGGCGACCCCTTTCAGAGCATACGTCTACATGTCACTGATGGGGACGGTTCATTCCCTGAAACATTGTTATTGCACTTTTATTCGCTTCTGCTCGATGTGCCCGCACAGCGACCGTTCGCTACTTTTGAATGCCAGCCGTAATTCACCACTTTCAAGGGTTAATGAGGCACAATGAAGAGACCACGCGAGAGGGAGCCCGAGAAAAACCTTTTGGAAAAGAGGAGATGAATAATAAATGTGTCAGGCTAGAATCCAATTTGAAAGGAAGATCAGATGAGTGGATACCCAGGCTGGGGTACTCGCATGATCCCAGCAAGGACCTGGACAGCATGTTTCTAGGTCATGGCCATCAGACATCGCTGTTCTTTGATAATATTTTCATTCTCGACCGTCAGAACGTGGCATCCGCGAGCAGCTCATTATTAAAAACAGGACATCATCAAAACAGATTTTTACTTGTCATTCAGACCTGGTGTCTCAACAGAAACGTGGAGGAGATCACCGAGATTCACATCATATTAAAAAAAAGCCTCGTTTCTCATCAAGTGTGCGGCCGCGCATACTTGAGATGAGACAGCGACAGCGCCGGCACCTAGCGCGTATCAGTACCGTACGATGAGAGATAGCGATGCAGTATTTCTCATTTGCCACTTCATACTACAAATATAACGATGACAGGTCCAGACAATATGTTCCCCCAGTACCGTACAAAAGATTCACAGTGGGAAAGTTGGACGCTAGCAGTGTCCAGAGGGTCATGCGCAAGTAGCACAGTGGGCCGAGATTCCATTTGGCGCGCACTCTCGCTCTCTCTACCTCCTCAATGTTCTAGCACGCTTATTTCCTTGCAATTAAACCCAGCAGCTCACCATGTATGCTTTGGCTTCAGAGAATCTACCTTGGCCGCTCACCCTCCATCGGCCCTTTAACTTCCACACACTAAAACTTCTTTTAGCAATCAGGCTAAGGTTTTAGTGGGAAATTTGCATCGAGGTAGGACAGAGGAGAACCCGAGACTTTTTAGGCACTTGCTCACAGCTTCCTGCTCTCAGTTCCACCAAATTTGGAGTGTAAACGACAGTAAATATGTTGCTATTGAATGAGTTAATCTCGAATGCAAACAGACAGACTCTCTTAGGGCCGCAACAGAAGCAGGCTTTTCAGATTAGCCAGTGCCAGGCTAATAGATTTACAGTAGATCATTTTGATGAGATCTTCCGGGGGAGAGTTGTCAGGATGATGCCGATTTGTGCCCTCCTTCAGGAATACATTTGTATACATTCAGTATACCGTGCACGCAAAGATTTCATGCATGAAAGGAACGCATAGAAAAGCCTTCAGATGACATGGTGGGGTAGGATTTGGTTTTTGAATGTTTAACTGTGGCGTCATGTGGATGACATGCTTTGGGACGAGTTTAGGCCACAGTGGTCTGAGCAGTTACAGTGCGTGTGCGAAGGATATTACCCATGAGGTAACACATTCATCATTGCTCCGCATTAAATTTGAGTCTCTTGCTGTTTAACTCATTCACCCCCCCCAACACACCCAACAGAAAATATATAGCCTTAAACCGACCGCACAGCACGCGCTATGCCACATATAGTTACCACAATAACTATAATTCCACCACTTCTCCCACCGACGCGCATTTTAGACGGGAGACCTTGTCCTCGAACCGCACGTGCTCAAAGCCTCAAATGTTTGCTCACACCCAAAACTCCCTTCTCATCTCCTTTGCTGGCCACACTGGGAAATAGATCGTTTACCCCAAAATTTGCACCCAAAAAACATATTTAGGCTTGACTGGATTCAACTTGCTTATTATCTCAATCACGGTAGCGGCTTCCAGAGTCCATGGAGTATGTTTGTGCTAAAAACAGTTCTCCAGCATAGGGTAGTGCATTACTGCAGAGCTACGACGAATGATTTAAAGGACAGAAGGTGTAAAATATGAGAGCCCTGTACATTTTACAGCATGCCAGTTTGTCATGCCAAGCTTTTGTTCCAAGCTCAGCCAGGAGACAGTTGTGTTTATCTGTCTACTTTTTGACAGTCTAAAATACAGTAAAGGGCAACTGTAGGGTAGTTTTGTGTCACAGATGTTGGGGTCCTGGAACTAAAAGTAGACTAATTATTTCCACCAGCTTAAGGCTTTATGAAAGCATTAGTGGACCGAGCGAAGAAAAAAAGAGATCATGGTATTATTATTTGTGCCTTGAGTTGACTTTGTGGCGCTGTGATTTTCACCCATTAAGCTGTTAGTAATTAAAAATGGCCCAGGCAATGTCATGCAGAGGGTGTTTTTTTCATTTCTTATTCCCTTTTCAACTTTTTTTGTCCTCATTGCGAGAAGTATTGAATTATTGCATCATTAAAAAAAAAACATCGCTCCATTCACGTTTCAATTAATTTGATTTCGCGGCTCAAAACTTGTGATCTTTCATCTCTTCTGCTTTTGCAGCCCCTCCTCACTTCTCATGTCTGATCTGACCCAGAACCTGTTTACCTCTTTGATTCATGCATGTCTACTTTCTTGCTGCCGCACTATTTCCCCCTGTGGAAATAGTCATTATCTGAATGACTGAGCTGATTGTATCTTTTCCCAAGAATAGTATTTGTGCATCATCTTTCTTCCCACTTTTCTACCCCTGCCCCCACCTCCATCTTACGCTACAGCTTTGAGAGCGTCTTACTCCTCCTTCTCCATATTCATAGCGTTCTCCATGTATTCTCCATAGCATGAATTGTTTGTCATCCTAAATTGGCGAACACCGATTAAGCCCTCGCTATTATATTTAATTGGTCGTTTAGTTTGGCTTCGCTGTGAATGCAAAAGTCTCCCTGGAAATGCTTTAGCTGGCCTCCTGCAGCACATGTGGTCATTTCAGAAACAGTTTCCACCTCCCCGCAGGTTTCACAATGGCCCCGCCAACTTCTGACGCTGCCAAGACTGAGGGTTTGCTTTGTGTGCGCGCGTCTGTATGTGCGCGCCGTGTTCGGGGAGAAACAAATGGCGGAAGGAGAGAGAGATTCTCCTCCGTGTATCCTCAGTCACCTCGTCTTCCAACGATCATCAAACCCCTCTCATTCACAGCTCCCCCATCCGTGTGTTGCTGGTGGATTAAGCTAATTAAAGCACTGCAAACAGCATCCCAAGGGAGAGGCTACACAAGCACGCACACACACACGCGCTCTCTCATTAATGACAGCAAGTACATAGGCGCACACAATGGGGCAAACGGGGAGGAAACATGAGAACAGGCTTGCCATACGCGCACCGATGCGGTAACATGTCATATCGACTTGCGCGTGGAGACTTTTACTTGCTAGGTGAGTCTCGAACTTAATCCGTGCTAATAATCTGGCCACCATTTCTTTCCCATGGAGACCATCTTAAATCTGCAACCCATCTGTAACACCGTGTGCGCCTCGGCTGTTCAAAGCCGAATGCTCAGTGTGTGATTGCTCCAAGCTTCAGCCCAAGGCCTCTCAATGATGTGTTATCACCCGTAGCAGCCTTGTGCTGCCAATTTGTGGGTCACTGGCAGTGAACTAGTGGCCTAGAAATAACACCAGACCCACTTTCTTCAAATTTGATTCGCGCCTTTTATGGGTCTGTGTGCCCAATTTTGAGAAAGCACCGTGCCTGCAGCACAGGTATTTCTTTTGCGGACCATTTTCTTACTCATCTCTGCATTTCGGTAAACACATTTGCATTTTTGTATTAAAATGGGCTATTTGTTTACCATCTGTAAAATCCCTTTTTAATACAAACACGGCAGAACTACTGAAGTTTGCCTGTGCGGGTAATGGAGGTTTTATGATGGATGCAATGAATTAATTTGATTGCCTTTCCGTTTTCAGTGGTGTGGTGGAGGGTGTGGGGGGGGGGGGGGTATTGAGAATTAGAACGACTTGAGAGTTCACAGTGTTGACAGTGGATTGTGCTTCACCTTTGACGATGGGTCGTGCATGACTTTTAAAGTTTCTCTGCGCACTACTAAGTGACGCATTTTTGCCAAACCGTACTCGACTAGGTTTTAATGCGGCGGTTCACACCAATCAATCATCCGTTTGTCATCAGCACCAGCAAGAAACGAGTGGAACAAATGAAAGAAATAACTGTGGCTAGCAGGAAACATTTCATCCTGTCACATCGATGGACAGGAAAAGAGCAAACGTTGTGTCACTTAGACGCCATTCCTTCC
The DNA here is from genome assembly GCA_018466805.1 of Hippocampus abdominalis. NCBI lineage: Eukaryota > Metazoa > Chordata > Actinopteri > Syngnathiformes > Syngnathidae > Hippocampus > Hippocampus abdominalis. The sequence goes on from CM031707.1 coordinate 14,323,414, forward strand.
GGATGTTTCCGCTTACAGGATATTGGCTGCGTCTCTGGAAACATGCCCGCTTTCAGCAAAACCTATTGGATTACTGATAACCTTGGAATGGATAGGACCAGCACAGATGGTGTGTATATGGGTGTGTATATGCGCATCTAATATGGGACAGAAAGTCATGAGGGTGCTGGCTTAGCCTCTTCTTTTCTCAACATTGTCACATTTGCTGCAATTTAATAAAGCGGTTGCTTATTTAGTGTTATCATTAAGTAACTGGCACGTTGGATGTGCGCCTCTCGACGTGGCCTCTAAATTCGATTTGTCCGTATGCCGTGATGAGGACTGTGTCACCGCCACCGTGCGAGACCCGCTTCGTGGTTGTACAGAAGATGCGCAACGTGTCCGAACGCAGCACACACAAGTCACGCCCAGGCACGCACCCAGGAATAAGCCTCCAATAACATCGGGATCTTTACACCAAGTTGCCTCTAAATCCCATGTGGCGGGCCTGCTCCTCGGTTGCTATGGCAACAGTCGTCAGGGCAGCCATAGATACAGATAGTGAGGAAGAGGAACAAGGAGTGAGAAGACCATTGATGTTTGTGGTGCAGGCAAGGGGATTGGCACGCCGTGACAACATGAAGACTGATCCGAAACGTGACTGGGTTGAAGGTACTCCTGGAACAGTTCGAGGAGTAGAGTTTCAGCTGGGGTGGGAAGTAAGTGGGCTTGTAGGTCATGTTTACCCCCCTATGTGCGCATGTGTGTGAGTCGGTGGTGGTGGGGGGTTGGGGAGGAGAGCAGGAGACAGCGCAGAGATGAAACTGCAGAGACGGCACACTCGCTCATTAAGTCCCTTGGCATGTTCGTTCAGTCTCCGTGTTTGTGTGCTCGCAGATGAGCTCCGTCATTGTGCTCATCCATGCACAACGCGGCGTTTGTGAACAGGATCCAGTTCACCCTCTGCGCTTCTTTGTAATTACGGCCACGATATGGGCGTCTCCGTGAGAATATTCCCTGTAAGTTGATAAAATGTAAAGGTTTCGGTAACGATTCATATGCTGGTCAATATCATTCACCGGTGACTGAAATTTTCCTGTGGGTGTGGATCTTACGGTAAACATTTTTTTTTTTTCCAAAAGATGTCTCCCACTTGACTGCAAATCAATATGTGGTAGATGGTTATTGCTATCAAGCTGACAAACCATTGCCACTGGCAGAGGGATGTGAAACGAATTACAGAAGGACTGTTGAAATCGCCTCTCCATATACAGTACAGAATAGTGCGGCGGCGACTGCATGCACGGCAAACAGGCAGTTAGTGTCGGGACTCTGATGGAAAATCCATAGTTTCATTACAGACTCAGTGGTATGAATGTGGCTGGGAGGCGACCGAGGCTCTATCATGGGCCCTACGGGAGCCCAAATGGCTGCATTTAGTGATGCAGTGAAGGGCAGAGGAGGCACCAGGGTCAAGGCTGCTGCTGTGAATGAAGTGTGTCCGAGTGAGGCAAAGAAGCCGGCACATAAAGTCCTTTTTGCACCGACAGGCGCTGTTTCGAGCACACTCATCCTGATGTGTCACACTGTAACTGGATCCCAATTACAGTTCCGTTAGAGGCTGTACAGTATTCGAAGGCGGATAATGTCCCGGTCGTGTGACAGAAACGTTCCCTCATAGCAAAGGCGATTTCAAGTTCTTTGTGGATGTTAACTGTGCAGTATGGTCTCGTTAAAAACGGGGTCGGTGTGGTTGTAAAACATATAGTCGCCTCGAGTCGCAGTGCTCGGTTTTCATTGCGTTCCCAGTGACATGACAAGTTTCAGACCCACCGTGGACCCAACGGAATGGTCGTGTCAGACTGCGGGTTGCGATCCATTCAATGCCCTGACAATGAAATGACTTGGAGGAAGTCCGTCCGTCTTGGGAAGGGTAGCATCATGTGGTCCTTAGAAGTTTTCTCAAGTTCTGACATGTTTGGTGTGTGGGGTTTTTTTTCTCCATTTTATCACGGTTCTCACTGTAAGGTCGGGTGTAGGGTTGCAGATTTGTCGCGTTCATTCAAGGCGTGTCTCGGCATGTGGCAGTTTAGGGGCCCGGCGCAATATGGTGCCATGTGTTCTGCTACTGTGGAACATAAGTCGGAAAAGGTCCACACCTACTGTAAGCTGCATTACTAGTCTGTGAGTATCGTTTGTGGTTCTGTTCTGCGTGTTAAAGTTTTTAACTACTGGTACATGAAACATCATCAGTCTGTCTCCCTGACAGTCCATTTCCCTAATTCGGGGGTCGGCAACACGCGGCTCCAGAGCCGCATGCGGCTCTTTAGCGACATCTAGTGGCTCTCTGGTGCTTTATAAAAAATGTTTGAAAATGGAAAAATATTTTGATAGTAGGCTAATATAGCTCAAATAGATATCAATACATGTAGCAGCTCCGAAAAAGGAAAGCTGTAGTGTTGGTTTTTTGAAACGTACACTTTATTTATGCTTTTAACAGTCTCGACAGACACAGACACGTCTGCGTCCAACTCCGTGCCTTCTCTCTTCTCGTTCGACTCGAGAGCCGTTCAAAGACAGCCTCCAAAAAACAGAAATTAATGATCACTTCACTGACACTAAGAAAAGCGAAAATAATGCACCAAAACAAAAAATCAAGCGAGGAAATCAATAAAAGAAATTCTATGGGGGCGTTTGTGAACACACAACAAAGGAATGAATAACAAACAATTCGGAGACAGTCCAGTCTCCTACATACATACAGCATGTGTTTCCTTCATTGTAAGTTTTATAGAAGGCTTTTATTTTTTTGCGGCTCCAGACATATTTGTTTTATGTTTTTTTCATCCTATATGGCTCTTTCAACATTTTGGGTTGCCGACCCCTGGCCTAATTTTACACTGTTATTTGGAATCACCGATTATGATGTTAGATCGGGCCTTTCTTTCTTTCTTTCTTTCTTTCTTTCTTTTGCATATCACTCTGCCCCCCACACACACACACACATAACATACACGTGTTTAATGAGCATATTATAGGCACAGAGCTATTAAGGGATGCTGAAATGGGCCTTAGGTGAGTTAATCTGAGACAAGGTAGCACTCGGGAGCTGCAGGCTGTTGTTTGTTCCTCTAGGTGATTAGAGTTTAGAGGCTGGCTTTAAGGGAAATTAGCTTTCGATTGGACCTTCTGATAAAGAGGTGCGCTTGTAATCGTTAGTGACCCTGAGGACTGCAGAGTAAAGATCAAATGAGACTTATTGTTCAAAGTAATGTGGATTGATTTGAAAAGGTGGTTTATTTTGTCCTGAGGCCACACACCGCAAATACACTTTAAATAGTTGCGGTTAATTCTCCACGTTGCCCGTGTATCGGCAAACAACAAATAACAGCTTCCATATACCCGTTAAAGCTGGCCTAGTCAGTTATTTACGAAGTCTCTCATCACAGACTCACTACAAATTTGGTTGTAAATTCTCTTTCAAACCCCGACACAGTTTTGCGTGTTCCCTTTATGCCACATTCTGGAATGCTGTGCGATCAGAAACCGTCATCCGTCCACAATCTCCAGGCACTTGATTGATTGACTGCTCTATTTTTATCCCACTTGCGTGTTCCCGCATTGACCTAACCCGACGATTTCGTGTCAAACCTCGAAAGTGCAGTCAAAGCAAAGCATCAAAGCTCGGCGGTACACTGGATAAAGCAGGAATGACAACACACACACACACACACACACACACACACACACACTTAATCAAACTGATTGCTGCTCCTCTTGTTGCATCATTTCTCTAATGCATTGGTCCTGCGTCATTCTCTCCCTTGTGTGTGGCAATTCAAAAAACATTCTAGGTCCTCCAGAGAGTCAAAAGCCGCAGGGAGCAGGTTCTGACGTGAGGAAACCTCACCTGTTCACTATTTACATGCTAGACCACATCCTATGCATATCCGTTTCAGTCATTTATAGTCGAGGCTGCTCAGCGTTAACATTTTTATTTCTGAGATTTATTTTTTCCTGTAGAAGTCAATCTCGGCTTATTTTCGTTTCACTGTGTGTAGGTTCCTCTTTTGTTTCGCATGCAGCTGACTGCATTCGCACGCAGCTGCAAAAAGTAATTAAAAAACGTTAACATATTATTTATTATGACCCATTTTTATTTTCATACCAACTCCATCAACAGAAACGTGGAGCTTCCAATGTGGATTAAAATGGTCTATGTCGGTCGGACGTACTGCAAAGTGGTTAGAACGTATTGATTGAACATGACATTTTTTCCACATAATGCCCTGAGTGTTGACAGGTTTTCATTGTTGGTGCGCTTCGTCCTGTCCACCTGTGAAGTGCACAAGTCAATACCCTGTGGCATCATAGGGGAAAAAATTTAATGTTCAATCAGTACGTTCTAATGCTTTGCAGTACGTCTGACCGACATAGCCCATTTTGCATGTTTAGATTGTTCTTGGCAGTTAGCCTACATTTTACCAATACGTTTGAGCGACTTTATCAATACACTTGAAATACTTTGCAGTACGCTCAAACAGCAATGAATGCGTTCAGACCACTTTGTTACGTTAAAGCAACAAACAAAACTGTTTAGCGCTCATTAACACTTTCATCCTTCTGTAGTATCCACCAATGTAATTTGAAAATTGCGTCAGTGAGTGACTTTCTGTAACCTTTTGGCTAGCTAAAATGGTCTCGTGGTTATCGTGCCGCCTGTTGCTTTGGCATGCAGTTGACGTCTTGAAAATTAATTTGAGTGTTGACCGCTGTGTGTCGATAGCTTATTTTTTTTATTTTTAAATTTTTTTTTGAAGAATACCTATGTACCGTATTTTCCGTAGTATAAGGTGCTTCGGATTATAAATCGCACCTTCAGTAAATGGCCTATTTTAAATCAGTAGGGTGCATCGCATTATAAGGCGCATAGATAGAAACTAGAATAGTGGCATATGCATCCACGAGATGGAGCTACACTAAAGGGAATACAATACAGTACAATACAGTTGTAGTTATGTAGCGCTTTCACAACCGCTGCAGCTGTAGCAACGCGCTTGACAAAACTTCATCTTAAAAATATTACGTCCCAGAAATCTGAATATTGATCCACATATAAGGCACATCGGATTATAAGGCGCACTGTTGGCTTTTGAGAAAATGGAATGCTTTTCGGTGCGCCTTATAGTGCAGAAAATACGGTATTTGTGGTCATAGCCTCTTATGACTGAATGGCTGGATAGATGAATACACGTGCCTGTATCTGACGCCCATAATTTACAAAAACAGCCGTTTCTTGTGCCGATCTGACTGACACACATTGTTTTGTGTTCCCCTTAGTGTAGACATCCGTATGAGACAAATACATTCATATCCAGATATACACTGCGACTACGTTGCCCCTCCTCGGGGAGAACGATGAAGCCAGAAGCAATGCAAATTGGGTAAAATGTTCCGGAAAGTGGCTTTTCCCGTCGGGACTCATCCACTCCAGCTTTGCGTTAGTGCTCAATCCGCTGAAAAAGAGCCCCCTGTTGGAAAGAAAGGTAAAGGTAGTGAGGTTAAAAGCGCATGCAGGCAGAGTTATGGAGTACCAGGGTTTGCCTGTGGTGATTGTATTTTATATTGAAGCATATTTATTACATTGGTAACAAGTTCAAACTTGCGATGCAATAAATCCTCTCTTTAAAAAAAATGTAATAATGGTCTTAATCCTCCGCTGACAATGTTGAAAAGCCTTTCATTTATGACAATTACATAAATCTTTTTTTTTTTCCCAGGTAGTGGTTCGACTTAGACAAATAGCAAAAGCGTCCAATTCCCGCCATCATTTAATTGAAAAATAGCATTGCATGCCTTTCATGTGAGCGCTATTCCACTTTACCTCCATTTGAACTCTGGGGTGTGCGACTTTCTCTGGCATAAGCCATCACTCCCACCACGTCCATTGCGGGGGCCGTATTGTACTAGATTCAATTTATTGCCCTCCCTCTATCTGTGTGTATGTGTGTGTGTGTGTGTCTTAGCCCAGTTAGGGTGGACAGTGAAGCATTTCCAGTCCATGAAAAAACCTACAGGTTGTACCATCTGTGTTCTGAATGGAGAGGCATTGTCAGGAGAGCTTTTGTGCCCTGGCCAGCAGCGATTTGAGCAAGCACACAAACGGGAGATTTATGCGCAGGCCGACTCTGGCAAACTTGGCATCACAACACCTGCAAGGTACAAGAGAGGAAGTCGATGTGAATATGATATTTAGTTTTACAGGAAACGACACAGTGCAGGAAGAGAGGCAGCGTCAGCATGAGTGGATGCGTTTTGGAAAGTCCATCCATCCATCCCTCTTCTACCGCTTATCCGGGGCCGGGTCGCGGGGGCAGCAGCTTTAGCAGGGGAGCCCAGACTTCCCTCTCCCTAGCTACTTCTTCCAGCTCTCCCCGGGGGATCCCGAGGCGTTCCTAGGCCAGCTGGGTGACATAGTCTCTCCAGCGTGTCCTGGGTCGTCCTCGGGGTCTCCTCCCGGTGGGACATGCCCGGAACACCTCACCAGTGAGGCGTTCAGGAGGCATCCGAATCAGATGCCCAAGCCACCTCATCTGGCTCCTCTCGATGTGGAGGAGAAGCGGCTCGACTCTGAGCCCCTCCCGGATGACCGAGCTTCTCACCTTATCTCTAAGGGAGAGCCCGGACACCCTGCGGAGAAAACTCATTTCGGCCGCTTGTATCCGGGATCTCGTTCTTTCGGTCACGACCCATAGCTCGTGACCATAGATGATGGAAAGTCCGGCGCTGTTGAAATATGAAGAATGGCGGAACGAAAACAGCATTTTTGCTGTCTTTCCCGAGCTGCGGTTTCTTGGCCAGTGAGCAAACATGATCAGAGGGATTTAATGCAAAATAAGTGAATTCATTTTAGTATCTGCAATAATGTGTCGCTTGGATGCCGCATATATCAGGCACTTATCATCAGAGCCTGGCAGACACGGGACCATTAGACATATTTACATTTAATCACCTCCCTCTTTGTTACCTCTCCCCTGTACTGTGGCTCTTGGATAATTTTTTTTTTTAATTGCAAAGAGCACATAACGTGTGATGCTGTTTTCTGAAAACATACGTCAGGGGTGTCAAACTCATTTTTGTCACGGGCCACATTGTAGTTACAGTTTCCCTTCAAGGACTGTTATGACTGTAATCACACAAAGAAGTTATGAATAACTTTGATTTAACTATTGTTTAAGTTACTATCATTAAGGTGACATTTTTTATCTGCTTTCGCGGCCCACATAAAATGATCTGACGGGCCTCGAGTTTGACACCTGTGATATATGTCTAATTGAGGTTTTTCATTCTTCGCAAAGTCCTGCTGAGTATCCACGCTTCTGCCTAATGGTGTCTATTTTTGCGTGCGTGCGTGTTTTGCAACTGTCCGGTCTGTTTATATGCGAATGGTTCCTGTGTGTGTTTGCGTATGAGTCAGGAAGCCGGCAAACGGGAAACTGTTCAAGAGCCATTCATGCCACTTTGAGTGTGTCGTCTTGCTTTTGTTTTCGGACGATGTGAAGCAACTTTTGTTGAAATCGCTATTTTGGTTACCACGGCGGTAGGTTCGTATTCGCAAGATTTTTCCATTCACTTTGTAGCATGTAGCATCCAAAGTATTATTTTTTTTTTTTAAGTGATTGCACAAGGGAGCATTATGTACACTTTATCAACCTTTATTATCCTTACGCATACGCTAAATGCTGTCGTATTATTAGATGAACACTCACATTGTTTATTTACGTTTGGCTTCAAATCAGATCAGTCCACCTTGATAGTAATCAGTGTTTGCACGTTTGTGTGTAATTACAAAGCGTACCTACGTGGGCGTGATTGCTTTGACTGCATCTCGGTGTCATTGTGTGAGCTCGCCGTGTGCGTGTGAGAGAAAGTAATCCAGGACAAAGGATTTCCTTTAGCCTTCGATGTGGACGACTTCCCTCGCTCATACAAACTTCCTGTGGAACAGTGGTGGTGGTGGTGGTGGGGGTGGGGGGGTGGGGGGCTGATGGGAAGTGACAAGGTTAGAGAAGATTGTGGGTCTGCGAGTGCGTGCGTGTGTGCCTGTGCCACGTAATGTCACAATAAGTAGCCCTTCTATAAAAAGCTGTCTTGTGACAATAACAGCACGCTCAGCTGACCCGTCTGGAAACTTTACATTCCATTCAGGTCACCGCATTTGATTCTCGGGGAGCCTTCTCTTGAATGTAGCATTTTGCGTGGGCTCTTCTCTCATACAGTCAAACATCGGTTTTCGAATGTCTCTGTCCTCGACCAAATCAGTTTTCGACCAAAAATGTTGAGTTTTTTATGCCTCGGATTACGACCGAAAATCGGTTATTGACCAAACTGAGCGCACTTGAATGCGCCACTTGACTCCTCTCGCCTTCCTTACACGAGGAAGTGATGCTTCATCGTGTAGCGTTCCATTGTGAGCCAGACGTGTTCAATAAAGATCTTTTTGATTGGTTTCGGTTTTTGAACAGCCTACTGGGACGGATTATGGTCGAAAACCGAGGTATGACTGTATATTGATTGTGGTGCTCACGACTGTTTCTTGTGACATGTTATATGCGTCAGAGCCTACAACTCACAAAATATACTGAGATGTTGAAGTTGGTCATGATGGTTCAGACTCCAAATGTTGGGGGGGGTCTTGTGACATAATCCTAATTCTTGTTCCATGTAATATTTTCACAATTTTTTTTAATGTATATAGCAACTTTAAATTTTGGAGGGGGGGGGGTGTGCTTGGAACAAAGTCATACAGAGCATATCGTATCCCCCTCTCTTTCAATCCAAGTTGATACTGTGCTTGCTTCCTGTTCCGTTGCTAAATTGAAAGTCACTTTTTGTGATCTTTCATTGAATTTGGAACATTTACGATTGTTTTGCTTCAGTCTATCCTGCTTTCCTCCTTCTCTTCCATTTTCTTGTCCTCCCTGGTGTTGCATATACAACAAAGCCAGTTCACCGCTCACATTTCCCGCATTCGTTTCTGTTTTTGTGTTTTGGACTTCTTGTCAAGGAAACGGGAAACCATTAAAAAGTTATTTCCCAGTCATCGGTGGCCTCCTGCAAAGAAGACATAAAATCAAATTGCATGTATCCGTTTGATGAAAAGTTCACGTTCTCCTCCTACATTCCTTCTTCGTTTATTTAGTTTCTTTTTTTGTACCTTTTGCAAATGGCTTCTGCCACGGAGCTAAAACAAACAAACAATCGAAAGAAAAACCAAACACAGAATTTCACGTCAGTTACGGCGGTTCGGACATCCTTTGTGGGGAGACAGTCACGATTCAAAATCTAGGTTTGGAAAGCAGTCACGTCCGGGTGTTCCAGGCTTGGTCCCCGCTGATTCAATCATTGCCAGATTTGCTCAAACTAATTGCACGCATGCTGCCCAGCCCTGGATGACATCATGCGCCCACGTACAGCAAGTCACTTACAGCTTCTTATTGTCATAATTTGGCAAGGCTCTGGTAAATGTTGGCGAGCGGGGATCATTTGATTCGTCTCCTAAACCCATTCACATTCCTCTCCAGAGACCGCAGCCATTGGTCGGACCCCATTGTGTTTCCATGGCTACGGGCCAAATCAGAGGCGGGGCATCTGTCACCACCTGGTCATACCAGCTGCTCATGCACTTCTGCTCTGGCATGACAGGAATATGTGTGTGTGTGTGCGCGTGTGCGCGCGTGTGTGTGTGTGTGTGTGTGTGTGCGTGTGTGCGTGCGTGTGTGTGTGCGCGTGTGTGTGTTTGTGTGTGTGTGTGTGTGTGTGTGTGTGTTATGCCACCCCCAGTGAGAGCAGAGGATTGTCACAGGTATTCAGTACACATCCTTGGCCTAAATCTATCCCAATCCTCGGCCTCTCTGACCTCTTAGTTACGCAAGGTGATATTGTCCACTCATGCGGTAATCATAGATGTGTCTTGGTGTAGCACGGCTGGTTTACAGCCCACGGAAAAAAAAGGGGACCTGTTCCACGCAGCTCGCGTCAGAGACTTGTACACACCTCCTGATTAAGTGGACACGCGACCAGTTTTTTAATGCTTGTTTTCTCGGATAATCACCAACGAGCTGTCTCTCCTGCGCACCGTCGATTGTTTTTTTCTTTTCCTTTTGTACGTACTGGGTGAGGCTCCAATCATTCTTCCGATTCAATTCCTCTCATGCCATTCTCTTGTCTGTGTTAACAGATGAATTCCTGATTGCCGCAATCTGTGATCGGCGCATTCGTGAAAAGTCAAGTCTGTTGAGAGTGGAATGCGGTTCGGGGATCAGGATGAATTGATATTTTGGTTTTAAAGCCTTCTGCGGGGGGGTTTGATTCTTGTTTTGCAGTCTGGCGTTGCGACCGTTATTGGCACGTGCTCAAAATCACTTTGTTATTCTGTCGTTCGTCACAACGGTGTTTGACGGGGTTATGTTGAAAATGACCTTGCATTCTTCAGTTGGTCGTTGGATGTATGGAATGCTCCAGACTCCTACCTTCAAGGTAGGATGAAGATGTGGGCTAGCCTCGGGCAACCGCCCGCTGACTGAAACACTGATTGAGTAACTCAGAGGCGATTGAAAGGTGTGTCTCAGAACCTTTGTCTCTCTTCTACAGTGTGTCTATTATCCCCAGTCATTCTTTTGGATATCTTTCGCAGCTCACTTTTTTCTTTCTCTTTTGCCCTTCAAATTCTTTTGATTCAGCCAAGCTTGTTGTATTAGTGGACTGCTGCCAAGGCCGTCTCCATGGACCATTACAGCACACTTGGAGAGCTGTATGAATTGCGAGGGAGGAATGAGATGTAAAAATGTAAAAGTAAGACTATTCGGAATAAACCACGTGTAGAAATGAAGCCAGTGAAAGGTGTTGCCACATTGCTCCAACTATTATTTCCTGTCTGTGGCCCACATCGCTGTGCTTGTTTTCCCCTCGCATTCTTGAAGAACAAGGCCTCAGACCCAAGCCAGGGACTTTCCTCCGCCTCACTTGGGGCTGAACGAATAAAAAGTTGAAACCTGTGTGAGAAGAAACATTGTGCGTGTTTCTTCCGTGACTGTCGCTTTTCACTGGTGATGTCACGAAAAGCAAAAAATGGCGGTTCGACAGTTAACTCATTCACTCCCAAAGACGTTTTTAAAGTTTTTTCAGTCTTGGTCCAGAATTGGCTGGTACTAAATGAGTTAAAGGAGGCAAAATACCCCAATTCTATGTTCGGATCTTCATGTTTTTTTGTTCTGTTTCGGGGTTTTTTTTTCCTTCACCCTTCCAAGTTCATTTCGACTAATGCCCAACAGATATTTCAGCATATTTCCACCCGCCCTATCACTCTCCCTGTCCAGATTTGGGAAGCCCGTAACTCTAACCTTATCTCTCAGGACGCTTCTGTCCAACTCTCAGCAGAAGGCCTTACACTCAGCCCCATGCCAAGAAAAACAGTTCTGCCTGACAGAGAAGCACAAATATGGTCCGGCTGTTCAGCAAACAGCGCCGACCCCACCAGATGTACGAATCACATACCACATCACCATTTAACACAACACTAAGACACAGGTCATGGTGTTTTTGACTCAAACCCAAAGTTAATTCTTCCCCGGGCCCCTCTGACAACTGCCTTGTCAATGTGAAGCCGACACAACACATGCACACAGTCCTCTAAATCTCGCTCTGGTGATTGCCAATGCGTATGCCCATTACCCTTGAAACATATGGCGTGCGTTGTTGTACACTGTGTGCCTCCACCGCGAAATGTACATGTACACAAGAGACAAGGTGGCGTTGATGAGCTCGCAGATAGTAGTCGGATTGTATTTAAGGGCGCACATTTCAGGAATGTGCCTCCCTTTCTCTGCTATAGTAACCGGTAACAACACATACACACACATACATTGTACACTTATCGCACCCCGTATGGCAATCTCATAATTGCCGTGTCAGTACCGTATTGGCCCGAATATAAGACGGTGTTTTTTGCATTGAAATAAGACTGAAAAAGTGGGGATCGTCTTATATTCGGGGTCTAGACATTATACCCATTCGCGACGCTAGATGGCGCCAGATATCATTGAAGCGAATGCTGAACTTGACTTCCCAGGTCAAAGTGAACCCCTGCCACGAAGAAGAAAAATAAAAATAGCGGTAGCACGAAGAAGAAAAATAAAATATAGCGGTAAGAAGGAAAAGAGAAGAAAATAATAGAAGAGATAACAGAAAATGGAGAAACGTAGCGACAATCTGGAGAAAAGTGGGTCGAAGATCGACCAGGTTAACCGGCAGCTGAGGAGAAGTTAAAAATCAGAAGCCATTCATTTACGAATGTGATTGCACTTTAGATTTGAATGAGGCAAAATAACATGCTTTTTATCTCAAATATATTGTTATAATCATTTGTTTCAGATGATTATTTTCTGTATAAAAATTATTTGGTGTTCAAAAAAAGTCTTTTTTCAGACTTGAGTCTTGAAAAAGAGGGGGTCGTCTTATAATCGTGGCCGTCTTATATTCGGGCCAATACGATAATAACAATTCAGCAAGGGCCGCCACGCTTTGTTTCGATGACCGCTCATTTTGATTATCGCACTCATCCCAATTTTCTGACATTTCAAGATGAATGCCAAGGGGGAAAAAAATGCAGGTCACATTTGAATGGAGAGGTTAATCTTGCCGTAGAAGGGACAAAGTATACAACTAGCAGACTCACACACTCCATGTTCAGACTGCCAGCCCACCACTGCAATAAATTGCTCCAAACCACACCATAAAGCTCATTTTAAACACCATCTGTATTTCTTTACAGACAGACGTTATTTGTGCCTCTGAGTGTGTGGGTATGAATGTGTGTGTGTTCCCGTTCCATTAAATTATTATCTCATCTCGTACACACCAAGCTCGTCATTGTTCCCAGTATATTCTGAATGTGAAACATCGTCAACTCGTGACAATTTTGTGCCCAACGCCCAGTGTCGAATTTGTTTCTCCCAGTCACAAAACTCATTCTGTTTTCTTTTTTTCTTTTCTTTTTTTTGCCATGAATGTTAGTGGTTTCGGTAGGAGCTGAGTGAGGATTAAAACTTTTTTTTTTTTTTTTTTTGCTTACACCGCGGAAAAAAAAAGACAGAGCTGTCGATAGAAAAGGCAACAGTGCAAAATGCTTGAGGATTTAAGGGTTTGAATGAGTGTTGAAGCATTGACAAAGAGGAATGTAAAAATAAAGTCAAAGTGTTGCAAATCTCGTGTTGGCTTGTGAATGGCGAAGTGGAGTGAAACAAATGTAAAGAGAAGGTACAGAAAGGAGGCATTGGTGTCCAAAAGTGGTTTGGCACGTGTGATGCTGAGGTTTAGCTTTGGCCTTCCTCCCATCTGCCTCTTGTGTTACATCCAAATGCAAACATCTTCACAGAAACACACGCTCGCTCGCTTACAGTTTTGGCTAAAATTATTCATACTCGCTAAATTGTTTTTCTCTCGTCTGGAAGTTCTCACTGTTTCTTGCATTAAAAAAAGAATATTCATACACCTGACTTATTGGACAACTTTTTGCTTTGCCGTTTTTGAATATTATTACCGGCTTATTGCAATGTATTGACAGTGAACGTGTACTTTAAAAAGCAAAATCGAATTATTTAAGATAAATACATTAAAATGCTATGAAACGATGCGGCACGGCAGAGTTTGGGAAGGTACCGTGCAATGAGTTTCTTGTCATTTTATAAAATTAATGAACTTGTCACGTGGCCTTTCCGTCAAAGACACGATTGTCCAATAAAACCCGATTTGATCCCGATATAGTTTAAAGTGGCATGATTCAATTTGGTTTAATTTGATGCGGTAAAATCTTTCCAATCGAAAACAATTTTCTTTCAACAACCAGGTTGTTTTTTTTTTTTTGCACCCCTGACAAATTATATTTAAGTGTAATGCTGTGTAGCAGTGGTGTGCATTTCTCCACAAAAGCCGATTTGATCCGGCGTTTCGACGCGTGCGGCGCGAAAGGATTGAAGAAGAAGGGTTGATTTGAAAGTAGAACGATTGGGATTCCGAGTCGATTCGATGTGGTACGGCTCAGTCCGTATGATGCAATGACCATTTGGTGGTCATTTTCCATCCATTTAGATGAACTTATCTGTGCTGTGTGATATCTCTCACCAACAAAAGACACTTCAATACGTATCTCATTATATTTCAAAGTGAAACGATTCGATTTGCTTCGACTCGATGCACGCGTATCTTTTGAATCAAAAAACGATTATCCGATACCAATCGGGTTGTTTTTTTTCTACACTACTGTTTATATAACTCTTTTGCACTTGTTTGGTTTCGCCTGAGAGACTGTTTACATCAGGGGTCGGGAACCTATGGCTCGCGAGCCATATATGGCTTTTTTGACGCTGCATATGGCTCGCAAAAAATCTTTATGAAAAAAAAATCTGAGACTCGTTTGCGCATGCGCGAACCGGCGACTAGAGAGCGATTTTAGCGGGAAAGTGGCAAACGTGCGTGTCGCTGTGTCTAATTATCCATCTGTCAATTGCCTCGGCAACGCAGATGAGGCAGAGACACTGTTCAAGTGGGGTTGCCGTAATTTGCTGTCGAAAATAGTGGCCGATGTGACTCACATCTAAAGAACATTAAGACCATCCGTTAAACCAACACGTTTAACGGATGGAAGTCTCAATGCCTGCATGAAGCTTAACCTCACCAAGTATCAACCAGACTACAAAGCCATCACAGCAAAACCATGCAGCACGAGAAGCCACATTAATGGTAAGAAATACTCATCATTGATTAGAATCAGCACAACAATGTTGTTCAAAATCATTCAGAGTCTTATTGTACTTAAAGTGTTGAAATTACATAAAATGCACACATTACTTGTATTTTTAGTTTGAAATATATTGTATGGCTCTCACGGAATTGCATTTAAAAATATGTGGTGTTTATGGCTCTCTTAGCCAAAAAGGTTCCCGACCCCTGGTTTACATACTTTTCCTGGTGCCGCTATTCAGATTTTGGCATTCAAATGAGTTGCCTCCCAAGTGTCCTCATATGGACTGGGATGTGTTTATTTATGGGAGGTATTTATCTGCTTCAAATGGATGATTAGTGTGTGACCGTTTATGAAAATATGGTGATTTGGGACTTATTATTATTATTTCTTGTTTTATTAGCAGCTACCCATTCAACCAGAAAAAAAAAACATTCACAGATTTGAACGAGTATAAAATTCCTCCATTAAAAATTTGAGTCCTTCCCAAGAAAGATGCTAATCACTCATCGCCTCCTGCCTTTCTCTCAAAGATGCTATTAGAGGCACCAGTAGCCATGTAATCACTCCGGCGCTCCCACAGGAACACAGACACATGCACACACACCTACCTCGGTAATTACTGCTGAAGATGAGGTCCATAGTCGGTGTAATCCCAGAGAATTGAGGATTTAGTCAGTGAACGGTTGGGTCAAGTGATGCTACGTGGCGCGCCATCAGTTGTGGGATGTTTGTTTGTTTTATGTTCTTCATGCCTTCTAGTTATTAATTGATGTAATGCTGCTCGCCCAATTGGCTACAAGCATCCTGTTGCACGATTAACCAACGCCGTTTGTAGACACACACTCCACATAAACACCCTCACTCCTACACACCTCGCTGCACTCCCCATATGCGGTGTTTTTTTTTTTTTTCCGCTCCACTTCTCCCTTCTAAGCCACGCACACAAGCCATCGACGATAGCATCTGCCCCCTCGCTTTCAACATGTTTCCCAGTCTTTGTTGTTACTTCTCACTTTTCTGTGTCTGATTAAGCGAGCATCTGGTTAGCGTAGCTCAGTCTTTCTCCCGGGCTTGGCTCGACTTTCCCGAAAATTTTTACAATCATATTCTCATTGCTGGATAAAAAGAAAGTATGGCCTATAAATGTATGCATGCAATATCCCGCATGTTGATAATGTGTAATGTTGTTTCAGCCGAGGTATTCCATGAGGACTTTGTGCTCCGCCTCCCAGTAACAGAAGGTCTTTCCTCATTTGAATAGCGACGCTAAAAAGGCATTCAATTGGGATGCTCAATCTCATCTTATTGTATATGATAATGTGGTGCCATTTCTTCCCCCGTTTGCAAGACGGCAGATAAAATCCGACATAGTCAGGCGCCGTAAAATGCGCGTGTGTATGTCTGTACGCGTGTTATTCCTCACAGATGAGAGTTAGTATGATATAGCGGTGGCCGCAAGATGAAATGCCGCCGCCGTGCAGTGTGTACAGCGAGTCGCTGCACACACTTTATCAGACGACTACTAACTAAAGACACTTAATTTGAACGGGAAGACGGATAGGGGAAAAAGACGGAGTGATACTTGAGAGACAAATGAGGGAGAGGGAGCGAGAGAGAGAGCACAAGCGATGCTAAACTAATGACAAGCTACTTAAGACTGGATTTACACCGCAGGTCTAGTGCCAAGTTCACGTCGACATAGAACCTTGGTTTTTAGTGATTAATTACCGTATTTTCCGCACTATAAGGCGCAACTAAGTGGATTCGATTTTCTCAAAAGCCGAGAGTGCACATTATAATCCCATGCGCCTTATATATGGATCAATATTCTTAATTTCTGGGACGTAGTATTATAAATGTCTTGGAGAGCACTTTGTTATAGCTGTAGCGGGTGTGAAAGTTTTGTATAAATAAAGCTGCATTGTATTGTGTTGTAGTCCCTTTAGCGTAGCTCCATCTCATGGATGCATAACGCAACCGCAGTCACTATTGTAGCTTCTATTCTATGTGCCTTATAATGCGTGCGCCCAATATTTGAAAACAGTTTTAAAATAAGCCATTCATTGACGGTGCGCCTTATAGTCTGAAGCGCCTTAAACTACGGAAAATACAGTAATTCCCTAAGAGTCTGATGAAAAATGAACCATATGCAAACAGAAATTTCCCATGGGGAATAATGTAAATGTGATGAATCCATTCCACAAACCCCAAAATACGTTTTGTGTTGCCACCTGATACCAGGAAACCAGTTTTCAACATGAGAGATTCAAATCATAATGGTCTATTTTAGCATGTAATGACCTTGTGAATTTTTGTAAGCATGAGTTTTTTTTATTGATTTATTTTAATCAACAAACTTATTTTTGAGCAGGAATTATTGCATTTAATTTACTATTTAAAAAAACATCCATGTACTCGTAAACCCCAATTTTTTTTTTTTATGTTCCTGAATTGTGTAAGTGTCTGTGTGTACGTGTGTGTTTGTGCCCTTTCACAAGCGCCACTCGCAAAAGGTCATCATCTTGCCCATGAATAAGTGCAGTGCAGACTGGCAGGTGAATATCAAGGCCTGTCAGTTTGAGTTGGCGGAACAAGTAAACAAGAGAGGACAAAAAGCATTCAAGTCACCCATTTGGGCTTAGCGTCACTGGCTTAATTGCGATGAACTTTGCCTCAACGTAGCCGCAGCGGTGTTAACAAGGGCGCTGTAAACGTCTTTCCCTTGTTTTGTCACCTGTGTTGCCAAATGAAGTGGTTTCATCTTTACTCTCCCGTGTTGCATTTGTCAAGATTTGTGCTTTTAAAGGGCAAGAGGCTTGAAAGTGCGCGCATTAGTGTCAGCAAAGTGTACTCGAGTGTGTAAGAATTACTGTCACGGTGTGCAGCAGCTTTGTTTGTCTTCAAGATTCTGCTGGCGGAGACATTCGGACATCTCCAAGTATGGCGGTGGATGTTGATCTTTGTTTTTGCAGCTGGGCTATTCGCCCGGACGTGTCGTTTTGAGTTGAGAACGTACAGTGCAGCCTCTAAAGGTGAAGTTTATCTACCTCTTCTATGCCCTAATATATGGTAAATAGTAACAAATATGCGTCAGAAATCAATAGGGTGATCTTACAGGGGTTGGGAATAGCAGACATAAGGCCGATTAGATACGGACCCTGCGATTTGATAAAAAAAAAAAAATAATAATCAAGACAGAATGGTTGGATGTGATTCGGTTTGGGAGCGATAGGGTTTGATTCGATACAATGTGCTAGTTAAAATTTGTTCACGATCAAAAAGAAGCAGCTGGACTAACTGAAAAGCGGGTTGAAGTTGAAAATAGTGACGCGACTGAGAAGTGTAAATCAACGAGTAGCATGAGTACTGCCCAACCATGACGTTTTTTGGGTTGTTAGTGTAACGTACGGAATGTGAGGGCTCTCGCTTGTTTTCGGAGATGAAAACTACGTAGCCTCAGGCAACCGATTCCTTGACTCTTCATCGCCCATCACCAACTCCGCATTTGATGTCTCGAAGGATTCCTGGTGGATTTTGTATCGATTGAGGAGTCTGCTTGTTTGTGAAAACATCAGTTCATCATTCCTTTTTGGAGAAAAGCTAGACTGTCACATGATGCTCAGTTCAGCAAGAATCAAAGCCTGAATCTTTTTTTTTTTTCCTTTGGCTGTTAAAATATTTTTGGGACCCAATTTCCCAAAATTCGAATGTGAGGGTGCAGGCAGAAGAACGGACTCCCTTTTATAAAGTTGCACGACACCTACTGTGTATGATTAACTTGCTTTTACACTTAAATAACATCAATCCATTACAGGTTTTATGATGGTGACAGTTTGACCCTTGACTGGACTATTTCTGTTTCTGTATTTTCCCGAGAAATAAATAGTTCTGAAAAACCACAAGTAATCAACCAGCATCCGATTTGTGTTCGTACCTCACCGGTTTCATTGTATCCTTAACTCGGTTAATAATTAGTCATGCAGTTTGAGAATGGTGCGTGAGTCAAGATCATGTGTGCCAGACCTTAAAATAACCTCACACAGACACGCACTGTTATGATAGCTCTCACACTAACATTCCACAGAGTGTGTCTGTGTGTTTTTAAACGTGAATACACACCTCCTCCATCATTTGTCAGTCACGGCCCTGTTAAAAGAGAGACTGCGCGGGTCCGCCTGACCCACATATGGTGCACGTTTACCCCCATTTCGTCCAAGTCGGCCGTATATCCTGTAAAAGCGCACGTGGGCCCGTCTGCGGGCTGCGCCGATGAGAGATTTGTCCCAAAGATGTGTTAAGGTTGAGCACTCACGTGTGATGCGCCATCTGCGCTCGTCTTTTTCGCCATAAAAACACACCAAACAGCCGAAACGTAAAATAAACACCCTTCCAATTATTGAGGGGTGCAATTCGGTGTTTGACCTTAGCTGCACGCAAAGTGACGGAAGGGCAGGCTGCCCTACCGCTTCATGTTGAAAGCGGTCGCATTTGTTTTTACGTCTTGCTCTGCTCAAGTCCGAGCAAGCTCGCGCTGCGATAGGACATGACGGATTTCTTTCATTTATCGGCGAGACGATAGACACGGAGCTGTTATTAAGACGTGATATATTGCGGCACCGTGTTTATTTATTAGGAATTGTGTGGAATGACCTTGTGGAGTAGATCTGTGGTAACGGTAGGAAGAAGGAAACAATGGTAGAAAATGCCTATACCTTGGGTGGGGCGGGGCGGGGGAGTTAATAGCCATGCACAATACAACATTGACGATTGCGCAGCATCAATAATGCACAGATGTTCTTAGTGTTCCTTTGTGTATTAAAATGTGAGCCTGTTTCGATATGAAAGTTACGTGCGTTTGAGTTGACAGCCTGCCAACATGAACGGAGCTCTTCTTCGCACGCTCCCTCCCTTTGGTGAGTCGAATTGCAACCGCATATGCCCTGAGAGCACCGTCAGGCCGCTGGCAGGATAGCAGGCAACCAACGTAGGACTGGCAATTTGGTCTGAGAAACAGAGTAGAAAAAGTATGTTTTCATCAGAAAAACTATTGAAATGTATTTTAATTCATTTAATTTTGAGGTGGGCGGTCCGCTGGTCCAGCGGTTAGCGCGTCAACCTCCGGCCTCCCTGTGTGGAGTTTGCATGTTCTCAGCGGGCATGCGTGGGTTTTCTTCGGATACTCCGGTTTCCTCCCACATTCCAAAAACATGCATGGCAGGCTGATTGAACACTCGAAATTGTCCCTCGGTGTGGGTGTGAGCGTAGATGGGTGTTCATCTTTGCGTGCCCTGCGATTTGCTGGCAACCGGTTCAGGGTGTCCCCCGCCTACTGCCCGAAGACGGCTGGGATAGGCTCCAGCACGCCCGCAAACCTTGTGAGGATTAAGCGAATCAGAAAATGGATGGATGGATAATTTTGACGTCATGTCGTATGTCTGTTGTCAATCTGTTCTCAAATAGCCGTATCTGGATCAATAAATAAATGAATAGGTTTTGTACACCATTTGGGAGGTACATTTAACGTGATAGATTTTAAGCCTTTAAGCCCCAAGTTTTGCATACCGGAATTTGCTTTGCCGTTTTCAAATTTAGTCATACTACCTCCAAAGCGTAATTGCTTTTTATTCCTCATCTGTGCTGCTGGTTGTTTTCCTCCCTGCCTGTGGATATTGGGCATTGTGCAAATATTTCTGCTAGATTCTGGATAAATAAAAGCATATACAATATAATTGACCCCAGCTGGAGTGAACTGGGAAAACTTTCATGCTGATATTGGTTTGACCTTGGCAAAGGTGAATGAATTAGGTCCCGCTTTTAAGCGTTTCCATCCATTGTTCACACTTTCATCCTCCTCGTGGCTCCCAACATTTAGTGCCGGTCCTATCGAACCCTGACCCTTTCCCTTTCTCTGTCCGTCCCCCACGTGCTGCTTTCCTTTGTTCTGCTCGGGGCCACCTCGGATTCCGCACTCCGCAACACCCCTGTAAACACACACATGCACACATGAATGCGCGGGTTGGGGGGCTCCTCCACATCAAAGTCAGGAATGTGAGGCCTTCCTCAAATGTGCACAATATGCTTTATGTTCAACAGCGTTCCCCACATCTGCCTTGAGATGTCACAGCCAATAATTGATCAATGTGCAGAGGTTAAAGGGGAACAATGCGGTGAATATCTTCAACAGACCCGGACCACCCGGACCGTTTCATTCCGTGTTTTTCTGCCCTGCGCGAATTTATGGTCTTTTATGGTCTTTGACTGCTACTTCTTTGCACCCTTTTCTTACTTCTTCTTCAATTGTTTTAGATTTACAGAAGTTTAGATTTTTAACTGCTTGAAACTCCCTGCCCCTCTCGGTTTCTTCACTGCTTGTCTCAAGTTACATTTCCGCTCGCTCCGTCACTTGTCACCGCTGCCACTGACGGGCGTCATTTTCATCATTGGCCTGCTACTGTCTTATCAGCCGGCTCATTCTTAGCCGTCCCATCACTAGCGAGCTATCGCCGGTGTTTATCACTGCCAGGCAGGCCTTGTGGCAAGATAAAAACTTGGCATTGGGTGCTTTTGTGGGAATGAGGAAAGTGGTCACAATCCAGAGGTCAAATGGCTACCTCGTGTATGCGTAAACTCGGCAAATCTCGGCCAAAGCTGTTATTCCCAACTCGCGTGATTTGTTGAAATTTCGTCTTCATGCACAGTGACCAGTACTGTACAGGAGAAACTGATTCAAAATCTGAACACGGCCAAGTTTGACCTGTGCCTTGGATTGGATTGTCTTCATCCTTCGAGGTTTCATAAAAATAAGATGCGGGGTGGGAGTGGGGGGGGGGGGACAGACAAATGCTTCTATCGTTGCGTAAAAACATCCATCAAGTATTTACTGGAAAGCTAAGCAATATAGAGGAGACAATGACTGAGTAGCATTGTCTCTTCTTCTCACTGGACTGGACGTTGCATTGATTGGACTTGATAAACATGCACAGTCACATCATGAATACTCTTGAAATTCATACACATGCAAAAATAAAAAGCCGCTGGGTGATTGATGAGTCCGACACGGCAATATTTAAGGCTCCGGAGTTTTTTTTTTTTCCTCCCCGTTCAGTTTGGCGCTTGTCTGTTAGACCGGTTAATAGATTGTCTTTAATCTCCGGCGCTGTTGCTCCTTCTGTGATCGACTCAAACCGGCAGTTGAGAGGCATCCGATTCATCCGTTCATCCATCCATCATTGTATCCATCTGCATGGATTATATACTCAGCAGTACTTAAAAGTCTTCTTAGTAATAGTGTTCTCCTGCTGCTTTCAATATCTTTCAGCTTTGGCCGTGGTCCCTTCTGAATAAATGGATTTGAAACAATTTATTGCTTCTTTTCATGGGTCGCTTACCTTCAATTGCTTCTGTTTTTTTTACTCCCCCCTACCCACCCCCCATACATTTCTCACTTTCCACATTTGTCTTTTGACTGCATGCAATATCCCTCTTCAGAGGGAAGGAAGAGTTGAATGAAACAGCAGCAGCAGGCAAAGGAGCGGTTTGTTGGATCTAAACTGCGACACAAACACTCTGTGTCATTTTGCCGCTGACGGGAATCTTTGGGTTGACAGTCACGTGGTCGACTAATGAGAGAAGCCTCGTCTCCCCCAGTATGTGTCAGCCAGCGTTTTTTGTTTTTCTCTCTTTTCTCATTCCTTCTTATCTCTCTAAAAATGATATTGAAATGCTTTGTTACTCACGTATGTGTGTTTGTGCTCATTCTAGATACGATCCATCCATGAATAGAACGCATCCCTTGTTTACTGCGCCATTATCTTGATAACAATGTCCTTATTTGCTCTCATCTCCAGTGCTTTATCTCTGTTTTATGGGTTCTTTGTCTTGCGGAAATCATGGGACTGCTGCCTGTTCTTTTTTTTTTTTTTTTTTTGTGGGCCGTGGAAAATCTCTCTCTTTTCAGTTTTCACTTTTTGGTGAGTTGGGGGGGGGGGCAGCTGTCGCTAAAATGGCACTGAGTAAGAACTAAACATCATAAAAACTGGATGCCTTCCTTGCATCAGTAACTGTTTGGTTCAAGTTACTCACTTATACAGTCAAACCTTGGTTTTCGAACGTCTTGGTTCTCGCCCAATTCAGTTTTGGACCAAAAATTTTGAGTTTTTTTATGCCTCGGATTACGAACAAATTTAGGTTCTTGAACAAACTGAGCGCACTTGAATGCACAATTTGACTCCTCTCGCCTTCCTTACACGAGGAAGTGACGCTTCCTCGTGTGACGCTTCCTCGCTTTCCTCGGGTATTGTGTTGCTTTCCATTGTGAGCAGATGTGTTCAGTTAACATTTTTATTTTAAGAGCGTGGTTTCGGTTTTCGAACAATTTCGTTTTTCGAACAGCCTTCTGGAACGGATCATGGACGAAAACCGAGGTTTGACTATATATATATAGGTATATCCATCCATCCATCTTCCGAACCGCTATACTATAGCCTATCCCAGCAGTCTTCGGGCATATGATTGGTTGCCATACGCTCACACACACCTAGCTAGAGTGCCCATGCCATGCATGCATTGGGAGGCCGGAGCTTTACCTCTGCACTGTGACCGACATATATAGGTATATATATATATATATATATATATATATATATATATACACACACACTGCTAATGCATTGAGTTTTCCCACCCATATTTGCAATCCCATTCACAATCAGTATCTATCAGATAGTGTTTGGGTTGTGCATATTAAGCAATAACTGTCTCGTATGTTTGTTTCTAATCACCGTTTATCGTCTACATTGGAGTGAGCCTATTTGTCGTTGTGTCTTTGTCTAATTTTTCCGAACTAGTCATTGCCTGCTGCCCCTTTCTTGTCATTGTGAGCTGATAGCAGAGCGAGTTGACAATAATGGAGAGATGATACCCCCACCCCCCCACCCCCCCACCCCCGCTGCCTCATTAACCCCCTCCCCATCCCTCGCCATTGCTTTGTGATTTTCATTTGCTGCTGAGATGACTTTGGCTCACAGCCATCCCAGCCAGACAATCTTCCATCTTCTTTCTGCACCATTACTCTTCAGGTCTTGGTGAACTATTCAGCAACCATTGCAAAGACGCATACACTTGCACGGCACTCCACAACGGTGATCCTTTTCTTCACATATAGAGTATTAGCAGATGAGTGTGACCCTTCCTGAGTCATGTCCTATTTACTGCTTTGTTTGACTTAATTTGCTTGGCTGATGTGTTATTTCTTTTAAAGGTTGAGTCGTTTCCATTTTCATTTATCTACTCGTGTAATCATGTCTCCATAACTATAATCAGTAGCACTATAATCAGCGCAGACTATTGGCAAAGGCTTGCAATTAAGCCGATTAAGTATGTCAAGCAGCCACTTTTTAACCGATTGTCAAATTGGATGGTTGGAGAGCCGGCTTGATGGATTAGATAAATAGATGCTCGCGGATACGTTTTGTGTTATTTACATTTCCGAAGCTGCGATATGAGGTGCGATTTTCAGATGAAAGGAAATGTTGTCAAATGTCTCATGGATGTTTTGTGCGCTCTCTTGATATGAAACAAGGAAATGTTATTATATTGAATGTGTTGCTTTGTGTGTGTCCCTCTTTAGATTTTGGTGAACTCTGTGAGTCCAAACCGTCCAGCAGTACTCTATGAGAAGGTGACCTTAAGCGAAGGAGGAAGTCCCTTGCTGAGAGACATGCTCTTCAGCCCTGACCAGCAGTACCTCTACACACTGACTGACAGACAGGTGAGTTTGGCATCTGTCTGTTGAAAAAAAGGGGGGTTGGGGGCAAAAAAATGAACAATGTGCTACCAAAAGAACATTCATATCCACATTCTGATCACATGAAAATGCGTTAGCCAACGCAACTGATACCAGTCATGGAAAAGCCACATTTGCTGGTCGGAAGGAAGCGTTTTTCACACAATGTCAACGGCAAGTCGAGCAAAAGGGCAATTGCACATGTGGACCTGAAGCGGCACGGTGACACTCCTAACCATCACAAACAATCAACAAAATTACCAAAGATAAACAATAACGACACAAGAACAATTACAGCAGTTTAGCCGCAGATAATCACCTCGAATTGAGAAAATCACTAAAATTGACAACATTCTTTTTATTATCTGTACAGTATTCTAAGGATGAGATGCTCATACAATCAATCCAGATCCACTGTTATTGTGCATACCAGTTTCCTCTGCCACTAACAATGCCTTGTTTGGATGCAAGACTCTTATTATATCTATTGGACCCTGACGCCAACATTCAAACATGACATTTTTCTTTCCTACAAACGATTATGAACCGAGACCAGCCAGAACTCAACCCCATTAAACGTTAACTTGAACAGATTTTAATTCTACCCATACAATTACCTCCTAGTTATGTATGGAACACGCAAGCCGGCATGACCGCTAATAATGAACACGCAATACACACACACACAGACATACGGCGGGTTCGCGGTCACATGCCGCGTGTGTGTCTATACACCTATGGTCATTACCAGCCCCACCGCTGATGTAGACCATGTCTACTCTGATGGTAGGACTGTGAGAGCAATGAGACGGGGGGATTGGGGGGAGAGGGGGGTGAAGCAGGCGGAGGTGAGCGTGTCACAGCTCTGTCGCTCCCCAGGCCCAGCTGCTCCCCTCATTTGTCTGTCTCATTAGTGCACAGTGAGTGAAGGAAGCGAAGCGGGCGCTTGCATGATGCATAGGTGGCTTTTTTTTTTTTTTCTTTAATAGATCTAAAGCGGCTGTCTGATTAAAACGGTCCAAGATATATGTCTGATGTTTGCTTTTATGGAAGGTGTTGGATACTTGGCAAATCTCTTGTGCAGCAAGCCAAGCCGACGTTATTAAATGGAATCATATATCTCCGTTAAAGACCAGTGGGAAAGAGGCTTGACAAGAATTGACATGGTCATTTGTGGTGAATAAACTTTCTAGAACTTAGAATCAACTGCACAGTCGTTGTTGAACGTTTCATGTATTGCGGGCACGAAAAGATGATCCGGTCAGCAGGAGTCACAGCATGACAGTAGGGCGAAAAAAAAAAAAGAGCATACGATTTGTGAATAAGCATGTACACACAAACCTAGAAAAAAAGGTTGTGGTGAATTGACTCCGTTTCACTTTAGCAGGTTGTTGCACAAAATAAAATGATCCGCATCCGGACAAATTTTTTAAAGTACAGTAATCCCTCGTTTATCGCGGTTAATGGGGACCAAAACCACCCGCGATAAACGAAAATCCGCTAAGTAGCGACCCCCCCCCCCCTTCATATAGGTACATGTACATAATATTTATAATGCCAAATTTAATGGTATACATGCATGTAGAAGTAAATTTTGAAGTGATTAACATGACTTAATGCTGTATACTAATAGATTTAAACATGTATAAATTAGGTGAGTTTAAATAACAAAATACCGCAAACGGTCCGCGAGAAGCTGCGAAAGTCAGCAAAACAACAGCGAGTCACATAGAGCAACATATACAGTACTGTACTACATATGTTTTTAAAAATCCGCGATGCACTGAAGCCGCAATAAACGAACCGCAAAATAGCGAGGGATCACTGTAGTCTACGAAACAAATTGTATTGGATCCAGATGATTATATTTCGTTCAACCACTTGACGGAATAAAATTAAGGAAATAAAAAAAAATAATATATATATATATATAAATAAATGGGTTTTTTTTATGGCATATATCTTAGAACTCAGCGATGCACTCACACGCCCACGACCAGGCACGCACACACACACACACACACACACACACACACACACACACACACACACTTGTCATGCTTTTTGTTAGATCACCATTAATGGATAGCAGGCTTGAGTTAAGCAGCACAGGAGATCGGGTTGCCAAGCCTGCTTTTTGAACCCCCCTCCAGCGCTAATGACCAGAGGGGAGCAATTCCCTCCTCTTGCCCTCCACCCTATCCTCATCTCTATCCGCTGCCCTCCATCTACTCCAATATGCCCCCCCCCACCCTACTTGTACAAATCTGTCTCCGCTGACACACACTCACACACGTTTCCATCAAAGCCCAAATTGAGTCCTCCCCTCTCAACTGCCTTATACTGATCCCATTCCCGTGTTTTTAATGATCTCTTACTATTGCTGCAATACCCCTTTTGCACCTCTGTTCAACACACCAACACACACGTGCACACACTGAATAGTAGGCAGACGTGGGGAATGAGCAACAAGAAGACCATGAGGCGCAGCGATTGCAGGATGGCGATCTGAGCAGGTCTGCATTTGCTTCACGACACGCGCCAGGTTACTGTGCATGAGTCGGGCGGCCGTGTTCTTCTTTGCCTCTCGCTTCATGACATACGGGTTCATGCGCGCGCACGCACGCGGTAGCTCTCTTCTGATCCTCAGAGGTGCGCGTGCATGCGTGCGTGTAGCTGGTTGCCTGCAGGGGCTCCTCAGACAAGCCAAGCACATTAAGGTGTCACTGGACATATCCATTCATGCGTAGCCCACGACAAGTTCTCCCTGCTCTCCATCCCTACAACACACACACACACACACACACACACGCACACACAAAAGGCCGAGCCGGTGAGTCAGATTAGGGGCGAGGCTCTGTGATTTATGACTCCCTCAGTTCCAGCTATATTTATCACTGTCATTATTATCGATAGAAGATATGACAGCAGGAGAGGGCAGCCTGCGTTTGTGTGTGTGTGTGTGTGTGTGTGTGTGTGTGTGTGTGTGTGTGTCTGCCTGGTCAAACAGGGTGCTAATGCAATACAAGGTAGTGTGTAATTGTTTTTCCATTATAGAATTTTATCTATATATATATTTTTTTGTTGTTGATGGATTTGATGCACTGTATATTGGTCTTCATGGCTGTTTATCACCATTCGAGTGTGAGAAAATGTGGGGAAGACCTCAGAGAAGGTTGATGGATGTGGTGAGGGAAGACATGAGTGCAGTTGGTGTTAGCGAGGAGGATGCAGAAGATGGAAACGGGTGACGCACGAACCAAGCGTACCTTCTTGTGCCACGTGACAAAATTCTTACTCTGTTTTATTGTTTAACCTCAAAATCTCGTATGTTGGGACAGTCGTAAACCCAAGACCCCCGACACGAAAGCACCAATTGGTTTGGTAATCTGCCTCGTTGCGGTTTCGTCATTTCAGATTTCTATTTGTGCCAGTGAGAAGTGTCATCTGAATTTACGTAGGCCAAGGCTTCCTTTCAGGCTTTCAAGACATGCGTAGCTCGTTTCTTTTACGGACATTACATTTCGACATTTAGGGTCTACTATAGCTAAATGCGAACCAACCATGTACTGTGAACATCGTGCGTTGCAATGCGTGTAAGCAGGCTGTCACGGATGAAGAAGTTGCACAGATGATGACGTCCATCAAGATAATAATAGTGCGTGCGTGGGCAGCGAGAAACAGTGAGAAAAGCTGCATGTTTTTGAGAATGCCTCACAATATACAATGACTTGGCACAAATTCATGCACTTGACCACAACTGTATCCCTTTTTCTTTGTTTGCGTCTGGGAAACGGAAGACAATGGGTTGTATTGCGTGACTGATTTCCCACAACGAGGCCTAATTATTAAACGTCTCCCACATAGGGTTTCATCACACATCAATCCGGGGGTGAGAGTGCGCGTGTTTGTGTGTCCCCCGATCTGTTTACATTCACATATTACTGGTTCGCTGCCAATCTCGTTAGTACACACATTAGCACTGGCTGACATCGACGCACATAACAAGGCAGCTGGTTGTATCAATCAAGACTGTCATTTAGTGAACTCGATATAGCTAATCGGTCGGTTCTAAGTAGCTTCGAGATTAATTTTCCTAATTTATCAAAAAGGCCAACGGACGCTTCCGTGAGTGAGCAAGCACATAGTCGTTTCGAATCACATGTTTGGCTGAGACTTCTTTTGACCCTTTTTAAGAGTGTGCTACAGCTAAAATGCATTTCGCAAATGCTTGGATCTGTTCAGGATGGAGTGAATTTCATCCAGATTATTACAAATCCTAATCTAAATATTGATTTAGATGATTTTGCACCACCTGCCTTTTGCTTTCAATGCTTTGGCTTATCTTTGTAAG
This sequence comes from Hippocampus abdominalis, assembly GCA_018466805.1. Lineage (NCBI taxonomy): Eukaryota > Metazoa > Chordata > Actinopteri > Syngnathiformes > Syngnathidae > Hippocampus > Hippocampus abdominalis. The sequence goes on from CM031707.1 coordinate 14,352,334, forward strand.
GCTTGAAAGAGCCCAAATCTCATTTGTTTGTCGCCTAGGAGTGGCTATGCACACTAAAGGACTTTGAAGAAGACTGTGGTCTTTGTCATGCAAATGTTAATGGACGTGGCGTAGTCAGGCAAAGACAGCTGTGAAAAGGAGACGGGGCTGTTTTCGCAGAGGGGAGTGGAGCAACTTCACTCAATTCCAAGAGTTCAACTCGTTTTTCCTGCATAGGGTCCCAGCAGACGTGCTTAAGTTTATTCAGTGGTGTTAATGTTCATGACCCTGTCAAATCAATTCATGAATTTGTTGATAAATACATTACATGTTAGACGATTACAGATGAAAATGGGGAAAGGCCCAGTTGCGGAGATTTAGCAGCAACCTATTTTTCAGTTTTCGTTTTTCGGGGAGTTGGGAGGGGAGGGGGGTGGCGGGCTGTCGCTAAAATGGCACTGAGTAAGAACTAAACATCATAAGAACTGGACGCCTTCCTTCCATCAGTAGCTGTCCTTTCAAGTTACTCACTTATCATTTCAGTGACAAGATCTACCCGGTGGCCAGTGGTTAGTGCTTCGACCTCACAGTGCAGAGGTACCGGGTTTGATTCCATCTCCGGCCTTCCTGTGTGGAGTTTGCATGTTCTCCCCATGCCTGCGTGGGTTTTCTCCGAGTACTCCGGTTTCCTCCCACATTTAAAAAAATAAACATCCATGACAGGCTGATTGAACACTCTAAATTGTCCCTAGGTGTGAGTGTGAGTGTGGATGGTTGTTCCTCTCTGTGTGCCCTGCGATTGGCTCGCAACCGGTTCAGGCTGTCCCCCGCCTACTGCCCGAAGACAGCTGGGATAGGCTCCAGCACGCTCCGCGACCCTTGTGAGGATAAAGCGCATCAGAAAATGGGTGGATGGATATCGACTACGACTGCCGTTAGCTAGACAGTATGCCCACAGCCCAGAAAACCCTGAGATTGTTATGTAATAATAATAATAAGAATAATCATCATCATCATCATCACAATAATTTTGTAGAACCCAGTCGTCATTAATTTTTTTTTTAAATTGGATTCAATCAAATGAGATCCAGCAAGTTTAAAAAGACACTAACGATGTGGTTTCAAAGTGTGAAATTGCCCACTTTTTGAGCCCAAGTCTTCGGTCAGTAGCTGACTTTTGTCACTACTAACAAAGACAGTTTGCTGCTGCATTTGTGAAACAGGTTGGCATAGGCCTAGGATACACTCATGAGAATTAGACACTGAAATCAATAAATAACTTTTTTTTCTTTCTTGCTTTTGTATCTTAACTGCAAGATATTTTTCATTATTGTCCTTTCCAGTCAATACATACTGGAGTATGGCACAATGGAAGTTTTTCTGCGATATGGTTGAATAAGGTGGAAGTACTTTTTAACAGTCTCCAAGAGCGCTTTCATCAAAAGAAAGTGATTGTTTCCATGTCTGACTGACTACAAGCCCTTGTTGTAATTGTCTCCTGCCATCCCTTTCCCGTTAATACTTTCCCGTTGGATCTCTTGTAGGGTTTTCTCCTTCCCAGAAACGTGCGCATTGTTGTGGGCGCGCCGCATCAGAAATAAGTGCGCACGGACACGTCTTGATGCTATCAGTTCTAATGCAAGTCTCGCTGTCACTAGATAGCTCTGTCTTTCTCTGATCTCTTGCTGTTTTACTCCACCGTTGTCTCCCAACGGATGGTGTGATCCCACAGACTGATAGGGTGGGAAAAGAAGGTAAGATAGATAGGGAGGTTAATGGTTTCTCTTCCTCTCCATCGTGCACTACTCCTCTGTCGCTATCAATCGAATGTACAATTGGGGTCTCCTGTTGCGTGATGGCGGTTAGGGTGGAAGGATGTGCTTCTGATTGATTGTCATGAAATCAAGCCAACCAAAAGATGATCTGGCCCTTGAGGGCAGTTCGCTGTGTCATATCACAGATTTCAGCCTAGGGTCTGTCCGATACTTCGCCAATTGTTTTGATTTTACTTTGAATACAACTTTTTTTCGGTTCAAATATAAAACTCCCCATCAAGCTGCCTTTCAAAGTACCACAACAAAATGAGCTTTGATAGACCCCCCACACCAAAAAGAGCAGACCTACGATTACGGGTCTGAAGAAACAAAGACGGAAACAAACAAAAATTGTAGACCAAGGCAGTATTCAGTGATTGTATTGAGGTTGATAACAGTTCTCCGGTAACGTCTCTGGCTCCTCTCTTGTCAGTTTTCCTTTTGAAAAAAAGTACCTCCTGAGTCGAAACAAGAAACAATGACGACATTGCCTTGGTGACGCAAGCAAATATCAATAGAGGACAACTATATTTACTTCTCGGCATGCGACTCATGGCCATCATCGGGAACATTTGTGTTTGAGATGGAACTTGGACTACAACAAAGTGGAGACTGTGGTGTGTCATCCACCATGGACTGGTCGCCAGCCAATCACAGGGCACTTATAGACAAACGGACAAAAGGCATTCTCCCTCACACTTTAGAACGATATAGAATCTTCACTTAAACTAAGATGCATGCCTTTGGAATGCGGGAGGGAGCCAGACTACTTGGAGAAAGAGTCCACACAGCAGGTCCAGAGGCCGGATCTGACCCCATGACCTCTGAACCGGGAGGCGTATCTGCTAACCGTTTGGCCGCAGAAAGCTAACTTTACAATGTGTACGGTAATTCCTGGATTCCCATCCCTAGTACTGACTCTCATTGTGTAGATTTTGCATAAAGGTAGCCAAATGAAAACAGACTACCCAAGTACTGGAAGCCACAAGATTCAGATCTTTCCAACTCCGCCAAACACCTTTGAGGAATGGCTTTATTCTCTTCCACAGTCTCATCTGCTGGCGACCTGCGTACATGGTGGTGGGTCGCTTGCCAGTGTTAATGGAAATGCCAGCTGTGTGGCTCCTCACTCCTCACAAAGTCCATTTACTAAAGTGACAGAGTCATTTACCAGGCGGCCGGCCTCTCCCATCCGCACTTAATTAGAAGACCTCCAGGCTTGTCTACCTTAGCCACTCACTTCTAGCCCGCTCTCCCCTTTTCACTCCCTGACTGTTGACTTTTTTTTCCCCACACCTTTGTTTTGGCGGCTTTTTCAATCTTTGTTTTGGGTCCGCGGGTTTTTCACTCGCCACTTCATTCTTCCATCCAACGTCATGGACCAACTGGCTATACAAATGATGGGAGAGTGTTAACTGGAATGTCTCTGTATCAAGAGCCGCAATGAAGACTGATGAGATGTAATTTTTCCGTTGATTTCGTGTTTCATTTTTTCACATATACACCTACACTTCTGGAATTTCATAAATAAATGCAAATTTGCCCAAAGTTCAAGTTACGCTTCCAAGATCTTGTCAGCTGTATCTAAAAAAGCTTGTCTGTACATGGAAGCTCCATTTTTATTTTTTTATATAGCATCTCTGGAAATCTATATTCTGTCTGTGGCATATTGGAAATCCACAATTTATTTCATGATTAATGATATTATTTAATAACATGTCATGCCTCATTTTCCTGCTGAGTTTGTTCTAAATTCCTCTCCCAACTCATCTTTCCTCACCTTTTTTTCCCCCGTCTACCTTATACCAGTGTTGTTGCTTATCAGTCAATACACCAAGTGAGCCATTGATCTTCTAAGTCCCTGACAATCCACTCAATGAAGACATACGAAACCAACCTTTGATACCCCAATTCACTTCTCCTCCAAATGGGTATTCTAGTATTAGGAAAGACCAGCTCCCCGACTTGGACATCCGGTTGAGAGCGCACTTCTTCGTTGATCTGTTTTATGTCCGGATGCCACTTAGAAAATGTGATGTATTTTCTTGTCCACTGTCCACCATGCACAACAAAAAGGGTCTCATTCTCCTCTACTCAAGATACACCAAAGAGTTGTCTATGATTTGCCTTAGTCTATTGACCAGCTCTAAAATAAGACATTTTAAGCTCAAAAGTGAGATAGCATGTCAGAAAAGCTGCGATGCAAAGATTCTGCCAAGTGTGCAAAAAGGCAGCCCGGGTTTAACAATCGAATGTCATCCCAAATGCTGCTCACAGACCCAAGTGGCTCCATGAAATATGAAGATTGCCGTGATGTAACTTACTTACGGACTTACTCAAATGTACCATGTGCTTTGGTCAACAAATAGCGTACATATAAATTAGTGATAAAATTAAACAAAGAAGAATCAAGATGTCCTTCAATATATTGCACGGCTGCTTAACAGGCAATTGAACTACATTTTGTTGTAGATTAGGAAAGGCTGCTCTCATAAAGGTGATTAAAAAAAAAGACTAACCATCACCCCCCTCTTTTGTTTCTACCTTATGCTGTTTTTTTTTTAATGTAAATAAAAAAAAGCTCGAACAAGGCACGTCCTAGTATGTGTTTGGATTTAATAAGCCATGAAAAGCCGCGTTAAAAGCTTTACACGTCCTTTGGGTTTGGGGGTGACCGTCACAAAGCCTGTTAGCTGGACTTTTAAAGGCATGTGATAGCGCACTGTAAAAACAGATTGAAGAGGAAAGGTGGAAAGTTTACAGTTAAAAGGAAACGTCAAGGCACTTCAGTCAGCCAGGCTCGAGCCGGAGGAGAAGGGCCAAGAAAGGGGGACTTGAGTTACAGTGCGTAGGCCGTTGTAAATAAGAGGAGATGGCAGGAGAGCAGAGCATCCAGTCTTGGTTTATGGGGTCATTTAAAGGAGTAATGTGCTCGGCTGGTTGAAATTGGCTTTCATTAAAAGAGCCATCGGGAGAGACTGAAAGAGGGAAACTGAGAATGTATGTCAGTGTGTGTGAAGGCAACTCATATATTATCATAAACATACACGACATGCTGATTATCGGGAGTCACATACAAGTATGAAAATGCCTCGCAGTCGATAGCAAAGACATTTCCCGTTCCCATCAGGCGAGTTCACCATAACGGCTTTGGATTGCGTCAACATTTTCCTTTGTTTCACCACTCCCACCGAACACGGCGGCGCATGGCGTCATCGCTTCTGTTGGCGCATGGACCGTTGTGCGCAAAAGGCCCTTATCGATCATCACACGGCGCAATGACACGGTGGTGCAAGCCCCAACACAGGCTGGTAGAGAAATCAGGATTTGACTGCATGTGCGCCCCGTCGTCTTTCAACACCATCATCAAGATGTATGGAGAAGATCTTGAATCCTTCTTGCTTTTTTTCCCCTCTTTGTTCAATTACACAAATTATTATAAGAGATGTGTCTTCTAACCGTAGCGCTTTGCCTCATGCATCTGCCCCTTCTCTGGTTAGTCGTTCACACCGTTGTTCCTGTAGACATCTCTCAGCTCCCCTTTCAAACGGAATCTGGCCTCGCACCCATTGTGACAATGACACACAGTAAGCGTCTGCCACCATAGCCCATCGACTCAGCACAATGTCCTCGTAGATTACCCCGCTTTGTGCGTGTCTTCCATTACACCTCCATTCATGCAGCCAGCCGCTCCTCCCTCTTGCCCCCTCTCTGCTTTACACCTTCGCTCTCTTGTATCATTTTGTTTGGATCGCTCTCTGGGCCTAATGGCAGTTTTTTTTTTTTATGCCGCTAAACCCCTCCCATATTGTTCCCTTAAAAACATTGTAGCCAAACCTATATATGACTTTTGAGCGCATAAATGAGTTCCATTATGTCACATCTGTCCTACATATCTGTTGTAGTCACAGCTCACTTGGGACTCTTGGCCTCAAATTTAATATTTCATTCCTGTGTTTCCCTATCCTCCTGGTTTCTCTCCCGCAGCAATCCAGCCTTAACTTGCAATTCCTCTTTTTTCTTTTGCTCTGCAATACAGTATGGTTTTTCATATCCTTCCCTACACCCCAGTCGCACTTCATAACAAGAAGCCAAGCCCCCTTTTCTAGCCACATTCCACTACAACCTGGGTCTCACAACAGCTCTGTGTGACCGCACAAGTTAGCCGGGGGATGTTTGTGAGACGTTGTTTCGTCCTAATAAGCAAGTTGACTCCGGTGCTTGATTTAAAGTCGCCTGCAGTAGCAACCTGATACAAGCGCCGGCACACACATGCTCTTGCACCGTGACACAGGGGATCAAGTAACTCAACAACCCGGGGGGGGGCTGTTAGCGAGGAAAAGTTAATAATGGTTTGGATGTTTTACGTTTGCTGTAAACCACAGGTCCTGAATAGGAAGGTAGCGGCCCGGATCCAGGTGTTTTTCTGGAACCATTATTTTGACAAATGTTTGTCATTAAAATAACTTTGAAGTGTATTTGAGGTTGACTCATTTTAACATGCGCACTTTTCTGGTTTTTAAAGTAGTCAATGTATGTAGACAGGAAATATCAGGCCAATCGCATAGATTTTAATCACTCCTGCGTGAGTTGACATAGCTAGTCAAATTGTTGTGCGTGAGTGAGGCAAACGAGGAGGACAAAAGTTCAGGGGATACAGATGGCAAGAAAAGTAGTTCGTAATCTGCGAAATTAAATGTATGGGGGGTTTTTTTCTTCAGGAATTCAGATTGGTCAAATGTTTTCATCCAAGTTCAAAAGCGCTTTTTTTTTTTTTTACACAAATATACGAAAACAATTTTACGGTCCGTTGTCATAAATGTTGATGTGCACACAAATGCACGTCTGCCTTGTGGCACACCAGCAACACACGCACATGCTTGTGATTTGTGATTTGCCTGTCAAACACCAACCAACAGTCTCTTGCAAATATCTTGAAATAGCCACGCTTCCCGATCCCCTGGGAGCATGTTGTGAATCCTCTCTTATCACCTTTAAGTGGAGTGAAGGGCCATCACAAACACTTTTTTTTTCTTTTTCGAGCCTCTTAGCAAGCCCACACCTCATGTGCGTCTGAATGAGTGACACGCACAAACACACACTGTCACGGAGGACGTCCTTACACCGACTTTGTTCAAACACTTCAGTTCAGTGTATCTTGCAACGTGTACACACATTTACACACGTGCACTAAGGTCCGCTTCCCTGCCTCCCAATGTTTTTTTTTTTTTCTTTTTGAGGTCACCTGTCAATCCTTTCACGGTTACCATGACCGCCTGTCATGTCTCCCAGCATGCATTGCGGGGCCTCGCTTGTGTACGCTTCACTGGAAGCTGGCACTAGACAGTAGTCCCTCCCGAATGCGGCGATTTCTCTCTGGGGAATCATGTACACCATCCAAAGCGCCGTCTCAAGAGAAAGAAACATCCTGGCGCATTTTTCTGCCTTTGAATTTGTCAATGACTCATCATGATCCAACTTAATGGGGAAATAATTTCTCGAGTAACCTCCCTACTGTCTCTCTCTGTTGCTCTCCCTCTCGGTTTCTCTGCAGGTGGTGAGAGTTCCGGTGGAGAGCTGTGAGCAGTACACCACATGTGGGGAGTGTTTAGGTTCCAGAGACCCTCACTGTGGATGGTGTGTGCTCCACAATGTGTAAGTACCACACACTGATGTTCCTCTGATAACAATTAAAGAGCTTTGTTAACGATCAATGTACAGTCAAACCTCGGTTTTCCAACGTCTCGGTTCTCCTCCAATTCGGTTTTCGACCAAAGATTTTTAGTTTTTTATGCCTCTGATGACAGACAAATTTCGGTTCTCGAACAAACTGAGCGCACTTGAATGCACCATTTGACTCCTCTCGCCTTCCTTACACGAGGAAGTGACGCTTCCATTGCTTTCCATTGTGAGCAGACGTGTTCAGTAAACATTTTTATTTTAAAAAGAGCGTGGTTACGTTTTTCGAACAATTTCGGTTTTCGAACAGCCTTCTGGAACGGATTATGGACAAAAACCGAGGTTTGACTGTACTTTGGTTGACTACCTCATGAGACAGTTCATTCCTAAATTATGATTACTTTCCCCCTGGTCAAAATGTATTCTGAATACTTAATTGTTGAATATCCTGTACATCGTCCGGCCGGAATTTTCAGAAAATTTGGTCAGTTCAGATATAGCTTCTGGCTTAACCGAATGTAGTTACTTGAATCATGTTTTCACTAACTTTTAGCAAGAAGGAATTTTAATGGGATTTGGAGCGGGGATTTAAAATGTTGCCCATCAATATCCAACAATGTTGGCTTGTGGCAATGCTTATAAAATTACCTACTAACACTTTCTTGAAACTAAGTCAGAGCCAGTGAGTGTCAGGAACAATTCCACATTATTGGATGGCGACACGAAGTTAGACCACATTCAGAACACCGCGAGCATTTGGCGTAATGCCATCTCCCGGTGTGTTAATTAAACCGAGAAGACTTATCAGCAAGCTGTCTTTCCTTCAGGCGAGGTACAATCGTACGTGCGCCACTTCTCCATCATTAAAATGACAACTTGGTGATGGGCTCCAACCAGTGGTAACCTGCCATTTGGCCACATCTCGGCTGCGTGTCATCGACGCAGCTTGCTCATTTCCGAGCTGATTGTGTTGCCAAATCTGGCAAAAAAGGCCCTGCGGATAAAATGGGGAAACATTAATAGGCAAATTATTTATAAGCCTCGTTTCGGGCCTCTGGTGCCTTTGGCCACATCTTATTAATAGCCACGGTAGTTTCAATCAACAGTAGATTTGAGCTGGGCATACACACGTGCACACATACGCATGCCGGGCTTTTATGAAATACGCACGCACTTGCATGCCATAGCGGCACTCGAAAAGAGGAAAATGCACACCATTGTGCACAATCGTGCCTATAGTCTTGCGTATGTACGCACGCATATGTGAGTGTTTGTGTATGTGTGCAAGTTGTCAGCTGGTGAAGGAACGAACAAACATCACGACTGGACTGACTAAATGCGGGGATGGGGCCTGACCCACGGAGGAGGCAGTTAGCGTCTTCTCCCGCTTCCCTATTATTGTCAATCCTTCACAAAGTGCCGCATCAGCTCTTTTCTCTCACCTCTGGGACCAGTTGTTGTTAGCACGGAGGGGAAGTGATAGCTAATGCATTATGAATAGCTAATAGTAAAAGTGCTGCGTGCCCATGCTATTTTTTATTCTCCCCCCCCTTCGTCATCAGCTGCCTGGTAATAAGCGGGGGAAATTGCTGACCCTTTTTGATATTCCCTGGGTTTGAATTGTATCATTTTTTACAGCACAGTGAAACTTTAATGGTTGCATATATATCTCCTGACAAGTTTAAATTGGGCGGGACTGTAAACCGAACAGATGAGGAGCTGTATGGATGTCCACACAGCTTAGTGTTTCTTGCACAAACGTCGAGGCCGGCAGGGTAATGATGTTTAGTCCTGCCGTAATAGCTGTGGCAAGCTATTAGCCAATTTGTCTTCTCTTATTGCTCTCATTTTCTGCGTGAAGGTGATTGTTCTGCATCTTTATCATGTTTAAAATGATTGTCATTGAATCTCAACTGCTCACAACACTCACCTCCCCCCCCCCCTCCTTTTGTTCCTTCATGCTCTCGCTTCTTCCATCTCCACATTCCATACTCTACCCATCACAATTTCATCCGCCTTTTCCTTTCCCGCTGCTCTGAAGCTGCTCACGAAAGGACCGTTGTGAAAGAGCGGGAGAACCCCAGAGGTTTGCGTCAGACCAGAGGCAGTGTGTGGAGCTCACCGTTCAGCCCAAAAATATTTCCGTCACCATGTCTGAAGTGCAGGTAAGCCTTCTCATATACAGGGCGGGGATCATCGCAGTTCTGTTCCTACCGCAGCCAACGTCATCTGAATTTCTAAACATGCTGTTTATCTCGGCTCAGGCAGTTGGAAAAATATTTCCTTCAGAAAGGAAATATTTCAAGACATTAAACATATAGGTCATGAATATAAGAGTTCCAAAAATGTATCGCAAATGTAAACAGGGTCACTCCCAAAAAGAACCTTCTTAGTCCTCTATGACAAGGTAGACTTGTTTCTCGGGTCCTATTTAGCTGTACGTTCTGCTGCGAATGATGAGCTGGATAACAAATGGAAGCACATTTGCAACGAGTCTCACCGTTCACCACCAGAACGGTCCTAAAAATACATCTTGCATAAACATTTAGGCACATAGAAGACAATGAGTGTGTGCAGAATGTTATCACAGATGGTTGGGTTTAAGGCACATTTTGACCACATAGTACAGTTGAGCTTCGTTAATTTTGAAACAATACACTCTAATCTGGCATTCATGTCTGCGACGGAGTGTTTAGCAGGGATGGCAATGTCTGTGTCAGCATCATTGCAATATTATGCAGTGAAATCCACCAATGAATGCAACATGAAATAGTAGAAGGTAGGCTTGCTCCACACACCAGTTTTGTCGTCCTTGCACGGACTCCACATTCATTTTAGACTGACGGAGTCCTCAGTGGTCCGGATCCTGCATACTTGGTGGATCATGTGTCAGTTCATTGCCCTGTTTGGCCACTGCGGTCGGCAAATAGCCCTTGACTGAATCTCCCTCACGTGAGAGTGAAAATCAAAGGTGAACGAGTTTTGTAGTCCATAGCTCCCAGATTGTAGAATGTCATTCAGAATGCTGCAGCTTGGGCTCTGATCAAAACAAAGAGATCAGAACATATTACTCCAGTCCTAACGGCTTTACACTGTCTCCTAGTCAGCTGTAGAATATACTCGCAAGTTCTGCTACTGGCCTAGAAATCTCCGAATGGATTATGTCCTCAACATATTTAAGAAATGCGAATGGGATACAAAGCAAGTAGAGATCTGAAGTCGCTGGACCCGAGTCGCTTAGTGGAGCCAAAAGTTCAAAGCAAACATGGTGAAACATCATTTAGCTGTTGTGCTGCATAGAAATGGAATCATCTGCCAACAGAAGTGAAGTCAGCCCCAAGTGTGTACTATACCTTCTGCTACCATTGTGATTCGAAAAACCTGATCCAGACTGGATCAGTCTTTTTCGGTACCCTTTGCCTCTCGTCCACAGAAAATACATCCCAAACGGAATGAAACTGCGGTTGCCAGTGCACATTGCTGCACACATTAACCTTGCTCTAATTATAATGGCGGCCATTGTAACAGATGCACACAAATTGCCGGGCCCATCACACACCCACGCGTAGCCCGACTTCGCTTACATGTCTCTCCCCCGCAGCACCCATTAACCCCCGTGTCATATCTTATAACAATCCATGTACACCGTGTCCTTCCATTGATCTTGTGCTGATTGCCTCTCTCTCTCTCTCCCGCTCTCAAAAGCTGGTCCTTCAGGCTCGTAATGTTCCTGATCTATCAGCGGGGGTCAACTGCTCCTTCGAGGACTACGTAGAGACCGAGGGACTGATCCAAGGCGGACACATTTACTGCCTGTCCCCCTCTGCCCGTGACGTCATCCCCATCACGCGGAACAAAGGTTTGGGCATGATTTAGCAGGGTGATGAAGTCACAAATCAGAGGAGCGGTGGTTTTGTGGCATTATTTTCATTTTTGCAGTTGCTTCGTTATGTCTCTGTTCCAGTTTGGTTGCCCGTGCGCCCCTCTGCCTTGTGCCTTTGAATTTGTTTGAAGCTATTAATTCATCAGCATGGGCTGATGTCTCCCTCTAAGGGGTCTTTTTCTACTCTGCAATCCGAGAACTCCGCAGCTGTGCAGCCACCAGAAAATATTTTTCGCATTATTCGATGATTTGCTTAGTGTGACTCAATCCAGAATACCTTGTCATTGCCAATAATGCTCGCCCGTTCCATTTCAAAGCCTCCTAACTCAAGTTTGCATTTTTCTTCTGAAAATAGCACAGTTTTTGAATTCCTATTACCATGCATTATGCACCATTGTCAGTTTCACTTATTTATTTCACTTTCCTTCGAAGGGACACTGCTTGTGTCGCTAACTTCTTTTCAAAGCCGGGAATCAGTGATCATTGCTGTGTTTAGACGTCTCTGCTTCTCTTGTTTTAGCAGACATTGTGTACCTATATCATGTCAGCGTCTATTTTTGGACACAGAAATGATGCACATATTCAAAGCATTGAAGGCTCTATATGCAACGTGAAGGTTTTATTATTTTTTTTAAGTGCCGCCATTTTGGGGTTCTCATCATCTGCAGCGTCCAAACGAAACCGCTCATGAACCGTTTTTAAGTACTGTAGCACTCTACTCAGGGCGTTCTTTCTTAGACGTGTAGCATGACAATAATAAAATCAAAAGAACTCAGATTTGCACCTTCCATCTTTTCTTGTGCTGTGTTTATTCAGGTGACAAGCGGGTGGTGAAGCTTTACCTGAAATCCAAGGAAACGGGCAAGAAGTTTGCCAGTGTTGATTTTGTCTTCTACAACTGCAGTGTCCACCATTCGTAAGTTGCAACAATTTATTCATCACGCGGGCATTTAATAAGGATTAGGTTTTCATTTAGTTCTTCCTCTCTCTTCTGCATGCTCCGTCCCTCTGTCCTCTTTTCCCCGTGGGATGGCTTGCTCAATAAACGGCCATCTCCCTTTAGCGTCCACGTGGGATATCGTATTACCTTTAGAGCGAAAAATCGAACACGATGTATACATGTAACGATTGTGATATGAGATGGTAATTTTAGTCTTATTATCATAACCCGTGACACACACTTACTCGATCTTCAATTATTAATTCATTACTGGATGATCTGCGGGGTCTGTTGGACTCTAACCTTGTTTCTCACTAACTCCTCTATTGATTAAAAAAAAAAAAAGATGCTCCATCTGGTACTTATTTACACAAAAAAAATATAAAAAATATTGTATTGCAGAGCAGTGAATTAGTCAAAGTGAGTCTCCTCTGCAGTAGGCTGCCTGCAGTTTTTTTGCACAGTCACAGCTCTCTAACTGACTATTCAGTCCCGTGTCTGATGCTGGGATCAAATAATCCTTCAGATCTGAAACAAATCACCCCGATTGCCCCCACTCAAGTCGCAGGCCCTCGCGTCTGTCCACCCATGGCTGATCCAGTGGAGGCTAAAACGTCTGGTGGGGTATTAGCCTCAGGGCAACAGATGGCATGTAGGCCCCCCGGGATACCGCAGGGCTCCATTCTGGCTTCCCTCTGGATGTTAGATGAGCCTCCTTCGAGGATTGTCCACAAACACACTCGTACGTTCACATGCATAGCCACACCTTTCCCTGTCGCTTAACTGCTCATTTAAGCTCTGAATGTCTCGGGCACCTTATCTGTCACTCTGACCTTTGACCTGGTTGCACAGTTCTCCTGTCGGAGTACATGAATCCCCCGCCGCAATGGTGGTGATTAGCCCAGCTGGTTAAGGGCGCCGTGGTTTACAACGTGAAATCATTTTTAATTCATCTCCCATAAGGACAGGCTGATATTTGCTTCAACCCGGCTTATAATTCCCAAAGTACCACCAAGTCCATTATATTCTCAGTAGGTATAGTCAATTAAAATGAAAGGTGTCAAGTTGAGCCATAGTGAATGTATCGCGATATGAAGTCACGTTAAGGTTTACGGCATTCCTCCTTGTACGGAAGTAGCCTCAAACAAGAAGCGAGGCAAGAGAGTCCCCCATTTGAGGCTATTACCCCAATGAGCTGATTAAATCTACTCCCGGCGCCGATCTAATATGGCCTTTGAGGGATGTAATGGGCACGTTTAATGAATTTACAGATATGGCACGTTGCATCTTCGCCTCTGACTTTTATGGCGAACAGAGCTGCCGAGATAAGAATCCTATTTTAAGGTGGCACTCTGTCCAGTGGAGTAAGTGTTCTGGTGTCATGATTTCTGGTCCATGCATCAACATGCAAGGTTCATAAGGCCACAAATCTTGGCCATTCTTCACACAGCCATTTGCTACTTTTAATGGCGGGGCATAGGGATACGCCATAGTCCAAACACAGTCTTAAAACAGTAGCAAATTTGCAAGCCCATGCAATATTTGGCTGTTTCATGAATATTCTGTAATACGGTAGTGCGGAACCCAGGCGTTATCCTATTATATTTCTTAATAATTTATACTGAGACACTGTCGCGCAACCTTCCCATCTCCAAAACATATCCACCCCTCCTGCCTATTTACACAACTGATTATGTTTCAGCCGTTGCCTTTTCAAAAATGCCATACATTTGCATAGTGCCATTAATCTAATTAGCATCCCCACTGTTTCAGTTTAAGGGTTGCTGAGATTGAAATAGAAAATCACCCACGGCCATGATTGCGCCGTAATTAAATATTTCCATAAGCTTTTTCTCATTTCTCAGCCCTCTGTTTATTAAGATTGGGCGGATATGGTGGCAGTGAATTGGGGTTAAGCTTTCATGACGTACAGGACCTGTTGTTGCACAGTGCCGTTCATTTCTTGAGTGTACTTCAACAGCCATCCATCAAATCTTTTATTTTGGCTTCCTCAAAGATAAGATAAAATAAGAAAAACCTTTATTGTCTCATAATGGAGAAATTTTAAATGTACAGCAGCAAAGTAATGTTTGGCATGTATCATTTTATGATCAACCAGATTCCCCTGATTGACTGTGGGGGAAATGATCCATTGAGTAATTGCAATTTAACACAATATTGGTTGGAATGCAAAAAAAAAAAAAGCTTGACAATTCCAATTGCAGCATTGTAGTGACCGGAAAAATGCGGTATGTTGTGTAGGAGTGGAATGGGGGTCGGCGGGACCTTAGCAGGTCATGTTGTACTTTCTTGAGACATCAAAATGAGTATGATATTTTATATATATACAGTCAAACCTCGGTTTTCGAACGTCTCAGTTCTCGTACAATTCGGTTTTCGAACGAAGATTTCGAGTTTTTTTATGCCTCGGATGACGAACAAATTTCGGTTCTCGAACTAACTGAGCGCACCTGAATGCGTCGCTTCACTCCTCTCGGCTTCGCTTCCTCGTGGCGTCCATTGTGAACAGACGTTTTTGTATGATGATAATAATAATAATACATTTTATTTATAAGCGCCTTTCAAAACACCCAAGGACACTTTACAATCAGGAACAAGAACAATAAAACACAATGCGGTTGAGCAGCGGCAGCCAAACGCGGCAGCCAAACGCGGCAGCCAAACGCGGCAGCGTTCACTCAACCCGGAAGTCAGAAAGAAACCACAAGGGAGGGAGAGGGGGAGAAAATTGTTCAATCAAGAATTTGAAAAAAAGCAGATGTGTTTGGTGAAACGCTTCCTCGTGTAGCGGCCATTGTGAGCAGACGAGTTTGTATTGTTCAATAAAAAAAGCAGACGTGTTTGGTGAGACGCTTTTTTTAGGGAGAGTGAAACCCCCCTCTTTTCAGAATGGTTTGCCCCAGCAGCACGGGGCAGTGAGTGCGTGCGTTTGTTTACGGCCAGCAGTTTTCAATACAGCGGCACATAATCAAGACAGAAACAGCTTCCTCGTGTAGCATCCATTGTGAGCAGACGAGCATCCATTGTTTTCCATTGTCCATATTGTTCAGCGAGAGAGAGAGATATTCCTTCACTTTTTATGTTACTATGTTAATGTTAAAATTGGTGAAAATAAAACATATTACAGTTTGTTTGTACAGTATTTTACATATTACCTGCTCTCCTATTACATGTGTGCAGTTTATGGTGTGAAATTATAAAAAAAGTGGTTTTCTTGACTTGGAACGGATTAAAATGTTTTTACATTGATTCCAATGGGAAACATGGTTTCGGTTTTCGAACAATTCGGTTTTTCGAACAGTCTTCTGGAACGGACTGTATATATATATATATGTATATATATATATATATATAGCTAGGGAGTGAGAGAGAGAGAGAGAATGTCACTCATCTATTCACTCATCCACACACGAGATAAAGGGATCCAGTAACAGAGATGTAAATCTACCTGTAAATTATTAAACTCCATTGTAAGTAGTAGCCAATAAATAACTCATTTTGGCGAAGCAGTTCTGTCAAACAAACCTCATTAGGAAAGGTGATTGTGTTCAACACTCTAAACAGACCTCGGGTTGAAGAATGATTCGGAATTTGTTTGTTTATAAAAAAAATGTTTCTTTTTTATTGCAGGTCTGGAATAATAGCAGCGCTCTCGAGGCAGCGCTGGCAGATTAACATCTGAATAGGCATTAGCATTATGAGCATGGAGCCTGTCTTCTGCTTCTCTTATCCTCTGAGTAATAATAGCTGATGGCCATTGAAGGGGTAGAAATAAGGCAACACTTGGGGGTCTGAAAGAATGAGCCCACCGCGGATACATGAAAAAATATCAAACGTTCCGCTATGTGCCTTGGCGGGGCTTAGGGCGGGGTTGCACCTATGCTAAAAGCGAGCCTTTTAGAGCCTAAGGAAGGGGACCCAGGTCACTTGAAGTGAGCAAAGAATGAGCAGCAGGGGGTTGTCAGACAGAGCCGACTGGCCCTGGGTGGCACCCAGAATGACACATCTCTTATTTCAAAGGGCACAATCATAAAAGTTGGCATGGGCAACCTGCTGACATTTCGCTCGTTATTCCTATCGCTGGGACATGAGCGCGGTTGATTTGACTTAAGTAAAAGATGAAAGTCAAATATTATCCGGACATTGTGACAGTTGTGAAATATCGTGTTGTTCTTGTTGCTGACACTGCTGCTTGCTTCTTGACGCTTGCTCTGTTAAGTTGAGCAGTCTGCTGAATTTCAATGAGGCCTCCTCTACTGGTGGGCCCAAGGAAACAAAAGAAAACAACAAACAAACAAAAAAAGAAATAATACTTTCTTATGATCAACTGTCTTACACACATAAATGCACTTAGCGGTTCAGAATACAGATGGATGGACTTCTTTTTCTTGACGAGGTCAAATGACTATATTTCCTTGCTTGACTGAATTAATTGATTTTTGTATTTAAAAAAAAAAAATCTCTAATGTGAGACTTTCTCACTTTGAATATTTTGAACGTCGGTTTTGAAGCCTCTGTTGTCGCTAGCAGCCGCGAAAAGTCATAGCAGAGGGCAGTCTGGCTCTCAGCACAACTTCCCACAATGAAATGCTTTATACAGAAACCTTAGACTGAAAGAATCTGATTTTTATTCAAAAATACGTAATAGAACAACAGCCCACAGGACTGCATTTGGTTTCAACCGCGGCATTACGTGTCTGAAGTTTGAGAAGAAGTGGAAAGATACCTTTGTTGTATTATTCAATACACCTCAAAATACGCAACACTTGCGCCACCGAGAACAGTAGCAGGGGGGCGACTGCAGCGCTTACGTCGCCGGGAACAGGAATGGAGGGCAACCGCAACACTGAGGGCTTTATGCTAAGCTAAACTATGGCCGTCTCATTTTCCCTCCATTTGTTAGTAACACTGATAAATTCCTATTTGCTCTTGTGTGGTATTAAGAGGCCTGTTATTTCCTTCGCCGCTCATCCCTCATTGTAAATGGACAGCTTCTCTCAGCACAATGCTAAATTGGTCAATTAAAGCAGCAGTGGGATTGAATTAAGCCCCAGCCTCTGATCTTGCTCAAAAGTAGGGGCCCCGCACCGGAAATGATCGCTTAAAGTACGCACCTCACAAACGAGCCGCTGTAATTGATTCAAATGAATCCATGTCAGGGATTGATGGATTTGTATATGGGCTCCGTCACCCAACCCAGCTGAAGATAAAACTCATTTCTCATGCGGGCATTTCACACAGGGTTAAAATGTATTTGAGAGCAGGTCCAGGAGTGTCGCCAAAACATTCCGGAGGTATTGTATGTGTGGCAGATGTGCTTGAATACAAATCAGCATGCATAATAAGCATTTCTAGGCTTTTTTTTTTTTTTTTTAAATCCGAAATCCAGGTTCATGAACCTTTTGTATCAAATGCTGCGTTTTATCACATTTACAATTAACCATTTGCTCATTTGGTTTCATGAATGCAGATCATTGCAGACATTCAGGAGCCTTGCGATAAAACATTTTATTTGTCGACTAATATTGGTTACTATTAGACTTCCAGGTTTGCATGTAAGCAAGGTTCTGTCAAGTGTCATGTGTCTCAGGGGCAAAGAATTGCCAATAACGTGAAGCCGTGTTGATAAATTGAAGCTGTCACACACCACCGTTAGTACCCCCTCACATGTGAGCACACTTCTACCTGCCAACCAACTTCCAGGCCAGTACTTCCGCCCTTTTACTCCCTTCCCCAGTGAGACCCCCACACGGAGCACCGCAGGCTACATACCCCCTCCACGTTTTTCCTCTCCCACGATAGCTGGCGTCTCCGCGTCTATCAGGGAAATCCATCTGCTTTTGATCTCTGCGGCCTTTCCCTCTCTTCTTTCTCCCATCATGTTCTTTCAGCCTGTCTATCTCCACCTCACCTCTGCTGGAGCAGGTGAATTAAAAATGGTGGCGGGTTTATAGCCCCGCGGATGAAAGAGCGCTTTAGACAAAGAACACGGGGAGAGCTTTAAAAAAGAAAAAAAAGAAAAAAGAGGTCTGTGGCAAATGAAAGGGATTGGAGGCATGGCATGATGGAAGCACTGAAAGAAAAACTCCTGTCTGAATGGATGCACAGAATTACACAACAGAGTGGACATATTGCGAGGAGAATCACTGAGCTCTCAGTGATAAATAAGGGCTGTGGCGGGAGAAAGATGAGGTTGGTGAAAGGTGTGCGGAGGAGGGCTTCAGACCGGGTCAGAGAAAGTGCACAGTGTGTGATAAAAAAAGATTTATGTTATCAAAAGATCTGAAATAAAATGTATACTCACCTTTTGTCTAGAATTGTATTTTACAGTATTCCATGCCCAACTCTGCTAAAAGCTGTATCCTGAAATCGGGATGAACACTCACATTCAAGACTTCTCAAAGCCTTATAAAACTTTAGCCGTAGCTGTAAATTTTAATCCAAGTCTGTGTTTATATTATGATGCAAAATCATCGAAACCTTGTCTTCTCTTGAATGAACAAGCCATAATGTCTCATCTCAATTTTAACATTCTTACTCAGCACGAGTGTGAAATTAGGTTTTACCGCTGCAAAACATCAACATGAGGCATAAAACCTTCACGATGCAAACAAGTGATGGCACGATTGATGTCGCGGCATAGACTGCTTTGAATTCTGTCTTCCGCGGTCTTTTATTTTTCTCAAGTCACATTATTTTGACTCAAGTCATCACTCCTTCATGTGTTTTCCAGCTGCCTCTCCTGTGTAAACGGATCATTCCCATGCTACTGGTGCAAATACCGCCATGTGTGTACCCAGAACGCACACGACTGCTCCTTCCAAGAGGGACGAGTTAACATTTCGGAGGTAAGTTCGAGTCTTAATTCTACAGCAATGATTGGTGTCTTTGTCTTCGGCCCTTGACACGTGTTCATCGATGAGTTTATCCGTCGGTCGGTGTATACCCAAACAAGAATGTACCATATTCCTACATGACGAATCTACCTTTTCCTCACATATTGTTGCTTTTAACCCATTTGGGGAGCACTTTAACCACACGCTAATTTAATCTTCTACCAATATAACCACACCAATATACCAATATAACCACAAATTGTTTTCTAATACACACACCCTCCTTGGTATTTGCTTCAGGTTTCTTTCCATCAACTCTGCTGTGTGTATCTGCATTTGTAACACAACAACTTGCTGTGCGCTGTGCAGTAATGATTCTGTCGTAGCCCATAAAGCCATAAGCAGGCCCGGGATGCATAAATGTCCATGGAAATACCGCTTTGGTTTTACATAAACAAATGTTGCATTAGCATAAAAGCTAATATCAATCGTGCGGAATAGCTGCTTGGGCAGGCGAGATGGTAAACATAACAAGCGTTAACAACTGCTCAAATGCATGCAATTTAGTAATGTACACAAAGTGTTGTTTCATTCTTTTCCATTTTTTTTTCCTCCACCTCATGAATGTATTGCAAGGCGCAGACAGCAATTGGAAATGCATATCTTCTCAATTTTCAAGCAACTTCTGAATGCAAATGCATCTTGCTCCCGACTGACGGACAGTCATGCCTCCAACTTGTCTGACTGATGTAACACAGGCGCATGCTATCGCCTGTTTGTGCTCTGACTCTCCCCGTTATCGCAATGTAGATGAAAGATGCCGGTCAGCCTGTTACACTGGCCTTTATTAATTGGCCAACCTTTATCCAATTACTTCCCCCTTTATCTCCCTTCTGCACCACCCCCACGTAGAATCTCAAACACTAGCGCCTCCGACCTTATCCGAAACAACACACAGACCTAGCCTTCATGCCTCGTGGAGCTGACACTAGCGGATTAGTGCACCCATCTGCAAGACATGAGGGAGAGCATTGGCTTGCGCTCTCTGAGCTGAAAAGAGACCAGCGGGCCAACAGGAAAGGCCTGCGGTGATCATGGGAGAAAGAGGAGGACTGCAAGTAAACATAAAAACAGAGGTCCTAGTGAGTGCTAGGCTATGGGGGTTGAAGGTGTATCCGTTTACATGAGTACAAATCCATTGATGTTGAACACTCTTAGTTTCGACACCCTAGTCGACCTCCAATGTTGAGGCATTTCAAAACCAGTTTCTTAAAGGTAAATAATGTAAATGAAACAGTCGCAGATGACCTGTCGCAATCATCATAAAACCTGAAGTCATACTTTATGGAGTGTGTACTGTACATTTAAAACTGCTAGCAAGATTTGAATGTAGCCTTACTTCACCTCCTCCAGCTCCTCCTTATGTAGATGGCTGCATCGCTAGGCCTTGATAACCGCCACCAAAAGTCATTCTCACCAGGTTGTCGCCTAAGTTGATAAAAAAAAAACTATTTTTATTCTTCTGTACCTTCCAATCATTTCAAAATCAAGCCGGTAACACTTAGCGCTTGCCACTTTCCGCAGCTGTCCAGATAGGAATTCATGGCAACTTTCCAAGACGAATAAACCGCACTAACAACACCTTGGCTAACGTCAGCTTGTATACAATGCAGATTTTATGTGCAGTTACATGACGCCTGGGGGTGGAGTGGATTTGGCTACTTTCAAATCTTGCTAGCAGCTTGAACATCACAGGCTGCCCCTTACACATTCTCAATTACAGCTGTTATATATGAAAGGCTGTTCATATAAAACAAACCTCTATGGTTTAGGTTGATATGGAGGTCCTGAGGAAAAAATAATTGGACATACTGTCTTAAGACCAAAGATAGAGGGACAGGGCTGACATCCACCTATATTAGGTCACCCTTATATGTGCTGTGTGCCAATGTCACGCATGACATTCATTCCAACGCCAAATCTGATACTTGTTTAGTTGTGTATTTTGACACAAATACACTATAGGTGTGTTCAAACTCAAATTTTGCGCTGGTTATGGAAAAGTAATTGAGATTACTGCAATGGCTAAGTATTCAACAGAACCGAGCATGACTTTGACAAAGCAAAAGGGACAAATGGGCAGAAAAGGAGAGAGGGAGATTGAGGAGGAGCGAAAGAGGCAGCTTCAAACAGACGAAGGCATGCGGGACAGGGGAGACCTCTCTCGTCGGCCCACGTAACCAGCGGTCACATTCCCCACGAAAAAATCCATCATCGGCACTGACTTGTCTCACACTCGCACACCACACACACACACACACACACACACACACACACGACAACGATGCTTTGTGGCATTCACGTGCTAAAGTGTAAACACTGTGACATTGACAGGCACGCACACACACACACAGTCATCCATCATCCTTTTCTGAGCTGCCATAGCCATTAGTCGCACTCTCTGTGGCCCAACTGGTACACTTCTTCCTGTAGGCTAGACTTATCCCTCCCTTCTCCCAGGCCCATCTTTTTTTTCCTCTCTCTGTCTCCACCCATCTCATCGCATTCAGTCCTCCTTCCTCCCTCACCTCTCCTTTACCTTCCGTCCTCTTTGACTGAGAAGGAGATTTTGTGCAGGTGGAGAATGAACGCTTGTCATTCCACCGGCAGCTCGTGTGTCTGTGTTTGGGAGACGAAGCATTCACACACCTGCGTGCGCCGTAAATGTAGATCTGACATTACCCTGACTTTCGCCTTCAATCCCAAAATAAACAGTGGGTCCCACTTTTCATTTGGTAGCAGATATGTCACCTAGAATATTTTCAGTGACTTCAAAAAAAATACTCACAGTCATTCCCTTCCTTGCTGAACACCACAATCGAGTTTTCCACTGCTCTAATGAAATGCAATCATCGCATCTCTGGATGGCTACATTTGCCGAAACCGGCGATGATAAATTCGCATCAAATGTTTTCGTTCGTCAACTGTCAACACACTTAATTTGTTTCCTATTCCACTAGTTTCCTCAGAGCTTTCGCAGTCTGTGTTTCCATGGCAACATAAATTCCAAAGTCCACCCCTTCTGTCTCTTCTTGCACATCGCATCTTCTCCATGAACTTTGTGTTTGAGCGGGTTGCGATTTAATACCTTTTGATAGCTAACAGGGAGAACGTCCTGAAAAAGAGAAGCGTAATTGAACAAGTCCACTTGATATCTGTTTGCCTTTTCTGAAGGGAATGCAGCAAAAAAAAAAGGAGGCGGAAAGAAACGGATAGAGGAAGCGTGAGGGTGAAATGAATATAATGAGTTGCATTTTCAAATCAAATATGCATGAATCAGCAATCCCCCTGATGACACAACAAGCAAATTCTGGAATTAGGGGGCAACCAGGTGGAAAATTACAGGAGAGAAAGGCGATGAGGGAAAAAAAAGGGGGTGGGGTTTCATTCCTTCCCTTCAAGTTGCACTCTTATCATTTCCACTATTCTCTTTTCTTTCTCCGTCACTTTCTGTCATTTTTCCCAAACCCCCAATGTCCTGCCCTTGGAATGAAAATCACGTGCCAGGCACATTGTTAGTTAGCGATTTGGACTCAGTTATGTTAAGACATGCCTCAATGTGTGTTTGGCTGCAAAACACAGTCCGGTCTTGCATGAGCAAACAAGGCAAGGCTTAATTGTATCCTGTCAGAGGAAACTCTGGGGATACGATGGATTCATAGTCATTCGTCCGCTGCAGAGATTGTTTGCTGCGCACAACACCGGTCAGCTTTGTGTACTGTATTCGTAACACTACTTGAGATCTCAACTTGGGCCAGAAATCTTTTGGTTTTATTGAAGATATGTTTCGAATTACAGTGAAACTCCTCTACAACGAAACCTACATGGCCGAAAATACCCCCTATTGTGAAAAAATCTTCATGCATTAACACAATTCCCATTCTCCTGCCCCCCATACATTATCCAAGAAATTGATATAAATGAAAGTGAATGCGTGCGTGCGTGCGTGCGTGCGTGCGTGCGTGCAAATTTGCTACAGTGAAAAACGCCCTGTTGTGAAAATGTTTTGCTGCAAACATGATTTCATTGTAGAGGAGTTTCACTGTATTGATTTTATTACTCTGATTTCCAATACTGAGGGTTGTTTCTTCTAATTTGGTTCGGGTAAACATTTGACGCATTACAATTGTACATGGCCGCATGCAACGATAAGCACTCACCGCTTGGATAGTGCCATTAAAAACCTCCCCCAATTTTCTTATGATAGGAGCATAAGTCGGTCTTTATGTTGTGGAAAGTGATCCATATAACGAAAGAAGAAAAATCAAACACGTGGAAACTAGATGACATTATTGGAAGCTCATTGTTTAGTGGAAGAACTTTTATGTTGAGTATCGTAAACAATAGTTGATGAATTTGTCCTCGTGTTCTTATTCTGGGATCATTCCTTTTCATTTCACATAAATGGAATAAAACTCCTTGTGCTGGCTGTCACACACATTTTGACATTTTGTTTGTGTTGAAGCAGTTTGTGTGCAAACAGTGAGTTGCATTTACAACAACGCAATTCAAATGAGTCATTTTACAGTCAAACCTCAGTTTTCGTCCATAATCCGTTCCAGAAGGCTGTTCCAAAACCGAAATTGTTCGAAAACCGAAACCACGCTCTTTTTAAAATAAAAAATGTTTACTGAACACGTCTGCTCCCAATGGAAAGCAACACGAGGAAGTGTCACTTCCTCGTGTAAGGAAGGCGAGAGGAGTCAAATGGTGCATTCAAGTGCGCCAGTTTGTTCGAGAACCGAAATTTGTTTGTAATCCGAGGCATAAAAAACTCGAAATATTTGGTGGAAAACCGAATTGGTCGAGAACCGAGACGTTCGAAAACCGAGGTTTGACTGTATTTTAATTTCCATTTTACGTCAAATTAATCACAAGCCATGCTCTTTCTTTATTTCTTTGATCATTTTTGTTCATACGAGCCGGCACCATTTAGGAAATCTCCCGAATGTGACCACTGACTACTAAATCACCTTCACTTGGCCTCAGTGTTCAAGACGGTTCACTTCAACGCACTCAAAGACGCACATAGGGCGACACACGCGCCACACACGAGTGGCTAAATCATCTCAGAAATGATCCCGGTCGACACATGCTTCCCACTCGAAAAGTGCTCCTATCTGTTGCCAATTACGGCAATGTAATGTGAACGTATGACTCATTGCTCCTTGACACTACATGAGCAGAGGCTCCATATAGTCTGCGCTCGGGAACAAAACATGAGCACATTTTCTCTGTCTTTCACACCCTTAAATCAGCACATACACTTATAGCTCACAGGCTACCCACACATTCTTGAACAACCATAGAAATACTTTTTAACCCTCTCTCTCTCTTTCTCTATCACACCCACGTGCACACACGCACACACACACACACACACACACACACACACACACACACACACGCGTTATATACACACACTATAGCTGAGCTGACAGGGCTATTTGCGACAGAGGTGTGAAGGCCCCAGACCGTGACATTCTGGCACACTCAGTTTACTCTAGCTGATACTCACATGCTGAACAGGGCAGACACACACACACACACACACACACACACACACACACACACACACACACACACACACACATATTGTAAGCCAAGGCCACTTGAGGGGGCTTCACTGTGTTTGTGCGCATATGTGCGGTCACACATGCACACGTGTGACTGGTTCTTATCAGGGCACAGCACAACTAGCAGCTCAGGGCTACGGGGGTCCATGTGGGTTCGGGAGAAGGTAGTCTGGGTTGAGGGATGTCGGGTGAATGATACCCGACATTTATATCCTCCTACCCTTTGTCTTTCTATGATAACATCCGTCCATTCTCCCTGCGCTACGTTTGTAAGCGTATCGTGTTGTAGGTGCTGTCACTCAATCCTGCGAGCGCCATTGCAATGATTTTGCGCTCATGTTTCACCGCTTTCTCTTTTCGGCTTCCTTCCTCTTGTTTTATCACTTCACACAGGTTCCCGCCGCAAAGCATCAGATGTCCTTGTTTGGGAACGTTTCTTTTGGGTTTATTCCCCCACCTCAAAGCAGGTCACTCTCGTGCGCGTACGCCTGTGAAATATTAACAAGATAATTGCCGTATTTCAAAAATATAAACAGAGGAGCGAATAAATCAATGAACAACCAAGGAGAAGGTGAGTTATAAACTACACCCGCGCTTCGCTTTTTCCAAAACAGTGCAATCCAGTTTACGTATTTTAAGACAGACCAAAGACAGACATAGCGGCCATAATTGAAACCAGATGGTTATAAACACAATGAAATGCGAGAGAAAAAAAAAGGAAGACAATAGCAAGAAGCCACGTCAAGGAACTGTAACAAGCAGCAGATAAAGTCAGTGTGACGCAATGTATTTTGCAAATGCTGCATGTGGTGAGGGACAGAAAGAGAGAGAGAGAGAGAGAGAGAGACAGAGAGGAGAGCGGGAGAAGACATGGGCAAATAGAGGCTTGAAGTAAGCACTTACTCCCTTTGCCAGATGGATCTTCATTGGATCGTAGCTGGCAAGTGTTTAACCCTTGGTTTGGTAGCGGTGCACCACCTCGAGCCGTCAAGCCACTTATGCCGCAAAAGCGTACTTGAGACACTCGTAGGCAGTAATTCCGCTGCTGGAAAGTTGAGCTTAGATTTGGCGGATTCTTTTTTTCCCACACAGAAATCTAACTAAACTGTCAACCCTTATTGATTATGCAGTGGTTCTTAACCTTGTTAGAGTTACTGAACCCAACCAGTTCTTGCACATTCACCAAACCCTTCATGAGTGAAAAACAAAAATAAAATGTCAAGAGATGAGTATAAGCGTTTTTAATTTTATGACGTACTATCACGACATATTTATCACAAAATATATTTCCCGCAGCACTGATTGGACAGGCAATGGAATGTGATCATCTGCAGCCAGCGATGGCCAAGCGGGCGTGTCATAACTAATTCACATGTTGAGTCGGGTGTGTCTTAACCTCCATGGCAGAGGCTCCGTCGAACCCCTGAGACCGATTAACCAAACCCCTAGGGACGATCGAGCCCAGGTAAAGAACCACTGACCCAGATGATCGTTCTAGTAGCAATTTAATACCTCCACCATGTGAGTGTAAATAGAAGTTATATGATTGAGAGCAGAGGGTGTTTTCAGACTGATTCTATCACCTGGTGGAGTGGTCTTTTGTCGGTATTGTTGGAATCCATGAAGGTTTTGGTTATTTCATTCATTGCATTGTCCATATAGCACTGGACAACCCAACCCTTTTTTACATGGCGTTCGCTATAGTTCTCAGTTCTATGGTTATCATCACACCGTGCCTATTTGCCATCATTTGTGCTATTCTGCCGTGGTATTACCCAGAAAAACAAAAAAAACAAGCCCCTCTGATGCAGTCAATGCAAACGTGCTAGCTGCCGTGTTCAATACTGCACTAGATCACTGTGAGCTTCAAGAAGAAAGAACGTGAGGACATTATATAAGCACGAATATCCAGGCAAACAAATTTAGTAACATCATAGGTTCAGGACACACATAAGTGTGTTTTAATGTGAGTGTGTCTCCGTGTCAGTCACGGGTCCCTGCGGTTTAATTATTCAGGCTGTATTAAATCTTCATCTCTGCAGCCCGCCTAATGTGAACACAGATGAATTTTGCATTTTCTCCATCGAACCCGGAGAGTGAGAGGACGAGATAACTGCACAGTCACTGAGCGAGTGGGGATGATGTTCGTGGAAGACGGGAGAATAATACCGCAATGTGAGCCGCAGGAAAAACAAACTCAAAAGGAGGGAAGAATATGATAATAGGTAGCAGCGACTGCCTGCTGAGATGGAGACACATTGCAAAAAGGGGCGGCGGGGTGTGGGGGGGGGAGTAAACACTCTGATCAGTCATGAACGCGTCATTCAGTCTTACAAGACGATTTGACCCGTGTCGCGTTGTCACCATTTTACTAAAGTCATCACCAAAGTCATCGGCAGTCACTCCAGTCTGCTGCCGCTGATGAAGATGGGCAATTCATATTGCAGTTGCGTTCACGTCTGAAAAGGAGATGTGGAAACGGAGTTTGAGTTGCATTTAATGAGAAATTGAAAGCTGAATGTTTTGAGTTAAGAGAGCATGCTGCGCCTCGCATGGAGCAGAATCAAGAGCTTACGAGTGTGATACTACATGTGTTTTTGCTCATGATTTGTGAGCTCACTTGCGCTCTTTAAATAAACCCAAAACATAACGCCAATCCATACCAATCAAATCAAACACAAGCTTGGCTCATTATTTTTGACTCATCCCTTAGAAATGAAATATGGCGCTGAGAAGAGTCATTGCTTGCAGACGTCACACTGTACGTCTTAAATCAAAGTTTGTCTTTGAATAGCATACGGCATGATTACAGCTGACATATCTGGGTTAGCATGATAATAGTGTGCCAGGCCCCCCACGCACACCGCAAAAACCCATAGGGAGCAAAAAAAAAAGAATGTCACCGGGAAAAAAAATGCACATTTCTGCCCTACATGTATGTTGAAGAGGATCAACTGTGTAGGTTTTCCCGCGTGTCAAGAATAAAGGATTAGACCGTACAAGATGAAATTGACATGTATGACGTGAGCGCATGCGCCCGTAGAAGGAGCACACGTCACTGAATTAAATCAACCCTGCGCTCGGTGAGACTTTGATTATCTCCGGGTAAATAACATTCGTGACACACGTTGATTGCCCCGTTCGTTTCCAGCTTGTCATGTTTCCAACTCTGTTTTTCTCTGCTCTGTGATTCCTCCGCTCGGTCTGTTTTCTCTTTCACTCCTGATCTTGCGCGCTCCCTCTCCCTGCTCTGTTCTGCTCAGAAGCGAAGGGCGTGGGCGGACAATCTCAGTCCCTTTCAAGGTTCAAAGTCCCCTTTCTTCCTCCGCTTCGCTCGCTCCTGCACTGTTCTACATGTTGCAGCCTTATTAAGTTGTTCTGCCGCTCTCTCTTTCTTTTCTCACCCCTACCCCACATTAAGTGTTGAGCCGGTCGCAGAACATCTTTCTGCTTTCTGCCTGCTAATGAGACGGCCTCCACATTCACGCCTTTATGCACGTGCGCACACTGCTGTATAGCTATGACACGTTCCATGTCATCTGCTCTAGTGTTTCTAAAAGGATCGTTGTATATTTGACACGCACACAAAGGAATATATGAACATTTTGACCACTCGTAGAAGACTCACCAAGATTGTTAAGTTACGAGATTAAAATTGTTTGGAAATCCTGAAGTTCAAGCCATGCCTGGAAGTTTAGTCTTACGAAAATGCATGCTGAATATAGTGATGCCGAGAGATAAGAGGGGAATTGCCGTGACCACACTCATAACTCAAAATGACCACACATCAAGTCATCTTTCAGTCAAACAAAATAGCACTATATATTATTACGCTAAAACAGTAATGGAAACAATTAAACAGTTTGTGTATCATGATTTAATGCTGCAATTAATTTATCTGTGTTACTCCTTTTGGTGTGCCCACCCTGGCCAGTGGGAGCCAATATAATACAGTCGCGCAGAGTACTTATTTTTCCAATACACCTATAAATGACTCAGGAAGACCATTATCATTATTATTATTATTATTATTATTATTATTATTATTATTTGTCTACGTGTGTTGCTCCACTCTTTCTGTTCAAATAGACCTTTTTAACGATCGATGCTAGCATGTCAATGGTGTTTTCCATTATATGTTAGCATTAAGCTAATGGTTCGTTCTGAAGACGGCGTCATTTGATCATTTTAAATACGTAAAACAAATAATTATCTTTGCTCATAGTTTAGTTTGACAATGAACTTCAATTGGGGGTGGCAGTAAAAAGCTTAAATACTCGGTTTGAAAAAGTGCTCTCTATTTGCCAAACTGATGCTTGTTGTGAAGGGAGTTTAATCTGTATAATTAAGACCATGCTACTATACTTTAATCTTATGTCAAATTTGTGTTCTCAAGCTAAAGCAAACAATCAGCCAAATGATGGCTTGTACAGTCAAACCTCGGTTTCCGCACTTAATCGGAAACCGAAACCATTTTTCCCATTGAAATCAATGTAAGATGTTTTAATCCGTTCCAAGTCAAGAAAACAACTTTTTTTAAACCACTTATTTTTACAATTTCACACCATAAACTGTACAAATGTAATGGGAGATTACCAATTTTAACATTAACATAGTAACATAAAAACATCTCTCTCTCTGTCATGGGGCTTGCGCCTCTCCCAGCTGTCAGCAGGCAGTAGGCGGGGCATTTCGGCATCCCGTACTCCTTCGCCAACACAGACACACGCACACCTGACTCATATTTTGCGATTAAATCTTTCTTAAATTCTATAGTTTTGCGCCCTATTTTCCTCTTTTCTTCACCAGGTTCACCACTTCCACTTGCTTTCTTTGGTGCCATGATTAGGGGCTGATACACGATGCAAAAATAACAGTCCAATATTACGTAGTTCTCACCAAACACATCTTAATCGAACAATACAAACTCGTCTGCTCACAAGCTGTTTCTGTACGATTATTGCATAATAATGAGACAGGAGGGAGCGTCACTTCACTCCTCTCGGCTTTGCTACCTCCTCTCGGCTTCGCTTCCTCGCGAAGCTACACGAGTTAGCGAAGCCGAGAGGAGTAAAGTGGCGCATTCAAGTGCGCTCAGTTAGTTCGAGAACCGAAATTTGTTCGTCATCCGAGGCATAAAAAAATCGAAATTTTAGTTCGAAAACCGAATTGTACGAGAACCGAGACGTCCGAAAACCGAGGTTTGACTGTATTTCAAAAATCTCGTAAATTGCGTCGCTTGGATCTCAAAGCACTAGTTTATTACCATCAAAAATGTATCTGATTTTAAATTGATAATTAATTAATAATATGACATGACTGCGATTGACCGGTAAGCCCCCCATCTGTTTGTCATTGATTTTATTGAGGTTTTTCTTTTCAAATTGATAACTAGTAAAAGATAATTGATATTTTACTCTTATGTATTAGGTCCTGTAAGATGTTTGCGGAAGTTAAAACAAGGGTTAGATGTTGAATCCCCACTGGGGTTCTCTACAGCTTTCCTGCATACATTAACTCGGTCATGTAGCTACTTTTGTTAAAAACACGTGCCAAACGCTACAGTTCATGATATCATGTTAATATATGATGAATTGTAACCAGCCATGGCTGAGCTGTTTTGTCACAAGGGTGCAGGTGGCTCTTAAATTTTTTATTATATTTTACATTTTTCCCCCCCCACACAAGAACCTTCATCACACAGGTTTTGGGAGTGTGGGGAATTTTGACAGCAGAAATTGGATCATGCAGTGCATGTCTTCTACCCCTTTGTCCTGTTACAAATCCACATATGTGCACCCGTCCTGATTACAGCATTTGTACCAGTGCGCCCCCTCGGTCCGATCCTCTGTGACCATTCGTGCCATCTCATCCCTCCCCCGGGCTCCCCATATCGCTTTACTTCATTATTTAGTGTGTTATTTTTTTCTCCTCCCTGATCTATAGTCCCCACATCACAGAGGCAGCTAATTAATTATGGATGGACTTTGGGAGGGAAGAGGGGGTTTGAGGAAGATTAAAAAAAAAAAAAAACGACCAGACAACCAGCCTCATTACATATGCGCAGTGTTTTTGGTGCTTTATTAATTTATATCTAGTCAGGCTCTGCCAAAGCCTTCAGAACTCTTTTGGCTTCATACATTTATTTATTTATATAGTATTCGGTTCAGGCTTTGGTCTTCATTCTGAAACCCTGCACTCTTCACCCTCCTGCCAACATATCTCCTCATTTTATTTTTATTTGGGGTGTGCGGGAGTGGGGGGTGGGGGGGGTTAATATCTCACCACTTGCATATCAGCTAGCTGGCACATACGCACACAGAGACACACTCACGTGGCAGTCGACTGTCTCGTTATCTGCACTTGCCGCATGTTAAAAGGTGTCGAGCTCACCTGGAAGTGTAAATTATCTAATTTGTCCAAGTGAACACTTGTTCCATTGACTTTTCCACACACACACACACACACACACACACACACACACACACACACACACACACACACACACACACACAGACTTTTTTTGTAATATGTGCTGGAAAAAGTGTAGGCTGAGTGACTTGACCCAGAACGACAGCTGCTTCTGTTTTTAGAAAGCGTTGTGGCAATGTTCAATCCAAACTGGCATAGATTAGTAAAAAAAAAAAAAAAAAATGTTGTGAATGACGCAGGAGGAGAAGGTGAGCATTTTTACCTGATCCAGTACAAAAGGTCAGGGCTCTGAAGTTTTTTCGACCCCAAATCTGTCATTCTCTGAGACCCAGTCGAGCTGGAGCAGAAAAGGGCCTTCCCCAAACATTTCCCACAAAGTTGGATGTATATTGCCCACAACGTTTTGGCAAGTCGAAGAAGGATTCGTGGAGAATGAAAGGGGATTGGTTATGAGATGTCTCAATACTTGTCTCTTCAATCACATAAATGTCAGCACTGCATTTGGCTCGCAAAGTAAACAAGCACACTTGGGGTAATCGAAACCATCTGGTTACTTGGCTGAGATGTACAAAAGTTAAAATTATTCATAGTTGGGATATCACTGCATTCTATATAGGTCACCCTTACTTCCTTTTCAGTGTTTATACGTTGGCTCTATAGCCCTCCAAGTTACTGGGTATGGTCCCATGACAAAAACAAACTCACCTTGCTTTGTACTGAAGATCGCATGCTCCTTGCCTTTAGACAAAGACAAGACTTGAATAGTCACATCCTCTCAGTATCATCTTCTCTATGTCCCTAAATGTTGAAGCGCTGTCCATTACTCCAGGCAATTGTGAATTAGCATTTTTTGCAGTAGATTGGAAGGCTTGTAGATGAAGCTTGGACAGCATAGAGGCGAAAATAATGGGAAAAAAGAAGTAAAACTGAGCAGTGCTCCCTGTTACCTCCCGTTTTTTTTTTTTTCTTATCCCACATACACACACCTTGTTTTGAGCAATTGTTTTTCAACCCTGAGAAACAACTGACTCAACATCATGTTTCACTTAGTTCTATCAATTAAACTCTGCTTTGTCTTCCCACTCGTTCTCTCTTAAATCCGGTTCACTGTACTGCTCCCGATGGGCATCCCGTACTGTACATCAAGTGGCGCATGGTTCACTTCTTTCAGTAGTATCCCTCTCTCATTATACGTGTGTTGCACAAGTGTTTGTGTAATCTGACACACAAGGCCTGGGCTAAGCAGGATAATGAACAAACTGCAGCTTTGTGTTGTAGCCCCGGGGACGCGCTGTAGCCTCTAATGTACAACAAGCTCAGAGTAAAAGAGAAGCGAGATTCACTGACAGCGGGGCGGCTGTCTGGTAAGAAGTGAAGGATTTGCAAGCAGAGTTGTTGTTGTTTATATATATATATAAAGAAAGACATTTTTCACAACAGTGGGGTTTTCACTGTAGCAAATTTGAAACAGGAAAGTGGGAATGGTGTGAAAGCATTAAGGAGTTTCACTGTGTGTATATATATATATATATATATATATATATGGAATTTTCCGCATGATTGAAGTACTTTTCTTACCCTTATTTATAACTGCCTGGGAAAACCCACTGATGCTTTTGTGCCGCTCTTATTTAAATTATTATTCTGCTCATTTTTATTGCGCATAATGCAGACTCATTGTTAAATGAATTGAAACGCAGTCCCCCGCCACCCAAATCACCCCCCCCCCCCCCAGACTTAATTCGATGCTCATTTCAAACGGCTGCGCCATTACTTTTCCGAGACCAAAACACTTGAGCTCCAAAATATTTGACCTTCTTCTGTAGTGAGATCAATGACAAAATTATTGACGAGAAAAGTTAATGATTTGGCACGGTTGCCGTGACATAACCCTTAAGGCACATACTTTTGCATCCAGATTACTCTGATTTCACACTTTCACAGCTCGCTGTGGAGCCTCAATGATTGAATGCCTCTGAGCCTATTGAATGTGGAACTTTCGGAAAAAACGTGTCACTAAAATTGCACAAAAATGTCAGAGTTCAAAGGACCATCATGCATGACATCAGCACACATCACCAGAGTTGTTTTTAATATTTGGCCATTCGCAGTGGTTGAACATGGATGGGATTTGATGTCAAAAGTTCTACTATTTGGTCACAATTTTGCATTTTGGCTAAGCATCTGCTCTCTCAGTATTCATCCAACTTTTTTTACATTTACATATTGGGTTAGTAGCCAAGACATTAACTCGGGGGTCTGCAACACGTGGCTCCAGAGCCGCATGCGGCTCTTTAGCGACATCTAGTGGCTCCCTGGAGCTTTATAAAAAATGTTTGAAAATGGAAAAAGATTTTGATAGTCGGCTAATACAGCTCAAATAGATATCGATACATGTTGCAGCTCCGAAAATGGACAGCTGTGGTGTTGTTTTTTTTAGAACGTACACTTTATTTATGCTTTCAACAGTCTCGACAAACACAGACACGTCTGCGTCCGAGTCCGTGCCTTCTCTCTTCTCGTTCGACTCGAGAGGCGTTCAAAGACAGCCTCAGAAAAACGGAAATTAATGATCACTTCACTGACGCTAAGAAAAGTGAAAATAATGCACCAAAACAAAAAATCAAGCGAGGAAATTACAAAATAAATTCTACGGGGGCGTTTGTGAACACACAACAAAGGAATGAATAACATAAACAATTCTGAGACAGTCCAGTCTCCTATATACAATACAGCATGTGTTTCCTTCATTGTAAGGCTTTTATTTTTTAATGCAGCTCCAGACATATTTGTTTTTTGTTTTGTTTTTTTGTCCTATATGGTTCTTTCAACATTTTGGGTTGCCGACCCCTGCCTTAACTCATGTAAATTGTGTCACCAACCCTGCCTTTTTGCTTAATTTCTCAATCTTGCCTTCTCATTCTTGACATGATTTGCACTAAATTGCAATTCTAACTTTTCTAAGACACAAAGTATCGATGAGATGTCACGGCACACACAAGCACAACTAACGCGATCCAGATAACGAGCTCTGAGGAAATGATCAAAACCAGACACACTTAAAATATTCAGCTAGCTCATTTCCACAGCTCACACCAGTTGGAGACTTGTTTAAATCATTTTCTGATGATCTAATCACTCATTTGACTTCACACACTCTCAATATTTTTTTTTTTACAGTGTTGAGTAACATTATTGTCTCCCCATACAGGATTGCCCGCAGATTCTACCATCAACGCAGATCTACATCCCAGTGGGGGTGACCAAGCCCATCACCTTAGCTGCCAAAAATCTTCCCCAACCACAGTCAGGACAGAGGAACTACGAGTGTGTGTTCCACATCCAGGGGGAGACGTACAGTGTCCCCGCCCTGCGCTTCAACAGCTCATCTATCCAGTGCCAAAAGACAGCGGTGAGTTAGATGATCCCAAAAAAAAAAAAATGCGGATCCCGCTTAGCGATGGGGTCCCCGGGGAATTCAAGAAACCCAGTTGTGCAGTTAGTATTTGTTTCTGTTTACATTTAACACCATTTAGATTTGATGGATGACTTAGCCAATGTAGACTTTGTTGTTGTTTCACTTTTAAAGAATCAGAATGTTAGGCAAGAAAAAAATGACGTGCTTTGTGCTCCGGTCACTGATAAAGGCGTGCATTTCTTTTTAAAGCATAGCATTGTGACAAATACAAAACTGCTCTTAAGGATAACAGCATAGACTTCGTATCGTCACTCAATAGTTTTGCTTTCAGCCACTGAATGCCAATTGTTAACTAAATCATGATAAGACTGAGCACAATTAGCAAATTAGGGTTTGGATAATGGCCAATTCCATCTAATGACCACTCTAGAAACTCGTTTTGGCTTAGACATGCAGCATTATTTTGCCATGGACAGACCTTTAATAATGCTCCATTCAGGAGAGCGGGACACCCTCTCAGAACATTGAGTGGGTATTCCCATAATTGTGCCTTCTTCACAATGGCAAGTTGCTATTCTGATTACTTTACATGAAGTATAAAAAAGGAAAAGGTTTTAATTGAAAGAAGAAAAAAATCAGGTCAATCTCCAACAGTGGTGCTTTTATTGTAACAAGCCAAAATGATGTACCGTTAAAAACAAGTGCTATGATGATGATGATGATGAGTTAAATGTGTGTCTTGGATTTGCTGTTTGTGCAGGTTTTAGACATTTAAAGTATCAATTTGACATTTGGCTAAATTTAAACTATGGAAAATGCAGATAAAATAATCCATTGTTAATATTCATTCTACTGGTCATCTTGTTCTGGGTCAGAGATGACCCTACAGCCTGGACGTATCAGCCGTCACGGGGCTTATAATTTGTATTTGTTTATTTTAATTATTATTCATAAACAGATGGGAGAATTTCTGAAAGTTTGAGGCTCCAGTCATGCTGTGAGCAGAATAATCCCTTATCATTAATTTGACAGAATTTCTAACAGGCACATATTTGATAAATTGATGAGTAAATCCAAAGAAAGACTCATCTTTGCACAAGTAGACAAAAACTTGTATTTGTGTTGAAATCCAGGTGACTTGCGTATGTCTTGGCGTGTTTGTGTGTGAGCCCTCAAACTAGCATGACAGATAAGAGGTAGCTAGCGTTGCGCTCCACTGAGGCTGAAAATGCGAAGAACGAGTGTGCCTGTGAAGCTAGTTTGGAGCGGATTGATCTTGTTTACACGTTGACTCGATACTTCACTCTTCTTTCGGCACTCTGCCTCGAGAGCCCATCTTTCTTTCGACTCCCTCTTCTGTCAAATGTTCTCCTTCCTGCCTGCCTTCCTTTGTGCCTCTTTCTAGTGTCTCACACACAAGTGAGCATGTGGTGTACATATTGTAGGTGCGTTGTCAGAAGCGTAACGCACAAAGCAACGTTGACAGTTTTGAGGTTTGGTTAATGGCAGATGTTGACGGCAGTGCTAATTAGTTCCTGACAGGCTTGTCCACATCAAGATGTAATTTTGTATTAACTGTTCATGGTATCTGTTAAAGAGCAGCATCAAAACCTCAACCTGGCCAACTTTCTCTATTTAATGTCCACAAAAGCCTCAACATACTGCTCGCACTAATTAGGCTGGAGTTGTCAGCGCTTCTCCCTTGCTAGCAATTAGCTGCTGCAGCCTGACTTCGCGGCCAAGTATTGATGGGGAGGAGCCTGTGTAGTGCACAAGATGGGAAAAGCGGATAGCTGTATATACTTGCCACACTTTACACCCAATTACGTTTCATAAATGACCGCAATTAGCACTTGAAGAACTGTGGTTGTTCGCCGCTTTTCTGAAGATCAATACCTGATCTATGACACATTCATTGTTACGTTTTGGTATGGTTGGAAATCTATTGATTTGAACTATGCTTGTCCGTCATTTGAATTTCTTATTGATTCATGGATGTAACTCAACATTCAATAGCATTGAAGGGCTATTTTGCATGATAGATTGCATAGGACTGTCCTATTTAACACAATATTAAATCTTGGTTGCAGAGATATGACTTTTTTTTTTAAGTATGCCGAACCAGTGTATTATTAAGCAAAATTTCCCGGAGTTATGAAGGGGGTGTCAGCAGACATGTTGGTCTTACATCACAAACTAGTTGAGACTGAATTGCCATTTTAGGTTGCAGCCAAGTACTGCGATCCATTTTGCCTCATTGCTTTATATTTGTACAATAGATATTTATACAATCTATTTATACAAGGCAGTTAGTTCCACACAATCATCCATATTCTGAACAATTAAATTTGTAACGATATATTATACGAATAATTATGTCCCTTCCAAATGTTTTCACATTTCATGCATGGTCAAAGACCAATAGTAAAGAAGATAGAAAGTGATTCATTCTTGTTTGGTAAATGTATTTTTGATTAATCCCAGACAGACAGTCTCCACTTTATTTTATTGCTTTAATATTTTCCAGTTAAATGCTTCCAAAACAAGCTATTATTTCAGTCAATCGCTTAATTCAGCTGATGACTAGCTTTAATACTCTGCTCACAAACCTCTTTATTCCTCCCATGGGTTTTGTTGAACTCAAGCCGTTGTCCAATTTGTGTTACACGGTTACCTATGAGGGGCGGCCCGGTAGTCCAGTGGTTAGCACGTCGGCTTCACAGTGCTGAGGTACCGGGTTCGATTCCAGCTCCGGCCTCCCTGTGTGGAGTTTGCATATTCTCCCCGGGCCTGCGTGGGTTTTCTCCGGGTACTCCGGTTTCCTCCCACATTCCAAAAACATGCATGGCAGGCTGATTGAACACTCTAAATTGTCCCTAGGTGTGAGTGTGGGCGTGGATGGTTGTTCGTCTCTGTGTGCCCTGCGATTGGCTGACAACTGATTCAGGGTGTCCCCCGCCTACTGCCCGAAGACGGCTGGGATAGGCTCCAGCACCCCCCGCGACCCTAGTGAGGATCAAGCGGTTCGGAAAATGGATGGATGGATGGATGGTTACCTATGACATAGCATTTTTTTTTTTTAGCTCTCTGAAGA
This sequence comes from Hippocampus abdominalis, assembly GCA_018466805.1. Classification (NCBI taxonomy): domain Eukaryota; kingdom Metazoa; phylum Chordata; class Actinopteri; order Syngnathiformes; family Syngnathidae; genus Hippocampus; species Hippocampus abdominalis. Next base: position 14,390,066 of record CM031707.1, read on the forward strand.
AATTTGACTTGCCTCAGTAAGACTCAAGGTGAAGGTGATATGAGTTATTCATTTGCCTTGTGTGTGTCTGCGCCACACCCTTCGGTACGCCCAAGGCTATGGATCCCAGGATGACTTTGAACATGTGTCTGGTTCCAGTATACTGCTGCTACAAGACTGGGGTGGTGGGGGCTACCGATCAATAAACACAAGGATGCTAATCCACAATTTAGCCTTGTGTTTGAGAAACACACATACGTGCTAGGTATAGTGCCTAATAGGAAAGACTGGATTTTTTTTTTTTTTTTTTAACTCTACTCCTATCAGGTGTAAAAGAGCCGTTACTGGGAAAGCCTTAAGTAGACCACCAAATCAGCGGTGAGAAAATGTATGAATGGAGAGGGGAGAAAGAAGTAACAGTAGACACTGCAAAATCTAGATGGACTCAGACAAGACCGACCGGTGAAATTGGAGTATGAATGAAAAGAGAAGTGAGAGGAGGAGTGCTCTTGAAAAGAACAGGAAAGGGGGGGAAAAAGATGATAGAATGTAAAGGAAGAAAATTGTCTCAAAAGTATCTCCTGAGGCAACAACTCAATCTCATCTCTTTCAAACACAATCCAAAAGGATAGAGCCAAGATGTACAATATGACCGCAGTCAGATCATGTTTAAAGTCGACTTTCCTATTCTTTACCTCATTTCCACTGACTGTAATAACCCAATACCCCCATGTGGTATCCCCTAACAGCACACTGCCAATGACTGCATAAATGTATGTAACACATTTGATACACGATAGTGTAACACAAGCTGTGTACTGATCCGGTTGCGTATCAGCGATCCATAACTGCTTAGATGGGGAAATATCAATATGCCTGGTCTATTTTTTTTTCTTGACTGTACATACGGGCTGCATCTGATCCCAAAAGGGTGAGAGCAGGTCGATCATAAGACACAAGAATGGCGATGCCCCCATAACAGAAGGTTGGCTGTCACACAATACAGTGGTACCTCTACTTACGAGCATCTCTTCGTACGAAATTTTCAAGTTACGAAACGCCTCGAGAGGAAAATATTGCCTCTTGTTATGAAAAAAAATTCAAGTTATGAAAGGTAAAAATACAGTATGGGCTGCTACTCGCAGCTCAGAGTTTCCTGAACGCAACATACTTATAGATGCATTTTTATGCTTGAGAAAACATTTGTCTGAATTTTGGGGGGCCTTGGAACGGATTATGGCATTTCCATGGAAAACACGTCTCTACTTACAAAATGTTCTAATTCAGAAATTTCTTTGAGAACCAATTCATTTCGTAAGTAGAGGTACCACTGTATTGGAACAGTTAAAGCAAAAATCTTTGGAACCTGTGGAAAAGGCAGCTTTTCGAAGGTCCCGCGGCAGTACAAAAGTATGATGCAAACACGCCCTCATCACCAACCGCTATGGTAGCACTTAGCTCCAGTCAACAGCAACTAAAATAACAAGCTGCCATCTCAATCTTTTGTTGACCCAACCCAGAAAGGTTTCTGCTGTGTGGGCCAATTAGAGGTCAAGGCCCACGGGGCAGTGGGTTGGGATATTGTGCTCAAGCGTGGGCAGGTTAAAGGAGCAAAATACAGACAGGTTCACACGATGCCTGCGCAGAGGCAGCTTGCTCACATGACCACATTCCGGGGTCAAAAAAACTGATGGACTTCAGCTGAGGATAGCGTGGAGGTCAAAGTTGAGGGAAGAGAGTTGGATGAGTTCAAGACTCAGTCGCTTCCCATCTGCCTCTTGTTTCTCCCCATTTTTTTTAGCTCCCCTTTACCTCTTTATTCTTCATTGAGTTTTCTCCCTGGAGGGCTGGAATGAGTGGACAGATAACATCTGTGTGGGCCTTACACCATTTCCTCCCATCTGATAAACCGCTGGGGCACTCCATCACCTTCTTTCTCTGACTCCTTCACCGGTAAGGGGAGAAGGAGAAATCAAGAGGGGGGGGAGACGGATGCGGGAATGAGAAGAAAATCTAGTTTAGGATAGCATGTGTGTCCGTGCATTAGTTTTGTGTATGTTTGGAGAGCAGCTGTTAGCTAAAGCAGAGATGGGGAAGTATCAGGGGTCCTGATGGCATCCAATTAAGGGAGATAAAATGATGATGAATTGCACTTGGGCAGTGGAGACAGCCGCTCCTATGTGTGCACACCACTGTTCAGCTATTGTGCATGTACACAAAAAGAGAGGAGGGACAGAAGGGAGGTTTGGGGAGAAAAGTGGCAGTCATACAGGAAAGTTGGATCAAGAGGAGGCAAGAATGGGGATCATTAGCCATGTTTCTTAATGATTCAGTAAGCCAGTGGCCACTCCTGGCACAAATTTTGGAACAAAAACGGTCAAAATAATATTTAGACTGCAATGCAACATCACTTTCTTGTTCATTTTGAAAGGTAGCACCGGTACATTTGTTTGGACAAATACAATAACGACACCAAAAAAAACTCAGAAGAGTTTTATGCAAGAGCTGGTTTCTAACCGTTTCTGCATCAAGAGCTATGACATTGTACTTTTAGGAATTCCGTGTTTTATTCTCTTGATGCACCTTTCCTGGGACCGGGTTTTAAAATGAACAATAAGTAGAAGAAAACAAGGTCGTCTAATATATATTTTTTTCCATGACTGTATGTAAATTGATAGTACAGAGTCATGTGTGATACGACAAACATACATTATGGAATTGTCCCTCAAGATGTTTTGGCTCATTTCCGCACTATGTAACACTTAAAAGAACTAAAATTGCGCTACATGCTATAAGAAATGCAGAAAGAAGGCTCAATACTGGACTAGTGGAACAGTGAAGCAGGACAGATCCCCAGTTTAGGACACAGAAATACTGGCGTCATCCCTGGCGCTGGCAATCCATCACACACCACTGCAGCATTCCAGGAATTGTTAATTCCGTCCAAGGTGCCAAAAAGGGAGAACAATCCATTATGGTGGTAGTCTCGACCACCTCTGTGTCGAAATGCTTGCCATACGCACCCACCTGATTAGAACTGTCCTGCTTGGCATAAGCAGGACTTTATGGACTTTTGGGCGGACTTTTTTCAGGGTTAACGACTTAGCTAAGAAATAATCTTCTCTCTGATGGGAAATAAGGCTTACGGTAGGTGGCAGACAGCAAACAGGGAGTAAATGGAGGTCTAGATAGGCCACGTAACATATCAGCCCGGAAAGCAGTTATCATGAGCCACACATTAGTGACATCGCACACATGTATGAGGGGTAATTTGGGGCATAATTGCTGATTAGCTCTCACACTTACTACTGAAACAATATATCTATATAAAGATATAGATATACTGTATAGATATAGAAATCTTTTTTGTACACACACACACATATAGGTACCTTTTTTTTTTAATGTACTGAAGTACGGTGTCCTTCTGATCTTCCTCCTTTCCTTCTGCTTACTGGTTGAATGCCTTGAATGCCTGCCCCCCCCCCCTTTATGACAGGTGAGGAGTATCTCCCTCCCATTTCCTTGATAAATAAAGATTAATTGCTGTGAAGCTCTAAACACATGTCAGCTCCTCCGCCCTATCCACTGTCTCATCATCTATTTGTAGTAATCTGTGACCTTTACTTGACTTTGCTTTACCCTTTCGTAGCACTCTCCCACCTATCCATGTCAGCTCTTGATGGCCAATTATATGAGCAACAAGTTCACATCATGATCTTTTCCTGTTCTGCTGTCCGAAATTTGCATTCTCTTCAGTTCTATTCTAATTTTCTCTCCATGACTGTGGTTCTTATTGGAAAGTCGGTCACTATAAACTTACTTTATTCAAGGCAGTAATTAAGGGGTAGGGGAAACACTCTTTGAATGTTCTGAACTCCCGTTTCCATGCCAGTATTAATTGTGCAGACAAATGCCGCCTACAAGAACCGAGCAGGCATTTTTTTTGTTTATAGGCCGTAGCTGATGTTCCTCAGGCCACACAATAGTTGAGAATGAATCATTTGCTCTTTTGCTGGTCGAAGATATGCACTCACTCCATTTTCCGTTAATTCAAGACATGAGTAATCCACAATCAATTCCATGCAAATGACAAAATCAACAATAAGTCAATCAACTCATCAATTACTATATTTCCATACCTGGTGGCGACCTTAGTGGTAAAAATTTTAATGCTTGCATTTGAGCTAATTGTGAAAAAACAGAGATTCTCTTTGGTGATGATGATGATGATGATGATGATAATAAGAATGCCAAATATTGGTGACGGGGGGCGGGAGGTGAGCAATGGGAACGTTGCAGGATGGATGTTTCTGCAAATAATTAGACATGTCTGGAAACCCTACACAAGTTTAGTCCATATGACAGCACTCCGTTTTTTCCCCTGAAGCCAGCATTTTTCTGCCCCCCAATCCCCCCGCTCTCTTTTAATGCCATGAATTGTGTGTGTGTGGTCCGCTCCTCTGTGTGTGTAAGAGATAAGCTGAGTAACGGGGTCCAGCCATGCTCCAATCCTGTTAGCATTAGCGATTAGCACGGGCTAACAGGCCTCCATTATGAGCTGGCGCTGATTTAACAGAGCCTGATCCCTCATATATGGATGGCGGCACACACACACACACACACACACACACACACACACACACACACACTCATGCTGAGCTATAGGACGGATTACCACTTGATCCTTGATTGGGAGGCCACATCAGCATTGTGCGTGTGTATGCAACAGGAAGGTGCCATACCCTGATTCAAAACACACGGTCCAGCGGTCTACTGGCATGTACGTTCCTGTGACTACATAAATGTAGCTTGATGGTTTATAAGAGGTCAGGCTTTTTTCCCTCGTCACCTTGAGAAGAGCGAGTGTTCCTAACCAACTCTATCTCGGCTCTGAGTTTGCCCTGGGCTGGTTTGGTATTTTTAGCAGTCCAGCTTGCGCACACACCTTCAACATGACTAATTATCAGACTGTGACCCTCACAGAAGGTGCCCGATGTACCGAATGTTACTTCTTACCTGTCACTACTCGCCATCCATCTAAGCCTTCCTCTTCACCGCCACTGATGCAGGCACATTTCGGGGCTCCACTTTGCATCTCCAACTCTCTCTTTGCTTCAATAATAGCACTCTCATTTCATTTGGTTTCCATCTGGTGAGAGTCTTTCTCTATATTTCTTTTCTCTTTGCTCATGTAAATCCTGACCTTTCTCGAAATAACCTGCGTAATGTTTATATTTCCATTTTAGAAATTGGTTCTGCCGTGGCCATGCGCGACGCTTATTCCCTGAATGTGTTGAGCAAAAAACACTGGTGTGGTATGAAAGTTTAATAAGCCTTTGGTGCAATGAGAGAAGATGAGCATTGGATCGTAACCTAACCTCTGTGATGCCTCCAATGGCCATTAAACACAGATGCACACACATACTGGTTGCAGCCTTACATATTGATGTACTTGTGGGCGGGGACATGCTCAAGGAGATTCCAGTTTCTACTCTCACACAGCCTCCCCCGAGGGTGGATGTTAAACCATAAACACCTGTGCATGGACAAAACTGGGGAATGCGGGCAGGCGGGTGGATTGCGCTGACTTGCGCTCACACTGCTGGTGTGTGTGGTGTGTTTTTTCGGGGAGTCTTGAAAAAGTTAACACGTCGGATGTTTGTTTTGCTCTCAGCGTGTGATTCGTTTTCAGGGCAGGGTCACCGATTGAGCAGATGAGTCAGTGAAATAGGCATTGAGAAGTATGAAGTCAAGATGTCACCCCCTGTGGGAAGAGTTGAGGTGTGAATCACAGAGTACTACTATATTGTGTTGCCATGAGCAAGACTATCACAATACTGCAATATGCGGTGAACAGTCTAGTTGGGGGCGGAAGAATATACGACAATGTTGGAGAAATGTGTCATTCTTATTCAGCATGCATATTTCAAATTATAAATACAGTTTTTTTTGCCATCCAATTGATGAAATGAAAAAATGTAGAAATCTATGTCTATATATTTATATTAACTTACCATTCATTTATTCATTCATTTTCTGAACCCCTTTATCCTCACTAGGGTCGCGGGGGTGCTGGAGCCTATCCCAGCTGTCTTCGGGCAATAGGCGGGGGACACCCTGAACCGGTTGCCAGCCAATCGCAGGGCACACAGAAACGAAGAACCATTAGCGCTCACACTCATACCTAGGGATAATTTTGGAGTGTTCAATGAGCCTGCCATGCATGTTTTTGGAATGTGGGAGGAAACCGGAGAAAACCCACGCAGGCCCGGGGAGAACATGCAAACTCCACACAGGGAGGCCGGAGCTGGAATTGAACCTCTGCACTGTGAAGTCGACGTGCTAACCACTCGACTACATTGTATATTTTATGTACCGTCTACTATTTTCCTACTCATCTCTGTATGTTTTCAATTATAATTGATACTTAATCATTTATATTAATATCATACTCATTTAACAACATTGATGTATAATTGTTATTGTAAAGGGATTTTTTTCGATTTATAATATATATATATATATATATACACATACATACATACACACACACACACGTACACACAGTATGTATGTGGCCTTAAGATGAAAATCCGAATAGTCAATTTACTCACAGGTTTTTTTGGTTGTTTTTTTTTAAGGCCAGACATGAATCAGATGTGTAAAATTAGAAGCTCATCAACTCCAAACATTGCTGTAGTTTGCTTTCCCAGGCATGCTGGGTGGTCTCTTGGGGGTTAGAGGAGAGGACACATTGAATTTTTTTTTTAAGTTTAGATGACAAAAATTTCATCTGCCATCCAAATGTGTGTGTGTGTGGGGGGGGGGTCCTGTGCTTTTGTGTTGTATAAGTCTTATTTCCTGTCCAGATGTGATGACTTCACTGGAAAGTGTTCGGTGGAACCCCCCCACCCCCCCCCTTTTTTTTTTATAGCATGCATTGTAAACAAAGTTTTCTGTGCGTCAAGAAGGAATCTTCTCTGTGTTCGTTGGTGGGCCTCGTGTGATGGAGGCAGGAGGGAAAGAATGGGATTCCCATCAGAAGCTGTTCGTTAAGAAGGCGGGAGGGAGAGGAAAAAGAGGAGTGTGAAAAGAGTAAAAGCAGCCAGACATGTCAGGGAACAAATTGAAAATGCCAATTTCACTTTGGGGCCCACCAGCTCAGTCGTTTATGGCTGAGCCGTAGCCTCTTATTCCATGTGTAAATGAATGGTGTCCACAGAATAACACACAATAACCTCTCTCGATCTATTTCTCCTTCACCCTTGCTGCTGTCTCATCCTCTCACCCTTTTCCAGTTCGCCGCCCCGTTGCTCTTTGTAGCTTTTATCACCACACCTCAACTTCACTTTGGCTTTCTCTGGCTCGTTCACCACCGCCATCTGACCAGTTTTTTTTTTCGCCTCTCATTTGTCATTTTAATGACATTCCTCTCTTTGTAAAACACGAATCCACTTATACATGTAATGCTGTTTTTGTCTTGCGGTTACAAAATGATGAAGCAATTTTGACCTGGTACAAACACAAGGATGACAGTATCGCTAAGATCAAGGAATCAAGGAATCAAGGTCATCTTTATTGTCCTTCGCAACTATTACTACTGTTACTGTGCTGTGGCTTAATTTTCGATGATGTTGATGGATCAGTTTGTACTATTTTGACGTAAAACTGCAGCATAATAGCAAGTCCTCAACCACTGCAGACCATAACCACAATGTACACCTGTGACTAAAAGTGAAAAGGGTCCTTACCAAAACACACCTAGCCCTCCAAACATTTTGAGGGAATTGATTCAAAAGGAAAGTCAATTACGCTTCACAAACAAACGGCAAGGGAAATATTGTCTGAAGTATTTATTTTTTTTATAAATGGAATAAAATTCCAAGCACAAACTCAAGAGTTCCCATGAGATGCATGGAGACATTCTCCCTAATTTGAATATCGCTATGCCTTTAGAGCTCGCTCGGTGTAAATCATCCAATCGCAAACGTGAAGAATGAATTAATCAGCCACTCGCACATTGTGACATTGGTCTGTCCTCGCTCTCATTTTCTTATCTTTTCTATACACATTTCTTGTACTTCAGGGCCTCCCCCTCGCTTCCCCCCCTTCAAATACATTCCAATTCACTAGTGTTACTGATGTCACGATAAATCTCCACAATATCACATTGGAGTGGTTGATATCAAATGGTGGCAAAGTTGTTGCGAGAATAGGCCTGTGTTGTGCCATAGCTCGAGGCGACCGACAGGGCTTTCACATCGGATTTTATCGCCGCTCTTGTAGAAGATAATAGTCCTGCTATCTCTCATCCTGGGGCCACTGAAGGTAGTGACCGTAGCAGTCGTAGTGACAGTTAGGGGCTAGCCTTTGACTGACAGAGGCATTAGGTTAGCATGGACTGTCTTCCTCGCTATTGGCCAAGGTGTCTGTCACACGTCATCTAATGCAGCGATCCCCAACCTTTTTTTGCCCCACGGACCAGTTTAATGTCAGACAATATTTTCAGCGACCCGCCTTGAAGTTGTGACCGAAAAATACAACAAAATAATATTATATGACCTGCATGAAAGCATTCAAAACATCATAATAAACATGAATCATGACAAAAAGAACGTCTTATTTGGCCGCAACACTCTGGTCGCGATGGTAACGTTTAAAAATCTGCCTTCAAAATAAGATACAATGTGCCTGAAAAATACGACTCACCATTGCCGCATATTATGCAGAGTGGGCTTGATGTGTGGGAATCTCCTGTTGAGATAATCCATATTTTAAGTAGGACCCCGGATATTGTCAATTGAATGTAGCCTTCCTTCTTTTTCTTGGAAGTCGTTGGCTCCTCTTCTGTAAAAGTTATTAACAGCATTTTATCTATGTATGATATTCAGCATTCATGATTTATGAGTCTCTCATTAGACAGATTGCTGTATGTCGTGCCATTGCGTTGCTGCTTTGGAATCTTGTTGTCTCATTTAAAGTCATTCCATAAAACTGATTATGCCGCCAAAGAGTCAATTACATTTCAGCTCTTATTAGTTCAGGATGCAAAAAAATGAAATTAGATGTGAATGTTATTGTGGAAGATATATTAGGCTTTTCATTCATCACTGAATGGAGTGAGTCATCCGGCGGTGAGGATTACAATCTCTTAATCAACTCTGTGCTCTGCCAGGCAGCGCGAATGTGCGGTGTGTTAAAATCACAATACAGCCTGTCTCCCATCAGTCATTTTTATAGCCCTTCAACTCGGGGAGCAGCGCAGGTTAGGGCATTACTACCAGCCGCCAACTCAACCGGATTGTTTTTTTTGTTTTTTTTATTTTGGCACGTTCTTCTCTTCCTTTCGCAAACTCTGAAGTCTGTCTCTTGTGAGAAAAGTATTCTTTCAACGAATTTCATCTGAATGTGAATGCTGAGTGACTTTTTTTTTCTTCTTATCTTTCAGTATACCTACGACGGCAATGACATCAGTGACCTGCCAGTGGATTTGTCTGTGGTTTGGAATGGAAACTTTAACATCGACAACCCGTACAACATTAAAGGTAAGGAGTTTTGCATTCACAGTCATCAGCCAACTTGTGCTCTGTGCACATGAACAAATTGTGAAATGTGTGAAGGAAGGAAAATGATAGACATCGCATGCATCCATCCATTCATCCATTTTCAACGCCGCTTATCCTGAACAGGTTTGCGGGGAGTTACTGGAGCCTATCCCAGCCGACTTTACGCAGGGCACAATACCCTGAACTGGTTGCCAGTCAGTCGCAGGGCACATCTAGAGACAAACGAACATTCACACCCACATTCACACGTCACTGAGCGGAAACCGATCCCACGCTGCCCGTACGCAAGTCCGGCGTGTGTACCGCTACACCATCTGTACTGTCTCAGCCAGATTTGGACAGTCAGCTAAACTCATCTTCTTTACCACGACTCTGAAGACGTTACTCTTCGTCCACAGGTTTAATGATGGAGAAAAAGGTGAAACTGTAACATACAATACAAGGCAATATTACTTTGAATTCACAACCAACAAAATAAAATAACATTACCTCAACCGCGAAACTAGCAAGATGTCATTGTGCTAATGCAATTAGCGAGTGCTAGCATAAATCGTAACATTTTTTTATGCATGTTGCGGAACAGCATTTTCTAACAGAAAGCATGACAGAACTGCTCATCGATAACGACACAAACTAGTACATACCCACGATGCTACCAAAGGCGGCAGATGTATGTGGATCACGTTTCTCTCTTGGGCACGAATGATCTAACGTTCTACTTCCTGCTTCCGTTTGTGAACTATGCTGTTTACAATGACGTAAATAAAGTTACTTTGCATAAAGAAATACTCTCAACTATGCATAAGAATATAAACGTTACTTTAGTGTAACTTAAATGCAACATTCAAATTTAGACTAACTGTAAATTGGGGACAGAACACCATCAGTGACTACATTGCATAAAGTTTCGAAAAACATTTTTGTTCTGTACTAGGACAGCAGTCATTTTTCTATACATTCTTTGTTACTCAATTTACGCATGCTGCCTCTCGTAAGAATGTCAACCAAACCCGTGCTCACCACACTGTCCCGAACTCGACATTACCGTGTATACATTTAAGACTGCCAGTCACAATTGCGTCCGGTCAAAAGCCTGCTATTCCCTGGATATATGATTAAAACCGAATGACGCCACACCTTCAAGCCTGCCAACCCAAGAACGATAATGTTTAAGGTTAAAGGCATATTTGATTGCACCACCGTGGAAGCAGACAATGAGATAATGTCTGCTGGATGTAATTGCTAGTAGGTGTGTCTTTACAGTGCAGGCTGCAAAATTATTACGGTGCGTACAGCGCAGCAGGGGGTGTGTGGGAGGGCATAACGTTCCCCCGCTGTGTGGTAAAGTAACATCATTGCCACCGTCAATATGGCCAGCAGATGACACGTCTCTGTAAAACATCAGCGTGCTTTGCTCTGACTGTCACTGTTTGATGATTACAGCTCAAGAGCGAAGCGTCGGTTTTCGGGAAATGGCGTTTATAATTGAAGTACATTTTCTTATTATGCTTGATCTGTTATGTCCTATCTCACATTCTGCATATTATTTCACTTGTACATGTTCCATCAAATTATAAGCCTCCATACACAAAGCCTTGATAATACGATTCAAACCTTGTGTACTTTCAAGGTCACCACATTTCAAATTGACATCTTTCATGTTCAACACAATTTTAGCCTTTCCGGGAGTCAAGAGGTTTTATCCACTATCGCGCCTCCGAAAGCGACAGCCCAAAGATATTTTTCTTCTTTCTGCCTATCTTAGTTCCCTGCCAGCTCCTATCCTATTTCTCAATCACGATAATCATCTTGTGTCGCATGAGAAATTTTCGAAAATTCTGATATGTTAATGTAATTAGGACGGAGCCATTTAGCAGACAGTAATTGGTACGGGGTTGCTTTAAAGCTGCTCCATGACCAATGGGATTTGGGGATGGAATGGCGGAGAGAAGAAAGGATTCCGCTGTACAATTCCTGGGGCATTTAGGGGAAATATTGCTTTTAGAGGGTGACATTGAACCAGTTTTTGAAATGCTAACGAAAAGATAATCGGAAAATATTTTTTTTATCTTCAATCGGTGAAAGCCTTCCGGATTGTTTAGTCCGTCTTTCCCTGCCATAAAATATTCTTCCTGTCTCCAACAGCTCACCTGTATAAGTGCTACGCATTGAGAGACAGCTGTGGCATGTGTCTGAAGGCCAACCCCAGATTTGAGTGCGGCTGGTGTGTGCAAGAGAAAAAGTGCTCCCTCAGGCAGGAATGCATTCCGACAGAAAGCACTTGGATGCACGCCACCACGGGAAACAGCCGCTGTGCGCACCCCAAGATCATCAAGGTGAGCCATGTGCCTGACATGAGACAAGCACGAAGCAGCATATAGCCATGCTCCAAAGTACGGTCTCAAGAACTACTGACAGAAGAGCAATGTCCATTTGTGTCAGTTTTTTTTTCGGACATCCAATGAAGATAAAACGTTTAAAAATATGACAAAAATGGACATACAGTGGAACCTCTACTTACAAACATCTCTTCATACGAAATTTTCAAGTTATGAAACATCTCAACAGGAAAACATTGCCTCTTGTTACGAAAGCAATTTCAAGATGCCATTGGCTATTACCGAGCATAATCCTGCTATCCAGGTCGTATGAGTCTATGTGCGTAGATAGATATGTGTCTATGCAGCGTCCTTGTCATTCACCCCACCATCAGGTGTTGTGATAGTTTAACGTGAATGTGAATCACCCAGAATAAGTGTTCACTCGTTAGGTGATCGCTCACTATGCTGATGTTTGCCTTGCACATTTTCAAAGGATTGTCAAAAGCAACACCCTCGGACCAGTTCTTTACAAAACGCCAGGCAAAAAACACTTCTGCGAGAGAACATGGACAAAGAGGGCAAAAAACGATCAGTACGCAGTTAAAAGTTAAATGACCGTTTTTATTCTTTATTCTTTGTTTTTCCTCACAACTCTCATTTATTGTTCAATAATCTAATTGTAACATGTATTTGTTACATATGTTGATGCATTTCATGCTTTAGGAAACATTTACGTCTGAATTTTGGTGGGACTTGGAACGAATTAGTGCATTTACATGCAAAACGTGTCTCTACTTAAAAAAAATTTTCTAGTTTAGAAATTTCTTCCAGAACCAATGTAATTTCGTAAGTAGAGGTCCCCCTGTCGGTGTTTCTCGCAGCCCAGCGATTAAATGAATATACATATATCCACATTGTTGCACATTGTCTTCACAAGATTCAAATATAAGCAGCATTTGAGACAAGGACATACCTGTATCATATTTTGCGCAATTGTTTACTCTTCTTTTCCTATATAAACCTTCCTCTTATGAGTTTTTGAAATACCAGAGACAGGAACATATCCTCGAGCCTGTAAATTGAACAAATACTTCTGTTGTGTGTGTGTTTTTTTTGTGTGTGTTGCCCAGCAACTCCCACATTCCAAATATCAAACATGTCAGGTTTGTGTCAGGCAGGTGGGCAAGGGGGCAACGTGGTTTACCTGACAGTACGCACTTTATAACTGAGGTTTGATTGCCTCTTGCTCCAAAAACTCCCAAGTCCACCATTTGCTTGGTTGACGGGAATCCCTGACTGCCAAAGGCAAACCATTAAAAGGAGAAGAATGTTGAACTCTGCTGCATCATTGTTCGGCCCCAGTGAGAGAAGTGAACATGGTTGAAGGCAGCAGGGTGGGTCGACATCTTCGACACCATTACCGTGACGGCAAGCACAACACAGATGGGCCGACCAGGAGGAGGCGATTCGCGCACGACACACCACAAATCTGAAACACACTGATGTGATTAGAGATGATGAATACACACAGGCATAGACCGGTGCACTCCGCAGCAAAGGAAAGCAGAGTATTTTTGCCTGGAAAGCGCGTATGGGGAAACCGAGTGAATGCGGCGTGTGTTAATTGTGTCCCACCATGAGCGCTGAGTGTGTACGTGTATGTGCTCTAGATCTGACATGCCGGGTGGGCTGAGGCGTATATACACTGCGGTGTTTCCATCTGTTGCCATCCATAAGCGTGGAGGTGGCCTGTGTCTCACTGTGACCTGGGTCACCAAGGCCACCACAGGGAATAGCATATTGGTTATGAACACACACACATACACGCTAGCCATCCATTGGCATGTTTGAGGTCTTCAAAACAACACGAATAGTCATCTCATTTGGAGGGAGGAACGGGTTGGCGGGGGGGGGGGGGGGGATGCCAGTTTTCCTTTTTTAAATGGCGTGAAATATGTCTGCATACATATTCCACACTTGCTTGAGCCCTGAGTATACTTCCAATGCGACTTCTGGGACCTCCTTCTGAATATATAATGAAGGTACTGGATAATTGGGGCACTAGCACATTGATAAATCCTTTCGTTAATGTCATTTCACTCTCTCGCTCTCCTTCCTCACTCACTCAGTTATCGCTTTGAAACAAGCGTACAGAGCCGAGGGTTGTGTGTGCGTGGACATGTGAGAGACTGGGCGGTGATGGGCTAGCGCCGTTTGCTGCGCGTCTGCCTGCAAGTGCGTGCATATTGAGGCATAAATCTTGGCCTCGGGGCAAGATGTCGGTGGCAGTCAAAAAGCAAGCGTCGTCGAAAAAAACACGAACAGCAGGAAGGAGAACTTAGCTGGAGCGCAGCAGGGACAAACAAGAAGCGCTTCACCAGTGAGCCATTGGAGGATTGTTTCTCACCTCTCCTCTCCACCTTTGACATTTACAGTGTGACATTTAACGCCGAAAGAACATCTGTAGGCGACAGAGGGAATCTCTCCTCTGCAGCTATTACATTCTTTAGCTCTCCGGAAGAACAACACACAAATTGAATATTACGCCACTTTGTTCTTTTTTTTATTGTATTTATTTAATAATTTTTTCTTTTTATTGGACTGCTAGTTGCAGTATAATAGCCAGCTGGTAATTTCATTTGCATTTGCACTTGAGAATTGTATGTCAAGATATAGAATTTAATATCACGGAACTGTGAACTGTGAAATACAGACACAAACACATTCACTACCCAAAACTCCCACGGCGGCAAATGTGGCCATTTGGTGTCATTACAGCGTATGCATGACCCAATTGATGTTTTGTTTTTTTCCCCTCAATAATATGCAGTTTGGGTACTGTTCCACTAATAGCTTTGGATCCAATGGTCTCCAAACACAGCAAATGATGATGAAGGGTTCTTAGGATTGGCGTGGCACTTGTGTTTGTCCCCCAGCCCCCCACCCCACCCCACCCCATAGCCATTGTGAGCACAATTGAATCAGTTGACAGAGAATGGTGTCAAGAAAAGTCCAGAAAGTTTTCGATTTGGAACGATACAGATCAAATGGCACACATGTACACACACACACACACATCTTGTCCTTCAGTGTAGTGCAGCATTGTCCTAGTAATGGCCTTGGATGCTGCTTGGTCCTCCATCATCCATCTTCTCAGACCGGTTCTCCCCTAGGAGAATGAAAAAGCATTAGAGCTAGCCCTTAGAAACCAATTAAAACAACCCATGCCTATATTTGCGCTGGGGAGGGGGGGTTGGGGGTGTCTTTTCACTGTGTTAGCATGTGGCCGACTACTTTTTTTTTTTTTTTTTACCATCCAAGCATAATTTTTAGGGTGTGTTGCAAATATACACCCTACCCAAGACGGTTAGTCAAAGTATTCTGCCATGCTATAGCGCATTCTAATCTTCTGTCAAATGGTTATGTTTCAAATATTTGTCACACCTACATTGTAGAGCTAAATGAGTTCTCTGCATTGAAACCATCCCGTAGGAGCAGTGGCCGGCGGCCCCCCTTGTGAATCAGGATCTTGTGTCAGCACTTTGGTCAATGAAGCAGACTGGAAATTACCCTTGCATGTTTGTGGTAGTAGAGGGAAACCAAAGAAGAGAGAAGAGGAAAACGCCACACAGAAAGTCCCTGAAGTCAGGTGTTAAGAAGAGAGGTTGGGCTCAAACGAGGGGCTTTCTTGCTGTGAAGCAGCAATGCTAACTGCTCTACAACATATATATGGAGAAAGACTATGAAAAAATAAATATATATATATATATATATATATATATATATATATATATATATATATATATGTACACACACACACGTGTTTTCCGCACTAAAAGGTGCACCTAAAAGCCTTCCATTTTCTTAAAAGCTCACAGCGTGCCTTAAAATCTGGTGCGCCTTTTGTATGGTCATTACGGTAATATGTCAACCCCAAAATGGCTCCTTGCTAGAGACATGCTTACAACGCAGAGTTCAAACTTAGGCCGATCGGTTTCGCAGTTGAACACGGTAATAGAACAGCGGCAAGAGAGTTCAACGTTAACGAGTCAATGTTTAAAACTTGCTGTTGGTGAAGTGAACTGTGTCGCTGATTTATTAAATACGTTTTACTGACATCTGATAGTCACCATATAAATCAGGGTGTAGTGTTCTGTTGGCATTCCCTTGAGCATAGCTCCATCTAGTGGATGCATTGTAGATTGCATCTTATAATGTGGTGCGTCCATTATATGAAAACAATTACAAAACTCCTTCCCCGGACGTTGCATCGGTCTGTCGTGGTAAAGAAGGAGCTGAGTCAAAGGGCGAAGCTCTCAATTTACCGGTCAATCTACGTTCCAACCCTCATCTATGGTCACGAGCTATGGGTCGTGACCGAAAGAACGAGATCCCGGATACAAGCGGCCGAAATGAGTTTTCTCCGCAGGGTGTCCGGGCTCTCCCTTAGAGATAAGGTGAGAAGCTCGGTCATCCGGGAGGGGCTCAGAGTCGACCCGCTTCTCCTCCACATCGAGAGGAGCCAGATGAGGTGGCTTGGGCATCTGATTCGGATGCCTCCTGAACGCCTCCCTGGTGAGGTGTTCCGGGCATGTCCCACCGGGAGGAGACCCCGAGGACGACCCAGGACACGCTGGAGAGACTATGTCACCCAGCTGGCCTGGGAACGCCTCGGTATCCCCCGGGGAGAGCTGGAAGAAGTAGCTAGGGAGAGGGAAGTCTGGGCTTCCCTGCTAAAGCTGCTGCCCCCGCGACCCGGCCCCGGATAAGCGGTAGAAGATGGATGGATGGATGAATTACAAAACTCAATGCAGGGTATGAATAACTTTGGGCTTAGCTGTTTATCTTTTGCCGTTGCAAAAATGCCCCAAATGCGGATTCCCTGCCAGTCTCTTTCACCATTGCACCTCGTTCGTTTCCTGTCCCTGTGTCGGCTTGTACCCTCTCTTGCAACCATTTCTCATTTCCATTTTTCACATCAGTTTCCGTTCATTCTAATCTTGCCAAACCGTTTTGCCCTTCTGCCATTTTACACTCCAACATTATTGCATCACCTCTTATGACTGTTTTTAGACGCCTTTCAGATGTCTTTGTTGTGACGTACAGGCTCAATAAGAAGGGTAACATTATTATCCTCAGGAGAAATGTTCAAAGGAAGCCAGTGTTTATAATATGTCGAATAATGGCTCCTGTAATTAAGAAAATATTCGTTTTTGCTACAAATACTTGTTCCCGATGTACTCAGATTTTTCTTATCAGCAAACAAGAACATTTTGCAAACTTTAAACGAGTTAGTTTTGAGGGTCGGCGCGATAGCTGATAAACTTGCGCAAAGCCTCACATGGTCTTTTTTACAATCTATCCGTCCGTCTGTGCCCTTTGCCACATCAATTTCTCCCCCTTTTCTAACCAGTAGATGTTATCTGTGCACCGCTGCTCGAGCGGCCACAATAGGTCTGGCGTAAAGCCTTTGACATAACGGGACAAGTTGTAGATGAGAATGAGAAGAAAAAAAACGACTTTGAATGGAAATCAAGAGCTGTGACTACGAGGCGAGAAGAGAGCGAGTGTTTGAGCTGGTGGCTGCTTTTATGAACGACTGCTTTTTGTTTGTGGGGTCTCGTGTGAAAATGACAAGTTTTCTATTTGGGTGTGTTTTGATAAGCCAAGCCGAACAGAGCAAGAGATTTGATTACCATATATCTGGAGACTTTGGACTACTGCGCCGCCATGTGCCAATCATTCTTTTGTCTCTCGCCGCAACACGTGCATTCATGCACGCCGAAAAGAGGGGCGAGTGAGTTGAAAAGGCACAAAAGCAGAGAGGAAGAAGGAAAAGGGCAAGGGAGCGAGCAAAAGATATTAACCATAGGCTTTGTTAGCGTAAGAAAGAGGACACGCCATCGTTATAGCTCTGTGGCCTTTCAGATTGGGCCCGCCAGACACTCTGCGTTGCTCCCCTCCCATTTTGTTTCTGCTCAGCGTCGTCAACATCGGAGTGACGTGAGCGGATTTTTTTTCCTTCAGATGTTCGCCGCAGAGATTCTTGTGAGGTAGCCTGTGAAGAGACAGCAGCATGTAGGCTGATAGTTTATCTGAGAATGTGCGATAGATAGTAGGTGCTCGTGAGGAATCCTCCTACGCTGTCGAGCCCATTCCTATCCGAAGTTATCAAAACATGAAACCTTACGATGTCACTATTAGCTACAAAGGCACTTGCCAATGAACATGTAAATGTTTTTATTGTGAGCAGATGAGTTTGTATTGTTCAATAAAGTTTTTTTTTTTTTTAAAGCAGACGTGTTTGGTGAGAACTACGTAATATCGGACTGTTATTTTTGCATCGTGTATCAGCCCCTAATCATGGCACCAAAGAAAGCAAGTGGAAGTGGTGAACCTGGTGAAGAAAAGATGAAAATAGTGCGCAAAACTATAGAATTTAAGAAAGATTTGTCGCGAAATATGAGTCAGGTGTGCGTGTGTCTGTGTTGGCAAAGGAGTTCGGGATGCCGAAATGCCCCGCCTACTGCCAGATGACAGCTGGGATAGGCGCACGCCCCACGACAGATAGAGAGAGAGAGAGAGATGTTCCTTCAATTTTTGTGTTACTATGTTAATGTTAAAATTGGTGAAAATAAAACATATTACAGTTTGTTTGTACAGTATTTTACATATTACCCGCTCTCCTATTACATGTGTACAGTTTATGTGTGAAATTGTAAAAAAAAGTTTTCTTGACTTGGAACGGATTAAAAATGTTTACATTGATTCCAATGGGAAACATGGTTTCGGTTTTCGAACAATTCAGTTTTCGAACAGTCTTCTGGAACGGATTAAGTAAGAAAACCGAGGTTTGACTGTACCCCGGAAGCAAATCGGCTCACAAGCGGACATGTTTTCTTCAAGCAAAGTGCAAGTGTTACCACACCAAAACCGCATGATGCCCAACACATCCGCATATTACGTGACAGATGACCCCACCCCTCCATCAATTTCTAATCCAATTAGCCTTAGCCCTAATGATCCTAGTAATGACTGATTACCAGAGGGGCCGTTGTCCGCGTCCATGCTGTGGCTGAATTGGCGCGGTGATTAGCGACACGGTTCGTCTTGGGTGGCCATTAGCACCTCCGCACACCTTTCGCGGAACTCAAGGGGAAATGGAGGGATCGGAGGTCACTGTGTGCTGTAATTGTGTTCAGTAGATTAATCGCGCCGGGGTCAAAAGAGAGATGTAAGTGAGGGGTCGGGTGGGTGAATCTGAAGTTGTACCAAATGAATGTCGCGGTCAGGGGACTGGTCTTACGGAATGTTATTTATTTCGTTATTTACTTTTAACGCTGAGATGTTCTTTCATTGCTTGTGCCCTGCAGCTATTTCCTGAGACTGGGCCCAGGCAGGGAGGAACCATGCTGACCATCACCGGTGAGAATTTAGGTCTCCAGTTCAGAGACATCCAGAATGGAGTCCGAATTGGAAAAGTGGCCTGCAACCCTCAAGAAGACCAGTACATCAGCGCTGAGCAGTATGTTGACATCATCTTAACTCTCTTTTTTGTGTGTGTGTGTGTGTCTGACAATGTTGACGTCGGCCCCGGCATCCAAACCAAAATCTGTTCTTGTGCTGCGTGGGGCTCTTACTTAAAGTGCAGGTCCACTTGAAGACAAATGGCAGCCAATTTAACATGAAACATTTGACTCCCCTATCAATCAGAATTATAGCCCAATCACAATTGAATTAGCCCCATTTAACCCCCTTCATCACAGTAAATCAGGCCCCTTTGACAGCGGTGTAATGACATTTGAGTTGGGTGGTATATATTCGTGAAAGCTTTGCCATGTTGAACACTCCCTCTGATTAAGTCATGTTGTCTGGGACATTTCTGGGCCATTTGAGCGCAGCCTGACTTCCTTTTACTAACTACAACACTATATTAAGGGAGAAATATGATTGGAGCTGACTCGATTTTTCACTGTAAATAGGACAAACAAATGCAGTGGTTGTGTTCAGCCAATGTTTTTTTTTTTCTTTTTAATGATCCCACTCTTTCCATTTCTTTGAAATTGACTTAAAATGAAAATGTGATGCAGATACGGTATTAGAGGGGGACAAATTAGGTGAGGGTGGGTGTTCACCACCCCCACTTGGGTGCTAGAGGTGTCCTCAATATTCTATTTTCAGTGCCGTCGCTGTCATTTGGACTCAAACGAGAGACTTGCTGAGTTTTGCACAAGTCCCAGCAGATTTCTTATCTGAGCGTCTGTCACAGGGAAGGAAACGTCACAAATTTGACTTTGATCCTCTGATAGAAGACAAACAATGCTGTACAGCTCCAGCCGGGGATGACAGGTGTCCCCAAAATGGCTTTAGAAATATGCTGTTGACATGTTTGCGTTATTTTATCATTCATAAACTCCGATTATCATAGTCACAGGGAACATCTACGACGCGTCTGCCTGCTGGCGCAAAATGTTCGGTGACCCTTTGTTCTAAGTTTTCTCTACCGCACGCTCCTTTTTTGTCTTTTTCACGGCATCCAAAACCACAGAGGTGTCCATTTTTAACCCCGTCTGCTCTGTTACACTCTACATTTACTGGTTTGTTGTCATGGCACCCAGAAGAGGAGCAAGGAGGGGCCACAGTGGGCAGTCAAGCTGTCCCGATAATTAAAAGTGATGTTAGCCATGCGGCGCCATTAGTGGACCGGCTACTCTCTTCATTCCCGTGACCCTGTCAGTAACACAGGCGACGCAAGATTATGCGACTCAACGCTGTAGATCGAAGGTCAGCTGCTGGAAGAAAACAATGATTTGCACTGATAGTTTGGCACAAAATATAAACAGTTCAAGGAAGAGCATGAAAGTGAATTGGACCTAACTCCTGCCAGAAATGACACCAGAATGTGACCCCATTTTTATTTTTTTGTTTAAAATAATCATTCATTTTCACTGGGGTTTTTTTTGTTAAAAAATGATACGTGTTGGTCATCTTATTGAACAGTTTTAAAGTCTAGAGCAGTACCAGATCTCGCCTTGTCCGCAGCTACTGACCAGCCTTTGCTGCTTCATAAAATCAGAATAAAACATAAAATAGGCTTTTATTTGAAAGCCACGCATTTATTTTGATGTGCGCGTGTGTTGCCGTTACCAGTCAGCAAGCGCAATGATTTTTGTCTTGCGTGTTGTAGAGGAAGAAACGTTGTCTCTACATGTGATTGTTCAAAAAAGTGACTCGCAACAATGACAAAAGAAGATTGGCCACATTCCTGAGCGGTGGAAGAAGACAGCCACCTTGTGGGAGTCCCGACTTGGATTGGCGAGCATGAGTCAGTCGCCGGTGCCAATAAAGTCAGCACTCTTTACCAACATCCATCCATCCATTTTCCGATCCGCTTTATCCTCACAAGGGTCGCGGGGGGTGCTGGAGCCTATCCCAGCCGTCTTCGGGCTGTAGGCGGGGGACAACCTGAACCGGTTGCCGGCCAATCGCAGGGCACACAGAGCCGAACGACCACCTGCGCTCACACTCACACCTAGGGACAATTTGGAGTGTTCAATCAGCCTGCCATGCATGTTTTTGGAATGTGGGAGGAAACCCACGCAGGAAGGCCCAAGCCGGGATCGAACCCACGACCTCTGCACTGTGAGGTCAACACGCTAACCACCGCCCCACCAGGCCACCCTCTTTACCAACAGAGAGAAATAAATGCCTACGTTATGTTTTTTGCGAGTCAAATAATGAGCATGTCATTTTAATTTCACTGCACCTAGTGCAGAATATTTTTGTTTTTTTTATCCTTCGATTTACATCCCATGAATAGATTTTGACATGTCAAATGTCATATCGTTCCACCAATGCAATAAGGCATATTTCATCCGCTTGCCATCAATTCAGCATGAACATTCACTTTATGGCTATTTAATAACCGCTCACTTCACCGGCATCTCATTTTGGCGATGCAAGTGGAGCCGCCTTTCTTACCGAGAGCTGTCCAGCATTTTAATCACAGCTCTTAGTGGGAATCCGAGGGAATAAACGAGAAGGAAAATAGAAACAATGGACATACAACATACCGCATCAGAACGTGGCACCGCAGTTGCCATGACCACCTGCTGCGAAGCTGGAAACAGGGGAGTTCATAACTCATCTCGGGGAGTGAGGGAAGCCGAGGAGATGTGTAGGATATGAGCGTGTTCAATTAATCAGCCTCGCTCACTTTAACCCGCTTACTCTCCCTGCCTCTTCCTTCGTACTTTCTTCGAGCCTCGCCTTTCTTTCTTGCTTGCTTGCTTTCTTCTTTCCTGGCCTTTCTTTCTGTCTCATTCCTTCCCTCTGGCTAATTAAAAGTCAAGCATGACTTCATTGGGTGAAATGTGTGAAAGTGTTTGCCCTGCGGGCTAGACTGCAGTCATTTCTTTACTGGATTTTCATTTGACCGGCCAGCGCCACGGGCCAAATGTGAGGCTTATGGTTCTGTAATTGGTCTTTTTTTTTTTGTCTTTATGCCTCCAAGATTATTGAAACACTGTCTTTAAAAATGACAGCTGCGTTACGAAGCACCATGGAATTGCCCGTACGTGGGGATTTGAGTGTGAACTTTTCTTTCTCTGGATTTACCCTGCGATTGGCTGCCGAGCAGTCAACTGAGATGACGCTTTTGCGACACCAATCAAGACGAGCACCGGAAAGGGGAAAAAAAATTGTGTTTGTCCTCTTCTTCTCTCTCTTTTGTCAGCCTTGTTCCTCACGATATGATCTGAAAATATTCAAGCCAAGGCATCTATCTGTCTGTTTTAGGATTGTGTGTCGACTGAATGACGCAACAGGCTACCGGGTGCAGGACGCTCAAGTGGAGGTGTGTGTGAGGGACTGCATTCATCCAGACTACAAAGCCGTCTCCACCAAGGCGTTCACCTTTGTGGTAAGAGCCGATGCGTCGGGATGAAGCCGGCCTCTTGCGGGCCCTACAGCCGCGCCTGACCTGTCTTTTTGTCTCTGCGTGTCCCTTCTCAGTCGCCATACTTCACCCGCGTCAGGCCATCAACCGGGCCGCTGTCCGGCGGCACGAGAATCACCATAGATGGCAGTAACCTGAACGCCGGCAGCGCTGTGCATGTAAAGATTGGACTCCATGCCTGCCGCTTTGAGAAGTGAGTGACCCCGGCGTCCATTTTATTACAGTACATTGTCATACTCTGTATATAAGCGCACTACATCATTGCTCCCTTTTATTGATTCTTTTTTTTTAACCCCAGTTACACCAGTTATTAGTTGAGCTTTGCTCGAGTGTTTTGAAATTGTGGAAACCTAACCTTGATTTGCAGCAAATTGTAAAAAGATCCTGGTCGGAGGATGACTTGTAGGAATTATAAGAATGACAGTGAGGCTGCTGTCATTTTTCAAGTTTGGATGTGTGTCAATATAGGCATTGATCAGACATCACTCGACATTCCATGGAACTATCATGGAGTTAAAAACTCACATTTTGCTCTCCTCTGGATTTTTCTGTTTTTTTTTTTTTTTAACTGGTGGCAATGGCTAGTTGCGAAGACAAGGGTTCTGTGTGTACCTTCCTTTCTCTCCTGGTGCATCCTGTAAATCGCATTTGTGCGTAAATGTCACAGAACACGTTTTAGCTTTATTGGTTTGCGAGATACTCTATCTTCATCAAATCTTTTATTTTTCCTCTTACAAAAATCACATTTCCTATTCACATTTTTCTCCCCCTTTGTGTATAAGACACTCATGACAACAATAGAATTGTTTTTTTCTTTTTTCTTTTTACATTCTGGCATTCGCTTTATTTTCCTTGATAGCAAAAGTTTGCATCCGCCGACACAAAGTAATAGAAAAATGTTATTTCTTAAGTTTTGCAAAAAATATATATATTTAAATTAGTCAGCCCTTAATATGCACATCAGAATAAGTCCAATATTCTAATATATTATAATAATATATCGTGGCAATTTAACACTCTTTAAACACTTGGCAAATGTGTTTCATTTCAACATTTAGTGTCCACCACAGTTTAAAAAGGAGTTATGTAATGTCAACTAACTTTTAACAATTAGTGACAACACACACCGCAAGCTAGCAAGCTACAACACTTTGGTCTGTTTCCAGATCGTATATTGATTTAATAATGTGGGAGTTGCGCGGTTCTTTTTTACAAATGACGATGAAAGGTTTTACCGACTCATCTAGTGCTTTGAAGCCCAACGTTTTGAGTTCTATTCTCGTTCTCTCTTATATTTGTTTTTCTTGTAGTAGTTTCCTCTTCCACCGCAACAAGTGACAGGTCCAACTAATGAGCTTGGACCTCTCAAGTTCTTTTTATGTGGTCGCAAAGGCCAATTTAAAGCTCTGTAGCACACCCCGAGAAAGGTGAACATAATAGTCTTGGCCTTTCATCCACTGAGCAGCAATAACCTTTATGGCTAAAGTAATGAACTGGATGTGTCTGTCTTTTTAATGTGTCTTTCTATGCAGCGGGGCCTCAACTTTAATCAAAACGTATTTACCCCGAGTCACTCATCCGCTTATCTCCCTCCGCAACGCGTTTTCCTTCATTCGTGTTTTCTTTCGCTCTCTCTCCCCCCGTTGGCTTTCTTTTGTGTTGGCCGCAACCTTGTCAGAAATACATACGTGACACCACAGGCACGCTCAGCGGTGACAGTGTTGTGAAAATAGTTACCATGGAAACAGAAGACGAGTGGAATGTGGAAAACCCTCTTTTAAAAAGTCATCCTCCCTTTCTTCGATATTCAGCCCCCGTTTCAGTCCGCTCTCAGTAGTTGCGCATATGCACAGGGAAAGAGGTTCAAATTGCGTCCTGAGTGGCAGCGGGGATGAGATTCGCAAAAAGCGAATATAGATTCCGTGTTTTGTGTAGTATACACAAAATGTATATATTTGTACTGAGGGTTTGCGTCCCTCCAATTAAAGACGATTGAGGTGAGATACAATTCACGGTTCAGTTTAGAGTGGAGCAAATCTGTTTGATTCAAGATGGCATCGTTGGAGAGGGTATGATGCAATGATCTTCTCATTTTACGGTACGAATAAACTTGTCAACACGTTCAACGTGCATTTATGCATTTTGAAGTGGAACGATTTGATTCGATGCACTCGCGTGTCTTGAACCAAAACCCGATTTTCCCATTCAAACCGGTTTTCGCTACGCACCTAATTTTTTAATAATAATAATAATAATACATTTCATTTAAAAGCGCCTTTCAAAAAATGTTTCCATTCTCTCCTGTCTCCACCTCACTGCAAGCTGTCAGGGGAGAGCCGCACTTCATCATCCTCCCCATCATCTCCTGGCTCTCTGCGGATTCCAGCTTCCCTGCAGACGAGAGAGGGGGAGAGGGTGTTGGGGCGGGGGGGTATAGATCCATGTGTTCAATTCCTACTCAGAATTTCACACTGCGCCACGTGCCATTTGGGCAGCTTGTTCACATTTGCAGAGAGCTAAAGCTCGGGAGTTGAAAAGACTCTACCTGCGTTTACCGTATTTATATGCAAATTGGCTTACCCCCCACGCTGTGCGCAAGCACCTTTTTACACGCCCAGACAGATGGACTCATGGGAGGCCTATCCGCTATAGCGTGGCTATAGTCTTTCACCCTGACATTGCAGGACCGCTAAAATAAACCTCTGGAGTGAAACACAAAGTTTCCCTGCAGGTCACAGCTGGTCGCCTGTCTGCTCGTGATGCCGTGACATCACGCACAGAGACGACCAGCTTCGTCTGTCACATCTGATCTTTCAGCAAGACAGAGCGCAGTAGGGGAGGCGAGATGGCTAACAGATGAAACTGCTGCCGCGCAGACAAAAAGTTGTTAGGACTTGGTAGACATGCGACCGACATTAAGTTTGTTTTGGGCGCAAATGTTAAATAATTTGAGTTACTTCAGTAGAAATGATGCTCTCTTTCTTTCCACCCCTCAGCAACCAAGCTTTTCGTGACTAACGTGTCCCTCTAACCCAGGGGTCGGCAACCCAAAATGTTGAAAGAGCCATATAGGACAAAAAAACAAATATGTCTGGAGCCGCAAAAAAAAAATAAAAGCCTTCTATAAAACTTACAATGAAGGAAACACATGCTGTATGTATGTAGGAGACTGGACTGTCTCAGAATTGTTTGTTATTCATTCCTTTGTTGTGTTTTCACAAACACCCCCATAGAATGTATTTTGTACTTTCCTCGCTTGATTTTTTTGTTTTGGTGCATTATTTTCACTTTTCTTAGTGTCAGTGAAGTGATCATTAATTTCCGTTTTTCTGAGGCTGTCTTTGAACGCCTCTCGAGTCGAACGAGAAGAGAGAAGGCACGGAGTCGTCGTGTGTTTGTCGAGACTGTTCAAAGCATAAATAAAGTGTGCGTTTTAAAAAACCAACACCACAGCTCTCCTTTTCCGGAGCTGCAACATGTATCTATATCGATTTGAGCTATATTAGCCTACTATCAAAATCTTTTTCCATTTTCAAACATTTTTTTATAAAGCTCCAGGGAGCCACTAGCTCTGGAGCCGCGTGTTGCCGACCCCCGCTCTAACCGCTCCCATGATCTCCTGCCCATCCAGGCGAAACAGCACCGAGATAGTTTGTGTGACCCCATCTGGACAAGCTCCAGGGCCCACCCCGGTCATGGTGGACATCAATTCAGCCGAGCTGAGAAACCCAGAGGTCAAGTTCAACTACTCGGATGATCCCACCATCCTCAAAATTGAACCCGACTGGAGTATTGCGAGGTAAGAGGAATTTCGATGAGAACGGGCTCAAACAACAAAATCAGCTTTATATTGCATATGTGGTCTGAATCGTTACAAAAAAAAAGCGATGGATACCAAAATAATTATGAGGGGAGTTGTTTGTTACTCACCCTCGACTCCATGATCCGTATAGAAAAATCCTAGTTTATATAAACTGTGTTTGATCTGCAATGCTGCTTGATGCATCTATAGAGCAGATGCAAACACACCAATGCATTATTAATCCTATCTGATGGTTTGGTTGTACATTAACTTATTTTCATATGACGCTCGCCGACTAAAGTGAGATATTGACTCCCCGTATAAGCTCATTGATGTAATAATGTTCCAGCAGCACTCCCTGCCTGCATCTCAGTGAATAGAAAAACAAACATTGCTCTCAATTTTCAACCTCATCTCTCCCTCCCTTTTTTTTTTAAAGACCTCTTTTTTTTATGCTGTTTATAGTCCTGTATGAAAAGTAAACGTTTGTGAGCACTAGCAGCAGCAGTAAAAGAGGGCTCCCATGCACCGCTACTTGATGAGCTGCAGCACAGATATACAGTGTGTGTAAATATTACTCGACTTTATTGAAATGAGGCTTTATAGCCATGGGAAGGATTCCTGCTCAAACACAAGCTGTGTTGTGGAGTGTTAAAAAAAAAAAAAAAAGGAAATAAAAAAAAAAGCTTGCAGAAAGCAAATGCTAATGGGCTCACTAATATGACCTAGAAACTGCTCTGTTCTTCGGCACACGCGGTTGTCATCAACTTCAACGGTAAACTTCTAGGAAACGTTTGTGCATTATTTTCCGGGCTTTCAATTGGGTTGCATTGCACATTTATTTGAAAATCTTCTTCTTCTCCTTTCGGCGTGTCCCTTTTCAAGGGTTTCCACAGAGAGTCATTAATTTCCATCTTTCCCTTATTCTCTGCATCCTCTACTCTGACTCCAACTACCTGCATGTCAAAAACGGAACATGACACTCCCCGTCTGGTATATATTTTATACCACTATTGTCAATTAACAGGAAGCACATTTATTTGAAAATAATGGGAGCTAATTAACTCATTCACTCCCAAAGACGTTTTTAAACGTCTTTTCAGACTTGGTCTAGAATTGGCTGGTACTGAATGAGTTAAAAATGGCCGCTTTCAAGATGTGACTCAAATTAGTCATCGATATGAAGTGTCTTGCCACGAAAACATGACAGTATTTTGGTTTGTGGATGAAATATGCTTTTGGCATTGTTGATAAAAGGGTGATCATATTCACGTCTCCATCATAGATTTTTACGACCTTACCACAGGAGCTTTTTTTGGTGTGAGGAGATGCAATCTTCTCGTGCACAGCCATTCTCCTATTCGGCAGCCTTTTATGCGACTGTATCCTCTTTTGTCACCCTGTTCTCAAACAGAGCTCATCCAAAACACTCTTGATCCTCTCCCTTCCCCATTGAAAGTCATTCTTGGGCTCACAAAACATTGAAGTGATTTGACAAAGATTAGTTCTTGTTTAAACAGCGATGTGCAATTCTCACCCTTCGAGCGTTGAAAAGGTTTACTCCTGTCGCCATGAGACTTTTTGTATTTATTTTTTTTCCCCCTGCTAATTCTCCTTGAAAATCATCTTGTGTAAAAATCTCCTTTTTGTCTTTTCACTTTTCACATTGTTGGGTTTTTTTTTTGCCACTTGGCTGCCTGTCAGCCAGCATAATGCCATTCAAAACACCTAAAGCCGTCTCTACACTCAGTCACCCCCCCCCCCCCCCCCACCCCCTTCTAACTCCTCCATCCATCTCTTCATCGGCTCCCCAAGCTTAGAGATAAGACCCTGGAACTCCTAATTTGTTTTTTATTCTCTTATTTATTTTATTGTATGTCTTCCTACCTGTATAAAACCCGGCAGTGTATACAGCTGTGTATGTGGTAGTGGGCCTTAAACTTTGCCCAACACTGCTCCATTTTTTTAGTCGTATGAGAAGTCATTAGCTGCTGTCGGACTTGTTGACATACAGTTTTAAGTTCGCCATCTCAGGCCAGCAGGGACTGTTAAGAAGGCAGCGAGGAAAAAGAAGTCTTGTTTCCAACGTCTCTGTTGGTCAGCATCACATGAATTCCCCGAATAGGTCACAGGTGTAAAGGTTTCGCAACTTGTCAGAACAGGAAAGACGCGACCCTTTCCGAGTATTTATCTCATGCTGAAAATACCAGCGCAGAATTTCAGTGCACGCCATTTAATATCTCCCGAGGGCCTTTGGAGAGTTCATTAAATATTGCATTAAATACAAGTCGAGGTCATGTGATGAGATCATTTCAACAGCAGTTCACTTTGCAGTGTTCTCATATAATGTGGGTAGAACATGAAGCCAATGGCTTTTTATTTTGAGGATGTGTTTGTAATTCACTGTGGGGTAAGCGCTGTCAAAGACTATTTTCCGCAAAGATTTATTTATTTATTTATTTATTTTGGGACATTTGCCTCTAATCGTCCGTCCACGTTCTCTTTTAGTGGCGGGACCATGTTGACCGTTACGGGAACCAATTTGATGACCATTAAAGAACCCAAGATGAGAGCCAAATACGGAACTGCCAAGTCAGAAAATGTAAGTGCAGACGCACACGCACGCACACACACACACACACACACACACACACACACAAAATAAGTGAGTGAATTGAATTCACACAGGTATCCCGGTATGGTGTCTCTATCTTTCCTTTGTACGTCCTCTTTAGAAATACTGATTCTCAAATGATACACACACTCACACATGCGCCCGCGTGCACACACACACACACACACACACACACACGCACCTTAGCTGTCAGTCAAGCAGCCAAGGGCCTATTTTCTGTTTGTTTTTGATGTTGAAATTCCTTTTAGCAGCTTTAACCTTTGAAATGTCAAGCAGTAATAAAGCGGCTCCAGCAAATCCCCCTCTCCTCACCTATAGCACCATGGGGCTTAGCTAACCTTTCCCCCCCACCCCCGCCCCTCCTCAGCTCTTTACTCAAAGTGAAAAAAGAAATATCCCTCTTTGCCTTGGCGGCCACTCGCTGCGGTCGGTTTGGTATTTCTTGGTTAATTTTCCGATTGACCTCTGAATAGAATGATTTTGAAACACCCTTTTTTTCTTAAATGTGACATCCACAGATGCACTCATTACGTTCAATTGGTTCTTCAATGAGTGATATGTAATACTGTTTGTAGATATAGCCCAAATCTTTATACCTCTGACACTATTAATCCATCCGATAACATATCGGTCTCGATTAGCTCGACCTCATCTGCTAATTGAGTCTTACGAATGTATCTGTATGACTCATGTGTCATTCGCCTTCGTCCGCAGAACTGCACGGTGGTCAACAACACGGTGATGGTGTGTCTTGCTCCCTCCGTGGCCGGGTCGGACAAAGTTTTCTCCGAGGTGGGGAGCAGCCCAGACGAAATTGGCTTCATCATGGACGACGTGCACTCTGTGCTGGTGGTCAATGAGACATTCAGCTACCATCCGGACCCTGTGTTTGAACCGCTGAGCCCAAACGGCATGTTGGAGCTAAAGCCCAGCTCTCCGCTTATACTCAAGGTAAATTGCTTTTGCTTTTAGCATAGGGCTGTTTTTGCTTTGTGATGCTCTATTCTAAACCTGTTTTTTGTTTCACGTCCTTTCATGTATTGTTGTTCTCTTTTTTTGTGTGTTTGTCCTCATGTCATCTCAGCTGCTTTGTCTCTTCTCATCGTTCTTTGAACCCTTTTGGCTCGGCCCCTTGCCTTTGTGCTCCCGAGCATCACCTGCTCTGGTTTATTCCGGATGTCAGACCCGCACTCGATTTAAAAAGAATAATTGTTTGTCTGACTCAATAATGTCATTGGTGAATTTTGCATCCAAGCTTCTTCATTCAAATTTGTATTGTCAAAGTTTTTGAAGTTGAATTTTACATCTGACCCAGCCCTATCAGTTTGATATCGATTTTTTTCAAGTTACCTGTACATAAAACTCAGCCAACATCCAGTGATAAAGAAGCTGTTGTCATTTGAAACGATTGGTTCAGCACAGCTTTCTTTCATACGTGCCTCATCCTTGAAAGGTGATTCTTCTCCCCCACTGACTTTGGAGTTTTGAGTTGAGACCGGCGGGCCTCGAACATGCACATTTTAAAATAAAGCAAGCCAAAGATATTAAAATGTGTTGCTTTTTCCACCCGATTTGGGTTCTTTCTGAGACTTTCACGGACATGTTTACTTTAAACCATTGAGTCGTTATGTATCAATCGAAATATTGATCTCATGAAGCGGCCTTTATCATTGTGCTGTACTCTTGCTGTTGTCCACCACCACGAACAAAAATTCAAATCTACCTGGCCCACTGTTGACAAAACGTGTTTGCGCCACGGAAACGATGACCTCGTCAGATGATCATTCACCAATTCATGATGTGATTTTTCTAGGGTCGTAACCTAATTCCTGCAGCCCCTGGAAATACGAAACTGAACTATACGGTGCTGATCGGGGAGACGCCGTGTGCTCTCACCTTGTCGGAGAGCCAGCTGCTGTGTGAGTGGCCCAACCTGACTGGAGAACACAAAGTCACTGTGAGTACTGTACTGCCGAGCTATGATGACCAGACTTGATATTCATTATGTATAGTTTATGTCTTACTCTTTATTATTTCTAATAGAGTTTTTGTACTTCATCACTTTTTTTGTTTGTTGTCTTGGCAAATACTGTACAGAAAATCCGTGTGTGCTAATTATTCTCAGCTTCTTGGCCTGTGTTCTTTATCCCTTTCGTTTACGGCAATCCACTCGCTGCCTTTTCATTTATTGCGCTCATTCTTTCCTCCCCAAGCCTAAAAGCTCAAATCTTTTTAGTCATTCTACATTCCCTATCCCCATTCAGATATCTACACCCGGAAAAAAAAACCACACACATCTTGGCTCATATATTGCTTGGGGTGTTTGCAAATGTGTTTATATTTTAGAGGCTTTTCATTGGTCTTGGCTGGCTAGCATACTCCCGGGGCTTTAAACGCTATTGCTATTCAATAGAAAACCCAAATGAATAGTGGGCGCCTGGTGCCTGCGACTACTTTTTTTAACACCCTGCGTTTCATATTGCTTTTATATAAACCACTGGAAGAATTTTTTTTGAAAAAAGGGTGAAAATGGATGGAAAAGTAATCACTTTTGTTCCCGTGCTTCAGCGAGCCCAGGACTGTTTTTAGTGATACGGTGAGTGAATCTGTAAACAATCCTGCCTCGGGGCATAATTGTTCAGCCAAAGGGGGTTCAAGTTTGGTCTGGACATGACACCAAACATTCTCAGCCAGTGCAATATTTGGATTCGGACAGGTTTCATCCTATCATCACATCCGATTCGATCGTAGCTGGTTGTTTCGAGGTTCATTTTTCTTTCCAAAGCCGTCGTGTTGATTGGTTGTCATTTTCTATTTTGTGTTGCATCCAAGTGTCTAACCAACAGGTGGATTCCTCTCTCTAGGTGCGCGTGGGAGGCTTTGAATACTCGCCCGGGACCTTGCAAATCTACTCGGACAGCCTTCTCACCCTGCCTGCTATCATCGGTATCGGAGGGGGAGGCGGCCTGTTGCTGCTGGTTATCATTGTGGTGCTTATTGCTTACAAGAGGAAGTCCCGTGATGCGGACCGCACCCTCAAACGACTCCAACTGCAGATGGACAACTTGGAGTCCAGGGTGGCCCTCGAGTGCAAGGAAGGTAAGTTGATGTCATCGAAACCCATGACGCCCTCTGAAACTACATGCGTAGAAACCAAGAGGTGTTCTCCTAGTTTACCTTCCACCTCCTCTCAATCGCTCGAAATAGCTCCCGTGTCCCGAAATAACTGTCTGCAAATCTTTCCCTTGCTACAGCTTACCTCAAACACTGCACAACCCCAATTAAACATTGCGATCCTTTTTAGTCTCAATTTCCTCGCTTGCTCTGTTTCCCCCTCCCTCCCACTTCCAAACCGTCCCTCCTGCTGTTATGTGGCAGTCGTTTGTGTGTGTGTGTGTTTGGTGGGGGGGAAAGGGGAGTGGGGCGAGGGGGGCGTTGGTGTGATTCCAGAGGAATACTTTGATCTGAGCCAGCCACCAGATGTTGGCTCTCCACCTCGTGAGAGCGCCTCCTGGCTGGCCTTACTGCCATGCACGGTGTGAGAGAGGCGGAGATGGAGGACAGATAGATGCAGGGGCCTAGAGGTGGGACAGTGAGGGAATAGTAAGGCGGCAAATGAAGGTGGGGGTGGGGGGGGTGCGGGGGGGGGGGGGGATCGCGAGAGACTTGCACACTAGCACATTAGCATAAATTAATTTGGCAGGCAACCGCACGGAGTGAGCAAGTGCCTATTGATGCTGCTAAATGGTTTGTCTGGTATGGGAGGCAGATGGGAAGAAAGAGTGGAATAATGATAACCATAATCATGAGCCTACCCTTCCATACTGCCGCGGTAAAGATCAAATAAAACACGCATTGTGACTGCTAAAAAGGATACACCGGTTCACTTCTACTATCGACCAGTGCACTATAAAATGTAAGGTTCTGTCATTTATTACCGAGTATTAAAAGAAGGTTTAAGCTACAATGGTTTTGGAGAAGGCTTCAGAATAGCGATTCGGAATAAATGATCCCCAATCCCTGTGGGCTGGTCTAGCAGTTCATCCCGCATGATGCATTGCCTCGGTTTGTCTGAGCGGCGCTTTTTCATCCCATGCGCCTGTATTGCAAACGTAAGGCTTGGTGACGCCATGACAATTGGAAGTAAAATGCAGTTGTTGGAAAAGTTCTGCAGAAAGTTGCTCCTATTGTTTGTAACGGAGCGTAAATACTCACGCGGGCCAGAAGGACACACGAGTAAGAAAACCGCATCACCTAACAGTATACGGAATGTCAAATAAGGATGACACGGACGAAGGCAAGGACGGGAAGTCGTTGCGAGAGGGGCGACCTCCAAGGTTTCATTTTGAAGGCAAGCCGGGAGAAGAAATAAAGAGAGGATCAGAGGGATTCGCTGACAAAAGCCATCTGTTAGTCTGGACTCTGCTGTGTAATTTATTGCAGTTGTGTTGCCGTGTGTGCTTGTATTTTTTGATGACTGTGTTGGGCAGTCTCAGTGGTGCCCTGGCTTGCATATTATGCAACTAATATGTCACTAAACTCATTTTTTGACTGCCATTTAAAAAAAAAAAAATGCTATCCACTAAAATGGCGTTTAAATAACCATCCTCCTCATTTGGTGTCTGATGCAGCATTCGCAGAACTGCAGACTGACATCCACGAGCTCACTCAGGAGCTTGACGGAGCAGGAATCCCCTTCCTAGACTACCGCACCTATGCCATGAGGGTCCTCTTCCCTGGGATTGAGGACCATCCTGTGCTGAAGGAGATGGAGGTACTGGTCAGTAGAGAGCACACGACGCACAAGTGAATAAGAGAAGTAACGTTGGCGTTTGTTCGTGCGCACTGTGAAAATATTATTGGCTACCTCTATAGGGGTGTTCACACGGCACACATTTGCATCGGTGCTGCACCGACGTATTTTGTTGCGATATACAGTCTTACCTCGGTTTTCGACCATGATCCGTTCCAGAAGGCTGTTCGAAAATCGATTTGTTCGAAAACCGAAACCACGCTCTTTAAAAAAGTAAATAAATAAATAGTTATTGAACACGTCTGCTCGCAATGGAACGCTACACGAGGAAGCATCAGTTCCTCGTCTACCCGGGGAATTGTCACTTCCTCGTGTAAGGAAGGCGAGAGGAGTCAAATGGTGCATTCAAGTGCACTCAGTTTGTTCGAGAACCGATATTCGTTCGTCATCCAAGGCATAAAAAACTCAAATTTTTTTGTCGAAAACCGATTTGGTCCAGAAAAGAGACGTTCGATTTGGTCCAGTACAAATTTTGAGACGTTGCTGACGAAAGACGTTTACGGGCAACACATCTGCGGCCGTGCAAAACCAAAGAGCTTCCATACATTCTCAACCAACTATGTATAAATTGACTTCAGTGACACTCTGATAATGCTCAATCAGCACACTTCCGAGACAGTCTCTCCTACAAAAGGATTACAGTTCTACCCGTATGTCATCAACTCTTCTCAGGCATAGCGAATCTACCCCTGTAGCGTTCACACGTACCATTTTACATCGGTGCAAACCAGCATTTGCAGCAAAGAGCAGGGTTGAAGCTGTTTTCAGGGGCTAGGGTTAGGGTTAGGGTTAGGTGCTGCGCCGGAGCAAAAGTTACCGTGTGAACACCCCTTATTGTGACAGGTACTGGTTCAGCTGTGCAGGTGTTGGACACACAAACAAATAAATGAAGACGCAATAATTTGTGAAAGTGACGTGACTAACGACCTCTATTCTAATAGCCCTTCACCTGATTCAGTACTCAAGAAGTAGCTCTGACTTTCAAAAGGGTTGTTGACCACTGCGCTAGACTTTTATTAGGAACGACTAACGCTTCAGTTATTATGGAACATGAAAGCATCATTTTGCTTCGCTCAGCCCAACCCGTGCTGCTTTCGCGGTAACATTATACTTTGCTCTCATAATAAACCACCAACATAAACGTTCTACTCATCTTTTGATTTGAAGTCAAATCCACTTCAACCCCGAACAGTGGCATTCTCTCACATCCGTGGGCACTTTCATGCAGCGCGCTGTGTATTTTCATCCCCGTTGCGTTTCAAACTACCACAAATGGTGCACATTGCATGGAAGCCAGCGCGAGCACACACAGACACACACACACACACACACACACACACACACACACACACACACACACACACACACACGCGCATTTGTGTGCTGACATGCATGGAAGGTGTCAGCTACATTTGAGCGCCTCCGTATCTGCGCCGCGCTATCAACTGTATTCCAAAGGGATAGTGTAGCGCGACATTGGATTTTCATTTGTATGGCCCAGGCAATCACAGGCCACAGTAGTGCAGTAGTAGGCAGATCAATTTCTTATTACGGCATGAAGCTCACATTCCGGTCTTCAGGCCTGCTTTAAGAGAGGAAGAGACTCGATGGAGAGCCTATGGGAGGGGTAGTGACGGATGAGGGGAGCAAAGAAGAAAGATAAAGCATCGAGGCGGCTGCGGAGGGAAGAATGGGTAATGGGAATAAGTGAAAGGGGATGACAATAAATTGGTTTATGCACGTCGCTGAAACGGAATCAATTTGTCTGATTTTCTTTGTAAGGAGACAAAGAACCAGAGTGTGCGAAGACACGCATCGCGCCGCCGACTTTTTTGCCAATGTGTCCTTGTGTAACTCACGGCAAATTAAATTACCCGTCTACTTTCTTGCTCAAGCTCACTTTCTTTCTCTGGGCCTTTTTTTTTTTCGTTGAAACCTTCTCCTCCAGGTCCCAGCTAACGTGGAGAAGGCCCTGACGCTGTTCGGACAGATGCTGACGAAAAAGCACTTCCTGCTGACGTTCATCCGCACCCTCGAAGCACAGCGGTCCTTCTCGATGCGAGACCGCGGCAACGTGGCCTCGCTCATCATGACGGCGCTACAGGGCGAGATGGAGTACGCGACGGGCGTCCTTAAACAGCTCCTGTCCGACCTCATCGACAAGAACCTGGAGAGCAAGAACCACCCAAAGCTCTTACTGCGGAGGTATGCGCAACGGGGGAAATGTGAAGGTCAAAACCAAATTTGCCAAGACGTACATTGCTGGGAGCTGTGTGTGTCGTCGCAAAGCTGGACGGCCGAGGGGGGACCGGAGGAGCTTTTTTAGAAGCATATGTGATGTTTCCTTCTCTCTCTCGCTGTCAACCCCATCGCTGTCAGAAAGGATTACACCCCTGAGCACACACATTCCCGGTGGAGTTTCAGACAGACCTCTCTCTCACACACACACACACACACACGTGCAAACCCACAGGTAGTTGAGGGATACAAGGAATGGAGTGAATGTCAATGGATAGTGGAAGGAGGATTTACAAGGGGGAGTGTAAAGGGGGAGGGAGGATTGTAATAAAGGGCAAGAGTGAGTTTAGGCTCAGTGGCCAAGGGAGCGAGAGAGAGAGGTCGACGGAGGAGGTGTGATCATCACCTCTGCAGGGAGATTGGAGCTGCGATCAAACCGATGGCGGAATATAGAAACAAATAATGCACATCTTGAACCTCCAATTTTTGTTGTTGTCGTGGTTCTGAAAGTGGAATACAGTGAAACCTCTGTTTTCGAACGTCTCGGTTCTCCTCCAATTCGGTTTTCGACCAAAATTTCGCGTTTTCTTATGCCTCGGATGATGAACACATTTCGGTTGTCGAACAAACTGAGCGCACTTGAATGCACCATTTGACTCCTCCCGCCTTCCTTACACGAGGAAGTAGCGCTTCTTTGGGAGGACGAGGAAGTGACGCTTCCTCTTGTCGCTTTCCATTGTGAGCAGACGTGTTCAGTAAACCTTTATATTTTAAAAAGAGCGTGGTTTCGCTTTTCGAACAATTTCGGTTTTCGAACAGCCTTCTGGAACGGATTATGGACGAAAACCGAGGTTTGACTGTATTGCCGGTGCGACTTGGTCCCCCACCATTTGATACCTGTGCCATTTAAGTGAACCAATCACCCAGAAAAATAAAATAAAATAAAAAGCTCAAATGCTGTCGAAAATGGTGCAATCAAGATGGTTCGTATAGTCACAATTAGAGGGGAAAAAAAATACTGGTCATTCTCCAAATAAGTAAGCATTTGACATTCAATAATAAAAACGTATTTTCCCCCCCATTTCCCCTTCTCCCCGGAGAGATACTTAATTAAAAAACAATCTAATCAAATAAATGACTTTCCACCAATGTGCCGTTGAAAAGCCTTTTCTAATCCCATCCAGTGGGGAATGCTCACAATAAGCTGTCCTTGCTAAACACACTAGCTTCTGGAGATTTAACCGCCAAGCAAGACAAGAACTTTCCCCACGACCTCCCCTACCCCCACCCCTCTCTCCCCCGCAAAAAAAAAAAAAAAAGAAAAAGACTTGATGGGCTAACTCTCGTTGTACATTTTCTTTCTGGGCAGGGATGCTACAACGAGCCCGTTTCTTTTCAAACACATTTTTGACAACAACGCAGGTGCCGGCACATAATTTCCCCGGATGGGCGGATGACTCGTGTCACCCTCGATCAGAACCTGACGTGCCCACAAGCGTGTACTGTCCAGGTGTATTGACCTCCGTCAACCTCCAGCTCTCCTTTCCCTGTTATCTCATCTGTCATGGGTTCTATTTTGCTGACAGACATGAAAAAGAAAGCGTTGCACATACATCAAACAATATTCAACAGTCAAATGGGAGGCTGGCGGAAGCGTAGGAGTTCACGTCTCGCTGCTGCTACAGGCTTTCACTCGCTGCTTTCTTTGGCCTAGTTTCCCAGTTTTTTCCCCCCCCTATTGTTTTTTTTTTTCCTTTCTCCTTCGTCTTGAACAGAAGTTGAGCAGAACACGGTAAAATTACATTTCAGTGGTGCCGTTTCTCATCATAGTGAGTGATCCCCCCCCCCTTTTTTTCCGCCTTTTTCCAACCTGTGCAAAGCAAAGTGCCAATATTTCATAGAAGCCGGGAATATCGCCCAATTAGACAACAA
Source organism: Hippocampus abdominalis (assembly GCA_018466805.1). Lineage (NCBI taxonomy): Eukaryota > Metazoa > Chordata > Actinopteri > Syngnathiformes > Syngnathidae > Hippocampus > Hippocampus abdominalis. The sequence continues at coordinate 14,428,312 of CM031707.1, forward strand.
GGCTGAATAGTTACTGTGAGTCAGAAGCAAGGGATGGATAATAAAACAAAGCCAAAGTGACAGGTGTTAAAAGACAGCAGGTAGAAATACGGAAAAGGGTGTTAAAGAACAAAATATGGGGGGGGATTTCCTTTGTGGAAAAGTGAGTGGAGAAAGAGCTCCGTCATCTAATGCAGCAATAATTGATATGATCAAAAGTGATAGTTTATGTCAGGGGTCGGCAACACGCGGCTCCAGAGCCGCATGCTGCTCTTTAGCGACATCGAGTGGCTCCCTGGAGCTTTATAAAAAATGTTTGAAAATGGAAAAAGATTTTGATAGTCGGTTAATATCGCTCAAATAGATATCAATACATATTGCAGCTCCGAAAAAGGAGAGCTGTGGTGTTGGTTTTTTAAAACGTACACTTTATTTATGCTTTTAACAGTCTCGACAAACACAGACACGTCTGCGTCCGACTGCGTGCCTTCGCTCTTCTCGTTCGACTCAAGAGGCGTTCAAAGACAGCCTCCGAAAAACAGAACTTAATGACCACTTCACTGATATGTAGAAAAGCGAAAATAATGAACCAAAACAAAAAATCAAGAGAGGAAATTACAAAATAAATTCTATGGGGGCGTTTGGGAACACACAACAAAGGAATGAATAACATAAACAATTCTGAGACAGTCCAGTCTCCTACATACATACAGCATGTGTTTCCTTCATTGTAAGTTTTATAGAAGGCGTTTTATTTTTTTTTGCGGCTCCAGACATATTTGTTTTTTGGGTTTTTTTTGTCCTATATGGCTCTTTCAACATTTTGGGTTGCCGACCCCTGGTTTATGTCCACACAGCATCATCGAAGAGGCTTTTTGACATCCAAAGGTCCACCTGGAGATGATGTTTGTATGTTTTGAGATTCGATTTTCACCCCGCTCGCATCCTTTGCCCTTCCTTGTCTTTCCCAGGACGGAGTCGGTGGCTGAAAAGATGCTCACCAACTGGTTCACCTTCCTGCTTTACAAGTTCCTCAAGGTAAAAAAAAAAAATTTTTAAAAAGGGGTCTCTCACACCCACAGGCAAACACACACTAACACGTTTTGGAGTGAATCCGCTTGCAGTTGAGTCGAAAAATCCCCCCCCCCCCTCCCCGTAACACACAGCTGCAGCATTAGATAAGGCGGAGGCCACTGGCTACCTATCGCTTACCTGCGCCTTTCATTCAGTCACTGCCCTTCTCTTCCAAATGGACGAACGGATGGGGTCTGAAGCCGCGTTCAGACGCGCTCGCCCGCGTTGGTGCGACTGCCAAAGCTTTTCAGCGGATTCTCTTCCCGTCCGTCACTTTCATTATTTTAGATCCAGAATTTGTATGTGGCTTTACCTTTGTGAAAATGGGAGTTTGTCTGTCCGTCTCACTTTGAATTCCTCTTGGATTCAGAATCAGAGAGAATTATGGAGGCTTAAATCTCCATTGCCTCCCCGCTACTCTATTCTCTTGCATTGCATATTCAAATATTGCTGCATCTAATCAATCCATCTTAAACTGGCATTTCACTGACCCATTCAAAGCCCACAGGCGTTCCCAACAAAAACAGTTGAGGCTGAGCCAAGACGGCAAGCTTACACATTCAAAATACCCACCAGAAAGGCAAGCCGTGAGTTAAGTGTTTATTTTGGGATGATAAAACGTGAGCGTGAACATGGTTTCAATGAAAAATGGTGCAGAAAAACACTTGGGACTGTCGTTGGCTTTCATAAATTACCGGCCCTTCGTTTGTATAACCTCTCCATGTCAGTGTCTGGCTTTTTGCTGAGGTTCCAACACAGATAATGGCTAAATGCCAAGTGTTGAAGGAAAATTGCAGTTACGGAGGTACTCCTCTATTAGCAAACATCCTGTGCTCAAGTTGCACCGGTTCGTACAAAGCAACAGTGTCAATGTCATTGCACGGTTTTTATATTTCAACATACAGTGAAACTCCTCTACAACGAAATCATGTTTGCAGCAAGAACTTTTTCACAACAGGGTTTTTTTTCACTGTAGCAAATTTGATCTCAGATGTAAACAGACACACACACACACACACACACACACACACATACGTGCACTCTTTATTTTTATTCCAATAGTGCATAAGTATGAGCATACACTTATTTGACACTTAGTCAGTGTAGAAAGAAAAAAAGGAAAGAAATTGCGAAATTTACGATCAGCATTCACTTAGATCAATTTCTTGGATAATGTCTTTTATTTTGCGTCCTTCGTCTTTCATTTTGATCACTTTTACCCTCTCTTCCAGCGTCAGAGCTCTTCTTGTCTTAGCTGCTTGACATCCAAAGGTCCGTTTTGTGTTCATTTTAGCAATGCAACGTTTTTGCTGCGTCTGAAACTAACAATAGCAAATACTTCCTGGACCCGGTGGCTTTTCTTTCCACCATCTCACTGTCTCTAACTCGACCTCCCCTCGGTCGCCACCCAAGACAGCGTTGCTCAGCTGATGTCATGCAATTAACTTTTAGCCAGCCACGGGACGCTTCGTAGTCCTCGATGGCCATAGTTAGCGCGATGGAACTCGCCTTCTCTCTAATTAGCGCTCCAGTTAGCGTAAACTTTTTAGCATGATAACAAGTAAAGCATTCCAGGAAACGTTCGTTTATTTGACTGTCCGTCGAGCCACAAGCAATTTACTCTGAGCAGCTAATCGGATGCATTCCACTCTATCTTCCACGGATCTACACACATAGACAGTGAGGTCCCTCTTGGCCAATCGGAGGCCAGGATGATGCTCGGTAAGCCAATGGCAAGAGAAGCTATGAGAATGTTGCGTTCAGGAAACTCAGAGCTGTGTAAACCAGTGTGGTGGTTGCTTTTGCCATTTCCGAACGAAGCAGTAGAGGTCGCAGTTGGATTAAACTTCGTTGTAGTGAATCTCTCACGAGGCAAGAGCAGAGAAAAATATTTCGTATAGCGTAACAGGGTTCTTTTTCGTTGTATGGGGGGCAGGAGAATGGGAATGGTGTTAATGCATGAAAATTTTTTCACATTAGGGGGTATTTTCGCCCATGTAGGTTTCGTTGTAGAGGAGTATCACTGTAGTGGATTTCAGGTATGTTAACAGGAAGCCATGCCTGAACACAAAATGGCCTTCTTCAATTTGCTCCCCGAAATTCACAAGTGTACATGTTCAGGATGGGCATTCATGAGAGGAGAAACAATCAATTCATCACTTATCATATGTAAAGTGAGAATGTGTGTCTTTGCAGAAAGGTTTCAGTCCGTGGGGTCTGTGTGTACATCGCCAATATATAATTTGGTCCATATTCTTTTCTTTGCAGCGAGCTCCCTTTGTGTTATGGGAATGATGCTCCTCACTGGAGCGAGAGGCGAAAAGCGCGAGAGGCGAAAAGCACAAGAGTGCGCGAGGGAAAACAGAAAGTCGAGTCCCGGCGTCCCATCGCTCGCAGCCCGTTTGACGTGTCTCACACAACAAAGTGCTTCCGCAAGCGTTTTCGCCACTCCGTCATTCACCTTCTCTTCACTTTTCCATCAATTGCCCCTGACTCGCACTTTGACAACTTTCTCTTTTCCTCACCCCACACGCACACTTAAACTAAGGGGGTGGGGGGGGGACACAAGGGAGGTTTTGATTAGTGTCACAAAATAGGGTCTTGTCAGTTTTCTTCAACGAGGGCCAAAACTAATGCCAAGTTTAACACCCGGTACGTTAGCCAAATGCATGACCGCAAATATTTCAGCGTCTGCGCTACTTGTACTTTTATGATGATTTAATTTCATTTTTTTTAATGTCTTGCTGTTGCAGGAGTGTGCTGGTGAGCCGCTCTTCATGCTGTACTGTGCCATGAAGCAGCAAATGGAGAAGGGGCCGATAGATGCGATCACGGGAGAGGCCCGCTACTCCCTCAGCGAGGACAAGCTCATCAGACAGCAGATTGACTACAAGACTTTGGTCAGTGCAAATCACTTGGCAGGGAAGCAGAAGGAAAAGTGTTTATACTGCTTTTTTTTTTTCCATTCTTTAACTAGGTATTGATTTATTGATATGAAGTAGATTTTGACGTATGCTCGGAAAGCTAAATCCGTCTTGTCAGCAGGTCATAATTTGCATGCCTGACAAAGTTCCCCCGCTTTAAATGTTTGCCTCGGACCCCCCCAGACGCTGCACTGTGTCAACCCAGAGAATGAGAACGCTCCCGAGGTGACAGTCAAGAGTCTCAATTGCGACACGGTGACGCAAGTGAAGGAGAAGCTCCTGGATGCCGTGTACAAAGGCACACCCTACTCCCAGAGACCGAAGGCCTCCGATATGGACCTGGGTAAGAAGAAGACTCTTCTGATCCCACCACGGGGAGACTCACTTATTTAAATAAATAAAGAAAGAAAGAAAATAAAAAATAAAGAAAATAAAATCAGATGCTTTGAAATACAACAATTATGTACAGTGATCCCTCGCTCTAACGCGGTTTCCCATATTTTTTTAGTGCAGTTTTTTTTCATGCTTTTAAACAGTGAATTGCGTTCTGCATCCTGATTGGCTAAGGCACTGACCGACGTGAACAGTCTCCGCACCGCGTCTCTGTACAGCTTGCCAATTTTTTGGTCTTTGGTTTCATTGTATCAGTGGCGGATGCTGGTCTGTCAAGGAGGGGAAGCTCAATTTTGGCCTACATCATAAAATGTGTCCGTTTATTTATACGTGAATTCTACTCTCCGTTCCTTTTCAAAAAAATTAACCGGATGCCTTCACCATAAGATCGGTGATTGGCTCATTTCGCTGTCAGACAGATCTCATTGGATGATCTCAGACAGATCATCCAATCATCATGCAGAAAAGCTGAGCTTCTGCACGCCCACTGTCCATAGACTCCCAGAGACGCTGAGCGTCCGACGGGCGGGACAAAACCAGCATTTATCCAACGACTTGTCTCGTTTCAATGCATTGCGACAACCTAACCTGAACTCTCTAGGCGCTCAGAGTCCGCGCGGTCGGCGCTCAGCGTCCACACAGTTTAAAGCACAGTGTCACGTCGTAACCAGTAATAAGAAGCTGATTTGGAACAAAAGTTGAGCGCGTTGTAGCGCATATTTAGTCAATGACATGTCCACACAATTGTACGTACAAACATATCTTTGATCACTTACTTTTTGACATTTTAGGGGAAGCTGAGCTTCCCTTGCAATCTTAGTGCAATCGCCTCTGCATTGTATACATACTTAAGTATTGTATAATAACTGTAAAAACAAAGCTGACTATCAAGGAACAAGTACAACTTTATTGTCAAATTTGAAATTTTGTCCCTCTCACATAAAAAAAAAAATTTTTTTTTTTAAATATAAATCCTACTTCACGGATTTCACTTATCATTGGTTCTTTTTGGAACGTAACCCCCGCGATAAACGAGGGATTACTGTACACCCTTTTGTAAAATTCACGCATTCATGTTTTGGTCCTTTTCTTTATTAACTCATTCACTCCCAAAGACGTTTTTAAACGTCTTTTCAGACTTGGTCTAGAATTGGCTGGCACTGAATGAGTTAATTTTCTTATGCGCTGATGTCCCGTGTGTGTTTTGTGTCCCAGAATGGCGGCAAGGAAGGATGGCTCGCATCATCCTTCAGGATGAAGATGTGACCACGAAGATTGACAATGACTGGAAGAGACTCAACACTCTGGCTCACTACCAGGTACGCTGCCGCTTTGACTCTTCATCGATGAAGTGAAACTTGAAAGTCACTCTGGAACACTCCTCGACCTCAACTGAGGCAAGATGGACCTGTAGTTCTTTAGACGTTGTTCTGGGTTCCTTTGCGACCTCCTGGATGAGTTGTCACTGTGCTTTCGGGGTCATTTCGGGAGGTTGGACACTGCTGAGAACGTTCACTGCTGTTTTGTATTTTATTCATTTGAGGGCGATGGCCTTCCCCGCCGTTCGCTGGAGTCGTAGTTCGGAAATTGGCTCTGTAAATCTTTGCAGACTAAGAGATTTCTCATCTTGTCTTGAATTTCTTTGCATCGAGGCATTTTGTTGCAGCGTTTTGAGAGCTGTTGACTCACTTCATTTTGTCAGACATTAAAGTGATTTCTTGATTGAACAGGGCTCGAGGGTCATCAAGCTTGGGTGTGACCAGTGAAAATTAACTCACCTCTCTAAAAAAAATGTGATTTTCGCCACACGTTATTCATGATATCATTGAGCAAATGGGGGGGAGGGGTACTTTTTTTCCCACAAAGGGCCAGGTAGCTTTGAATAGTTTCGTTTCCCTTCATGAATAAAGTCATCATTTAAAAACTATGTTTATGTTTCCGTTGGCTATTTGCATTTGTTTGCCGATCTTCAACATTAAAGTGAGGAAACAAGAAGAATTCACTTTCTTACGGCTCTCTATCTGACTTGACCCCAAATGTTTTTGTCTACAATAATTACAGGCTTTGACGGGATGTTTTGGGTTTTTTTGCAGTGATAATTGATTTGATCTGTTGTTTCAGGTGACAGATGGCTCGGTGATTGCTCTCGTTCCCAAACAGAACTCTGCTTACAACATCTCCAACTCCTCCACATTCACCAAATCTCTCAGCAGATACGGTACGAGAGAAGGTGTGTGTGTGTGTGTGTGTGTGTTTTTTGTGTGTGTCTGCAAGTCAGTACTAATTTCTTCCTGTAAAAGCAAACTAATCACGCAGCCTTCTTCTCCAACTTTGCAAATCCACTCGCACAATGTCAAAGTGAAATGTATTTAGTTGGGGTTTTCATTTAATTGGACTTACATTTCTCAAGCGTGCCTGAGCCAAGTGAAGGTGCTCCATTTGCGTCAGTTGACGACGTGACACTTTGTCACGACGGCTGCGAAGCAGACCTCTGATCTTCGTTTGTAGCGTTTCCATTTTCTTCTTAACTCATTCACTCCCAAAGACGTTTTTAAAGGTCATTTCAGACTTGGTCCAGAATTGGCTGGTACTGAATGAGTTTGAATAGAATATCGTAGGTCCTCCGTGGTCCAAGGAAGCTCTTGTTAGCGTCAAGAGACCCAATAACACACATGCACCTGATTCTTGACCTGACATTGGCAACCTCTCTATCCTGTCCTATTTTGTCACAGAAATGACAAGCATTAACTCTGAAAGCATTCATGCAAAATGTTAAAAAAAAAGAGGACAGATTGCAGTCCAACAGATTAGGAAGGAAGTGGGAGTTGGAGCGAGTGGGTGACAGATAAATGCATTCTGGGATGAAAGAGTGTGACATGGAAGTAGAAAGAAAGCTGTCATTTTTCACTTGGCGGGTGAGATTTTTGTTTTCTTTCCAGATTCTTTACGTATATTAAATATTTGAAATATTTACTCATGTATGACGACGGGTCTTGACATCTAATGAAAAGCTGCTTTGACGCTGGCCCTTCTGCGACGTTTTCCCCTGCCTGTCTACTCATGTGTAAAAGTACAGATGCGGCGTGGGGGCGTGAAGTCGAACTGCCAATTTTGGTGCCTTCAAATGTGGCATGTCGTCTTTGTGCAAGGAGTGTCAGGAATTTTCACAACCAACACTCTCTGTCCACGGCCCTTTTGTCAGACAGTAATTATCGCTATCCGAGATTCTGGCACTGATGTTGCTTTGCGTTAAAATGATCTGAATGTAGCTGTGTACTTCGGACATGGCAATGTCCCACTTTAGCGAGGTTGGCAAGAAAGCGTGTGTGCAAACTAAGCCCGACCCTCCCCTCGCAGAGAGCATGCTGAGAACAGCCAGCAGTCCAGACAGTTTGCGCTCCCGAACCCCAATGATCACGCCTGACTTGGAGAGCGGCACCAAACTCTGGCATCTGGTCAAGAACCACGACCACTCCGACCAGAGGGAGGGAGACCGAGGGAGCAAGATGGTCTCGGAGATCTACCTGACCCGGCTGCTGGCCACCAAGGTAAGAAGAGGGAGGAGTGGGTCCTCAGCATCACCCTGTTGACCTTTGTTTTGTTTTGGTCTCGGAGCTCATTAACATTGTTGATAACCTTTGCCAAAAAAAAAAGAAAAAAAATGTGTGTCTTAATTAGTAAGCTGACCTTTGACTATTGAGTTGTTTGTTGGCGTTACTGGACTCTCTCTTGGTGGCCTCGGGGCTTAGAGGTCCAGCCCAGGCCTTTACCCTGCAATCATTAGTCTTCAAATTCCTCCACGACCTCCACAATACACTTTCATAATGCACGCGTTCTCACTTGCTGTTCCCCCCCCCCCTCCCCTGAAAGCGGAAGGTTGATGAGCAAAACAGCCGACATCCCTGTGTGTTTCATCCTTGAGTTGTTGCGCTGACAATTTGAATGGCAGCCTGTCATTTTGAAATGTTTTGGGGGAGAACGGGAATGATTTATTTATCTGCAAGTTACTTTCAAATGCAAAATGTGATATATTATCCATCCATCCAATTTCTGCTCCATTTTATCCTCACATGGGTTGCGGGGAGTGCTGGAGCCCCCATCCCAGCTGTCTTCGGGCAGGAGGCGGGGGACACCCTGAACTGGTTGCCAGCCAATGGCAGGGCACACAGAGATGAACAATCATCCGCGCTCACACTCACACTTAGGGACAATTTAGAGTGCCCAACAAGCCTGCCATGCATGTTTTTGGAATGTGGGAGGAAACCAGAGTACCCGGAGAAAACCCACATGGGGGGGGGGGGGGGGGGGGGCATGCAAACTCCACACAGGGAGGCCAGAATCGAATCCTGCACCTCTGCACTGTGAGGTCGACGCGCTAACCATTGGACCACCGGGCCGCCCGGAAACCGGACTAGATTTTTCAAATCAGTCTTTTTTTTTTTTTAACCAACCTTTTTCCAGATGGATCTCATAAAACGGAGCAAAACATCCACAGAGCCAAATTTACAGTAAAAGGAACTGCAAGATCTCCACTTGCGGATGATGTAAAGTTGGCTATTTGGAAACCGTATTTGATTTTTCATATCACAGTCATTTTGTCTACTTAGCCAACCTTTTTCCATTGCCTTTTTCCGGATGGATTTCATAAAACCAAGCAAAACATCTGCAATTCATGCAACTGACAAACTTCCTAACTGCTTCACTATGGCGTTGTTCTAGATTCTGTTGGTGCCACATGACTTCAAGTTCCTTTCTATCGTGACAGCCAAAACTTTCTAACGATACAACTTTCCATCCATCCATTTTTTACGTCAAATGTTGCAGCTGAAATGCGTCGGACATCAAACTCGGATTTAATTCATTGACGTTCCATTCATCCGTTTTCTCACGCGCGTAACCTATTTGCAGTCCCGTCGTTCTGCAAGACGACATAGCACACTCCGGACCGCTCAAAAACAGGAAATCTCATTGTTTCCGCATGAAGTTCAGCAGCCAAAGTTGTGACATGCAAGGTTTCCACTTGGAAGAAGGCTGCACATGTACACAGACGCCATCGACACTTTCCCGCTGCCTGCCAAGAGTGTTATGCGAAGCATTCCTCAGTGACTCATCTCACCCCGATGCTTCCTCTCCCCTGACGTTTCCACTCATTAGCTCCCCGTTCCCATTGTTCACGCAGCACGTTGAACACGATCTGCCTCGCCTCAATCAGGAAGTCATTAACAAGGAAAAGCCCAGGGAAGGCAACGAGGAAGCGCCGCAGTTTGTTCTTACTCATGACATGCCCACAGCTTTTGTGGGTTTAGCACACTGATTGTCGGAAGTCTGGATGCTTTAAAAGAAGCTTTCGTAAGAGGATGTTTGATTACATGTTTTTGTGAAAGCTTGAGGACCCTATCACATCACTTCACTTCAGAGGTACTTTTAATGACTGAAAAAATGATGTGTGTGATGTCATTAAAAAGAGAGAGAGAGAGGTAAAAAGAAAAAAAAATGTCAAACAGCCTTGGGGTGAACTCTCATTGGGAGCCATCTGAATGACTAAAAAGCAGAGTGAGCACTCGGCACGTCACCAAGTCAGGATTGTAAAGGCAAAGCAACGCTCAAACACCTGCCAGTGACAGCCGTCGCCTACAGCTACACCATTAGCCAAGATGTGATGCCTAATTAATGATTGCGGCGCTACCTTTCCTTAATTTCAGCCTAACCATTAGAGTCGTCCGTCACCCATCTGTGTCTCATTTCTCAGTTATCTCAACCCAAACTTTTCCCACTCAGGGCACGCTCCAAAAATTTGTGGACGACCTGTTTGAGACCATCTTCAGCACGGCCCACAGAGGCAGCGCCTTGCCGCTCGCCATCAAGTACATGTTTGACTTCCTGGACGAGCAGGCCGACAAACACTCCATCTCGGACTCGGACGTCCGGCATACTTGGAAGAGCAACTGGTGAGTGTGTGGCGCACCGCACGGAAGGGCCTTCATTGGAGATGCTGTGTCAATAACAATTTTATTTGTGTCGATATTCCCTTGCCTGGAGTGTTTTGGGTGTATCTGTTATTATCATGATGATTATCAGGCATGCTTTGTTGAGCATCGGCATTTTGTTGAGCATCAAACGTTTATCGCTGTTAATGGGGACCAAACGAACGATAAACGAAAATCCTCGAAGTAACGACCAATTAACATTTTTTTTAAGTCCGCAAACGGTCCGCGAGAAGCTGCGAAAGTCAGCAAAACAATAGCGAGTTACATAGAGCAACAAGAAAATTCCCAAAAATATACACTTTTTTTTTATACGTTTAAAAAAAATCTGCGATGCACTGAAGCTGCGATAAACAAACCGTGAAATAGCGAGGGATCACTGTAAATGATGCAAAAAAAAAAGCTCTCTTATGTTTTCCGATATAAGTGCCGAACTCATGTTACCTTGTTGGCACATTTAATGAATGAAATGCTTTAGTTTGGTTTCCTTAAACCTTCAGCAGCTGAGTCCACCTTCATACCGATGCAGCTTTTTCCATTGTGTCTTGTTCCTTCTCCATCCTTGCAGCCTCCCCCTGCGCTTCTGGGTGAATGTGATCAAGAACCCACAGTTTGTCTTCGACATCCACAAGAACAGCATTACAGACGCCTGTTTGTCTGTGGTGGCCCAGACCTTCATGGACTCCTGTTCGACGTCCGAGCATAAATTAGGGAAGGACTCGCCGTCCAACAAGCTGCTTTACGCAAAAGACATCCCCAACTACAAGAACTGGGTGGAGAGGTGTGTATGTCCAAAGCACCCAGCGGGCCTCATTGAGACTTCCTGTCAATGATTGTCGTTGGTGTTCCTCCAGGTACTACTCGGACATCTCCAGGATGTCGGCCATCAGCGACCAGGACATGAGTGCCTACCTGGCCGAGCAGTCGCGGCTGCACGCCAACCAGTTTAACAGCATGTCCGCCCTCCACGAGATCTACTCTTACATCGTCAAGTATAAGGACGAGGTGAGAGCTCGCGTCTAGTTACGGGAGATCAGCTGGAGTGAAGCAGCTTGAACGACGTGAGCTCACCTTTACGCAAAACTGGCTCAAACATTGAGCTTCGCTGCGTACGGCACCGCTTTCGGTTGAAACTTCCCCCCTTAAATGTCAGCTTTGCAGATGTCACTTCTCCCCTTGTAGCTGGCGTATTTTGTAGTAATGACACCAGCTACAAGGGGAGACGTGACATCTGTAAAGCTGACATTTAAGGTTAAGTTTAAACCGAAAGCGGCGCAACACATCAGCCCGGTGGAGTTCATTACATCCCCACCTCGGCACCATCGCCTGATGAAAGGGCAACTCTTTGAAAAGTGACGTTTACTGCTGCAATATTGTGGGAGGCGTCATTTACTTTGGCGCCGCAATTCAAAATGTCAAATGCATATTTGAGACGCATCGATGGGGACGGAGGGGAATACAGTCATACCTCGGTTTTCGTCCATAATCCGTTCCAGGAGGCTGTTCGAAAACCGAAAAAAAAAAATGTAAAAAAAATAAAATACAAATCTTTACTGAACACGTCTGCTCAAAATGGAACGCTACACGAGGAAGCGTCACTTCCTCGTCTACCCGAGGAAGCGTCACTTCCTCGTGTAAGGAAGGCGAGAGGAGTCAAGTGGCGCATTCAAGTGTGCTCAGTTTGGTCGAGAACCGATTTTCGGTCGTAATCCGACGCATTAAAAAAAAATCACAATTTTTGGTCGAAAACCGAATTTGTCGAGAACAGAGACGTTTGAAAACTGAGGTTTGATTGTATGTGCTTATGGTTGTCGTATTATTTGTGTGTGAATACTCCCAAACTCAATGCTAATTTCCTGTAGCATGTCATTTGGATTTTACAGTGCGTTGAGCATTAGCACTGGCAACTCTTTTAAACAAAGCCTTTTTTTTTTAAGCGTGTGTAACTCTCTTTGTTGTGTTTAGTTTTACAGTTAACTCCAACTGCGATGTAATTAAACGGCTTAAAGTATGCTCAGGGACAGCAGAATCCCGCACGCGTCACACACTTGCTACACAACCATGGTGCATTCAAGGGTACTTTCACAACGTCGGTAACTTGCAAACACACCGCACCACTAGGCACATTAATTGTTTTTCTTCGATTATGTATTTAAAGTTTGTGAGAAGCTGAAATGAAAATCACCATGATTTTCGATCATTTGTCCAGCCCCAATATGAAGTTCTGTCGATATTTGAAGTGGAGCGATATCGCTAATTATATGAATGTTTGTACACCCTGATCTCTCTTTTTAAGAGTTTTAGAAGTACAGTCAAACCTCGGTTACATTTTCAAATAGAATCACAGAACGCAGATAAGATGTTCAAACTCATACGGCCTGCTGCTCATTCTCTTCTCTTCACAAGGGCAAGCACTGCTTTCCCAATCCATAAATCAGGGATGAGAGTGGCTAGTGATGAAAAAAGCGGAAGGGGGCGTGACCGGGACGGGGCGGGGCCACTTACAAAAGTGGCACTAAACATGCTGAAGCTGAAGTGTATTCAATTTACACACTACAGTCAAACCTCGGTCTTCGGCCATAATCCGTTCCAGAAGGCTGTACGAAAAACGAATTGTTCTAAAATTGAAACCACGCTCTTTTTAAAATGTTTATTGAACACGTCTGCTCACAATGGAAAGCAACACGAGGAAGCGGCACTTACTCGTCTACCCGAGGAAGCGTCACTTCCTCGTGTAAGGAAGGCAAGAGGAGTCAAATGGTGCATTCAAGTGCGCTCAGTTTGTTCGAGAAATGAAATTTGTTCGTCATCCGAGGCATAAAACACTCGAAATCTTTGGTCGAAAACCGAATTGGACGAGAACTGAGACGTTCGAAAACCAAGGTTTGACTGTAATATGTTTTGCCTTTTCCTTCCATTTCCAACCACACCTCAAGCAACAACAAAAAAATCGGAGCAGTGAAGGGCAAAAAAATTCCGGGTTGGTTGATTTGACATGGGCTGACCCCCTAACGACCGCGCAGCTTGCTTTTCCAAATGCTCCAACCCTTTCTCCCCTTTCTCTATCTTCAGATTTTGTCGGCGCTGGAGCGGGACGAGCAGGCGAGGAGGCAGCGGCTGCGGAGCAAGCTGGAGCAGGTCATCGACACAATGGCCCTGACGAGCTGAGGATCATCCGACGTCGGCGTCCATCCATCTCCCTCGCTCACAGACAACCAACACAAACTGCAAAAGCATCGAAGGCGGTATACTGCAAAACGTCAAGGGGGTCGGCAGAGGTGGGCGGGTCTGTGTATGCCCTTACGTGTGTTCGTGTATGTGTGACTGAGCGGACATTTTCACACGCTGCGTTCATGGAGAAGGTGTCCGTGAGAGCTTTTGGTTCCTGTGGATGTTTTTTTTTGGAAAGAACTCCATGCGGGGGCCTCTCGTGCACAATGGAGAGAAGCTTTGTGGCTCACGTGTCAGGATGTTGGCTTTTTTTTTCTCCCCCCCCCCCCCCCAACCTCCAATTGTTTTGTATAAATGTAATCAACTGCCCACTCTCTGATCTCTTGCCACTTGTATTACTGCTGAATTTGCACAATTTACAGAAACGCTACAAATGAAGAATATATAGATGTTATATATAAATGCAGCGACATTTTTAAAGGTTAGGGAGAGAGCGGTGTTCTTTTTTTTTTTTCTCCCCTTTTTGGTTTTAATCAAGGGACAAGATACAACATTTGATAGTTGAAGTGCAAAGAAAAACGCTCCAAACAAAAACAAAAAAAAAAAAAAAAAAAAAGTCGTACTGTGCCATGTTTCCTTTGAATGTTGTTTAGTGCAAAGACATTTTGTTAGATGGAATGTGCTACCGTATGATTTTTAATATGAACATGCCTTGTGACTGAAATGAAACGTTGGGAGACCGTCAGAAGAAGACAAAAGACAGCGGGCGGTTCGTTTTGGGGTCACGCTGCTGCATCCGCTTCAAAGAGTATTTTTTTGTCAGGGGGCGGGGCGGTGGGAAGGCCAAATACTTTTTGCCTCGCTCCGTTCCACGAAAACGCGAAAAAACGGCACGAAGGAGAACGTTTAGTGACATCGCCGCGAGAGTCGCGGGAGCCCGGTGAGGTCAGGCGGCGCTTAGCTGTCGTGTCGAACAAAGTGGGATGGTGTCTTTCTTAGCCTGAGGCCACATGTTTTATTCATGTTCCAAATGTTGCTGGCTGGACACAGATGTGCCGAACGTATTCTTGTCCGAAGGAGGTCATCATGCTCCTAACCCGCAGCTCTTCTTTGTCAAGCCCGGGCCACCGTCGCCACCAGCGACTTTGAAAGACCAACTCCGCCCCTTGAACCGCGCCGCTCAAGTCGGCTTCTTTTCCGAAATCCAGTTTTGAGTTTGCTTTTTTCTGCTCAGCCAAAACCAAACTGCGGTCTCGACGATGGTTTCATTTGTAAATTGTATACTTTTTTCACGTGTTCATTTTGTAATCGGGTTGTTTTGGGTCCCCCACCCCCCTCCCAATCCCCAACATGTAAATTGTACATTTGATGGTACGCTGAAGGCATAAAAAACAAAAACCCACAAAAAAACAAAACAAAAAAAAAACCCCACACACAAACACAAAAACTACCTTCAGTTAGCTTGAAGGTAAAAAGTACTTGATGGGACCTCAGTGGGGGTCCAAATGATGAGCATCTGTGTCTTTGTGATGGAAATGTGACTCTGCTGCTTTAAAACTCTTGTCATTTGTTTTTCTAGCCCATCTTTTTTGGGGCTGTCATTTAATGCTGATCATAAATGCTGTGGCTCTCCAGTTTATTATTATTTTTTCGGTCCCTTGGTTCAAAGTCAACACACTACTTTGTTTACATGAGCGAGACGTTGTCGGAACTTCAACTGGATACATTTTACCACTTGATTAGTTTACTTGCCACCCGCACGGATTTTGGGAATCCTGTAAAAAAAAAAAAAAAAAATTACAAAAATGTCCGTTTGAGAAACATTATTTCCCATCTGTGAGTAATGCATCACACTCGTGCCACATCCGTACGTTTAGGGCGCCGTTACATGTGAAGGACGAGTACGGATTAGTACAGCGTAGTGTGCAGGTGCCCCACCCCCACCCCCTCCCCGCCCCCCTGCAGAAGCACACCAGACAAAAAAGTGGCGACATGACGAACATTCTGGACTCATTCTCTCTCAGGTTCATGGTCTGTTTGTGTTTTTTTTTTTTTTTTTTTCAATTTCTTTTTCTTCTTCATGCTTCTCGTTGTTAATCAAGTGACAACGGGCGCTTTGAATGAAGCATCAGTCATGTTTGCACTGTCGGGGTTGCTGATAGTGGACTTGTTCAAAATGTGTTTGAAAGCATGTGTGTCACAACAACGTCATGCTTTGGCGGAACACTCCGAAGAAAAAGTCCGATCACCCCACCCACCTCTTTGATTTCCTGCCCCCCCCCTTCCCCAAGTCTTCAAACTGAGCTGCATACCAAGCAAGACAACCAGAAATCCAGTTGAGACCAAGTGGCAAAGGAATTTTAGAAACATTTTTAGTGTCTCAGACTTGAAGCGACTGTCACACGAGTTTGCAGGTGAACATTCATTGTGTAAATATTCTGTTATTTCCTACTTTGCAGATTTACTACTTGTACATAAACACGCATCAAGGAGAGATTAAACATTTTTTGCTAAATAAAAATTGTCTCTTTCTTTTTGAAGGATGAAAATGAGTTCGCGCGACAGACTCGGGTTCGATCAACCTTTGTTTCTTTTAGTTAACAAAACTATTATAGTTTGTTTTATTAACCCTGGAGAACCCATCCATCCATCCATCCATCCATCTTCTACCGCTTATCCGAGGCCGGGTCACGGGGGCAGCAGCTTTAGCAGGGGAGCCCAGACTTCCCTCTCCCTAGCTACTTCTTCCTTCTGACCTTATAAATGATTACGATTCCCCTTACAAAGCAACAAAAACCCGTACAACGGTTTACCACGCATGCGCACATCATGCTTTCAATCCGACCGTACCCAGCAATGAAAAAAAATATACGATTGAGGATTACTTTTGCTGGTTTGCCGTGACAATAGTAGCGATCGACGACGGCATTGTCACTGGCTCCCAGCAGGTGAGACGATCTGGATTTGAGCCAAAATGGTCTTTGTGAGATCGGTTCACAATTGTTTTTTTTTTCCCCCTGTATAAAAGTTGTAATACGCCGTACATGATTTGAAATGATAAAAAAAAAAAACGTATAAAATACGGGTAAAACGTACAAGTTGACAGGTATGAAGTCCGGTCCTTGAGAGCCCCTATCCAGACCATTTTCAATGTCTCCCTCCCTCGACTACCTGATTCAAATGATCAGCTTGTCACCGAGCAGCAGCCTGATAACGATCCATCTCATTGGCAGAAAAGCAGAATTCAACATTTGAGACTGAGAAGTTGAACGTACTTCATAATCCGGTAGCGTGAAAGGATGAATGGTCGAGACTGGAAGTGCAAAGAAGAGCTGCGTCGGTCATCCTTCATCTTCACACGTTACCAGTGAAGAGATGCACACACACGCATGAATGCTTGACCCCTTTATGTGGTCACCCTTTGTGGGGGGGTGGGGGTGGGACAGGACACTTTTCCCCTTGGACACAAGGGTCACTGCGAATCAATGCAAAGTGATTGCCCATGTCCCAGCATGCAACACTGTGCCTCCTGATGGCTGAGACCCAATCGGGCATTAACAAGGCCCTCCATGGGGCATTATATGGGTCACTGAAGAAAGTGATGGCTGGGAAATGATGTTCTGGAGTCTCAGGGTAGTTGAGCATCGGCGTGTTGGACTACGACATGCTGCGTCTTTTTTTTTTGCTTTGGCGCATTATTGTAATGGTGCTGCTTTGTATTATTAATGAATGTAAGCAGCGGCACAGTGCTTGACAGGTTAGCACGTCCGTCTCATAGTTCAGAAGTCTCGGGTCTGATTCCAAGCTTCGGCTTTCCCGTGTGGAGTTAGCATGTTCTTCCCGTGCCCGTGGGGGGGTTGGGAAGTGGTGGCTGAGTATTTCCATCCAATGTATGTCTCAAGCCCCCGCACCCCCACGGCCACTTTTAGGCCTCGTAGCATACGAGGTACCCACTCACGCATTGATCGGACCCTGTTCCTCAATGTCAGAAAGAATCATGTTGCTACGTGAACCTTAGCGCACGTTAGCATCGCGCGCATCCATTAATCTCATCTCCTTAATGGCTGCTCAAATGTAGCTTCAAAGTAGCCAGGAGACACCTTGTTGTCAGCCTGCAGCGTGATGGCTCCCCTCCTCCGTGGTCTTTCCGAGCGTGACCGCCATCATTCATCATTCGAGCACCAACATGTTGAGCTCCCCCAACCATATCGCGCGTATGCCGCTGCCCTCAGCTTCCACGGGCGCTGACATGCAAGACTGGCTGAGGGTTAATAAAAGAGTCAAAAGAGGGAACGAAATTGAGAATATTGCAATCAGCATAAAACACCTTGTCTTATTTTATTTGATTTTTTTCGTCTTCTTGGCCTTCTTAAAATCATTAACCCGCTCCCATCGAGACCGTATAAGACAGCAAATGTTATCGGCAGCACCATGTGTAACCAGTCGAGCTAATTCAATTAAAATTCCATACAAGGAAGAGCGGTGAAATTGCGCGGCGGTTGCGGGAGCCCTGAATGTCGTAACGATCCTGTCAAGAGGGAAATGATCTCGCCGCGCCGACTCTCTGATAAATTCCTTCCCCCTAGCCCAAGATTCGCACTTTCTGGCCTCCCTTCACCTTGCAGTTCATCCACAATGATGTTGCTATTGTGAATAGGGTGATGATTTGTATTTGCCCCCCCACTCCCCTGACCCTTACCCTTTACCCCTTAATCTTGTTGCTGCACAAGATTTTTTTGTTCATTTTTTTTTTTTTTGCGGTGGGTGTTGAAAGAAAAGCATGGCGGAACCAACGCCGCGCCGGATGATGTCTCTGGGCCCTAAAGACAGAGAGGGTGCACTTGTGCTGCTGAGGGGAAGGTGACAGCCATGACTACTTGAAAGGCTGCTACCGGATGGATTAGTGTCAAAGCAGTTTCACTCAAGGTTCTTTTTGATGTGTGCGCGCGTGTAGGACAAGAGCAGGAGCTCATGAGAATTCGCACCCAGGTTTAAACGGCACAGGTTAATATTTTTTTGGGTAATATAAGAGAATGTGAAGACGACGCATTATGAGTCCAAATAGCTGATGTCGTTCTTGACGTCACGATGTTGCGGGAAAAAAGACGTTATTTTGGCAAAGCAAGGAGTAAGAAATACAGATGTGTTAAAATAAAGAGAGACATTTCAGGGGGGGAAACATGCTCAAGTACTCTAAATAGTACATTTTATATTCCTTTTTAGATCTGTCATTTTGATTGGATGAGTAAGATGTGAGAGTGAATATTAGTCTCTGAACTTCCTTTCAGAAAATATTTGGATAATATTTGTTCAAAGGTTAGCTGGGGGGGTTTTTTTCCTTCTTCTGCCTCTCCTTTACAAAAAGACAAAGAAAATGTTCCATCATATCTCATGTATATTTATTGTTAATACAGAGGGGTGGGGGCAACATGCTTCAATTTTAAGACTGCAAAGTGAATCAGACTGATTTTGGAGACTCAAATTCTCCCTAGCAACAAGTGATCACGCAATGTGGAAATAGTAACTCTGAAAATCAGTGCATTATTTCGCTATTGTGTGTTTGTATAAATTAGTGATTGACATGTATGTGATGGGACTGTCGTCGAATGCCACAACACAGCTGCGTGTCAGGTGCGTGACCCACAATGGACACTTCGGGTACTTTAGTTGTTTTGCCAAACGAAAAGCATTTGTGTGATGTGCACACGGCCTGCTTAGGCCGAATGATTTCACGTGGTTGTCATTTTTTCCTTTATTATTTTCCTATTTTATTGCAAATGCTTTGCCAAATTAAGGGCCTATGCAAACTATGCAAGGCTGAGTATGAATTATAAATATTTTTGCCCCAACTGGCCGCTTGCTCGAGGGCCTGAAAATGAGAATTAAGCTTATATGGATAAATGAAATAAACATGAAATTGTTGCAGTCCATGTAAATGTGAATTGAACCTTTTAGTTAATTAGCAATTGAGTGTTATTAAGAAAAGTGACGCCGCTCTGCTCCAGAGGCATTTTTTTGATGCCTAATCGCATTAAAGCACATTTAAGGGGCTAAAAACGTGCAAAACTTTTTCCAACTACAAAATAGACAAGGGGCAGATATTTGATAAGAGCGCTCTAATGAGCTGATTTAATTAGCTGATTTAGCGCGCTTGTTTTTTTGTTGCCCTTGTTTTTCTGTTGCTCTGTATATTTCTTGGGGGTTGGGGGTTAATGACTGAACATAACTGGGCTTTTACAAGACAATTTACTCAATATTTTCCACAAGAGTTCAGAGAAGCTAAGTTTCTCAACTTGTTTCGCAACAAAAGCAACTTTTCTTAGCACGACACATGCTAGCATCTTTTCGGTGGAGCTTTTCAGGATTCAGCAGCGTCAAAGACAGAATTCAAATTTCACGGCTGATCATTTCTGACTGCTTTGTTAATTTCTCCACAGGTAGAAAAACATGGCGCCACAAAATCCCTCATGCGCTCCGCTGACCTTTTTGTTTCCTGATGCGACGTTAGCACACATGACTTGATACACTAGCGGAACCTCAGAGATTGAACACATTCCGTTCTGTGAGTATGGTTGACTTATAATTTGTTCCCATTTCAAAAGCATTTTGTCCCATAAGAGATAATATGAAGTGAATTAATCCGTTCCAGTGTCAAACATAACGCAGTCGGTCAGATGTACCTGTCATGAATTCAGTTCAGCAAGCATAAAAGCAGTAACCCAAAGCAGTGGTAGAAACATAGTACACAAACATGATCACGAAGACAAAGACCAGCCTACGCAAACCTCGCTTAACGCAACGACTCAGTGGCCGCAAGCTAATTCATGTTAGCTTACGCTTCTTTTGATATATTTGGTGGTCAGACTTGGGAGCTGCCCTCTCCGTAATGGGTCCCGTCCCTCCGGGATCTTCCCCGAGTCTGTCCAATTAGCGCCGCCGCCGCCCCCTCACGGACACCCACAAGGCCTTGTGCACAAATACTTTGACGATGTGCGTGCGCTCACTATCGATTGTTGCGTGAATGCACGTAAGGAGGAGGTCAGCGGTTTACACCTCCCACGTGAGACACTGTCAGTCAATTTGATGATGAGTCAAGCAGCCCATGAATCCAGTTTTTTTTTTTTTTTACAATTGTTGCTAATAGCTTCTGGAGTCCGCAGTGGCTTCTTTGCTTCCTCCCACACACGCGCGCACACACACACACACACACACACACACACACACGACGACTGACTTTGATGTCTCCAATTTGATTTTCTGTTATGCGGCTCCACTGAAGCCACGTTGGAAGGTTTCGCTTTCCCTCAGAAAGAAGAAGGAATCAGTTGTGGTCTGTTAAGTTGTGAGGGGCCACAACAAATAGATATCCACATATTTCTTCTTGTTTTTCTCCTGGAAATATTTTCCAATTAACATTTCTAAAAAAAGGAGATAAAATTGCATTGCATGTTCTTGTAAGATAACGCTTGAAAATGGAAATGTTCTCTTCATATTTTCTGAGATTTTTTTTTTTCTTAATGCTAAATCAGACTCCATTATGAATCATCAAGGCTGGTTAACGCTATCACAAAACACCAGATGCTTCCTCAAGTAAAGCCCTCAAACATTTTGCCAAGCGTTCACCGTTTGGCCTGTCGTGCCTTCTTGTATGAGATGAGCAGAGAATGCGCCGCCTCGCAGTGTGTGCATGGCGTGCGTCGTTGTCACTTTGTTGTCGCGGGGACAGAGGGAATTTATCACGGCGCGTCTCCAACACAGCAGCTTGTGATCAAGTGCATTGTGGGATTGAGATAAGGCAAAGGAACTGACATGAGGACCCGTAATTAGTTCAATTAATTAACAGTGGGAAGGAAGCTGTGTGTGTGTGTGTGTGTGTGTGTGTGTGTGTGTGTGTGTGTGTGTGTGTGTGTGTGTGTGTGTACGTATGCACGTACCTATGCATGTTAAAAAGAGAAGAAGAGTAATATGGCAGGTTATATATGTGTATGTGTGTCTTTGCCATTACTTGTTTAGTGTCCCATGATGATGATGTCATCATGAGCGACTCACAGCACGAGGGCAGTAGGAGCTCGCACCTAATGACTCCCTGTGGTTCACTGTGTGTTTATACACGGTTGACATTTGCCAACACACTGTGTCCTGTGCAGCCATCAAAAGAATTGTTTTAATAAGGCGTAGACAACACACGCGCACGCGCGCACACACACACACAGACACACTTGCAGTACACTGTCCACGTAAACTAGACTTCAAACCACTTAAAAAGGTTTTATTCAACTGTAGTTTTACTTAGGCCGGCTCACCATTTTTTTAGGATGTTTAATAATTTTTTTTTTTTTTTTAAATAAGAGATGCAAATAAAGTTTTCCAGATATTTTTTGGACTGATTCAGAATCTGCCCTCGTTTTTTTTTTTTGTCTGCCCTATCAGGTTTTCAAAATAATGATAATTCTGATCGTATTAATAGTCCATCCATCCATTTTCCGAACCGCTTCATCCTCACTAGGGTCGCGGGGGGTGCTGGAGCCTATCCCAGCAGTCTTCGGGCAGTAGGCGGGGGACACCCTGAATTGGTTGCCAGCCAATCGCAGGGCACACAGAGACGTACAACCATCCACGCTCACACTCACACCTAGGGACAATTTAGAGTGCCCAACGAGCCTGCCATGCATGTTTATGGAATGTGGGAGGAAACCGGAGCACCCGGAGAAAACCCACGCAGGCCCGGGGAGAACATGCAAACTCCACACAGGGAGGCCGTAGCTGGGATCGAACCCGGTACCTCTGCACTGTGAAGCCGACGTGCTAACCACTGGACTACCGGGCCGCCCGTATTAATAGTGATAATAATAATGATAAATGTAATATAGTAATATGTTTTCTAATACCGTGATCCCTCATTTATCGTGGGGATTATGTTCCAAAAAGAAACAGTGTAAAGTGAAATCCGTGAAGTCGTGAACTTTATTTTTTTACAGTTATTATACAACACTTAACTATATATACAATGAAATTGGTCCCAATTACAAAAAAACAAACGTTTTCAACAAATAACTATAATAGTTTTTGGAAATACTGTACTGTCGACACGCGGTGCCGCCGACGCGTTCTGATTTAAAGGGTTAAAAGCATTAAAAAACTGCCCCAAAAAAAATCTGTGAAACAGCGAAGCCGCGGAAAGTGAACCGCGTTAGAGCGAGGGATCACTGTATTCACGAATTAAGGGTTATGTTCAGTAACAACGCATGGTAAAATCCGTATTGCGCAAACCTCTAAACAAAATTATTTGCCTTCGTTGTATATCCCAAAATTCATTTGTGTGACATTTTAGGCCATCATCATACTGACCCCGTGACATGACAACAAAACACACCAAAAAGGAAATCGTTTGCAGAGTCTTGTGGAAGCTGTTCAGGTCTTGCATGATGCGATTCAGAAATTCAAACGCATCGATTTTTGCCCGATTTTTATTTCGAGTTTCCCTCAAATTTTAGGTTGCATGGCGGTTAGCGTTGTCCACATTTTTTCTTGGCTGCGGCAGCTGCTCATGCACTTTTGCAGCCCTCCTTCATTCTTCTTTTTGGACTTGTTTTGCTTCGCCGGCCTGCTTTCCTTGATTGCTCAGCGTGCGTCGAGAACACACCAGGTTGATTTTCTTCACAGCAGTCATCGCTGTGAAACGATTGTCCTTCATTCCAGCGCAATGCTTAGGATGAACGCATGTGTAAACAAAATCCATGCTTGCGCTCGGGAGAGCAAATTGCGACAAAGACACGCGAGGGGTAAAAGCACAAAAGTGTTTGCTATTGGCTTCAAGTACGTTCCATCTCACCGTGCACGTTACGTGTGCATATGTTCATCGAGAATTCCATTTTCACAGCAGCAACTGGCTTCTCCTTGGATTGCTCTCAGTGGGTTTGAGGGGGAAAAAAACACGCACACACATATAAGCAAGAAACTGCTGAGGGCCAGGAGACAATATTTCATCGGAGAAATGAAGCGAGCACAGCGGGTGACGCACAAATAGGCAGAGCGTAAAACTTTGAACTACAGAGCTCACGCAGCAGAGAGGACACCTGGTGACTGCGTGTTCTTATTTTTTCTCATTTATTATTATTAATCCGTGCCTCTCGCCTTCATTTCAGTTGTGTTCCAAATGTTTGCTGTCTGGCCCTCCTCCGGCGATTTCCGAGCGAGTGTTGGACTGACAAGAGGAAGTGGGAAGACTGAGAAGAAAACGAGGAGGTGGAGGAAGCCAAAGGTGCGGCGCGGAGGAGCAGAAAGGTGCCTTCAATGTCACGTTACTATGGCAACTAACTTGTCAGACAGCCATTACCGTGGGATTGCTGGAAGAGTGTTGACAGTGATAGCAACAAGTCTGTTAGCACATTTTCACCTTGCACTTGGCACAAAGTGTTTGGCCTGACACTACATCTCCAGAAAGGAAACTCCATGGACGTCAGCTTCTCCAACAGATACTTCCATACAGGTGTTCCATCAGTGGAAGTAAAGGAGGCGACGGGTGTGTCTAATCAGGCGCATGCTAAGGCAGGAGAAGGAGGGCCCACACTGTAGGGGATGGTGTAGTGGTATCGCCAAAATAACGCTTTCTGCTCCCTTTTTCATCGCCTGCACTAGCTAAGCTCTTGTCAAAAACTAGGTCTCCTGCCAGAACCGAGGCCGGACGCAACATGGTGCCTCATTTGCTGCCATGCCTAAATAATTGTCCTGCCGAATGCAATCAAATACATTGACCCACTGTCGGACATTCTCTCTGTGTTTGGCAGAGCACCACAGCTTTGGAAACACAATGGAAGTCAAATTATTCATTGCGGTCCTATTAAAAACACACACACACACACACACACACACACACACACACACACATATATATATATATATATATATATACACGGGCGGCCCGGTAGCCCAGTGGTTAGCACGTCGGCTTCACAGTGCAGAGGTACCGGGTTCGATTCCAGCTCCGGCCTCCCTGTGTGGAGTTTGCATGTTCTCCCCGGGCCTGCGTGGGTTTTCTCCGGGGGCTCCGGTTTCCTCCCACATTCCAAAAACATGCACGGCAGGCTGATTGGATGCTCTAAATTGTCCCTAGGTGTGAGTGTGGGTGTGGATGGTTGTTCGTCTCTGTGTGCCCTGCGATTGGCTGGCAACTGATTCAGGGTGTCCCCTGCCTACTGCCCGGAGACCGCTGGGATAGGCTCCAGCGCCCCCCGCGACCCTAGTGAGGATCAAGCGGTTCGGAAAATGGATGGATGGATGGATATATATACACATATATATATATATATATATATATACACATACACACACTGTGATGGGTAAATGAAGCTTCATGAAGCACTTTCAAACCGATTTGGACATTGCTTCGACATTGGTTTGTATCAAGCCCAATTTGTTCCAGTTTCACTCCACATTTGGAAAATTGCTCTATGACTATCTTCTTTAAATGGTTTGATTTACAAAAGAAATTATAAACATAATCAAATTTTATTTGAGAAACACATGTAAAAAAATAATCCAATTAAAAAAAAAAAAAGAAAAGCTCTCACTGGCAGATGCCCTGCAGACTCAAGTCTTCCACATCCAGAATTTATAATACATCGACAGAGTGTAAATCATACATGCTAATGGAGAAAAAAAACAACCTTTTGTAACAGTGTCACACGTCTGTCTTAGTCATCTTGGGTCATTTGTCATGTCACTTGAATGAATTGTGTTCTATTCTGGCATTTATGGGGCAAGAGCTCATTTGCTGCCATGCCTAAATAAATTGCTTCCGTTTGCTCGTTGGCATGCTCTCTAACTCAACTAAGATTTCTCACTTTTTTCTTCAACTGACTCACAGAATGACCAACGGAGATTTTCACCAGTGTCACCCTTGATGTACCTTCTTCTCACCCAAAGGTAGGCTGACTGAATGAGATCGAGCGCAATAAGAAATGGAAGAATGTTGTCATTTCTCTCTTTTACCAAAGCAGTAAAACGATTATCCGATGACTTACAGCCATGCATACATCTCAACAGAAATAGTTGAATTTTGCAACCCTTGCCCAAGTTTTCACATGCGTCTGTTCCATGTTTGCCTCCCTTTCTTCTCTCTTTGCTTTTTAGCAGCTCTCTGTCACGACTACACTCGAGGTGCATAAATTAGCACACAACAGCCTGTGAAAGTACAAGTTAAGCTAATGCTACGCAATCTCTGCTGAGTGACGTCTCGGGGAAAAAATAAGTTTAGATGTAGCTGAAGGAAGAAAAAAAAATGTGATTATCAAACTAAATTTGGAGTTATTATGTTTTGTGTCACTTCAGCTTTTTTTTTTTTTCTCAGGGACCAAAGTGTTTTGGTGGTGTCACAATCTTTGACAAGTCAGTGCTCTGTACCTTGATTGTTTTCCTTGCTGGCAGATATGACGTTTCTTCTTCCCCATCTAACTCCCACGCAAACTTTTGCTCGAAAGTTTCTTATGTATGCTTTCACTCATGTGTCGGGAGGGCGGGTGGGGGTGGGGGTGGGGGGTGGACGGGGGGGGGGGTGCACTCGTCACAGTCAATTTGATAAAGTTTTACTTTGCCGCACAAGACAGAAGAAGTTTGCGAGTGAGCAGAGTAAAGCAAGCATGTGATGGAAAGGAGGGTGCAGGCAATCATGGACACACACACACACACACACACACACACACACACACACGCTGGCAGTGCGAGATAATTTTGTGTTTTCTTTTCAAAAATGATGATGGATCCCAGCTAAATAAATTTAGGGCTCCTTGTGTGTATCCTGATAAACACTCCAGAATTTCCATTTTAAAATATCCAAAACATTCAAAGCTAAAAACGTTAAGCCCGCAGTCTTGCCTTCAATTTAAATTGCTCCTTCGTTTACAAAACATGTCTGCAATGCTGGTGCAAGCTGCAAAGTTTAGTCAAAGTTGAATGTACAATCATTTCCGATGTCGGTATTATTCATTTGTACATACCTTAAAGATTTCAAGCGGTAAGCTAATGCTGGTTATATAAGAGCAGCTGATTTACGTGTGATCCGATTTGTCGACTCATCGCGACGACTGTCGCTGATAAGTCGACTCGCTAAATTTTTGTGGCAGCCCTAATGCACGCATGCACGCACACACACACACACACACACACACACGCACGCACACACACACACGCACGCACGCACACACACACACACACACACACACACACACACACACACACACACACACACACACACACACACACACACACACACACACACAAGACAGATGTGTCAGTAGCATTCCAATAGCCAGCTGCCTTATCATTGCAGCAGGTCCAATTACACACACTTACACTGAGGCAACACAAATGAGGGCACGCAAGGCAGTTGGGGGTTCTGCTGCCATGCTACTGCTTCCTTCCACCAACAGGGCGGGCGTCGTAATGCAAAGAGACAGATTCAGGTCAGTCACTCACTCTATGCGAGGATGATTCCGGAAGGAGAGAAGATGCTGCATGGAGGCGAGGGACGACGCCAAAGCAGCATCGGCGTCTCAACGTCCTGCAGGAAGATGGGACGCGGTAAACACGGAGAGAGCGGGAGACAGAAAGTGATAAAAAAAAAAATTGTAAAGATGATGGGTGGCCAAGACGCGTCGCCGCCTTAAAAGAATGGAATGAGAAGGAAAGATGCGGAAAAGGACGAGCAGGAGGCAGAGAAAACATTGCGGCCCAATGTAAAAAGGCGTAAGAAGTGTAGACAAAGGGGGATGAGCGTGTAATTGACATGGAGGGAAAGTGACAAGCAGGAAGATGAGAGGGGAGTATTGAACCAACGAGGCCTGTGGGGAGAAGCAGACAGATAAGAGAGAGGACACGTTGTCATACAGGCTGCCATTCAGCACACTCACAAGAATCTTAAATCATTGAACACAATAGCCTGTGTAATGACAAGGGATTGTACTCTGCTCACACATTATTCATATACATAGTGTGTCGGCGTTTGTTTTTTTTTCCTTTCATAGGAGAACACCAACCACACCCAATGCGCTCTTCATCTCTCACAATGATTTTGATGCGTCACCCACTCAAAGGTACGCATTTAAATGAACTTGACGAGAAGGCTTCTTTCACCTCCAGTTGTTGCCGATTTGGTGTACATTTTTCCTTTTTTTTTTCGGAGGCACAAAGCTTCCCCTCCTCTTGTCTTTGTCCTTGTACATGAGAGCGAGATGAGAAGATGAGGAGGAGCGACGAGGGTCAAAGCATCTTATTCTCTGGTGCTTTCGCATGTGAGGATGATGCCGCGTGGCGAAGGGAGGGGGCGCGGGGGTGGGCTTTGTTCAGAAGACAGGTGGAAGAAGAAACCCAAACTCGGCTGCCGGATTCCCAGCAGGAATTCTAATAGCAAAGAGCGTGCAAATATCCTGTGATGGGAAGTAGCCTTCACAACACAAACTTGCGGTTCAACATTTTCCTCAAGGAAGC
Source organism: Hippocampus abdominalis (assembly GCA_018466805.1). NCBI lineage: Eukaryota > Metazoa > Chordata > Actinopteri > Syngnathiformes > Syngnathidae > Hippocampus > Hippocampus abdominalis. The sequence continues at coordinate 14,456,321 of CM031707.1, forward strand.
AACTAGCAGCCACTATTGTGGAGCCCTACTTAAGTTTCTCGACTCATTAAGACACAACAATAGCACAAAAGTCTTGTACAAAATGTGTCAGGACACCTGTGGCTTCAAAACAAACTCATTTTGACTTGACTCGAAGCTTTACTCTTTATTTCGAAGGCATTTGTCAACCAAGTCATCATTTGACAGGCCACCTTACATAAACCGAGAAGGATGTGAAGATTGACAAGCAGTCATTTCCCAGTGTTTATCCAAGATTAGGCAAGACACACGCAGCCTGCTACGTTCTTCGATCCACCCCAACAAGCAGAGCACGCCTTGTGCAAAGCGCAGTAGAACTGTGCGCATGGGTGGTGGAGTTTTGTTTCTTTTGGTATTTTGTTCGACGAATGCAAATTTACAGTCAAAGGAACTGCAAGATCTCCACTTGCAGATGATGTCAAGTTAGCTGCCATAAAGTGGCTTTTTGGAAACCGGATTTCATTCATTCATTCATTTTCCCATCCGCTTATCCTCACAAGGGTCGCGGGGGGTGCTGGAGCCTATCCCAGCTGTCTTCGGGCAGTAGGCAGGGGACACCCTGAACCGGTTGCCAGCCAATCGCAGGGCACACAGAGACGAACTACCATCCACACTCACACTCACACCTAGGGGCAATTTGAGTGTCCAATCAGCCTGCCATGCATGTTTTTTAAATGTGGGAGGAAACCGGAGTACCCGGAGAAAACCGACGCAGGCCCAGGGAGAACATGCAAACTCCACACAGGGAGGCAGGAGCTGGAATTGAACCTCTGCACTGTGAGGTCGACGCGCTAACCACTGGATCACCGGGCCGCCCGGAAATCGGATTTGATTTTTCAAATCTGTCAATTTTTTTAACCAACCTTTTTCACATGGATCTCATAAAACGGAGTCAAACATCCTCAGAGCCATATTTACAGTAAAAGGAACTGCAAGATCTCCACTTGCGGATGATGTAGCGTTGGCTGCTCTAAAGTTGGCTATTTGGAAACCGGATTTGATTTTTCATATCACAGTCATTTTGTCTACTTAACTAACCTTTTTCCATTGCCTTTTTTCAGATGGATTTCATAAAACCAAGCAAAACATCTGCAATTCATCCAACTGACAAACTTCCTAACTGCTTTACAATGGCGTTTAAGTTCCTTTTAAGTTCCTTTCTTTCTTCACAGCCTTTGCAGTTGTCCCAGTGACATGATGCCGTCAACGAACTGAATAGTTTGATATGCGTCGCAGTGCACAAAAAGCCAGAAGTGGGAGGAAAAGTCACAATACAAAATGTTATATGATTAAATCAAAAACAATTCTATTCAGGTCAGTCAACTAGTTGCTCATTGTTCTCAAATCTTTTGTTGCGTCTCCCCCATCGCTTGAATAAGTCTCTGTGTGCGGAAAGATGCACACACAAACGTTGACGTTTTCAGGTTTTCCTCTCCTCCTCTGCTTGTGGTGAAGTCTTCAACATGACTCGTGACATGACATCAACGACTTTGGAGCCAATTATGTCAGCGCAGCACGGCGGAGTGCAACTCGCAAACCTGAGAACAGACTCGAGTTCAGTCAGAGTCATCTTTCTTCATGCTTGAAATGTGCATACTTCCTTTTTTTTCCCCCTGCTGAGGCAGGAGGGAAGAACGGCGTGTCCTTACAGAGTGTCTCTCGATGTCTGCCGGGAATTCCGAGCAGTCACTGTGTGCATGTTGCATGTCCAATATCTTTGTTTGATTTTCTAGTTTTCATCCACTGTTGCATAACGGAAGACTTGTTTGCCAAGTACTTGGGGAAGATTTTTTTTTTTTTCTCGCACATTCTGGGAGCATATTTGTCAGTTTTCTCCTCTGTGCCAGGCTCAGCATTAATGCTGATTGTTTCATTTATTTGACATTGTTAACAACCTCCTTTTCCTCTTCGTAGGGCTTTGTTGTTACAGCTTGTTACATTGCTGGCCAGACAAGAAATGTAACCGAAAACTAGCCGCAGTATTTGAAACAATATCGCTCACACACACGCGCGCACACACACACTGTATTGTACTGTATTGTACTGTTGGCAGTTAGGATCTGCAGTTGTTATTTGACATAAATTAAAAAGATGTAAGACAGCCGCCTGGCTTCAGAATTATGTTTTATAAAGGTTAATGAGTTAAAAATAACAATAACATGTGTGCTTATTTATTTGTTTGTTTTTTTTGAACAAAGGGAAAAGTGTTACCAGTCCAAAACCCACCGAGGATCACAAGAAACAAAACAGTGACATGGGTTCATCTGCTCGACTGAAGAACTTTTTGGTCTATTTGGAGAAAGCAACTTAAAAAAAGATTTAAGTCTACTTTGTTACTTTGAAATCTTTAATTAGGCTGCTGATGGGGTTTTTTTCTATCATCAAACACCTCCCCCTAAATGAACCAGCATTTGATGCGAACTCAAATTAGATTCTTAAAAGCGTTGTTTTCATTAAGCAGCTCGAAAGCACTCAGGAAGAGCAGAGCACTCGAACAAAGTTGAACTGTTAACAAAAAAAAGGGGGGGGGGTTGGTGGGGAGAATATACAGCAGAAAGTGTAAGTACGGATAATTTGGTCTCGCTTTTACAATCATTGCCTTCTTTTCACAGTTCTGTGACACAAACGTTAAGTGCAAGGTGCATGTGAAGCCCTTTGAGACTTGTCTGTGATTAATACCTGCAAAATAAATCTGACTTGACTTGGTCACTACATAAATTGAAGACTGAGGATGTGTCCGAATTTCCACACCATCCTCTACATTGGACACTGTACTGTATAGGGGTCACTCCATGTGGTAGGTGTGGTGTGGTAGGTGTGTCTGAAAAAAAGGAGCGAGTGAATGACAGCACAAGTAACCAGAGATTTATAAATTATTTCAAATTATATTTTGGATTTTTGTATTATTATTTCACAAATACAAACAAAATAGAAAAATTCTCCCGTGGCGCGAGCAACAAAGTCATGGAGTCACTATACACGACAGAAATGATTTATTTGATGTCATTGAAAATAAGTATGACATCAATAAAATACAATTTAAAATTAATATTTGTTATTGACAATAATTAGTCAGAGATCTTAATGCGCCAAAGTGGTACGGTGGTCACGTGATATGTGATGAGGAGCAAGTAGTTAGCTGAGGAAATTAATATGTTGGTTACTCGTGTGGGATTATATAATGAACGTGAGGTTAGGGCAGAGGTCGGCAACCCAAAATGTTGACAAAAAAACCCAAAAAACAAATATGTCTGTTGCCGCAAAAAAAAAAAGCCTTCTATAAAACTTGCAATGAAGGAAACACATGCTGGATGTATGTCTCAGAATTGTTTATGTTATTCATTCCTTTGTTGTGCATTCATTAACGCCCCCATAGAATTTATTTTGTAATTTCCTCGCTTGGTTTTTTGTTTTGGTGCATTATTTTCGCTTTTCTTAGTGTCAGTGAAGTGATCATTAATTTCCGTTTTTTCGGAGGCTGTCTTTGAACGCCTCTCGAGTCAACGAGAAGAGAGAAGGCACAGAGTCGGACGCAGACGTGTCTGTGTTTGTCGAGACTGTTAAAAGCATAAATAAAGTGTACATTTGAAAAAAAACAACACTACAGCTCTCCTTTTTCGGAGCTGCAACATGTATCTATATCTATTTGAGCTATATTAGCCTACTATCAAAATCTTTTACCATTTTCACACATTTTTTATAAAGCTGCAGGGAGCTACTAGATGTCGCTAAAGAGCCGCATGCGGCTCTGGAGCCGCGTGTTGCCGACCCCCGGGTTAGGGGGACGTTCATACACAGCCTTTGTTGTTCTTATGTGAGTGTATTGTTATAATATAAACTGATAAGAATGATCAAATGGAACCGCACAGGTATTCCAACCATGCATTGTCTACTCTTTGTCCTTTTCGGGATCACAGATAAGCTGGATCTTATCCAAGATGACTTTTGGCCAGAGGCAGAGCACACTGAGACAGCCAAATCGGAGGGCAACTGTTAATAAACAACCAATTTGTAGTCTATATGTTGTTATATGCATTTGGTGATTGAAGAGAAAATCTAGAAGCTAAAAAAACTATTGTTTTAGTTCATTTGGGAGAAATAGTTCAGCAACCCTGTACGGAGGGATTTGGACTTTAAAGGTCCCATTGCACCGCATCATGTGCCAGAGGCGTCAAACACTCACACACACACATACACAGCACATTTCTTTATTTGTGAGTGGTCATGTCACTGTGGATGAAGATGTGACTTCTGGCTTTTTGACCAGCAGGAAGGAGGATGAGTGAAAAGGATGGGCGCGAGAGATGAAGAGATGTTGTGATGAATTGTCCGGCCTGGAAAGAACACATCTTGGACACAGAGAAGAGGAATGAGGTCATTATCTCTGTCCTCACCTGTGGCCTCCAATCTAGACACAAAAAACGAACACACACACACACACACACACACATCAACTTGGTGTCTCGTCGCCATATTTCTTCTTTACACTCCCAGACAACAACTTTGTCCTGCCAGCGTGCAAACGATCACAAATCTTTGTCTCCTTGTCAGTCCGACACTATTCAGAATGTCCGGACTCCTCCCTTTCTGTCACGTTTTGCTCCAGAAGGAATCCACAGCAATTTCGCCACTTCTGGCATGACAATTATATTCGCTTGTACCAATTCCGTTTCCAGACCCATTACTGTTCAATTTCTGTCCCCTCCACCCCTCAGCTCCGATTTTCCCCACAGTAAGCTGTAATCACCTCCACTGGACCATGATCACCCCTCTTCTTTGCCACCCCCCCTCCCCCACCTTTGACCAAGAGGATCACGCCTCTTGAGGCAGCAGAGCAGAGAAATTGCCTGTTATCAAGGGTCGATTTTTCATGCGCTTGTAAATTGCTTTGTATTGACACTCTGTCAGAGTGGGGTCGTCACAGCGGCCCCGGGCCACTCGCCACTTCACGGCCGAGCCGTTGATCGCGGCTTGCTTCCGCCAGAATAGAGCGGGTCATGCGGGGTGGGGGGCGGGCTGGTGCTGTGTTTGATTCGAGTGTGTGTCCAAGTGCGCACCTCCAAATCATAAATTACTTTTGAGATTGGAAGAGGTTCTGATACATCTCAGGGTATGTCTGGTACGCTACGCCGAAATTAGCAGTCGTCCAGGTCTTGGAAGTCAACAAAAAGGAATTGGAGACAACTTGACCTCTTCATGAGGCTTCAGACTTCACCCGCAGGCAAGGGGGTGGGTTTTGATACTTCATCTGTTCGTGCTTAATTACACCCCTAAATATCACAACTACAATGGAATTTTTTTTAAAAAGCACATTTGAGGGAGAGTGCAATCATTTTTCAGTAAATTAAACTCATAGATTACTGGTAGTTTAATTTATTTATTGTTTTAATGAAAAAATGGTTTCAGCAAGTAACCAAAAGGCCTGTTGTACGCCATCTGTCCCCCCCAAAACTAAATTTGCTCCTCGCGACGGCGATGTTGCCGGCGTCAACGATTTAAAATCGCTTTTTAAAATCGCATATTCAGTTTAAATTCATTTCCCCTTTTTTTTATTTATAATTTTATCTGTGGTTTTATTGTTCTTGTTTTGATTGTAAAGTGTCCTTGAGTGTTTTGAGAGGCGCTTATAAATGAAATGTATTATGATTTATTATTATTATTCAATGGAAGGTGCACTAAAAGGGAGTCAAATGTAAGAACTTGAAGAGATAAGAGAGACGAAATATGAGTTGGGGTGGGGGGGGGGGGGCACATAGTTGAAGGTTGATGATGGCCCAACTCGCTTTGATTGTGAGATGGTTATTCAAGGAGGGCTGGACAACCTTCACAGTGCAAATTTGTGGGGCAGAGGCCTGGATAAAGCTAATACTTTTCTCGGGTACGTTTTTTTCCGTAATAGAGGAGAGAAAATCTTTCAACGCCACACCAGGGGTTACAACTGATTTCTAAAATGTCATGAATCCATATTTTGTGGAGGGTCCATTTTGTTTTTTGTTTTTTCAGGTCGAGGGCGACCACAATTTAGCATTTTCGGACTGGGCCAGGACAGCCCCGTTTTTGCCAGGAGGTAAGGGAAACCTACCAAACACACACCAGCATGGCCAGCATGAAAAACAAACCATGGATTCCATTTTTTTGGGGAAGCTAATTAGTTCTGTGCAAAGTCGTCTTTCTGGAACATTTTCCAAATGGTTTGACTCTGAGCTTTTTCACAATTACGCATTTCGGTGTGCTTTTCACTTGCTCTCTTGGGGAGATTAATTTGGAAAATGGCTATTTTGCATGTTCCTCTTGATGAACTCCTTCAATGTTTTAATGACTTCTGTGTTTTCTCCTGCTTTCGAGCACAGTCTGCCACAAAAGAACCAATTGGAAAAAAAAAAAACCATCAGCTCCGTGTGTCCAGGAAACTACAGTTTATTGGCTCAGCAACACTTCAGCAATCGATCAACACTTGAAACATACATCCGTCCGTTCTCTTTTCAGCTCATTCTTTTCATGAGCCTTTCCCAGTTAATGGTAAATAAATGTGGCTTGCACCCTGGATAAATGATCAGGTGGTCACAGGACTGACACAAAGAGGAACACTTAAAAGCCATTTCGTGCTAATGAACTTCACTTACGGTAAATGTTTTTTTTTTTTTTGTAATGTGTGAGGAAGCCAGAAAAAAGAACCACAAGAAGAACATCTAAATTCCACATAAATGCAGTACAGTACGTCTAAGCCTAGCCTGAAGCTAGCCTTAGCCTAGCTGAATATGATATTTAGAAAGCCCACTACGATGTCTGTTGCTTCATTTTAAGTACCGGTAGCTACATTTCTTCAAAGCTAAGAGATCCAAAAGAATTCAAACGGGGATGAGTGGGTGTCGGCAGACAGAATGTATTCATGTTTTGTTGCAGCCATTGGCTTGGATGTGGTGCCATCTCACTGGCACACTGTGGAAATGTCCGTGTTTCACACCCACTCTCTTGGTAATATGGCACAATGTAGACCGCGCTGGCACACATCCCATGCCAAGTTCTTTCCTGGTGAAAAAAAAAAAAATGCAGCCAAAAGAGGATGGGCAGAGGCAGAGGAGGAAAGAAGGTGCTGAGCAGAGATAGACGACTGTGAAAGGCAGTGTAGAAAATGATGGACGATGATTATTGAATCCAATGAGGTTTTAAAGAGCAGGGGGGGAGGCAGGGGGAGCGGCTTCGAGTGAGTCCAGATGCAGTGTGAAAAAGGACAGAGGAGAAGACGGACTGATAAATGGCCAGAGAGAAAAGAGGAATGCCTGTGAGACTTTCCTTTCTTCCTTCTGTCCCCTCCAAAGTCGAGCCAAGCCGACCCCTCCAGCCCCCCCTCTCTCCACTCTCCACTCCGATAGCCCCACCTGCTTTCCCTTCCGTCCTCATAATGTCCTCTCGCTATCGTCCTCCCCTACCCACAGCTGCTCACTGTGCATTCACATACTCCTCCGGCACATCCCAAAGAAGCCCTTCAAGATAATGTTACTGCACACTAAGGCCACATTGGGCAAGACACTCCACCTGAAAATGCACCCAATTTATTAATGACACTTGTAAAGTGGCGCAGCAGCTGATTTTAGCGTTACTGCCTCTGATCAAAAGCTTATACAGTCAAACCTCGGTTTTCGGACGTCTCGGTTCTCGTACAATTCGGTTTTTGAACTAAAATGTCGAGTTTTTTATGCCTCGGATGACGAACTAATTTCGGTTCTCGAACTAACTGAGCGCACTTGAATGCGTCACTTCACTCCTCTCGGCTTCGCTAGCTCGTGTAGCAACGCTACCTCGTGTAGCTTCGCGAGGTAGCGAAGCCGAGAGGAGGTAGCAAAGCCGAGAGGAGTGAAGTGACTCTCCCTCCTGTCGCCGCGCTCCCTCGTGTCGCGTCGCTACACAGGAAGCGACCATTGTGAGCAGACGTTTTTGTATTGTTCAATAAAAAATAGCAGACGTGTTTGGTGAGACGCTTCTGTTAGCGCGAGTGAAATCCCCCTCTTTTCATAATGGTTTGCCCTGGCAGCACAGGGGAGGGGGTGGGGGCGCGCGTTTGTTTACATTTCAATGCAGCGGCACATAATGAACACTCTGGTGTCCGGTGTCTCATTATTATGCAATAATCGTACAGAAACGGCTTGTGAGCAGACGAGTTTGTATTGTTTGATTAAGATTTTTTTTTTTAAAGCAGACGTGTTTGGTGAGAACTACGTTATATTGGACTGTTATTTTTGCATCGTGTATCAGCCCCTAATCATGGCACCAAAGAAAGCAAGTGGAAGTGGTGAACCTGGTGAAGAAAAGAGGAAAATAGGGTGCAAAACTATAGAATTTAAGAAAGATTTAATCGCAAAATATGAGTCAGGTGTGCGTGTGTCTGTGTTGGCGAAGGAGTTCGGGATGCCGAAATGCCCCGCCTACTGCCTGCTGACAGCTGGGAGAGGCGCACGCCCCACGGCAGGTAGAGAGAGAGATGTTCCTTCAATTTTTATGTTACGATGTTAATGTTAAAATTGGTCATCTCCCATTACATTTGTACAGTTTATGGTGTGAAGTTGTAAAAATAAGTGGTTTTAAAAAGTTGTTTTCTTGACTTGGAACGGATTAAAACATTTTACATTGATTTCAATGGGAAACATGGTTTCGGTTTCCGAACAATTCGGTTTCCGAACAGTCTTCTGGAACGGATTAAGTACGAAAACCGAGGTTTGACTGTAGATGCACGAAAATTAACCGGACTAGAATTTGGACAATATACGGAAGAATTCCGACATTGCATTTTTAAAGGTTTTTATTGGTAATAGTTTAATAATTTCGATCTTTCACTGCCGCACTTTTTTGAGAGTCTACTAATCATCATTGGTGAGAACATTTTTCAGTTCACAAAGGGACCAGAAAAACACTTCTCCGCTTTGTGTTGTAGTGCAGTCTGAGAGAGAACCTAATGTGTTTTTAAAAAAATGCATTTTGCATGGCAAAGCCTTGTCAGACACTGAAAATAAATGATTTTAAAACCAGTACTGTACATAACAATTTCTGGGTAATGAACTTTTAAGAAACTCCAACTGTTATCTCTCACTCGCACTTGTGGCCACAAAATTTACAGTATACAGTCAAACCTCGGTTTTGTAACGTCTCGGTTCTCGACCAATTTGGTTTTCGAACAAAGATTTCGATTTATTTATGTCTCGGATGACGAAGAAATTTCGGTTCTCGAACAAACTGAGTGCACTTGAATGCACCATTTGACTCCTCCCACCTTCCTTACACGAGGAAGTGACGCTTCCTCGTGTTGCTTTCCATTGTGAGCAGACGTGTTCGGTAAACATTCTTATTTTAAAAAGAGTGTGGTTTTGGTTTTCAAACAATTTCGGTTTTCGAACAGCCTTCTGGAACGAATTATGGACGAAAACCGAGGTTTGACTGTATTTGCCGCGTGGATTCACTGTACCATAGACGTTATTTTGTTTCTGGTCTTCTCATATAGACTTGCTCCATGGAGACAAGGAACTAGGTTATAAAATAAAATGAAATAAAGAAAGAAATAAACTAGCGTGATGATGTTACAGATGCCAACTTGTGATGTGCGATGCTACTCTCCGCAAAGCTCCACTCATCAGGCTTTTAAAATTCGAACCAGTGACACTTTGGCAGGGTGGGTGCGGAGCCATAATGTGGCTTGATAGCGCAGGATCGCCACGGTTACACTGACACCACATTCAAAAACATGTTGATCATACGTGCAGTTTGGAGGTTGCGAGAAGAAAGGTCAACAAGATTTTCACTTGTACGCCGCGTTACCAATGACGGCCACGGTTCTCTGAGTCGAGGGCTTCATCTTGATTTAATGGAGTACAGTAAGTGAAGATGAGAATTGGGATTATTATGAGAGTAAAGATAAAAAGGTTCCAGAAGACCTGGAGGGGTCGAGTTTAAAAGGTTGTTGCTTAACTGTGCGTTATATTGCTCATATTGTTCTATTATATGACGCAGAGCAGATGTTAGTTGATGCTGCCAATTCACAATTACTCACACATTAGGTGACTTGGCAGACAAATTAGTTTTACATCAGACAGTTTACAACAAAAGGGGCGGAGAGATCCCAAAGCAAACTCGATACGAAAATGCCTATCAAAAAATAAAATGTAATATACTAGACAACATGATATTGTAAAAGGCATCAACAAATGACAAAACCTTTGTCATGTTGCCACAATAGAATAATCGTCAACATTAAAAATATCCAGTCACGAGATGGAAAGAGGCAGGGGAGGAAAGGAGAGACGATTTCAAATACATACAACAGATACGCAGAGTCCAACCCACACAATGAATGAAAAATGCAAAACCACAAAAACCACAAACGAGAACGAAAGAGACCTATGAGCAAAAATGACAAGTACAGTACACTGAAATTTGATGTCGATTGATAGTCTACTTAAAAAATGTATCTGGATCCAGATGATTTTATTTTGTGCAACCACTTGACGAAATGAAACGTAGTAAAATTCAACGCAGCTTTTTTTTCATTGTACAAAGGAGGAATAACAAAAGGACCCGACCTGGAATATCAAGAAAAACAAGACCGGGGGGTAGCAAAGCGAATAATATGTCTCCTTTGCGCCTCTGTTGCCCCTGTCAACCAACTAATTTGTGGGTCAACAGCAGGTGTGCCGCATGAGAATCCAACCGCCAACACTCACCAAAGTCCAAACACAAAGTAAAAAATGTCACTTGGCCACAAAAGCCGACATGACTACATTCCGTTTGGATTGATCTGTTTTCTAACCTTTTGTGGTCCACCTTATAACACAAAAATCACAATCCTTATTCGCCTCCCTTCAAGGTACCTTACCGAGCCCACATCAGATCAGGTTGCAGGAAGCATCTTCGGTCTTTCGGTAAACTTCCTTCATAAAGCTTCTCTGCGTGGCATTGAAAAATAAATATGTAGACACCCCCTACTTGCAACAACTCGAATATTATGATCACGACTTTATGCCACATCCTGACTTTGATGAACACAATGCTTGGAGCGCGAGTACGAACAAAGGCGCTTCATTGCAGCTCCATAATTTCACGCACAGACGGACACACACAAAGGCGACGGTCACAAAGCCGCGCTTCTGCGAGGAAGGCAAACATCTTACGAAAGGACACATAATCCAATCTGTTTGGGGAGTAAAGAATATTGCTGACGTGTGGCTGAAAAAAAAAAACATCTCGACGAGAAGACATGACAAAAGTAGCACGGTGATTAAATGACAAAAAATCATTTCTTCAACGACATTCGATAGCGATGACTTCAGATTCAATTCGTGTCTTTCCCAACAAAGGGCTAATACGTAAACACGCCAATATGATTAGACCGTTGGCTCATACAACATCATCTCCATGTCAGCCAAGACGCCAATGAACGCTGTAAAACATAAGCCGTAAATACACACTCACACACACGTGGCCCTTATGATTTATTTATTTCTATTTTCATTGCTTATGGATGCAGAAAGAAGGGGTGCTGAGGGACCGAGAAGAGGTGGCGGAGAAGCATGTTTTGGAACAGGTTGCCGATGATCACAGAGTCTCGGGGCCACTCTTAATGACTTATTCATGGACCCTTCTGGCCCCTCACGGGCCCCTGGGAACGCCGCAGATCCAACAGATGCAAGCGGGAAAGAGAGGATGGGGTGGCAAGAGATGCAAAGGAAGCCAGCCTGTAAAAGGGGCAAAGAGGAGCCAGACAAAGTCAGAGGACAGTGACAGTGGGAGCAGCTTTGCATCAAAAAGTAGGAAGACAACAGCCGAGTTGAGTCGTAACCTTCTTGCCTGCGAGTTAGTGGAGGGAGCACAAAGACTTCCGGGCCGGTTGAGCAGGTGACGGACCGTTGACTCGTATTATCACGCTCATCTGGAGCTGCACTGAAGAAGAAAGGAACGTGACTTTTGGATGGCGGAACCAGGTGGATCTGGTTTTTATCGAGTCCAGATGCAGAGAGTCCAGATGTGAGCGACACAAAATAAAGCCGTCCAGAATTTAGCTTAAGGCAGTGGTGTCAAACTCAAGGCCTGGGGGCCTGATCCGGTCCACCAGGTCCTTTTATATGGCCCGCGAAAGCAAATCATGTGTGTCAACTTGCTAAAATCTGTACCAAATTGTCAAGTGTAACAAATAACGTTGAGATTTTGCAATCATTTTTTTCCCCGCTGTTTACACTCACTTGAACAATAATTGAACAAACAATGATAATGGACTTCACTGATTTCAAAACTAGTAATCTATTAATTTGTTGTGTGCAAGTACAGTCAAACCTCGGTTTTCGTCCATAATCCGTTCCAGAAGGCTGTTCGAAAACCGAAATTGTTCGAAAACCGAAACCACGCTCTTTTTAAAATAAAAATGTTTATACAACACGTCTGCTCACAATGAACAGCAACACAAGGAAGCGTCACTTCCTCGTGTAAGGAAGGCGAGAGGAGTCAAATGGTGCATTCAAGTGCGCTCAGTTTGTTCGAGAACCGAAATTTGTTCGTCATCCGAGGCATAAAATCTCGAAATTTTTGGTCGAAAACCGAATTGGTCGAGAACCGAGACGTTCGAAACCCGAGGTTTGACTGTAATCATTTTGTGGTTACACAGTCATAACAGCCCTCTGATGCAACTCCAAATTGGCCCGCGACTACGTAAAATGAGTTTGACATCCCTGTCTTAACGGGAAGAATAGTTTTAAAAGGCCCAAATAGACTGATGGGGGCTGCGCACAGGAGAAACCCTCTTTGTGATACAACCTTTCACATGGACACTGTTTTTGCATAAATCCCTTCCCCATACTTTCCCTATGAACTGAAAATAACATAAATACTCTTTGATCCGATTGACAGACAACTCGAAACGGTGACAGCTACGTTTGAAATATTGATCACCCTTTTTTTTTTAGATTCCTTCGCCTCTGTTTTTAAGAAAAAGGCAACCTGGAAAGGATTGATGAGAATCGAGGCTGCCTCACCTCCTTCCGGAATTTCAGACCTTGTGATGTTTTTTGCACTTTTTTTTTTTTTTGTTCAAACACTTGTTTACAAGGCTCCACTCGTACAATACCTCAGGTTGTTTATCTGAAATCTCTGTCTCCATCAAAGTTGTGTTCAAAGAGAAGATAAGGGCTGCGCAAATCCTTGTTAACCCGCCAGCGCAACACTTCACAGAAATTTACGTGTGCCTCATGTAAAAAAATGAAGGTAGTAGCAGCAGCAGATGTGTTGACGGGGTGGCAGATAGCCACAAATAAGTGCGAGCCTTTTGTTTTGTTTTTTTGTTTTAATTGCTGAAGGGCGGGGCAAAATTTCGAATGAGCTTCTATTTTCAGTGACAGATTGCGTCAGATGAAACGCGGCGGACTGGCTTCCGCTCCGATCTCGACTCGTCGTTTTTTGCATAATTGATGGGACCGTTGCCGGTTTTGCAAATTGTTTCGTTTTGACCTAAAGTCTCGTCGGGTTTCATCGTTTGTGGCGGGGTACTCTTTCATTGGTTCTATCGGTATGTGGATGAAGCACAATGGTTTTTAAAAGATACTTTTATTCAAAGGTATTCATCGCTGCACTTACTATGGTATTATTACCGTGCTGTGAGACAACGCCGAATGGATGTGGTTGGGCAAGCGGCAGTTGCATGATGCGAGATGCTAACGGGCCTGTTTATCTGGATGACCTCGCCGGGCAGTTACTTCTGAGACGCAGCCATCAGTTTGAATTTCAACTACCTCATTGCGCGCACGGTTTTATTGAATTGTCTCGTGTCTATTAAAGGGTTCAAAAGAAAGGAAAAATCCAGTGACATTGATCATACCATGAGACAAAAAGACTGTTCATATAGCGTATGCTCTATCTAGCCGCCTTCTACGCCCTCACCTTTGCCTCCGAGAAGCAACTTTGATGCAAATCTTTAAAAAGGGAGAACTGACGGGTTCACTGTGTAGCGCCGCGGCGATGCGGACTGGGAGAAATCAATTTTTCATAGACAGGCATTGGCGGCTGGGCTACTGGGTGCAATGCATGAGATATCAAGAGGAAGGGGAGCCAAGGGGGCCAACAGATGCACTCAAACAGCCGGGAGCCTGCCAAGAAAAAAAAAAAAAAAAAGCTCCAAGATGCAACTTGAAAAGGTGCTGCTCTCCAATGCCGGAGGACGGCCAGTTGGCCTCTTTTTGTCATGTGGAAATACTGGCGCGCATGAAAACACTTCAGGACTTGAAAAAACATTTCGAAATGTCTTCGCTGACGTCACGCCTGTCACTCCAGCCGCGATGAAAATGGAATATACAGTTAGCTCCTGTTCATCGCGGACGATACTCCGAGACCCGAGTGCGACAGGCGAAACGTCACGACAAAGAGACCTTACAAAAAATGTTTTAAACGGTTGTACATCTTCCAAATTCTTTAAACACATTTCAACTTATCAACACATACTTTTCATAGTATTTGTTAATGCCTGTTCTCAACCTCTTGTCGTCAAGAAATGAAAAACTATTGCATAACATCACCTTGAGGAAACAAAGACAAGACACATTTTCAAGCCATAGCAGTGTGTAAGCTGAAAAAAAGTTTGTTTAAAAAAGGATTGATAATGCATTGGCACCAAGAGTGATCAATGATTAATAAGCGGTTGACTGCATATCGTGTGTCTCATTTTTATATTTTTTATAACTAATCACTACACACAGAACTAGAACATTTCAAGCTATTCTAAATGTGGGATGTAGCGATCTATTTGTTGCTAACCTGCACATGTTGTGAAACGAATGCAATCATTCCTTCTTGTTCATTAGTAATGATAATAGCCCGCTTGCATTATTGAAATCGTCATCATCATTATTCACATCATCACGACATGATAGAGTACATGTGTATGCAGTTGAAAGCTCCTGCACAACCACAGCAATTTACACATCAAACTTTAAAAATTCTGCCAATTGTATTGTTTGACTCACGATGGATCATTTATCTGACTGCAGGGTTGTTGTTTTTTTACCGAATATTGAAATATTATCGGTGGGTCAATGGAGCTACATCAGAAAGGATTCTCGAGGATTCTTCAAATGCAAGCATAACCTTGAAAACCTGACGGATGGAATGAAACTTTTTTTTTTGAATCTTTGAAGACATTCTTTTCACCGCGCGGCCTTTTTGAAGCTGCCATCTTGTCTCAGGCGCTACGTTGTATTAAACGCTTGTGACAAAATCATGATGAAATTTTAAAAAGGGAGAAAAAGCCATTTTCACACATCATATATATATATATATATATATATATATATATATATATATATATATATATATATATATATATATATATATATATGAAATATTATTATATATATATATATATATATATATATATATATATATATATCCCAGGGGTCGGCAACTCAAAATATTGAAAGAGCCATATAGGACAAAAAAACAAAAAACAAATATGTCTGGAGCCGCAAAAAAAAAAAGCCTTCTATAAAACTTACAATGAAGGAAACGCATGTTGTATGTATGTAGGAGACTGGACTGTCTCAGAATTGTTTATGTTATTCATTCCTTTGTGTGTGTTCACAAACACCCCTTAGAATTTATTTTGTGATTTCCTCACTTGATTTTTTTTGTTTTGGTGCATTATTTTCACTTTTCTTAGTGTCAGTGAAGTGATCATTAATTTCCGTTTTTCTGAGGCTGTCTTTGAACGCCTCTCGAGTTGAACGAGAAGAGAGAAGGCACGAAGTCGGACGAGACTGTTAAAAGCATAAATAAAGTGTACGTTTTAAAAAATCATCACCACAGCTCTCCTTTTTCAGAGCTGCAACATGTATCTATATCTATTTGAGCTATATTAGCCTACTATCAAAATCTTTTTCCATTTTCATACATTTTTTTATAAAGCTCCAGGGAGCCGCTAGATGTCGCTAAAGAGCCGCATGTGGCTCTGGAGCCGCGTGTTGCCGACCCCCCATATATCCAATAGCGAAAGGTGCATGCACAAATACTGTGATCCGCTTGTCACCAAACACGCACACGCACAGGCGCATCCGTGTAGTTGTTAACACCTGCTTATATAAACATTAGCGTTGCATGGGTACTGGTGCGATGACAATAATCCATCATGAGTTGTGCCACTCTGGTATCACAACACACGCCTGCAGATGTTGGGCACTCTTCCAAGGCCGAAGGAGGCAATACACACAGTCTACCCCCACCACCTATCCACTGCTTAACGAACAATGTCTCCTTCATGATCTGTTCCACACATACACACACACAGGTGGACGCAATCACACGGAGACATAAAGAGGACAACCGCTCCCTCACTTGGTCACATGCGTGCAGTCCTAAAGAAAAGTAAAGGTGAGCTACGCCAGCTGACAAATTCACACGTTTTTTAACTGTCCGTTGTGCGTTCACCCCGTACCGTGCCAGGTCAAATTTTGATATAGGTTCGAGCCAATTAAACCAATTAAATGTAGCGGGCGCCATTCGTTGACGAACCTACACTGTATTGTCATGACACATCAAAAGTGCTGAAGATGAAAGCAAAATGACATGGAGCAGATGAAAATGTTTGCCTCTAATGATGATGAGGATGAGGAGGAGGAGGAGGAGGAGGAATAATTGACTCGTTTACAGTAAGGCAGTCATGATTAAAGCCACATTATGGGCAAGTAACATAAATGGTACTTTTGGAGTTAATCAAGTGTAGTAGAGTCGAGTAGCCAACTGGGTGAATCCGGAATGCTATCAAAGTTGCATTGCAGAAATACAGTATGAAGTGTAAGAAACTGCCAATTGCCCATTTGCATGTGATGAGCAATATTCATACGTAGCATAGTTATTAGCTTAATTGTTCCATTTTGACGTGATATTTGGCACTGTCTGTCAAAAGGATGACACCGATTGATCTTGCCACCCACAGGCAAACTGGCAACAGCTCTTCACTCGCAGACGGGCACATACTTGCACATGCATACATACTTCTGCCGCACTCATTTGCATGCACGCCCCCCCCCCCCCCACTGTGTGACAGGTTGCTATGGTTGCGGTTGCCAGGTTATGTGACAAGAAGCAACTTACTGCATTTCTTATTGAGGTCGATGTAACAATGTCGTTGTGAGGCTGAGCTGAGCTGAAAGGGCAATTGCGCAGCATATGCCGCACTGCAAATGAAATGGCATCGTTAGGCACGCTGGAATCACAAGCATTGCGGCGAAAGACAAGGCACAATGCTTTAACCCGCTCCAATTGGCAGCAGGTGGAGTCAGGTACAGGTAGTTGGGCAAATACTTTTTTTGTGGGGGGGGTTGCTCTGGGAGGGATGCGTGTGCTCAAACGGGCTTTTCTGATGCGGGTTGGTGGGCATGTGCAGGCAAGAGAGAGCGTGCGGTTATCGAGATGTTGTGGGAGTCATACTGAGTGCACGGCAGATAACAGTGACAGCTTCAGGTCACAAATAAGGGAAGGGCACAACTGAAGATTGTGTATCGCCGACGTCAAAGCAAGGAATGTGAACTCTTGTGTATGAACTTTTGTGTTTGGAGAGATGGTTGATTAATTCAAAGGTAGAGTTTGCAGTTTCAAAAGAACTGTCCCTCTCTGGGCCACTTTTCATGCCGCTAATTTAATTGTTTTCATGACATGACGATACAATCAGAACCTGTAGAAAGACAATATGCAGGGGTCTCAAACTCTGGTCCTCAAAGGCCGCTATCCTCCGTGTTTTAGATGTTTCCCTCCTCCAACACACCCGAGTCAAATGATCAGCTCATCAGCAAGCTCTTCAGGAGCCTGATAACGACCCTGATATTTTTGAATCAGGTGTGTTGCACACGTGCATGATAGCAGCCCCTCGAAGACTAGAGTCTTTGACACACACGCCGTCACGTACGCTTGCGCACAAGCAGTCTGCCGGCTGAATTAATAAACTCCAAGTCAGTCACAGTGTGCTAAAATCGCAATTGTTTGAAAGTTTAGAATTACCGTGAGATCGATGCTAATTTCCATTGGTTTATCTATGGCTTTTTGCATAATATGTTAGCATTTAGCTATCTGACTTTTGGTACAATATGGAACACTTTGATGATTGAACTCAATCAAATTTTTTCATTATATTTTTGTGTGTTTGTTTTATGACTCAATTTACAGTAAACTTCAACTGAGGGGAGTTTAACAAAAAGCTGCAAGCAAGCACACTTGGCCTCTTTGGAGAACTATTTCAGTCCTCCCTTTTTTGTTTCCTTGAGATGTTAGACAAAAACCTCCCTTTTCTTGACAGTGAAACAAGTGACAAAGAAGAACTGAGAAATGTTTTAAAAAGTCATAAATTCAAATATGTTTAAAGTTTTTGACAGGATAACATTTTCCAGGAAAAAATGCTTTTAATGTGTGTCATGACTCTGTTCTGCCTGTCTCCAGCAGGTGGCATTAGAGGGTCGTACCGTCCGGTTCCGCACCTGTTCCTAATCATGTCATCAGCTCTCACCTGTTGTAAGGGACTATTCAAGCCACAACCTGTAGTTTAAATATTTGCCTTGCTCATATTGCATGTCCGAGCGATTATGTTTAATGACCATCGTAGTTCTCGAGCGCAATCATAGTCTGGGTTTGTATTTTTCTTGTTTGTCGTGTTACTCTCGGCCCAGTTTTGGTTTTTCTTGTTGACTGGCTTTTCCTTGTCGTTGTTGTGCGTTCTTGATTTCCCCTTGCCGTGTGCAAGTGCTTTTGTTTCGCTTCGTTCTTATCCGGGTTATTTTGTTACCAGCGTTTTATGTTGTACTTTGTCGGTCTTGTGACCTTATTTTGTAAATAATCAATTTTTGTATTTAGAAACAGTCTGCGTTTGTGGGACTAGTCCGGAACAGTTATTGACATATGAATTCTGATTTTTCAACAAATTTCCCTCTGTTAACACACGCAGACACACATTCTACATCTTCTCTTAATTTGCTGTTGTTCTGTTTTCATCAACTCTCCATCTGGCCGCTTCAACAGGTGAGATTTGAAGGGCGTGTACATTTCTTTGCGCCTCTCCTGAAGTGTATCTATCTGTCTAATCGACTGGCATGTATTTTTTGGTTTGGATTTTTTAATCAATTGCATTTGGAGCCACGAATGAAAATGATCTTGACCTTGTTACATTCCCGTAGATGAGCTAAAAGGTAGATGACCGCCGTGTGCAAATGGGAAATGCTGAGAAGGAGCGGCAGGAAGCCAGGTCATTTATCAGCGGGGCGACAGTGCATGAACCGTGGTAGCTGCTGCATTATGCTCCCTCTCATTTGCCTTATTATCTTATCGTATACGCATCATTATGGTGGATATATAGCCTCGGTGATGAATAGGCTTATTGATTAAGGATGCATGGTTCCTTTTGTTTTAACACCCAGAGGAGTGTGATGGTGGTGACTGCGCACTGCATTACAGTCCAGTTCAAGAATAGGTTGACCTTTAACCATGAGGAGTAATTAGATATTTCCTTGACTATTTCCGGAGATGGAAAGACAGAGAAAGAGGGTGTCAAAACTATAGGAAACGGTATCATAAGACACATTTCACACAAAAACATTTCCGCGTAACGAGTGCCTGTGGCCTTTCTTTAGCTCTGTATGCGAGGAAAGGCGAGAGTTGTGGCCAGACAACTTGTGAGTGATTCGACAACGTCGCTGCTCACAATGCACATCTGACAGTTCCTGGCCAGGAAGAACATTGCAGTGCTGGAGCAAGCTTCCTAGGTTTGGGAAGATCAAATAGACCTGTTTTTGACGCCTTGAATAAGCCGGTAGAATCCTTTCAGCGCTGCATGATTGGCGACCTCTGACCAACACAAGCCATGGAAGTACCGTATATAAATGTCAATTTCGTCAGCTGGGGATACATAGAGACAAACGCGATAATATTGGCAAAGTGCTTTAGTTAGCCTTTGATAATCCAAATATGTTTGGAACTTGAACGCGCATGCTGTGTCTCTGACAGATGACGTGCCGGAGAGGGGCTACGCTCAATGGCCTGACCGTAATGAGCGCTGGCCACTAATTAGTTTGTTGCTGGATAGCAGATCGTGCGGGAGCCGAAGCCGAAGCCCTGTCACTGGAGCAGTGCAGCGAGGAGAGCAGGGAGCTCCTCTAATGAGCCCTCGGCGGTGTGTTTACTGTTAACCAAAGTCATGGCTTTGCACTCCGTGGCCCCCCCACTCCTCCCTTTCCCCCGCCAGGTGGTGCTTGCACACACCCACAAACACTCTTGGATGTTGGTCAGCACATCTGATCTCTATTCCTAATTCATGAGTGCAAATGCATGCGCAGACAGACAGACAGACAGACAGGCATGCTTGGAAGCACCTCTCGGTTGTGTGCCAGCCTTGGCGCCTAATTAATGTGGTTGCACTGCGAGTCGTCATGTGTGCATGAAGCACTCTCTGGTCTGTCCATGACTCCACAAAGATGAGTTTCATTTTTATCCATTGCCATATCAACTGCAGCTTCATTTGTCTATTGAAAACAACTTAGACCAGGGGTGTCAAGGGGGTTTGATCAGGCCCGCAGGGTAATTTGAAAGAGACAAAAATGCATAAAAGACACGGAATAAATATTTTTAATAAGGTGCAATGCATGGAGTATCCGCTAGTTTTGAACAGAGTAAAAGACATTGTTTTGATCAGAGAAGAAGACAGCAGCCTCAGTGTGTCACTGAGATAGACCCAACACAGCAGACACTATCAAGGGCATGCAAATACTTTATTTTATTACATGTTTAATAGCACTCTCTTTTGTTTGTAAGGTGCAGGCAGGGATTACATTTAGATTTTATATACACGTGTAAACGGTTTAAAAATTCCTTTCTTTATCAATCTTTTAATCTTAAAAGTGCGTTACAATATTTTTCAATACCAATTAGTTGTTAAAGTTGTGTGCCTTTTGTACAATCAGTGGGATCAGTTGCAAGGCATATGTGTGAATGATAAAAGTAAATTGCACATTTGTCTAAGGAAATCTAAAGAGCTTCATGAAATATTTTGTCAAAGATCTGTTTATTAAATTTCAACATTTTCCTAATGTTCTTGTGCTTCTTTAGACCAAAACAAAGGAAAGACATTATTTTGGTTATTTATAGCAGAGTATGGTATCATTTTAATGGTCCGGCCCACTTGACATCGACGGAGGCTGTATGTGGCCCATCATGTGAAATGAGTTTGACACCCCTGACTTCGACGATTAATAAGCTGGGCGGCACAGTGTTTCAACAGTTAGCACACTGGCCTCACGATGTAGAGGTGCTGGGTTAAATTATGGCTCCGGCCTTCCTGTTTGCATGTTCTTACCGTGTCTGCGTGGGTTTTCTCCGGATGCATGGCAGGCTATTGGAACACTCTAAATTGGCCCTAGCTGTGATTGTGACCAAGTTTTGTGATGTACTCTCCAGTTTGGCTGCGTGTCTAGTCAGTCTGTATTGCAGTCTGGCGCCCCGCATTGTGATTATTGCCGTGACAGACTCTTAGTATGCGTTTAACTGGTGTAAAAAGCCAAGTCGTTTCACCTCTGCTTCCTCTGCAAAGTCTTTCAAGTGTCCATCCTTTATTGATCTACGCTGACTTTCCCCATTTGTTTCATCTCGCAATGTCCCCAGGTGAGGCGGGACAGATAACAGTCCTCTCTTATTCATGGGCCTGTCGGACACGCTGACTGGTGACCTCCGTAGCTTGCCACAGGAACTGAAAAACAAAACAGGCTGAGTCAAGCACACAAGATGGGACCTAGCCATTTTCATTCCACTAAGCTCACCATTGCTTCAGTATTTTCAAAGGCATATACAGTAATCCCTCGTTTATCGTGGTTAATGGGGACCAAAACCACCAGTGATAAACGAAAATCCACGAAGTAGTGACCAATTAACATATATTAAAAAAAATAATAATAATTGCCCCACTAACACACACACACACACAGGCACACACAGGCCAGCGATCCCCCGGCTGCAGCAGACGTGTTTATGATTAGTCCATTTAGGTTGTTTAGACAATTAAGGATGGAAGAGACCTGCTTTTGTTCTTTAATTGTCTCTCTCTCTCGCTCTCTCGCTCTCTCTCTCTCACTGGCTGCACACTAGCAGCATTGTAAACAACACTTCGACACTGATTAAAGATCAAGGAGTAACCAAAGTGATAAGACAGAAAGAAGATGCACAGCCAATCAACATGGCTTAACATCTTCTCAGCCCACACATGTACTGTATATGTTGCTCTATGTGACTCACTGTTGTTTTGCTGACTTTCGCTGCTTCTTGCGGACTTTTTGCGGACTTCAAAAAAATATATATATATATTTATTTTTTTTATGAATATGAATTTCACAAATTCGCGATGCACCGAAGCTCCGATAAACGAACCGCGAAATAGCGAGGGATCACTGTACTATAACCTGTACACCCAAAACAATTAATGTACCTTCACAATCAAATCATTTTGAATTGTAGAAGTATGTCCAACCTCATGTGTTTAAATAAGAGCGCCAGGCATGACATTGTGGGTCACGGGGGGAAATATTGTGACCACAATATAGCAATAACACACAGACAAAATGCTAGTTTGTGACCACGAAATCGGTATAACGCGTCCACAAAATACTCATTTGTGACTCCAAAATTCTACTTTCATCCCCACTAACACACACATTGCATCGCGTCTCCAAGCTGCATGAGTGTCTGGCTGCTGCATCCTTCCACACCTCCATGTGAGGCCCAGATGACTTTGTCTGTGACAGTGTGTGAGGTGAATGCAAATATCAATTTGCGCTTTCATGTTGTGGCTCTGAACTCTGCAGTGTGCGCGCAGGTGGTGTAATGAAGCCTCAGTGTGTGAGACCGAATGTATTTTTGAAGACAGATTGGGTGAAAAACACAAACATAAGTATGTGCAGCAATTTTATGGTGGACTTATGACATATTGAGCCATCTACAAAGATTCTCCAATGGATTTCCTATTTTGCACCTTCCGAATGTACATCTTGTGCGTGTGCGCTCATCTCTGGCTCGCAATAACTTGCACGTTAGCTAGCAACCCAAGACTCTCTGACTAATTCTTCTGTGATCCACGGATAGGCGCTGGAAACTGTATCGATTGTCACAACAACACTGTGCTCATCTGAGGCTTAAAACAGAGTCACAGTTTCATCTTCTTCTGCTTGTTCATAGTCCAACTGCCAACAGATCAATAAGTTCCCAAATTCTGCATTCAAATCATTTAATGGATGCCAATACACAGGCGTTGTGCCTTTGGAGAAGATGGTCTGCCTTCTCCAAAACGATCCCAATTCTTAATTTTAGCTGCGCCCACCTAAGAGCGCAGCCTAACCGCGTTGGTATCTTTCCATATATGACCCCGCGGTCTGAACTGGTTTCAACTGGTTATGTGCAAGGGTGCAGATCTATCGGAAAGACGCCAGGAGAAAGGTGACGGCGACAATGGCCTAGGTCAGGTCACATGGCCAGTTAGAGAGATCTAATCCAACAGCGTTGACACATTTTTCGAATTGCAAACTATGGAGAATTACATAATCATGCTGAAGACTTGCGCTCGGCACTTAAATACGGCTCTCTTTTAGTTAGTCTTTTGTCTTTGTCACTCACATATTTTGCTTTCCAAATGCCATTTTGGGATACAGTGGTTAAGAACAGATCTTGGGTGGTATTGGGGGGGGGGGGGCAAAACGTGTTCTGTAAAGTGACCATACAAATAAATTTGCTGCATTCTCATTATGGATGCAGCGTGGGCCACTCGCAGCTGTGTTCCCAGAGACATTTGGTGCTGAGGAGAGTGACCAGGCTTCCGTGAGTCTCCAGTCCACACGGCGCTCTTCGGTGCCTGCTAATTATTCTTCACACCTAATCGGAGAAGAAGAGCAAGGCAGATGATGGAAGGAAGAGCAGAGCGGGAGATGGAGGAGTGATTTGTGGCCAATGCGGTTTTGAGCGTCCTTACAGGAACAATTAATCACATGTCGCCACCACCTGTCTTGTGTTGTCCCTTCTGTTGCTCCCAGCATTGCCTACAGGATGACAGTGTTTGTACAGTATGCGGCCAGCTGGGTTACGAGTCGACTGGCTTGCCTGTCTTCACTGGGCATCAGGTATGAATAATAAATTGGAAGGGCCAGAAGCAGAACAATGTCTCTGTTGACTTTTTCCTGTTAGTTGTGATCTCTTTCTGGATACACTTTAGGTTATTTCAATAATTATAGTTTTAAATTGTATTCCACCTTCAATTTTCACAGTGGTCCCTGTAAATTAAAGCAATTGCTGTTGTGGGGTTCCTGTTACTGTTACTGTCTTCAAACCTGGCTCGGTCCAAAACGGTTGTATTGAATTGTACATTGTTATTTTCTTTTTATTCCAATTTGTAGTCCTTTTGTCACACAACCCGCGCTTTAAAGGTGTAGCGTTAAAACAGTACTTGGAACACGAGAGACATCGTCCCTCCATCGTGTACAGTATGTAAGTTGTGTAACTAATTGTTGAGAATGCCTAGTTGATAATGACACTGAAAATAAATGTGCTGCATTTATTCAATTTTATTGAGTGGTTGAACAAAATGAAATCAATCTGAATCCAGATACATTTTTGAAGTGTTTTCTTAAAAACAGTATGTGAGACAGAAAAAAAAGCAAAAATTGCGATCCATGAACTGCATGGATTCAAACTTGGACATCAACTTTCTCTGCCCCCCGAAGTTCTAAAGGTGGGTACGGTTCTGACATTCAGTAAAAACCCAAACGCGTGAGTGTGCAGAACAATGTGAATACAAAACAATTGGCTGGTCTAGCTTTAGCTTTTTATATGAACAAATCGTAATTGCTTGTTCGATTAGCGATGCCTGCCCACCGCGCACAGTGATACACTGAGCATGCGCAGCCGTTCGGCAGTCGTACGAGACTCCACGAGTTACACACATAGCATTGTTGCGTTCCTTCTCTTGACGGCAGTCCAAATAAAGAACCTCTACTCTTTCCAAAAGTTGTATTATTGAACGAACCCACTGGCACAAAGCGTCACAGGATTAACAGTAAATGAAGAAAAACGTGAAAAACAAGTGTTTTTGCGATGACATTTTCACCTGAAATGGCAACCGTATTAGAAGCCTGAACTCCAAAGCTGGTCTATTAGCAGAATACGTTGGAACACGGGCGTATCTGGTTCCACGGCCTTTTATCTTCATCTAATGTCATTGAAATTGGTATTGACTCAAACATAAAGCACCTTGTCACTTGATTCATTGAAGAAAATGTCAAGTGTGTTTTGGGAGGTCCAAATACTTAAATCCCCAACTCGTGACACATTCAAATGTCACCGGTTCGCTGTTGTTCCCCATCTGCGGCATTAGCGCTACTGGGCGACGCGTATCATTGAGTGGTTAATGGGGTCCTCATATTTGTGTCGATAATCAGATGTGCTTGTGATTCGGGCTGAGACAGAGTAATGTGATCCCTCCCACTTGTTTTTTTAGTTTCTTTTCGCTCCTCTCAACCTTGTATAGCATCCTGAGGCATCAGCGCGACATGGCCAAGGTGAAAATTCCATTTGCAAATTCCCACCATCCCTGCAGCATATGGACACAGACTTGCACTCCGCCTTTCCCATCATCCCTCATTCTGCCCCATCCTCAATCAAAGCCCACACCCCTTCTTACATCCATCCCGTGACTCTCGAGAAGGCCTCAAAGAGCGACTATAATTACAATCAAAGGCAAACCCTTTGTGTTGTCACTCTCCAACCTCTTCACAAAGCCAAATTCCCCATGCAGGCCTCGCCGTTCATTTCCTCGCTGCCTGAGATTGATCTTGACCTGTAGCACATTAAAAACTCAATAACATGCTCACGACATGCAGCCGTGCCTACAAGAACCGTACATCAGGTAAAACTCAGCTCCAAAGAGGGAAGGAATGTGCATTGACATGAGAACTAATTCCTTCTGCAAACATTTTCAGGGCTGTCAACTATCAAATATTTTCAGAATCGATGCATCCATTTTCCCATCGAGTAATCAGCTGCAGTTTTATTTTGCATTAAAAACCATTTTCCCTCATTACGATTTATTAACCAATTACAAAAAACAAACCAAAAAAATCAATTTTGAGGTCCATATTAATTAGTTTCCTAGGGAGCCACCGTATTAGCAGTTCCTCCTGTGATTTGAGGTCAACATTTCCTGGAAAAGTCTTGGAGAGCCTCGATTGCTTATTGTAGCGTCAACATGTGCAGACCCCAGTCAAGAATTAAGCCGAATGACTTTGAGACGAGACCATGGACAAGCAAGAATCAAGACAAGGGCACGGAAAATCCTACTGGACCCCCGCACCCTGCCCACCACCTTTTCCAGCTACTCCCCTCAGGAAGGCGCTACCGATCCATGCGAACCAAATCCAACAGACACTTAAACAGCTTCTTCCCTCGAGCCATTGACTCCCTAAACAGTAACCCAAATCTACCTGTATAGTGACTCTTTGCAATTTTGCACAACCCTGTAGAACAGCATTACCGCTATAATCACTGTAGCTCCAGCTCTGTACTTACTTGAACCACTGTCACTGCTGTATACTCCACTGCACCAGACACTTTAAAGCGCTCAAGGCCATCTGCACAATTGCACACTTGTACTACAAATACTGCTACTGGTCACTTTAAAATGGTTCAATGATTTTCTGCACCAACTGTACAACTGTTATAGTATTGTATTCTACTACTGATCACTTTAGCTCTGCTTGCTACTTTGCACATTATCTCACAGTTGTCACTGGGTGGTACCGCCGCACTACGGTTCACTTACATTACGGAATGTCCTGCCATACTTATTTGTCATGTCCTTGTTTATGATGATACTAATGCAGCGTGTTATACCGGAGACAAATTCCTTGTGTGTTCTACATACTTGGCCAATACAGATAAAGATTATTCTGATATGGAAAAAAAAAAGACCTGCAGTGGTTACAGAGGTTACATACACAAGAGTGTGGTTACACTCACGGTAAAACGAAAACAACTTGACACGGTGATCGGAAATTAATAACAGGCCAAAGGCTTTGGCATTTGTCAAACGTCATTTAAATTCCAATGGAGCCAGATGGTATGCACTGAAGTCGGTGTGTATTTGTGTGTGTCTGTGTGTGTGTGTGTGTGTGTGTGTGTGTGTGTGTGTGTGTGTGTGTGTGTGTGTGTGTGTGTGTGCGTGCCATCTGAAATCTGTAAGGCTGTTACACTGTGCATCTGTGTGCATGCTTGCCACCCCTCGAGTCCGACTACAAGAGAGAAGGTGACAGCTACACTAACTTTTACTTTTCCAGCCTCTACAGTAAACTCGTTTTCATGCAAAGCATGTACTTCTCACGGGCTTGCGGGATATGTTGCAATATTCAGTTATCACCACATTCTATTTGGAAAAATTCTCCTTTCTTTCTCCGAGGGCTCTGTCTTACCCTAACTTGCACAACGAGTGGTAGTGTGATTGATGCACAGCGGGCTTTGTGGACACGTGGTAGGAGTACACACATGAATCCAATCTCGTATACTGTAGATCAAACTGACATCACGCCTGCCTGAAGCTTTTAATATTTTTCAGAGTTTCAGGTTGGAGAACAATTACAGGCAGGTTAAATATACCCATTAAACTGCTGTTTCCTGATGTGGCTCTTGCTCCCTGTCAAAATAATTTATGACACATTGACGGGATTTATTTTAAATGGAAGTGCCTGGAAAAACCTGGATGCAGGCATCTGTTTTCATTATAGCATCACATCGAGTCCAGCATATCTTTCTCCCTCCTTGGACGAAACCTTGGTGATTTGTCATTGGGACTTTTTCCCTCTCATGGCCAATTATCTGCAGGGGGTTCAGCGGTGACGTTAGTAGCTTGGTAGCATGCTATACGGATGCAACAGATTGTGGACTACAGTTCGTGTTTGCCCAAATTGTAGCGGATGGTTTAAATAGAAGTCAGAACAAAAACTCCCAGAGACAAACGTTTTGGACTGTAAACCGTTCATGAAACCAGTTAATACTACAGATTCATTCAGCTAAATTCATTGCAATAAAAATCCGTGAGCGTCCGTGTTCTTGAACAATTTAGTTGCTCCTTTTTTCTCCCATTATGCAATGCAGTTGAAATCCTTCACTGTGCGTGGCAGTGCAGACTGGGAACGGTTCCGATGGCAAACATTGATCCTTGACTGCGCGTATCTTAATGAATTCACGGAACAAAGTGACTGAGATTAGAGCGTGGAACAGAAGAGAACCAGAAAGACAGTAACAGGCGGGCAAAAATGGGCGGGGGTGAGTCAGAGTGCAGAAAGAATAGGGCTATTAAAGAGAGGGGATGAAATGGTATTGTTCCTCTTCGCCTTCCGGGAGTTTTCGTGTCTATGTGAAGCTTTGCCAGTTCGCTGAGCTCAACTGTGTGCTGCAGGGTGTGAGTGCAGCCTGGATGCTTATTTGCGTCTGTTGGGGGAATCTCAAAAAAAGACACAAAGCATGCATGCACTAAAATGTGAGACTTTTAGGGGATGAACATTTTCAACAGTGTCAGAGGTGAGCCTTAATTACAATTGCATAGCAGTTCAAGCCACAGCCAAGCCATGCTTAACTAGACTGCATCAAGCTTGGACCAAGTCCGCTATAAGCCTCGGCTAATTGGGCCAAAGGAAAGGAAAATCCCCAACCCAACTGTGACGGGCACCGGGTGGATATGGAAAGAAAGAGGAGACAGAAATGAGTTCCGTGAGCACTTGCTGGATCAGTAACATTTTGGGTTCCACCTTTTTTGACAGCCTCTCCACTGCCTATGTGCAACCCTCTTTATTGGCCGAGCTGTTGGCCACCCCAGACGCTGCATTTGCCCAGTTGAGTTAAAAGTAATTTCTGCACACGATCAACATTCAGGCAATCTGGCCGACTAAATGGGAGGACGGTGTGGAGAGGCTCCCACTGATTATTGCAACATGTATTTCTGCCAGTCTGACAATGTGAAAATAGGGATTCTAGCTCCCAAATCCACCTCTCAGCTGCCTTTAGCAGTAGGGGGGTCCCCAGCCTGGCCAAAAGCATGGCAGGGTATAAAATGCAAAGTAATTGACGGCTGCCTTGATTTCAGCATCTTCTCGGCTGTTTTACTCAGTAGTTGGGCTTGATTAGTGATGGCTATTAGGAATGTATCATATGTTATGCAGCTGTGCCATATGTATGCTAACAGGACCCAGCCGGACCCAAACTCTAACCCCCAAACCCTAACCTACTAACCCTTACTCCTAACATTATCCCTCTAACCCTAACGCTATCCCCTAACCCTAACCCCTAACGCTATCACCTAACCCTAACATCCTAACCCTAACCCCTAAACCTAACCCCTAATCCTAACCTGAACCTGAACCCAAACCCTAACCCTACCCTAATGCCCTAACCCTCTAACTCTAACCCCTTAACCCTTCACCCTAACCCTAATGCCTAACCCTAACCTTAACCCCTAACCCTAACCTGAACCCATTAACCCCAACCCCTAACCCCAAACCTCAAACCCCAACCCTAACCCCTAACTGTAACTCTAACCCCCGTCCCCGAATTCCTAAACCCTAACCCTAACCATAACCATAACCCCTAACCCTATTCCCTAAACCCTAACCCTAAAGCTACCCCTATCCCCTAACCCCTAAAACCTAACCATAACCGTAACCCCTAACCCTAAACCCTAACCCAGGGGTAGGGAACTCCGATTCCTCGAGAGCCTTGTTTTAGATCCCTCCCTACTTCACACACAGCTGATGCAATTGTTCATGATCGTTACAGGCCTCGAGAGAGAGCTTGCTGATGAGTTGATGATTTGAATCAGGTGTGTTGGAGTAGGTAGGGATCTAAAACAGGCAGTATATGGCTCTCGAGGAACTGGAGTTCCCTACCCCTGCCCTAAACCCTAATCCAAACCCTAACCCTAACCCCAACCCCCAATCCCCAACCTTAGCCCTAACCGATAGCATGAAGTGTGCATGGTTGTCGCCTCGACTCTAATAGCAAAGACGCAGACACGCATGCATTGCACACAAAGCCACATATGTATTCCCTGCAGGTCCCCTGCATTTGGCTGGCTGAGTGACAGCATGACTATTGCACGCAGTTTCTCCATTATTCAACAGCATTAGTGGGCAGATGAGAAGCAACAGAAAAAGACAGAAGGGAGCCGAAGAATGGGCTGTTTGTGCTCACCCATGTTGTCTGATGCCAGAAACGGTTTTCAAAAATAATGGAGTCTGTTGATGATGGCTGAAGATGAAATTTGCCCTTCAAAAAAACCCAAAACAAAAAACAAAAAAAACAAGAGCCGCCATTACAACACGGAATAGACAAGGATGAAGACACAACGCAGAGATCAAAATAAGTCACAAAGAATAAGATTATCAGTCAGACATTACAGACCATATCAATATATGGCCCAGGAAGATTTTGTATGACTTTTTAAAAAGTGCAAGGTTTACTTATCTCAGACCATAACGCAGGATATTTCTTTCGATCCGAAAAGCTGTGATGAAAAAATAGGTTGTATCTTTCTACCTTTTATATCCTGCCTCAAATGAATGATGAGCTTAGGTGATATCCTCTGCTACTGATCCGTGTGATTAAAAGGTCATTTTGATGAAACGCCTGGAGATAAACTTTTGCATTTCCAACCCCAGGGCCAACATTGACCGTGTCGTTACGAGCATTGCCCAGGGCTGGATTTATTTATTTTTTTCAAATTGATGGAAAGACTGTGATTGAAAGATGAAACAGATCTGGCTGACCTGAACGAAGTCCAACATCCAAAATATTTGTTCAATTTCCATCACATACAAATCTCCCACCTCTACAAAGTGCGAGGGGTTGTGAAGGTGGGGCGGCTGGTCGAATTTTCTCCCAACCCTGTATGTAATGCTTGCTTTAATCATAACAGATTAAAAGGGTGTCATAAAAAATTGTGGACATATTTGTAAGGGGATCAAATGTCACATCTACAAAAGCAATGCAACATTCAAGGAAAAAGTGACAAGCCATGATGAAAACTTTTCTTACATTTTTTTTTTCTCAGTCTAAATTCCCCCCTTCACTATTCCCTTTGTTGCCAATGTTATTTTCCCGTTTAATATGATAAAAAAAACAAGTGCAAATCATTTCTGGTGAAATGAAATAGGCTTTTGTGCCTCTGAAAGGCCAGACTGTGATTGTGAATAATTGAGAACATCGTACACAATACATTTGTGTGATTTCATGTTGGTCGCCTCCACTAAACAATGCTTGCAGTCTGAGTGGGTTCGATTGGATCGCAACGTTAAGCTCTACGCCACAGTGCTGTAATTATGCAAATGTGATGCACGTTTCAATCGAATTGTGTTCATAAAGCTCGCTTATAATTACTTTAATTAATCACCGGGTATTTACAAAGTTGGAGAAATGATTGAGTGCAAAGAGGAATGGTGTACGCCTTTGTGTTTTAGGACAATACTAACCAGCAGTCATTATTTGCGATGGTTCGGTCCACGCTGGGTTCGAACTCATCACACCATGGACCATTTTAGTGTTCTTGGAACCCCCCCCCACACACACACAAGGAACAAAGATCCATCCATCCATTTTCCGAACCGCTTTATCCTCACAAGGGTCGCGGGGGGTGCTGGAGCCTATCCCAGCTGTCTTCGGGCAGTAGGCGAGGGACACCCTGAATTGGTTGCTATTAATACAGCCTTGCAATTTTTTCGCATCTTCGTTGGCTCACTTGTTTAAAAACGTTTTGGGTTTTTTTGTAACGTTGAAAAATCCAATTGCTCACACTCATACCTAGTATATATTTGGTTACAATAAATTAGAGTGCACAATCAGTACAAAAAAGTACTGAAAATTGGTACTGTTGGACAGCGGTCTCGATTCCCAAGTACCAGGGGATTTGGAACCGAACCAGTTCAAATGTGGAGAGTACTCACTCCCACCTACCCACCAACCCCTGCGAGTTGCTAGCAAGACATCCTCAAGAGCATTGATAGTTGACCAAAACAGTACTCGCTTTAGTTTATAGCACAAAAATGGTAAGACCCAAAATCACACGTTCATTGGTGAGTGTCGGGGGAGGAACCCCCCCAAAAAAACATGGCCATTGGTCGCAAAACTCAGGCCTCTCAATCTCAAATGTGCCTGTTGAAATTAAGGCCCAGTCCATCTCTGATATATTGCTTTACATGTGCTGGTTTCATTTCGATAAAAAAATGTAAATGGTTTATGAAGCTTCTACCAGCGTAAAATGTATTCCCAATTTATTCATCAGCGGCTTCGTCACATGCATTCAATCCTAAAATAATGAAAAGCCCAATCCAAAACATGTATTGAAGAGTGGATCCTTTGATGCATTTTCTTTTCTTTTGAGAGGTTGCGTTGAATTAACAAAGGGCAGCGTACCACTCAAAGGCCCCGTGCTGAGTATACAAAGAAGTGAACACAGTCGAGGATAGCCAGCTGTCGTTACAAATCCTCAGAGGAAACTGTAAATCACCTGCGTGCCCATTCAAGTGTGAGGATGAGGAATTCTGATCCAGAAGTCTCCTTTGTGGATGAGGCCAATATGCCTTCCCACTGGGACCTCAGCAAAAAAGATCAGGCTGATTAAAGATGCATTCATATTCATGTCTGGTCTATGTTATGGTGGCGGAGACCAGCTGCTGGGTTGCAAGTGTGTTTGGGTTTCTTGAATCCTTATACTTGTCCTGTAAAGAAACACACACATACTTGATTTAACACATCATCCATGAACCGTTCAACTATCTGCTGGAGCCTATCCCAGCAGGCATAGGCGGGGGACACCATGAATTGGGAGACACACACAGATCACGCTCAATTACCTGGGACCCCAATGCATGTTTTTGCAAAGCCGGGGAGAACATGCAAACACAAGGGACTTTACCTCTGCACTGTGATCGCATGTACAAAGGAATGCCATTTTAAAGTATTTGAATGTTTCTAAATTTTGGGTCAATTTAGAAGAAGTAATCAACTTTCAGGGTAAAAGTCCGACATTTACAATGGCAATGGCTCTGGCTATGGGGACTTGAAATAATTTGACAAATCCTATTTTCCAATCCAGATGCTCACTGAAGTATTCCACAGTTATTTTGCATATGGCTCTGTCACTTTTTACTTTGGCTAAATTTGCCACCGGCTAATTATACTTGATGATAATTAAATATGATTATAATATTTATCATTCATTATAACTAATTATATCTCACTCAGCCCTATGATTGAGCAGCAATCACTCCAGGGTGTGCCCCATGGTATGCCCAAAATGTAAATGTAATGGGATCAAAACCTGCAGAAAAGCGGTATGGATATATGATGTCAACCAATTCAGGGTGTCCCCCGCCTACTGCCCGAAGACAGCTGGGATAGGCTCCGGCACCCCCCGCGACCCTAGTGAGGATAAAGCGGTTCGGAAAATGGATGGATGGATGGATGGATATATGATGTCATGTTCATTCATTCATTTTCTGAAACGCTTCATGCTCAGTAGGGTCACGGGGGGTACTGGAGCCCATCCCAGCTGTCTTTGGGCAGTAGGCGAGGGACACCCTGAACCCATTGCCAGCCAATTGCAAGGCATACAAAGACGAACAACCATTCGCGCTCACACTCACAACTAGGGGCAATTTTGAGTGTCCAATTAGCCTGCCATGCATGTTTTTGGAATGTGGGAGGAAACCGGAGTACCCGGAGAAACCCGGAGAAAACCCACGCAGGGAGGCCGGAGCTGGAATTGACCTCTGCACTGTGAAGTCGATGTGCTAACCACTGGACTACCGGGCCGCCCTGATGTCATGATATTTTATTACATTTCTTTTTTCAGGGAGGAACGCTGCGGTCTCTCTTGCCACATAGGTGAGGCTGTGGCTCCATTTTCAACCACAAAATACGGCTTTGTACGATTTCACGTACAGCGTGCAATGATAGAGTTCCTCAATTGAGGAGCAACTCGGTTGCGCGTGGCTGTCTTTCCGACAACATCTTAGAGAAGGCAATTCAGATTTTTATGACAAGCTGTGCTCATTTCATGGTGCAACATAACATTTCCATGACTTCTGAATAACGTGATATGAGCAAACTCCTTTGAAGTTCTAATGCCATAAGGGCGTATCAGAAGTGGAAGAAACATGTCAATAAACGGCCCCAGAGGAAGAAATTTCCCGGACTGAATCCACATGCTTCTCTTCTTAACTAATCACTGGTTTTCCACGCTAATTCCGTGGCATTATCACATTCAGCGCGACGGAAAATATCAACACCTGACATCATCTCAGAACATTCCATTTGAAACCATGTCGTGAAAAGAGCATCACCATAATCATCGATAATGTGTCTGTTGTCGGATGTTCAAGCTTCCAAGTTAAGTCACAACTAGCACCAGCAAGGTTGGTTCGGCCTGTTCTGGATTCTCAGGCAAAAAAATTATAATAATAGTCAAAAATGACTTGCCTCATTCTTGTAACTAAAGACTCGAATGTGAATCCTGCCAGCCAGACTCCTGTCTGTCTTTGTTCCTAATGAGAAGCACAGCAGTGCATTTCAACACGAATCCACTGATCAGCTGACCCACCGAGTAAGCAAGCAGGATAAGAAAATTCTTGACGCATGTGCGGGTTACATCCTCAGAATTTTGGAAGGGAATACAGTCAAACCTCGGTTTTCGGACATCTCGGTTCTCGGCTAATTCGGTTTTCGACCAAAAATGTCGTGTTTTTTATGCCTCGGATGACGAACAAATTTCGGTTCTCGAACAAACTGAGCGCACTTGAATGCACCATTTGACTCCCTCGTCTTCCTTACACGAGGAAGTGACGCTTCCTCGGGTAGACGAGGAAGTGACGCTTCCTCGTGTTGCTTTCCATTGTGAGCAGACGTGTTCAATAAACATTTTTATTTTAAAAAGAGCGTGGTTTCGGTTTTCGAACAGCCTTCTGGAACGGATTATGGACAAAAACCGAGGTTGGACAGTATATTTTTTTAAGACAGATTCTGTCCATTCCTACAATTCTTTACTCAGTTTGCCACGATGACCGATGGTGCGCTGCTCAGTGCTTTTTAAGAGTCACTGAAAAAGAAGCCATACGATGCATTGATTTTTTTGGTACATATGTCAACAAGGGCGCTTTTGCTTTTTAATGAAGTCTCACGTGGAGCATTTCTTGTCACCGTGGGAGAACATGTAATGAGAATAAGAGTTGGAGTAGAGCTATCCAACTGTGTTATTTATCTCCCCGTTGCTCACAGTCGGATCCATCTGGATGGAACTATTCAGCTTCAATTAAAGTCAGCACTTCAACACCCGTTTTTATATTTGATAAGCACGCCACCGGCGCAAACGTGTCCAACCCTAGGGACACAACTCAAGGTCTCTCCAACTCCATGTCACCACAATTTCTCAATTCCACGAAGCAGTTACCAGGCAACAACTCTTTTATTAACCTAACAGCCTCGACATATTACATTCCTCTCTCGGAACCATGCCTGAGGACAATGTTGGCGTCGGTGTGACAGGAAACAGAATGCACTCTTGTAGACACAAACAGTTGAGCTCCCATAACCACGCGCAGTTAGAAAATGTAAGTTGCTAGTCGAAAGCCTGACCTCCAAGGTGTCAGTGACGACAATTGGAAGGATAATCTTGACATCATCAGTGCACGGCATCTGAGAGAGATTGAACCAGAGCAGCAGAGAAAATGGAAAGTGAAGACAATGGGTAATTTGGAGTACAGTACCTACAACAAAAGAAAAAAAAATCAACGGAAGATGAATGGTCGTATCCCTGTTTTGTTTGTCACCTTTTAACAAGTCGCGTTGAGATTCGGAACCTCTTTTGCAAGAGGTGGTACTGGCCAAGACAGCAGCGGGCACTCCTGAATTCTAGTTTTGAACAGCAGATGCCATAGATAGAAATTGCACGGTTCTGTTTAGTGCTGGTCATTGGGCTTGTTCATGTTAATTATGGTCTTTGCACAAGCGAAAAATTCATTCGTTGAATTCATTCATTCGCTGAGGGTTAAACAACTTGTTGAAAAAAACCCCAAATGCATTTAGTTGAACTTTTCTACTTCCGTGTTCCATGCAAAACACTGATTCACTTCAGTTTTAGAAGAGATGCCTGAGGGACTTTTGCAACAAAGACTTTGCCTATCACCAAAGCACTTCAAGCCTACCGTATCTACCTAGCTAGCACCTACTTTACCTATCATAACGAACCATGTAAACTTTCTTAAAAGGATTCTTTTCACTTCACAGTTCAGCCCCGGTGTAATTTCAGCCTCCGATTTTTATTCGACAACGCTATTCTTTAATTTACACACGTGCCCACGCATGCACGCGTGCACAGTGGGGATCTCTTCATTATTAAAATGTCTCGCAGTGCCCTTCAGGCCATCAAATCACCTAGCAGCTCTCGTGCGCCTCCAACACTCTGACAGCTACCGTTAGTTGGATTAATAGAACGCACATACGCACATAGAATAATGTCGAGCGACTGCATATTGCACTAATGCCGCTGTGTACAACCTGCTGATTGATATGCAAACCGTTGTGCTGCTAAAAGCTCAGAGGCAGAACATTAATGACACCCAAGAGACCAATGTCCACTTCACACTTCTTAGCATGTTTGCCATGACTGTTGTGTGGCTCAAAGTACCTGACTGTCAAACAACATCAGTACACAAAGTTTGCGGACTAAAATTAGTCTTGGACATTTCACGGTACTATTCCTTGTTCAAGAAGCACAAGATGATTTTAACTTGTCACGTGTCTATTGTGATTCAGCGTATCCATCAGCCTTTTTGTGACATTAACATTTGTGCATTTTTGCATTTGTTTAATTGCGGATATGGAAACAGATTTGTTAGAGTGAACCGGCAGTTGCACCTCATGTCACCATTTAGCAACTGCCTGTCTTAGTTCGTTTGTGTCCTAATGTGCACACTATTCCCTATATAGTGCACTAGTAAGCTGTTATGTTGTTTTGTACGGGTGTCTAAACATCCAGGGAAAGAGAAATGTAGGGCACAAAGAATTACCCACATTGCCCCTGGAAAGGTAATGAGCATCAATGTACACTCAACAGGTTACGAGCAGGGAAACGCTCATTATACTGTACACCACAGAAATAATGAATTCATTTGCTAGAATTCAAAATCTATACAATGAAGGAAATAAAATACATATACTATGCAATATTTTTTATTCACAATAAATAGTTAGGGATCTTAATGCGGTGGTGCATCATGATAGCTACAGTGCTTACGTGATATGCGAGGAGTCGCGAATTTTAGCTCGTCAAACAGAATTAGGGCACTACGATATACAGTCAAACCTCGGTTTTCGTCCATAATCCGTTCCAGAAGGCTGTTCAAAATGCACAAGCAACACGAGGAAGCGTCACTTCCTCGTGTAAGGAAGGCGAGAGGAGTAAAATGGTGCATTCAAGTGCGCTCAGTTTGTTCGAGAACTTTGTTCGAGGTTTTCGTCCAAATCCGTTCCAAAAGCTTTGTTCGTCATCCTTTTAAAATAAAAATGAGGCATGGAAAGCAACACAGGGAAGCATCAAAAAGGCGAGAGGAGTCAAATGGTGCATTCAAGTGCGCTCAGTTTGTTCGAGAACCGAAATTTGTTCGTCATCCGAGGCATAAAAAACTCGGAAACCGAATTGGTCGAGAACCGAGACGTTCGAAAACCGAGGTTTGACTGTACTACTGTTCAGACTAACACTAAATAGTCGTCCCGAACCGCAAACCTATAACAATGTTCATCTGTAAAAAGCTCATTAAAAAATACTTTACTTTGTTATCATCTTCCACAATACCTGGAGCAATTACAGTTTCAGTTGGCTCCCTCTCACACCCCTTTTAGCAAATTAGACCGTTTAATTAGGAAAACCTCATTTGTATCAAATCATTTACATAGATCAACCAGCCCTTGCCAGGATCTTCTAATTGATTATTGTTGCCGGAGGATCTGCGTGTGTGTGTGTGTGTGTGTGTGTGTGTACGCACGCACCTGTGTAAATATTGCTTCATGGTGAATAAGGAATCTTTATCACTGGGCAAATTATGCGCCCATG
Source organism: Hippocampus abdominalis (assembly GCA_018466805.1). Classification (NCBI taxonomy): domain Eukaryota; kingdom Metazoa; phylum Chordata; class Actinopteri; order Syngnathiformes; family Syngnathidae; genus Hippocampus; species Hippocampus abdominalis. Next base: position 14,494,518 of record CM031707.1, read on the forward strand.
ACAATGTTCACATCTTGTATTTCACTGTGTTTTACCCATTCAGGAAAATATTTGCAGTTTTTGCTGCTCATTCTGTTGTAAATCTCTCTTTTGATCAAAATGAAGGTTTTTGTGTGCTCTCAAGTGCCTCTTAGCACACTCTTGTGGCGACACACCATTCAAAAACCTTTGCGTGGCTGCAACAGGCAACAATGCTCCTTGATTCTTTTCATAAAGCTCCATTTAGGGATGAAAAAAAAAAACCTTTCCATTTCTGCATCCCATTTGAGACTACTAAATGACCATTTTATCGGGCCTCTCATTCAGCCTTTGCACAAAGCTAAGTGAACAAGAGTGAGCCGAGTTTGTGGAGCTTTTGGAGGATATGTGATAAAGAGCGCCAAGAAAGAGACTGACGATTAGAGTTCACCCGGTGACGCGACACGGAGCCTTTCAGCTGCAAGTTCCTCTTTCCGTTCCTAATCGCCAGCTGCTCAGTAAAAAAATACATTGAAGACTAAATGGTTACCATGGCACCGCATGTGTAAATGTTTCCAATCACTTCTTTCTTTGCACAACTGACGCCTGTTCACGGCCTTTTTAATAATCATGACAGAGAGCGTTTCAAAAGAAACTGATTGATGAAAAGTTTGAATTCAAAGCAGACTACACCAGCCCTCCCAAAACAAAAACATACATCAAGCCATTTCAATGTAAGGCTTGAGCATCTGCACTATGCCAAGGGTCGTGAGTCGAAAAAAAAAAATCTTATACAAGCATATACAAGTGGATATACAATCCTGATGTTGCCAATGACCGAATTTTAAACTTTCAAGCATATTGGCAGCTCTCGCAAGCACAGACGTGGCTTGTTTGTTTGGTTAAGCAGTGGTGCGCTGCATAATACTGACAGCGCTTTCTCATATTTAAACATGTTCGTTGAAATGCGCAAGGCAGCCAAATTGAAAGAGAGAGAGAGTTAGATTGCATGGTGGTACCTAATAATGTGGCCGAACGTAGTAGGTTTCTAGTAGTATGGACATCCATTTTGATGGACACGAATGGATTGGAGGCTTTTTATGCTTGCCTGGTTGGCCACCCCTGATCAATGTCTTGGACAATCTGTAACATAAAATTGGAAAGACTCAACTTGTAATACTCAGCTAATACACAGCTAGGTATCAAGTAGGTAACAAGTATTTTCTGGGTTTGGTCATGTTCTAGGAGATAAGAGGAGCTAACTGACCACATAATCAGGATGCACTTTTCTAGATTCTCACTTGCACGTTGATGAAGTGGGCCTGAGGAGATCAGTGGAGCTGACAAGTCGAGCTCACCGGTTAGAAGAAGAGAAAGGAGAAAGTCAATAATGTCTCTGACTGCTCTGTGATCGCCCAGAGAAACGGAGCAGAAAAAAAGAAAACAGAATCGGAGATAGTAAAACACCTGCAGAGGCGTACATTCATGTACACTTTGACATGGCATACATAATCAATAATTGTGTCCAAATGAAACGCAGTTTTAAAACTCCACAGTGCATGCTACGGATGTAGTCAGGATTGTACGCAAAATACCACACAAAATAATCTGGGCCCAGATACATTTTCTATATAACTGCTCAATTTAAATAGCCCAGATGCTTTTATTGCGTGCATCACTTCATGCAATAACATTGAATAAATTCGACACCACTTTTTGCCTGATCACATCATTGAGGAATTTTGTGAAAAACATGACAGAGGCGCTTGAGTTGTGTCCACAGTGGGCAGGATCAAATCAATTTCAGAGTGCACATATGGCACATGGGCTTCCATCTTTCATTTTGGTTGCTGAACCAACTATTTTCATACTATGTAGGGGTCCCCAAAAATATAGGACTGAGAAAACTGTGAGAAACAACTGTCAGAAGGGGAGTGTTTTCTGCTACTGTAATCTGTCTCCAGTGATCACCATAATTAGTCGTTAAATTAATACAAATCATTTTATGAAAATGATTCATCAAAATCATTTAAAATGTAAATGTGCGTGCTCTTTATTCAGAAAACCCACATCTCATTTACATTTCAGAATCTTATTGTAGACACAGATTAATTACTCCATTAAGAATTTCAATATTGATCATTCACCATGTGCGTGCGTGCGTGCATGCGTGCGTGCGTGCGTGTGTGTGTGCGCGCGCATTGGAGAGAGAGTGAAGGGGGGGAGCACAAAAAGAGAGCGGAAAAGAGAGAGAAATTGCACTTTATATAAAGTTGCCTTACAAAGTACAGCCAATTTACAGCCCGTAAACTACATTAGTTTATGGGCAGGTGTGCCACATGCAATATGGCGGACATGCTGGCATTCTGCTGCAATGGGGAGGCATCTTGTTATATATGTCTATCTATACCTATCTATTTCATTCAATTAGATTGGGTTGTCAAAATCTAGAAGACAATTGACTCTTCATTTGAGGCATCAAAAGTAAAGACGAGCATTACCGTATGTAATGTGAGCAGACTGTATTCCAGTCAGGACAAATGAGATTGGGAATAGTTTGTGGATTATCCATCATGTGACCTCAGCATGGCCCTAACAGTTCCCCTGTTTCTGCAGCTAACATGCAACAGGTGTGGTTTCTCCGAAACCTCTCTGTCACAATCTGCTGTCTTACTCCTTCGCTGACAGCGGAGCAGGTGACAGACAGTCTCCTCATTGTCATTCCAGCAGTCAGATGCTCAATGAAGGTCAATACTTTGAAGGAGGGCATGAGAGGGACAAGCCAATCGGAAGGCAGAGATGAGACAAAACTGTGATTGATTGGCATCGTGGGGTGGAGGGGTGAGTATGCCTAATAGAATATGCATACCAATGAGGAGCCGGGAAAGGAAAGGTCTTTGTTGCCACAGCAACACACCTGCCGTTGCAGAGTATCGTTGTGCTTCATTGATTTGAGGACTTTGTGTTTTTTACGCTGAGGGTGAGGTGAGTGAATGCTGATCAAATATTTTGTTTTTTGTTTTTTTATCCATATTCCATTTTTCATCCGAATTGCTGATCATTTACTTTGTAGCCAATTTTATGTATATAGCAATTGTCACCGAGAGGACTCACAAAGTGCTTCACAAAGTTAAAATACAACCATAGATATCAAATCCAAAAGCACCGTATTCCACGGCTGATAAAAGAAAACTGCAAATCAATCAAATAAAAAAATAAATAGATAAATACCGGAAAACAAATGCCCGTTCTTGACTGCTTTTTTAAAATGCCCACTTAAGAGGCAGGTCAATAGGTGGTGCAGTCTGCAATATGGTCAAGGACGTAGAACTTTCTTTCTTTCTTTAGTCCTCTTGCACTTCATGGCGCGTAGAGCCAACCATAGCTACCAGGTCTCTCCATCTGGGTCTGCTGTGGGCAAGATGTTGAGCTTGTGTCAGGGTCACATTGCAGGCTCCAAGGTCCAGGGATACTACGTCCAACCGACAATTGCGGGGGGCACCTCTGGGTCGTCTCCAGTCAGCTTGCTGGGGGTTGAAGGCCAAGATTGTCCTGATCGGGTGTTCCTGGAGGAGGCGGATGACATGGCCATCCCATCGCACTCGCCGCATTGCTGTGAGACGGGAGGCTGGCGGCTGTTTGGTTTTGTCTCTTAAAGCCTGTAGTATGTTGAACACACAAGGAATGCGTCTACGGTGTATAGGCTACACTAGTATGGCAATAAAGAGTATCGAAAGACTTTGCGTTATGTAAGGGTACAATTGAGCAGTAGTACCGCCCAATGACAGCTGTGCGACAATGTGCAGAGTCATCAAGTGATGAGTGGTGCAATACAATACTATGGCGGTTGTGATAATCGTGGCACCTTTTTGAAGTGACCGGCAGCAGTAGCATTGTAGTACAACTTTAGCTGTGCAAATATATAGAGAGTCCTTGAGCGCTTTCAAGTGTCTGGTGGAATCTTGATCAACGACATTTGTTCAAGTATGTAGATAGCTGGAGCTACAATGATCAGTGCGCTAATACTGTTCCAAAAGTTTTAACCTATTAAAAATGACGTTTAAAGTACAGTCAAACCTCGGTTTTCGAACGTCTCGGTTTTCGACCAAAAATGTAGAGTTTTTTCTGCCTCGGATGACGAACAAATTTCGGTTCTCGAACAAACTGAGCGCACTTGAATGCACCATGTGACTCCTCTCGCCTTCCTTACACGAGGAAGTGACGCTTCCTCGGGTCTACCCGAGGAAGCGTGACACTTCCTCGTGTTGCTTTCCATTGCGAGCAGACATGTTCAGTAAAATTTTTATTTTAAAAAGAGCGTGGTTTCAGTTTTCGAACAATTTTGTTTTTCGAACAGCCTTCAGGAACGGATTATGGACAAAAACCGAGGTTTTACTGTATTCCGTTACCTGCTGTGCATGAGAAAATATCCATATTTTGGGTCATGTTCATCACAAAATTCTGTTTCTATCCAATTCCAGTCTCTTGATAAAAGTATCAACAGAAGTGATAGCGATCGTCTGGTCAGTCCTAATATAGATGGATTTAAAAAAAAAAAAAGAATGAGGAAAGGGGTGTGAGGTTTTCGATTGCCAGGAGATAGGAACAGATATTAGGAAAAATACTCCCCTTGCACAAGCATATGGAGAAAAGGCCTCATCGTCCTGCTGCCCCGTTTGCGTCTCTTCTCCTCTCTTCGTCTCTCATTTATTTCAATTTGTCATGCTTTACTTTTCCCTCAAGAGAGCATGCTAGCTGGTGAGCGACCCCATATAGGCCGCGAAATTGTGTCTGCGCTCAGGCTGTAATGAAACATTTAGATGCAGCAGCGAGTGATGGTTACGCATTAATGCAAGCGTTGGTGTCACCGATGAAAAAAAAAAAACGCAGCTCCAAGCAAATGGCGTAGCTTGCCACTGTGAAAGGTCAAGTGGCTTCCACTGGTGCGTGATAAATGCTCATGAGCATTTGTTGATGTCTGATGACAACTCAAAACAGTCATGGGAGGGAATAATAATATCTGTATAGTAAATATGCAAGTGACTTAATGCAATTTTTTTTTTCATTTCGGGCAACCCATTTTTCTAAAGTACAAACACGTCGCTATGTGTGTATACATGCAGTACGTATATAAATATACATGCAGTACGTATATAAACGTTACAAATTTTGAATTGCAGCGTAACTCGTGGCTGAGAGTCAGCCACGAGAAACAGAATGCAGGTTTTTGTAGAAGACTTTTGCATAATAAAGGAAAGGTCGCGTAAATTGATTGTCAAGCAACATTATCAATGAAAATGTAGAGCATATTTTGCATAACACCGAGTTTCTATTTGGAGCCGATATGTGTAAAATTAAATCAATGTGTTACATTGAAGCCCCGCCACATGCTAAATACCGTATGGTGCTAGCTTAGTAGGTGTTTCAAAGCAATGCATAATTGGGACATGAATAGAAAGCAAGGCCCTTGCCTTAGGTTGCTCACGCAAAACAAAGAAAACGGGCGCACTCACTCACTCACATGGTGAGTGCGGTGTTGAATTTGGCATATGCAAATTGGCACCCATGATGTAGATCAAAGGGAGCAGCACTGTCAATACATTGATTGAATTGTTCATTTGTTTTTGGGTTTTTTTTGCATATTAGAATAAATCTAACGGTGGAACTAGTAACATATTTAAACCGTGATTTTTGTATACTTGAACAGCTGCTAGGAAATCATGACGATTCATGTATTGAAATTCAGATGTATTTGTGCATATTGTCATTCAGAGCTCCCTTTGAATCAATTCCAGTTTCCCCCTTTTGCTGTTCTTCATTCAACATGACTACCCTTCTCTCTTTTTTTTTCGTCCTTTTTTTAATTCAGTGCCAGCTGTGGCTTCCGGCACAAGTGAGTGTGCATTTGTGTGTGTGTGTGTGTGTACTGTGCATGTGTGTCATTGAAAGACAAGGATACTTGTGATTTTGCGAGATCAAAGAAAGGCATGTCAAATGGCACTTTGCTATTGGGAGCATAAGCAGACCGAAACTAGCACAAACTGGTTTAGTGTGTGACACAGTTTGCATGTGTGACACCAATGCTGAAGCAAACTTGAAGAAAGGGTCATCGTGGCAAAGAATTTCTATTAAAAAAAAGCTTTTTTATTCTTGTTTTTTTGCGGGGGTTTTTTTCCCATCTTATATTTCGATCCCTGCCAAAACCTGCAACGTCTGGTCTTCTGCAACACTGTTAGACACTTTTGCAATGCTATGTACTCACTGGCTACAACCTTACGTACACCTGCATAATCCAGTACTGCGCAAAAGCTGTATCAAAATGGATGCCTTTCAATTTGTGAAATTATTTTATAAATGTCAAAAAAATATTAGTATGAGCAAATACCAGTGAGAGAGTCCCTGTGGTGACCCCTTCCGAGGGAAAAGCACAAATAAGGTTCAGTATGTAAATATTGCCTTTTTGCACAAATATGATTTATTGACCAATTAAAGTCTGTTAAGCTAACGATACTTCGCGATTATTGTATGCTTGTTTTCAGTGCATTCATTCTGAATTGTGTCAATTATTTGAAAATACATCAAATTTAACGTTTATTATCGTGATATGCAGAATTATTTATATGGCTTTTGTTGTGAATCTCTCCTGAATATTTTTCAACCGCACATACTAGCGTAGCTATTGAGTGTAAACAGAATTTAGTGCAAGCAGGCAAAATTTCACCTGTGTAATTCCAAAAGGATGGGAGGCAAGAACAAAAAAAAAATCTTTGACTGTGGTTAAATTAGCATTTGATTAAAGACAGCAGAAATGAGCTTGTCAGACATTTTTCCAACCCAAATGACTAATGTCCGGCGAGTGACACCATCCTGCAGGATCATTGCTTGTGTCAGCACCATGACCTCGAGCTATTGTAGGAGTTCTGCTCCACAGCCTTATAAATTGCCTTGCCGCTTCGCCGAATCACTTTAAGTCCATTCATTTACACTATGCACCCAGTGCAGCAGTCTTATGACATCACGGCTAATAGAATTAGTCCATAGTTATAAAAAGAAAGCCGGTAATGAATTGTTTAATTCTGGAGCGGGCGTAAAATCCCATTTTTACGACATCAAAAGTTCTATTCTCTTATTGTATCGAGTAGTGATGTTACACTTGCATGTTGAGTACTGCAAGTGTGACGGACAAATCCGACATAAGCGCATGAGCTTGCTGCGGTAATGACAAGCGTGAGCACATCTGGAGATATAACTCTCTGTCCTGTTGGCCCTGTCAGTCTTCATCGGCCCTCAGGCAGCCGGGGGAGCACCGGTGTGGGTGGGAGCGCCTCGGGTCTTTCGCTGAGGGGGCCCATATAGACTCTCCTGTCTGCTGGAGGGTGAAATGAGCCCAGGTACGGCATACTGAGTAGTAGCTGCTGTAGTATACCAGATGGAAAGCTCTTCCACCTTAACCCCCGCTACATGTTTTCCTGATGATAAATTGTATATCTGGTATGGAAGCTAGGACAGCCTGTCTTTTTTGTAGTTGATCGGTCCTCAGTGTGTGAGTGTCAAAAGGCAACTGGAAATTTGCATGCGGTTGATTTGTAAGGCGGAGAGGATCCAAATTCTATAATTTCACGCTAAAGATTGCTAATAACACAGAAGTTATGATATTGCCATTCTTGTTATGCTACAACTTTGATGAGGCTGAATCTGTCTTTTCAAGCACATCCATATAATATTCCTTTATTTTTGATGCAATATTGATAGACAGCAATCATTATGGCAGAGTTATCATTTTTCATTGAAAAAATAAGGGTTAAACCCTGAACTGGTTGCGAGCCAATCGCAGGACACAAATAGACAAGCAACCATTCACGCTCACAATCACACCTCGGGCCAATTTAAAGTGCACAATCAACCTGCCATGATTGTTTTTGGAATGTGGGAGGAAACCAGAGTACCCGGAGAAAATCCACATCAGCACGGGGAGAACAGCAAACTAAACACATGAAGGCCGGAGCCGTAATTGAACCCTGCATCTTTGCACCGTGAGGCCAACGTGCTAAGCAGTTGACCATCGTGCCACCGCATATTGATTATTTATCAATCAATTGTCAGAAATATCTATCTCAAAATATGGCTTGGTGCGAATGGAACTTGTTCCCTACTCCCTTATCACCCTTCTCCTCTGGATACAATGGCCAATCCCTCCCACACTCTCTGACCAACACCCCCCGCCACCCCCAACCACACGGGACACACCAACACCCCCGCACCCCTCCAATGAGTGCTGCTTTGCAAATTAAGCAGAGTGTTTGTGACAGCTTGATGCTAGCGGAAGCAACAGCGAATGGAGCTTTGGATTGCAAATGTCCCCTGAGGGAGCCGGCTCCGGTTTGATATACTTAATAAACTTCAAATCCAACAGACTGGCAGAGGCGGCGTGCTGATGCAATTTTTTTTCCCTTTCCCTTTCCCGCTAGGAGATACGGAACCATGGAGAAATGGGCACGGCCAAAGTTGCGTGTTTGTTTTTATGATGTGACCGCTTGATTTGGAGGACACAAAGGAATAGACCCTGTTTCATTAAAACTTAAAAACTTACGTGAATGACTCATCATAAGTATTTGAAATCATCTGTGTCATAACTTTGACTACATGTGACAGACATCGTGGCATGCATGCAGAAGCACCCACGTCTCCAAACAGACATCCTATTCAGTTTCTAGTATGTTGACTTTTTCATTGCGCAGTACCAGCTCCGTTTGGCAAATGAGGGTTCGCTATGGTTAGGAGATGCTGTGCATTTGATCTGCTCCTGAGGGCAGCATGAAAATGGGGCACGTCCACAAAATGGAGACTGAAGGAAAATACTGCAACATCCAGAGATAAGGGTCGGCAAATGTATGGGTGTGCTAATTTTGGCGCGTATCTTAATGGTTGTCATTTCTATCTGTTTAGAACTACAGTACTAAAGTACAAAGTTCTAGGACACAAACCAAAGACTGATTTATGCATGTGAGCAGCACAGAGCATAGTCGACGTGGTTATTTACATGCTACTGTTGTACCACGTTGTTTTGGAGACTGAAAAGAAAAACTTTTAGCAACTTATATAAGTTAATATGCAGAAAATATTACAGACATTTTTGATTGAATTGCAAATGGACTGACCTTTAGAGAGTTCGACTTGCACCACAACTGTAGTGCTTGACCTTTTAATAGCTGTTAAGTTCAAGCTGGTCTCAATTGCCCCTGTAAGAAGACAGATTGCAATGAAGTCCTCCAGACTCACTATTGTGTTCTCATTAAGTCTCTGATAATTAGCGGCTCAAAGCATGGGGTCCGCAAGTGGAAATAAAATGTCTACTTGTAAAATCTCCCTTTGCAAATTAAAGTGAGAAATGGAATCAAAAGCCTTTCTTGGCCAACTCTTAAGTATCTAATGGGGGTGGGGGGGGGGGGGGTAAGAGCAGTAGGCTGGACTGTGATGACGTATGCTCATAATTCTCATCCCATACATGCGTTATATGCTATTTCTGATGTCCAATTAACCAGAATGCACACCAAATCCCATTATCCAGACAAGGGAAATGGCTGACAGTAACTATGAATTTTACTGCCAAAATTCCCATGAGCTCCCCCCCGTGCCGTCACCTTATCGTGGCGGCGGGTTTTATGTGTCCCAACGATCCCAGGAGCGAAACTGTTTGGGCCTTTACACCCCTGCCAAGATCATTCATGGTAAACAGGTGCGGGGTGAGGGACCAGACTCAGCATGATTCAATGACCCATATGATGACAAAGAAGTTTTGAACGGTGCTCGAATGCTGGTCATCATTGCTACCTTCTGTTCTAAATGTATAAAGAAGGTGGAAAAAAAGTTCTATAAATGCAGCCCACCGACCATTCATGCATAATTGCAAGCTAACAAGGTTAACAAAACCATTTGCAACTCGTTGGGGGCTCGAAATTCACAGCGTACATAACATTTTAAATCTTATTCATAATTCATTTCTTTGAAATCTGTTTTTCATGCAAACCGCACAGAATCTCCTGCAGAGCCACTGCGGTGTCTAAGGGAGGCAACACGAGCCTGGTAATTGTGAATCGCTCTGCTATTTTCTCCATTGGTTTTTGTGCTGTATAGAAGGTAAAGTAGTGTGCTGAGGTAGTAGGAAGTCAAACCATTCCCTCTAATAAGCCCCTGTGGGAGCAGTATGAAGGCTGCACCAAGTAGACGCAAGCCGTCTGGAGAATGAGAGCACTACATACTTTTAGCAACGTGCATATCAAGGCAAGTGTGAACAATGACTGTTACAGAAGAAGGACCTAATGTCACATTCCTCTAAAGGAGCTTATTGCTCAACAGAGATGGGCTCTTTACACTATTTTGCCAGTCTGTCCTCCGTCCGCGACCTGGGTAACCATCCGTCATCGTCCCTCCGTCATTATTCATATCATAATCATCTTCTGTCTCCGTCGGGTTTTTTCAGCAATGCCGTGATTGGCTGTTGCAGATAAGACTGGCCATCAATCAAACAAAAACGACATCCCTGTTACTTTGATGTTTTTGTGATAAGCGACTCAACATGAGTATTTCACAACACAAAAATAGTTACTCTGATCAAATAAAATGAAATAATAGTAAAAATTTTACTTTCAGAAATCAGTGCCTCAAAATGGGGGGCATAAATATCTTGGTGGGTGGGCACCAAGAGACATAGATCAAAGCCAGTTTTCTTCACCGGCTGGAATGATTATTAGTGAAATGGGTGCCCGTAGCTACTTAATGTTCTCCGACTGTTGGTATAAAAATACTGTTGAGATGAAAAACGGAAGGCTCTGTAAAGGTGACTAAGTGAGTCGTATGAATTAGTGTTGTGCTGTTAAGAAAATACAGTGCTTGGCTCCATTCTGGCCTTGTTATTGTGCCTTCCAATGCCATACACTCAACCCAGTTAGGGACAATTAAAGGGACAGACGAAAGCCCATCGGTCATTGCTTAGTCTGTCCTTTTTAATAAAAACTACAGTGAAACTCCTCTACAACAAAATCATGTTTGCAGCAAGACATTTTTCACAACAGGGGGTTTTGCACTGTAGTAAATTTGATCTCAGATGTAAACACACACACACACACACAAACATATGTGCACTCTTTATTTTTATTCCAATAGTGCATAAGTATGAGCATACACTTATTTGACACTTAGTCAGTGTAGAAAGAGCAAAAGGGAAAGAAATTGCGAAATTTACGATCAGTATTCACTTTCACTTAGATCAATTTCTTGGATAATGTCTTTTATTTTGCTTCCTCCATCTTTCAATTTGATCACTTTTACCCTCTCTTCCAGGTTCGGAGCTCTTCTTGTCTTAGCTGCTTGACATTCAATGGTCCGTTTTGTAGCCATTTTAGCAATGCAGCGTTCTTGCTGCGCCTGAAACTAACAATAACAAATACTTCCTGGACTACTGCGCGTGTGTAAACCAGTGTGGTGGTTGCTGTTGCCGTTTCCGAACGAAGCAGTAGAGGTCACTGTTGGATTAGACTTCATTGTAGTGAATCTCGTCGCGAGGCAAGATCAGAGAAAAAGATTTTGTATAACGCAGCACAGGGTTTTTTCGTTGTATGGAGGGCAGGAGAGTGGGAATGTTGTTAATGCATGAAGATTTTTTCACACTAGGGGGTATTTTCGCCCATGTAGGTTTCGTTGTAGAGGAGTTTCACTGTACTTGTCCCCCGCCCCCAAAATGGGCCCACGAATGGAACATTCCCTCCCAGGGACAGAATGGCCATCTCTGTTGCTCAACACATCTCATGGTATTCTGGTACGAAGAGCAAAACCTAATGTATTTTTGCAACAATATTGACCGCTCAGAGCATTCTGAAACAGTGGCATTTTCATCTGGAAAAGATTGGTATAATACAATCTACGAAGGTAACAGGTAACTACAGTTCAATCTCACTCTCTCAGTGCTATCCATGAGTTAATATTACGGAAGTGTGCAACTGCCAATGTGGAGTAAATGTGAAGTACAAAATGTTTAGCCTCTTGTGAGGGTTTACTGAGCACGCCTGATGGAGGTCAAAGGCAGAAGGAGCTGGAACTTCCACCTCCATTGTTATGGCAGGCTACCAGGACAGGTAGCTGGTGCCTGTTGTGGCAAAAATCCCCAATCCTGTGGGTGGATACGTGAGTCTTATTGGGCCTCTTTGGCATGAGCGACTGATGAGTACCGGCAGGCATTTTCCACTGTATTAAGCGCTCCAATTGCAGTTGCGTCATTTCTTCAAAACATGATGTCAGAGGGTAGCACATCAGCGTCAAGTATATGAAGAGCAAAAGGAGAAAGTGGTGTGAATAAAAGATGAAGAGGGATTTGCTGTGGCACCTTCTAACATGTGGCTTCTATTTAACCCTTGATTGTTGACACACAACCCCTCTTGTCACAATGTCCTCAGCTGCCGGGGAAGATGTAATGCGGGCCTCGATGTGATTAATTTTCCTGGAGGCTTGGCCCCAGAGCTGCGGAACCTTTCATTTTCTATCAGGACCACAGATCTCCCACCTTTTATAGCTTGTGATTCTGCTTCTGGGGTCTCGGGTCTTATCTGTGTCCCAGTCTTATCTCCCAACTTGTCCCTGCAACCTGACTGCAGAAGGATTAGCTCTGGACCTTTTGGTCACTTCAATTTCTCTTTAGTGCAGATGGAAAGGAGCCCAACATAAGCCAAGATTAATCTGGTTCTGAGGGGGCTCTAACCATGTTTTTCCACCGCTGCGGTAGATATGGTAAAGGTCATTCCATTTTTTTTTTTTTAATCCTTGTCATTTTACAAAGACAAGGAGTAAATTCCACTTTCAAAAGATACAGAACTTTGATAATGAGTTGAGTCTATGAATAGTACTTAGTGGTCAAATATACTGTAAATGCTCTTCTACAGTTGATTTCATTGGATTCAGTGTTTCAAACAAAAGGATGGAAAATGAATTGTGTTCAACTGGTTTGGATGACACACGCAGCGGATCAGGGTCAGTCAGCGGCTACACCAGCCGTGACCAGAAGAAGACAAAAGACGGAAAGTTGAAGACTAATGAGAAGACCTTCTGGGAGGAATCGCGAGCTCAGCCAATTAGCTACTGAAAGGCCAGTGTTGAACTCTGACCTTGTCTGCTCTCCATCCATTCTACAGAGAGCACTAATTAAGTTTGGCGTGAAATACTGTAGTTCCTCCTGTCGACAGCCGAGAATTATACACTGGCATCAGAGGCCACAAATGGTCCAATTTCTACTCAGTACTTAGACATTTCTAAGAAAGAGGGAAGAAGAAGAGAGTTGCTGCTGATACAGTATTAGAAGAGATGCATTGCATTCCCAGATATGGATTTCGACAGAGTGAAAACATTTTCACCTCACTCCTCTGCACCAGAATAATTCCAAAGTTCACGAAAGAACGTCAAGTCTTCAAATGCACAGCTTTTACGTGATGAACTTTAATTGTTTGAAGGTTCAGAGGTGAGTGCGGCGAAATGACACTGACAATGGGAAAAGGCGCACACAGATATCAGACAGTATATCCAAACTACAGTATTTTATTTTCATGTACTATGTACCATCTGCATCACAATTCTGTCCTTCCTGTGTGGAGTTTCCATGTTTCCCATGGCTGATGCTTTTCTCCGACTTCCTCCACATTTCAAAAAACATTTCTACGAGGTGAACTGAAGAGTCCGGTGCATACATCGCCTCTCGCGCAAGTCGGCTGGGATAGGCTCCAGCGAGTGAGGATAAGCGGTATAGAAAATGTCTGGACGGAGGCATCTCTTTGAAATGCTTGACCATTTGCAGGCTCTTCTTTTGGCCTTCAGTACAGACACTTGGACAGCACGGCAGAGTTTGCACAGGAGCACAGTTGGAAATCTGTCACAGATTCTGTTTGCGCAAGGCTGCTGCACTCGTGCCTCACCTCGCTCACAAGCGTGTGTCTCAGTCTGGACTTGTCCTGTTCTCATGGGAACCGAGTAAGACATCAGAACAAGAGTTACACACTGTATTACGTCGGCTTATGTGTAGGCAACATGAGAGTCATATGCTCACCGTCACAAATGGTAGAACACGTAGAAGTTGTGTCTTGAAAATATTGTAATATAGCATACCTCAAAACAGTGCAATGTTAGGGTGAATACATCTCTCTCTCTCTCTCTCTCTCTAAATTCAAGCTCAATGGAATTTGAAATACCCAGAATTATGCAAAATGCATCATTACAACCCCCTTCTAAGTCTTTGACGCAATTTCTCAGTGTCAGAGTAATTAACCTAAATAAAAATGAACATAATTTATTAGTCAAACGTTTGCATGGCGGGTCAACGAACAGCCGAGGCGGCCGTACGCATGAGGTTCTATTTTGAGACACGGAGGCAAGAAAAAAAAAAGAACATGATTGACAAGCAACAGCTGGGAAGGAGGATAACACAAGGGTGGAACGCAGAAACACAGGTGTCAGTCAACGACGCTTCATTAAAACAAAGGCTGCATCTTCGTCGAGATGTGACACTCGCGTGTCTTTCAACAACTTTTCACCACACAGAATTAGTTACACAAACGCACGCATGTACGCACGCACACATTGTTGTATTAGTGGACCTCAAAACTATTTAGTATTGACAGAAATGTCACATGGACTTGAATATAACCCAAAGTTAAAGGTGACATGTGGAAAAATGACTTTTTAAAGGTTTGTACACAAATAGTGGGGTTACTGGAGTTCCTTCCCGGCCATCAATGTGCATTTACTTTAACCACACAAAACTTTCACAGTGAAAACAGGTCATATCTGAAATAAAACACATTAAGCACCTATTTAATCATTTAAAACAAGCTTGAGCTATATTCTAAGTAAATACATTTTCATGCGCTTATGCCGGTGTAAGTCCCAACAGTAAAGCAAAATGACTTACTTTCCTTTCTTCCAACCACCGTCCCTGCACGCAGAGCATCCACAAAAGTGGCGCATTCAGATTCATTGTTTATTCGCCTTTCGCACAGAGCCCAACAAAGCGGGTAATTGCCATGTGTACAATATTTGTTAAGCGGTGAACCAAAGGGCAAGGCAAACAGTCTGACACAGGGACTGACCACTGCATACTTCATGTCAATAATCCCAGAGTTGATGTACTCCAGCACGGACTCGCACTCAAAATCCCCATCCGCTTTTCGTGTTGACGTCAATGAACAAGTTCCAAATCAACTGGAATGGGTAACTCATTGTATTGTTCCCGGGAAACTCGTCAGAGTCCAACAAATGAAAATGCAAAATTGGGAATTCAGATATTTGTTTTCTGTCTCTATATTCATATTATATTGACCAGTTTGCAATACTGTATATTAAAGTAGAATTTTTTTGTAAAGAATGTAAAGTGACTGTCAGCCACGTGATTTTGTGGAATGTGCTAAAAACAACCATATCTCAGTCTCTATCAAAACAGCTGTGGACAGCTTGGATTGAAGTGTGATCAAGATCCCTATATTTATTAACAGGTAATCAGAAGTGTCTCGATTTATGCTCTATGTACTACCCAATATCAAGAGTTCCTCCCGGGGGAGTTGAGGCAAAGATGTTGACAGCTGTCATATCTGCAGCCCATCAAAGGAAAATGTTATCATTCCTAATTAAAATTTCATTTGGGACGAATGATAAGGATACTGCCATTGCCACTTGCATATAAATGGTGCCATTGAGGAGAGTGTGGATGGGGGGGGGGGTGACTGCGGTTTGCGGAGGAAGACTTCTGGGGGCATCCCACATAATTTCATTCGGTCACATATAATGGTATTATAATGGCAATTGAGTGTTGTCGCTTGTTGTATCAGGTCTCCGGAATTCTTGCCTAGGTGCAATGTTGTTGACTGCTGCTGAAAGATGTCCGTTAGTCCACGGGAGCCTCCTTTGCCATCACACTAAGAGCTCAAAATCCTTTTGCTGTGGAATGCACTGTGTAAGAAAGATGTTGCATCAGATTTTAACTTTAAGCTAAAGTGACATCAGCGATTGGTAATGGCAGTGGTGCTGTTCTACCCTGACAAGTGACACTAACGAAATGAGACCGCTAAAAATAATATGATGACATTGGGTTACGTGTGTTTAAAAGATAGATGTATATATGAAGACATAGAAATGCTACTTATGGCCAAGTGACTAAAAACAACAATCTGAAAAAGACTTGCATACAGTTAATGAAAAAAGGAAAAAGAGAGGGGGAAAAAAATACCGCCATTCATGCAGACTGCGCTATTCCATATCACGCACGCTTGCACAAACATTCACATTCAATCACAAGAACAGGGAAGCACTCATCTGAAAAGGAACACGCCAAAGTCCACCTGCACTTACAGGGATTTTCATTTGTTTCTATGGGCATGCACATGTAAGGACTTGGCATGTGAATAACATTCATAATTCGGAAGAGAAAAACTAAAGTCAGTGGCTTTCATGTATGTGGACCGCTTGTCTGCTAAGACTACTCTGGATGATCAAAGTTTCATCAAGTGCAAAACAAAAAGGGAGCAATGTAGGACGGTGTTGTCTTGATTGCAACGTAGCTTGCATCTCCCTTTAAAATAAAATGCTGGTGTGTGAATGACATCTTGATGAGCGCTCAGCTTAGCGGCGTGGCGAGGAACAGCTGCACAATAAATTTGTTTATTCTGCACAATTTGGCATCAAACACAAGACTGCTGAGGACATGCAAGTGCTTGTGTTCCACCATTAAAACAGGATTTATTGCTGCTTTAAGAGCAAGCCCTCATTTGTGCTCCTTACTTTCTCCCAGACTGTAGTAATGGGCGTGCTATGAGCCCCCCCCCCCCCCCCCCACACACACACACACCACCACCACCACTTCTATCAGCAGGCGACACACACGTCATCGGAAGCGCTCATTAAAAACCCAAATGGCCTCACTTGCGTGCCCACATAGCCGTCAGCCATTCCCGGCATTGCTGCCATCTCTCTTGTCACCTGAAGGAACGGCGCCCAAACATCACGTTTAAAAGCCTGTTCTGCCCACGAACGCAGCGGTGGCATTTCACGCAAGTGCCACTCACTTTGTAGCACAGCCGAAGAGATGTCAAACGATTTTTTTAGTGCTTTATTGTCCACCACTTCCCCCGCACAGGCCAGTAATTTTTGCTTCAATTGGCTTTTGTCATCACCCAAAAAAAAAAGACATTTTTGGCGTGTGAGGCCAACCAACGCCATGCTGACACTCTGTCGATACTTGATTTTTTGTTTTGGTTCATTATTTTCGCTTTTCTACATATCAGTGAAGTGGTCATTAATTTCCGTTTTTCTGAGGCTGTCTTTGAACGTCTCTCGAGTCGAACGAGAAGAGAGAAGGCACGGAGTCCGACGCAGACGTGTCTGTTTGTCGAGAGTGTTGTTTTAAAAAACCAACACCACAGCTCTCCTTTTTCGGAGCTTCAACATGTATGTATATCTATTTGAGCTATATTAGCCTACTATCAAAATCTTTTTCTATATTCAAACATTTTTATAAAGCTCCAGTGAGCCACTAGATGTCGCTAAAGAGCCGCATGCGGCTCTGGAGCCGCGTGTTGCCGACCCCCGTTTTAAACAATTCTTAGATCTTAATATCATGTCTGTGACATACATTGATCAACCCCAAGGTTTTAAAAAACATAGTACAGTATACTGTACTGACATTACAGAAAACCCTGCCACTGTGCTGACAACTAAGAATCAAGCAAATGCCGCTTTTCTGAAGCTATCGCTAATCTGTACATCCAACTAAACTCAACACAGCTTTGCTTACCATAACATGGGGATTTAGCTGTTTTCCGCATGCTGGTGGTTCAGATAGTGTAGTCTGGCACCCAAACTGTTGCTTCAAAATGGCTCTGGATCATTGTCACCAGGGTCTAAGAAACTGTGGAGAAGCCATGTGTAAAAGTGGTACGTAATCGGGGCAGGTGTGCAGAAGATTTTTTTTTTTTTAGGAATGGACAGATAAAAGATTTACTAGTTTAATTTCACACATGATGGGTGGGCATTCATGTCAGAGACCCAACTACAGTAAAGCCCCCTCTATCGTGGAGGTTATGTTCCAGTCCAACAATAAATGAAATCTGCTTGATGGAAATACTACATTCAAACACTCCCTAGGCATGTTCTTAGCATTTATAGCACTTGTATTTTAAAAACATTTAATATACTGTATTCAGAGAGGTCAAGAGGAATTGGATGAAACAAAAATATTGTACAAACATTATTGTGTCAATCCCCATAATTACAGTAAACACATCCTGTTTTTCAAAAATAAGTTTAAATGATCTCACAATAAACATTAAAAAAATCATTCCAATATGTAAATTATGAAAGTAACTTACACCCATTGACTTCTGTCGATGTCAAAAAGAGGACTGAGTCATTCAAAAATGTTCAAATCTTTTCAGCAAAAAAAAAAAAAAGGCCACCAACTTCCTGTTTTCTCTTCTTCTTTCACAATGACAGTGTTAAAAAGTTGTGTGCCTTTACCTAGTGGTCAAATGTTATACAGTATTACAAAAAGAACAAATAGCACCCCCCCCCCCCCCCCCAAAATACATAGACATATTGTAAAGGGTTTTTGTTTACCTGACTTTACTTTTAATATGTGCTATTCATTATTCATGTGTTAGCTAGTGTGGCCACATTAAATAAGTATATGGCTGGAGGCAATAACAGCACGTGGTTCCCGGTCTACAAGGCTTCATTTCTTTACCCAATAAAAATATTTGTTACTACTGCGATACAATAGTAGTTAATATACCAGCTGGCCACATTACAATCATCTTAACAACCCAATACAGACATTTTTATTTCATATTCTGCCTTCAAGTGCTACATGTTGGGCCTAATGGTTAAAAATGTCCGCCGCAAAATTCTGACATTCGAATTTCAAGGTGTTCTCCTCAGTGCTCGTGTAGAATTTTTCCACATGCTCCAGTGTCCTCCCACATTCCGAATGTCAGGTGGGCTAAGTTGGAACACATTGTTCTCGCATTGAAAAGATGGCATGATTTTACTTCCCTAATCAATTTTCAGTGCTGTTTTGGGCACACATCATTATCACCATCATGATGATGATGATGTGTTTCCTCTAGTTACTTATAGTTTACACTTGTAGCCAGAGAGCATCAACTCAGGGCCCCATAAATCTCATCAGCCAATGATAAATTCATATTTAATGACCATGGTCATTGTCTGGAAAGAAGGAACATTCTTTCATTACTGCCGCTGACGCCTGCTGCTTGGTCAAGATAATTGATTTCTCTGTGGTAACAAGGTATCGACCACGCATGGTAGCCGACTAAGATGGCAGTTTGATTCAAAGGCGTAGAGGAGTGTATGTATGTATGTGTGTGTTGGGTTTTTTTCAGGGGGGGGGGGGGGGGGGGGGGCAGGGGGGTAAGAAGAGATAGTGAGAGAGCAAACAAGCCACACATTTATTTGTAGTTAGCGCGTCAAGTATTGTTTGGCTTTTTTCAGCATTTTCTACATTTAACTCACCAAGTGGAAAGCATATTGATTTCATAATTTACTTTAAGTAGAAAAAAAAAATCAGCTGGAGCACTTTTCAGACACACATGCCTCGCCTACAAAGGATGCCACATCTTGGTAGTGCTGCTCAAGTTTATACATACATGCACTACTCACACACACTTTCAAGTTGTAAGGTAGCAGTTGAGAATTTCAACCGTGTCTTTTATGCAATAATTTCAAATCCAACACTTCGTGAATGAAGCAGACCACGTTGGGCTAGCTTTGACCGTCAGTTATTGAGTTGACGTATCAGAGGTGCTGACTTACTGGCTCAAAACTGGAGTAACCACACAGGCCTACAAGCTCTACAAAGCTGGAGGATGAAGAATATGATCTCAATCTGCAAAACAGTCAATAAGCGAAGTTTAGGAATACAATCAAGCAGCGATTGTGTTCATCTCCCAGAAACTGTAATCATACGGTGGCCTTCTCGAGCACCACTTCCCGCACTTCATAATATAAATAGAGGACTTTGATACCGTTGTTGTTATTGTGTTTACAAGCTTACAGTGTAATTTATCTAAGCACTCTTAATTGGACTAGTTACTCATTTGGCCCCTGCAGTCCCACAGCAGTGTGGAGCTCTAACAGTGCACACTCAGGCTCGAACATGGAGGGAGCTCCACGCACTCATACACAGCCAGCTGTTTGATGCCTGCAGCAGGCGAGCTTATGCTGCACGGTACTCCGTAAATAAACACAGCATTCCCACACGAGGGGACACATTGACACACAGGAGGCCTCATTTCAGGCTAATGAACTATTAATGTTCATTTGAAATGCAAACATTTTGGAAGAGTCTCCTCCGCAAAGAAAGAACATAAATAGATAAACTGGCACATATTTTCATATTTCTGCGGCCCAGCTGTCTCAAGGCCAGAAATTTAGTCTTCAATGAGATCTGAAAAAAATGCCTGTCAGGCTCAACCCATTAATCACCTGAAATGAACGAGCACCAAGAAGAGAGAGGAAATGACATTTAATGCTTTGTTTTGACATCAACCGTGGACTCTGTTCCACTGGATTCCAGTTTGGGTTTGCAGAAGTGGGTACAGAAGAGATTTTTGACAAAAAAAAGCAAAACCTGTTGGATGACCATTTCTCTCATGTGTGTTCCCAACACTTAATTCAAAAGAACGACAACTCGTTTGAATCAAACGTTTTGTTGTTGGTTGTTGTTTTTTTTAGTTGGTATTTTTTTTAGATTAAAACATTTTTAAAAAAAGGCACAACCGGCATTTAAATGTATTAAGTTTAAAATGCATATATGAATGCAGGAGTTAAGTCGTTGGCACACAAAGCTTGGTTGGAGTTCTTTCGGTATAAACAGCAGATATCAGATAGCTGGTGTGCTCTTATCAGTTCAAGGGCAATCACAGAAGTTAGTTACAATTGCACGAGCATAATGTAAGCATAATAGTAATACAACAGCAGCCTCTAGTGGTGTGTACATCCATTCTGTTTGTTGCATAGATACAGTGCAAAATAATGCATAATTCCCATTCAGTATCGGTGTTAGTAGTGTTATTTGGCCATATACAGTAGTCTGATTGCGAATCGGCCTTACCACACAACATAAACATAAAATACAGTGTTTAAAGCAAGCTTTAAAGTAGGCGTCAGCTCAATGCCACAAGATTCTCAAACACAACTAATCATTCATTTTTTTCCTCCCTTTGGCCCAGTTTCATATGCTGCTCCATCCCCCGAGGCTGCGGTTACAACCACACAGTGAGCAGTGGATGATTGAACACACAAAAGAAAAGGTCCTTCAAACAGTTTGGCTGGAGTTGCTTGGTCATTAAAGCCTCGTAACCTCATTAGTAGTTTTTGGTCCTTAATAAGTGAGGACATACTTATAAATCAAACATATAAAAATTCTTCATGTGTAAGCTACTTCACTTGATTAGAAAGCAAATGAGATGTAGATATAATGCATCCTTAAGATAAAACTGCACCTTAGTTTTACTCACATTCTTGTGGAAATAGAGCTTGTTGTTGCAGCAAGTAATACAGAAGCCATTATCTGCTTTTTTGTAAACTCCAGTGGGCAGTTACTTCAGATGTGGAGACTCGAAGAAGTTGACCCGGGGGCTAGCAGCTGTTTTGTTCTTGCCTGCAAATCTAAAGATGGTTGTGGACAACATGTTTAGAATATTGTGGACATTAGGATGCAACAAACACCCCAACATTTTAATTTCACTCATGCCTTGCGATATTTTTGCTTAAATCTAAAATAAATGCATCGTCGTAACATTTTAATAAAAATTATATATAATCTAGGGCCGCATGGTGGATGACTGGTTAGCATGTCCGCCTTACAGTGCAGAGGTTTGGGGTTCGATTTCAGGCTTCAGTCTTTATGTGTGGGGTTTGCATGTTCTCCCCATGCCTCCGTGGGTTTTCTGCAGATACTCCAATTTCATCCCGCATTCCCAAAACATGCATGGCAGGCTAATGGAACACTTTAAATTGTCCCTAGGTGTGAGTGTGAGCGCGGATGGTTGTCTATGTGTACCCTGCAATTGGCTGGCAACCAGTTCAGGATGTACCCCGCCCACTGCCTGAGGTCACCTGGGATAATCTACAGCACGCCGGTGACTCTTGTGAGGAAAATGGACGGATGGATAAATGAAATCAACTTTAACGCATTGCAAACTAAAAAGCTGTTTCATAAAAATCCTGAAAGGCATTTAAACAAAGCTAGGTGTTGGGATTTGTATGATTCTCTTTCATATTATCACCAAATATTGGTTATTAGCTTCTTTGACTGCAACTAATAATAGCTCTAATTTTGAATACTGATTGATATTTTAATCAAACATAAAAAAAATGTAAAACGGGTGCAAAAATTCATAAATTGGGCAATTCTTGATCACACTTTGTGGACCCAGTCTGCAAGCATTGTATTCCTAAATGTTACATGTATACAAATATTTTGGAGTATAGAACATCAAGCTTACAGGGCCAAGTGAAAATTGGGATGCTTGAATATTTATGTGGCGATTGATGCAGCCTACAACACTTGTGAGCATGTGCGTGGATGAACTTACATGGTGGTGCCGGAGAAGGTCTGCATCATCCTCTTCGACAGCGAGCTGGAGGAGGGCGTCTTTGCCATCAACTGGTGCTCAGGAGTGGTCAGCGGTCCAAGTATGCTGACTGCAAAAAAAACCCACAATTGATAGAGGTGCAGTTTTGTTTTGTACATAATCATCAGGACAGAATCTTGATGCTGCGATTTACCATTGTGATTAGGAGTCCCAGTGAAGTGAGCACTCTCCATGTCGATATTATCCGGATACGCATACTGACTCCAGTAGCTTGCCGGGATACTAAACAAGCGCTCAATTACCTGGAAGGAGAAGAAAAATGATTCCAACTGAATTCTGAAGAAATCAATTACACTTACAGTAGGTAAAGAATATACTTTACCCGTGGTTGTCTGCTTGTGTCACTCAGGACAGTCATAGTGTCTGGATTTGGAACAGCGTGGCCGACAAGGGTAGGGCCGAACACCCTGGCCAGGTTTGTCACATTCATCTTTGTATCCACGCTCTTTGACACTCTGGAGGAAAGTATGACATGTCTGCTCACCGTCCGGGCAAAATAGTTGAACTCAGGAAATCTTACAGCTGAAGATGTTACTCTTCAAAACTTTGTGAAAGTTACTTCTGCAGATGGATCATGACGCAGGCTAGAGTGTCTCGGTTGGGTTGAGGCAGCTCGCTGATGGTTTGGTACAAAAAAGCAAGACTGTTCCCATCATCCTGGATTTCTACAACGTTGCCAGAGACAGATAACGCAAACTTTTTATTTTATTTCTTTTTTTTTGGGAGCGGGGTTTACACCCATTTTGTCTTTCAGTCGTTTAAGAGAGGAAACTGACCAGCTGCCTCCATGAAGGTTTTGTTGAGGCGGAAGGTGAGAATTGGCTCAGGAAGGTTCCTTAGGAAGTCTTTAAGAACACCAGTGATGACGTTGATGTCCTCGACTTTGTTTAGCGGTGGCAGTGTCTTTCCTCGAATCAGCTTCTCCTTGAGTGCTTTCACCTGACGCTCCTGGCCAGAAATTCTGTACAGGCCAACCTGGGAAGAGATTAAGAAATACGGTGTTGTGATACAGTCAACTGGGAACGGATCCAAATATGAATTAAAATTCACACACACACACAACACATATAAGGAAGGGTCATAAGAAAGAGGCTCACTCACCTCATGCAGGCCTCTGCGTTCAATCTCTTTGATACAATAGATAACTAAAGCTGGGATCTTTGGAGAAGTTGTTGCCGCAAAGTCAGCCAGGGTGCTCTGCAGGCACGCGTGAATTCAGATTGTTTTTCTGAGTCATGCTACATGAAAATTCCCAAGTAGAGGCATTGTGGGAATCAATGAGAAAGACATGCCGCACCTCTGCAGTCCTGATGGGAGTACTGATGGACACGGGGTTGCAGGGCAGGGGGCAGCAGTCACGGCACTCGGGATGAGTCACAATCCTGCAGTCCTGACAGCGAAGGTACATCTTGCCAAACTTTGTTCTTTTTCCACATGGTGCACAGAACTCTGATTTGATCACCTTTGTGAGAGTGTGGTGAAAAACAATGTGATTATTGTACACGCATTTAAAATGCAACAACAATGCATTTAAATTGCATTTCCTTCCACTTTTATGCAGACAACACCCACATATCTACATAGCGCTGCGACCGAATGGCCAAAGTTGTGTATTACCTTCACTGATTGCCTAAAGGACATTAAAACCTGGCTGGATCTGGGCTTTTTAAACAATACAAGTGAAGTGACGTTTGGACCCTGTGCTGTCTCGAAATCTCATCTCTCAACCAAGGTTCCCTTATTGGTCCCTTTTCACAAACATATTTTAAATAATCTAGGGTTAAAAGTAAATGTGATTTTTAAATGGATCAAAAGATATCACTATTGTGACGCCTTTTTTTCTTTTTTTTTCTTTTAATAGTAATTTGGGGTGTGTGCACTGCATCAAGACCTGAAAAGAAAATGAGTCTGTCGGGAGTAGTTTATGACAGGAGTAACAAGCTAAAAGAGAAAAGCATAGGTTGTTTTTTTTGTATGTAATGCAGAAACATAGCAACAATGCTACCCAAAAACTGTCAAAATCCTAGTAATGCAAGTTAAAATGCATTTTGAGTCATATTATTGAGCATTAACAAACAAAATGAGCAATGACACTGTATTCTCTTTGACAGTCGTCTGTGGGTGTCGCCTCTCTCTTCTGATTTTGCAAGTTGCACATACTTCGGTAACGTCTACTTTTCAGAAAAACGACATGTCAATCTGTGTGAAAACAGATGAAAATTCTGTACGTCACGGGTGGGGAATAAACAGCCATTGGAAGCATTTTATCTAGCCTGTCATGAGTAGTAGTACGTATAACACAGTACAATTCAGAGACAGTAATATTGATTGTATGGAACCAAAGCAAGTAGCTTTGTGGAAACAAAGTTAGAGTAACTTCTCACTGTTTTGGGGACAAAGATATGCTGCTTTTCTTCTCCTCTCTTGAGTCTGGGAGTTTGGGGGTGAGGGGGAAATTCCGAGAGTGGTGTGCTGGGTGCTTCACTGTTGGTTTCGGACAGCTCAATAGAAGTTGATTCAGCCCAGGATGGGGCAACTGTCAGCACAATAAAATCACATGATATAGATGAAATGAAAGTAATTTGCAACAACAAACTGTATTTAAATTCACAGTTACCACAAGTGAAATTAGTAATCAGGAATTTCTCACCACTCTTTTTCCTACTGCGTGTACCATAGGGGACAGCCTCGATAGTGGAGACAGCCTCCACAGCACAGCCATTTCCTGGCACAGTGATGGTGGTTTTGGCAACTATGGAGTCATTTATCTGTATGCAATGAGATTTTCAGGAAACGTGTGGGGGGTGGGGTGAGCAGACACACAAAGGATTGTTATCAAAGCATACTGACTCGATTAGATGCGCGTCCTGTAGAGCGAGGTTTCTTCATTGCTTGCGGAGGAACCTCAAGTTTTCGAGAAGAACGCTGTGGATTACAAAGGAAGTTTTAAAAGTAGCTATGTGGTTAGCCATCCGTAAAACATCAAGAGAAAGCTGGGTTAAGTACTTTTTAAAAATCTGGAAAATCGAACTACATTTCCTCATATCTACTTTTGGTACATTCCATACTTTCAAGGTTTACTCTTTGATTTATTTTCCATCTGTTTAAGAGGAGAGTTTGAGTTTTAAACTAAATACCATACGAACAGTTTCACACTTTGTGTGTGTGTGTTGGTGTCATTTTAGTTCATCACAAAAACCTGGTTACCAACACCGGTATATTGATTTCAAATTAGAATAAATGTAAGACTCACTCGTTTCGGACGTTTCCGCAGTCTCACATTCTTCATCACAGAAGAATCACAGGCCTACAGGAAATTGGATGAAGTTGCAGCATGTCAGCTTTAAGGAGTGCAGAAGGTTGAAACAATATACGGAAGAATGTACCATGGAGTCATCTGTTTGATCAAAGCTGATGTCTGACATTATGGAGGTTGATTCATCAATGGCCATCAACCTGCAAAAAAAACTGTGTCATTATTTTAAACTTCTTGTGGGAAGGACTTCATGCAATGCGACGGATATTGAACACATGAACACTTTTCATACATTGTGATATGGCTCGGCATTTGTCTCTTAAAAAAATTAAATTAAATTAAAAAAAACTCTTAATGGCAAACCACAGATAGAAAAGCAAACCTTCTGCTGGAGTTAAGGTTGGACTTAGCAGCCTGAGAGTGCGCACTGAGAAAGGCCAGGGCAGAGCGCTGCTCCTCACTTAGGTGCATGCTACTACTATTCTCTGTTATCAGCATGTCCCGGATCAGCTGTAGCTGACGCTCCTGGTGGCAAGACGATGAAGGACAAATCCACATTTTTGTGATTAACAGCAGCCAGTATCTGACTTTGGAGGTTCCACTGTAAATGAGCTTCATGAAAAAAAATGTTACAAACCAGCTTCTCATGGACGGCTTCAGCGTTCTGCCGCCGACGGATCTCCACATCCACTTGATTTCGTGCATGCTTCAGTTTGACCTCCAAAGCTCCCCTCTCGGTTTCAGCTTTAGCCAGCATCTCTTTGCAGGATAGCAGCTCCTCACCTGACTGACGCCACTTCTTTCGGCAGTCCTCAAAGTTTATGGCCATCTGAAGAAACTCTAATGAAACAACAGAAGAAAATAGCTGACGTCTGCGGCGATTGCCACAACCATTGTGCGAGAAGCAGTGGTTCTGGTCGTGCTTTACTCATGTTATGTACATATTAAAAATGTAAGACTAAGAATGACTAACATTGTACAAATTTCCTGATTTATATTCGAGAAACTGTGGACATGTAGTTTGAAAGCAACCAAGTACATACCATTAAGACAATTTTCTTCAAGTGGTAATAACAGAAACCACAAGAGAATACTTCAGTAATACAGTGGAAAGTTAAAAATGTATAAATGACAAGCATACATGGACGTGTTAATACTATGTACTGTGTTACGAATACTGAAAATGTTTTTGTTGTTCTTGGTGTTGCTACAAACACTGGAGAAGAGTGGGATCGACTTACGTGGTTCAACGCTCTCATTCAGACCGTCCACCAGGGTCCGTAAACTCAGGAACTGATTGTACAGATTCACCACGGCCGACTCCATTGTGTCGTTCTGCGGCTAGCAACGTCAGCCAGCATACATGGAAAGCAACGTTAGCTATGGAAGCTAAATTGGTCAGTCGTTGATTCGCTTCACCAGAGGAAGTAAAGTCACTACACTGGCGTACATAAATGAGGCAAAGTAACACGTGCACTGTGTTGTTAAGCACGAGATTCAGAAACGTATTCATGGTATTCAGACAGTTTTGCACTATGAGCTAAATCACCTTTATACTACCCGCAACGAAACTGTCGGTATGCCGTTGACTTGCACGTCGTTGGGCGAGCTAAGTCTCGTCGATTCACAAAAATAAATAGATAGATAAATCAAAGCGGTTACCTCTGCAACGTATTCCTTGTAGTGATGTGAGTGACATGTAACAGCCCAGGGAACGTGAACACAAATTTGATTAATTCCAAATCCGGTACTGCGGAACCACACCTTCACACATTCTTCAACAAAGTTCAAAACCAGCGCCGTTTATTTTCTTCTACTGATTTTTATAAATTCGAACTTGCACACTCTACTGCCACCTCAGGTGTATAAGTGTAACTGCAGAAAAAAGTACAGTATCGCTTTGAACCAGTCCCTCATGCGCATGCGCAAAAAAACATCTGCGGGTGCTCTGGCTTCCTTCCGCATTCCACGAATGTTTGATTGTTCGTTTTGTCTGATTCACTGGACTCTTGCCAAGTGATGTACCGCCTATGAAATATTTTTTTAGCCAAGTACACCCGAATCAGCGCAAAGTATTTTTGGATGGGAAAAAAAGACTTAAAAGAGTCTTCTGCCATCCATGTCTGATTTATTATATTTTGGTCCTCCATTTCTAGTGGTACCCTATTCCAACAACCATTTGGAAATAAAGTGGTACTACAATACTAAAAAGAAAGAAAGTAATAATTAACTAAATTATAAATAAAGTGTTGTGCAAAACCAAAATAATTATCAACATAAAGTGTCTTCCTTTGGGATCATAGTGCAGATCTGTTCTCAAAAAGAAATCATTCACTTCCTTTTTAATACAAGCAGAAAGTCATTTACAAAAATTCTCTTAAAAATAACTATAACATAATTATAAAGAAGACTGACCACATTACCAATTGTCAACATTAAACATAACCGCATTGCTGCTGAATTCTTTCAGCATTTAGTGAGACTTGGACTTGTGCTTCGATGAGGATATTTGTTATTCTTGGTGGCAGTGAGGTAACTGCTGTGATCAAACTCTTTTTTTTTTTTTTTGCATAGATGCTATTTTTAAAATATATTATAAAATCTCTCATAACCCACGAAGCGCCTTCACAAAGCCCCGGGGTACGCATACCCCCATTCGACAATCACTGGTACAGACAATGGATGAATGGGGGGAAAATGAAATCTTTAATACATGTAGCCTTGTCTTTTATCACATTTGTTCTTTCACCAATGTTTTATTGTTCATATAAATCATCTCATATAACGCTATGCAAAGGCATCGCTCCACTTTGCAGTTTTCATTCAGGCAACATGAACGAATATGTGCCATTTTCACCAAGTGCTGCCAGCCACCAACTTGTGCTGCAATATTCTATTTATCGTATTTTTCATTTACAAGAAGTGCCTATTTACCTGAGACTGCAACAACAATGTCTAAAATTCATGAAAGCATCTCAGGGGGAGAAAGGGTAATAAGAGGCTCTAATGCACACAAGTTTTAGAGAAAGCACCTGCATATTGTGCTGACTACACAGTTCGACGTCTTTAGTGGCAACATTGGTAATGGATCCACAAACACTCTCGTGGGGAACACATGGCAGATGTATATCCACTTAGGAGGATGCACTGAAGCAAAACACACTCTCATTACACCCTGTGCATATTTGTGCACTCAAAGCAAGAGGCAACTTTTTTAGGTCTGGAAAGAAGGAACATGTTTTGAAAATGAACACGGTAAACCTCAGTGATTCTATCAAAAATATTGGAATTCGGAAAGGAAGTAAGTCGATTACATCAAATGATGAAAATGGGATGAACATACAGTATAATTCACATAACATTAATAATTGTCAATTTTCATTGACTTTCTAAGAGTGAATGATGAAGGTGTCTTTAATGCAAAATAAGTCATACAAACACACATACCGCAGCTTCGAATCACAAAGCGATTAGAAAAGGTGTATTGTTATTAAAATCAGTTTCACAAGTATTTGTTGACCACATTTAACCACTATTAACAGTCTGGCACCAAAGGTCAGTCTCTACCTCTTGGGTTAACAGGAACTTTTAACAAAATGGACTTTCACACCACAGTAAAAACCACATTCGTCACTGTGAGGGGAGGATAAATGAATTTATTATTGAGTCGGCATGTTGGGAAAAAAAAAACCTTGGCTGGCTGAGTAGAGGGCAAAGCTAATGTGCTAGGATGCACTCCAAACAGCCCATCAATTGAATTACAAGTGGAAACTCCCTCTAAGAGAGAGTTTCCTGGAAAATATTTCCGCTTCCTTATCACCAACATTAGCAGCAGCAAGACATTCTCTTCTTGAAACCTGACCCTAAAATGCAAATATATTCCTTGTGCAGGTGTACCACATGCATTCTGTAGTTTTGATAGCTGAGATGAGGTTTCAGAAGGCAAAAACAAAGTTGTTTCAAATTATGTATTTGAAACTCATGCTGATGAGACATATAGATGTCATATGTCATTTTTCAAGGGAAAGCCAAAACAATGATGATTACAGAGAGCCAGAGAGCTTTCGGGAGTGACTTCTTAAGGCATTCATATATCTGCGATAATGGCTCAGTGTTAAATAGCATTAAGTAGCATTCACAGATGGAGGCCCCAATTCCAAAGTTAAAGAGAGTATCTGAATTGAATTTGAATTTGACTTTGATTTGGTCTCCCGTCGGAGAAACCTGTCTCGGAGGACAGTAGATGTGCAAAATATCACAAAGCAACCGCTCATGATCGAATGGTGACAATGGGAATCACAATAATGAGAATGATAGCTAGTGCAACAGCAATGAGTGCCAACAACTTGCAAACTTTGGCCCGGCGGAGGCCAGCCTCTTTCCGTCTGAGTAACGCATCATAGCCCGGAGTGTAGATATCATCCACCCAGAACTCCACGTTGTTAGGGTTCAGAGAATCACGGGCCTGCATGACACAATCATTTCATTTTACAAAACAATCTGGAAACCGCCGACAATTAAGAATCATTTAAATGTACCTGTAAATCAAAAGGGGAGACTCGTGCCTCTCGGTCGTCGACAGTCCAGACGGATCTTCCTCTCCCTTCAGCCAGTCTGGGGTCCATAATCTTCCCTGCAGTGAGGCCACCAGTCAGGCTGCTTTCTTTGTTGCCAAACAATGACGAGCTAAACATTTGCTCCACCAAGCTGGACGACTTCTGGGAGAGAAGTTTTGCAGTTCTGCTTGATTGGTCTTCCTAGAAAGAGAAGTACACTAAAATATATATATACTAGAACATTGCAGACTTCACAATTCGTAATTTCCAAATAATGATAACATGCAAGATCTCGCAAAGTCAGCAACAGACAATTAAATCTGAGCTAATCTTGTCTTCGTTTTTTTGTGATTTTAGCACTTTTAGCCATGCGACCAGGAGGGTCTTTGTCATAAAGTGAAAAGTTCTGTTGTTTTTACATTTTCAGAAGTAATTTGTTTTACACTTGTAAGAATGTTAAAAAAATGCTGTGCCCTAAATTACCTTCAAATTGCACCATTGTCATTACTACTTTATAGACGATAAATATTTACACTTGTAGGACTTAACAATGTTACAATGTATCCATCCATTTTCTATAATGCTTGCTCTCATGAGCCGCAGGTATGCGAATTGAATTCGGGAGAGAGGCAAGTACACCACGGATGGGTCACCTGGAAATGGCCGTGCATATTTAAAAAAAAAAACAATCATTCAGGCTCACATTCACACCTCCGGACAATTTAGAGTCTTCACTTAACTGACAATGCATGTTTTGGGAACGTGGGACGATGCTGGAGTAATCGGGGGGAACCGATACAAGCACAGGGAGAACATGCAAGGTTCACACAGGAAAGCCAAAGCCAACATTCTAACCCAGAATCTTTCAACTGTGAGGCAGACATGCTAACCACTAGTCCCCCGTCGCTGCCCAAATGTCACGATGTTTCTTTAAAATTACAGTATTTTCCGCATGGAATATAGCATAGTACATAACACATTAGATGTGGACCAGCAATCCCTGAAAAACCTCGGGGGCTACATTCTAATTCTATGTGATCATGCACACCAAGTAGCGTAAATTAGAGCAATACTCCACCTGCCCAGATTTCCCGTGTGAAGATTTGCCACCTTTAATTTTGGAGAAAGATACTATCCAGTCTTTTGCAGTGCTTGACACATTTGCTTGCTTGGACTCACATGGCCTTCTCTCCCCGGTCTCGTTTGTCGAGGCATGACGAGATTTTGTGCCTTTCCCCATTTTTGGATCACCTTGGCATTTGCCACTTTCTGTTTGCTCCCCAGAAGTGTTCCATCTGTTCCAATCCAGACTATTGGTGCTGGTTGCAGGAAAGAGATGCTCTGATACAGAGAGAGGTTGAGGCTCAGAGGACTCAGAGGGGGTAATAGGATGGCTCATGAAGGAGGAGATGCCGCTGAGGGGCTCCAGCCATCGTTCACCGCTGCTTTGTCCACTACCAACAGCAGGCTGCGGGATCTTTTCATCCAGTCGCTGCAAAGCCGATAACACCTGGGAAATCTCCGCTTTGACATCATTCAGTGATTCCAACTGCCGCTCAATCTGGCTCATACGGAGCAGCAGTTTACACACACTGGCTTTTAGTCCATCATCACTGCTTTCCAGAGAATGGAAAAGCCTCTGGAGTTGGCCCAGGCGGCCCCGTCTGGCTTCTGGGGTATCCTGGTTGAGACCCCCTGATCCATCGAGAGGATGCAGGACTCCTGTGGAGCCACACATGCTTATGTCATCTAAAAAGCGGAAGATGGCACTAATGTCATCATCAGCAAAGTCTGGGTCATCTAAAGAAGTCATGAAGGAGAGCCGGTCGGCGTGGACCAGGCTACGGAGACGCCTGGTGTCCGGAATGTCAGTCTGGGTTCCTTGAGCCTTCATCCCATCAAATTCAACGTCCCCAATCTCACCCCCCAAAGAACCGCCAAGTTTGCTTATCGCAGGCCTTGATCGCCTTGGCAGTTTTACACCACGGGTTTCAGGTCCCATACTGGCCTGAGCCGGGCTGACCCGGTCCTCCAGACTGTGACTTTTGTTACTCCAGATGGGCCGTTGGCTTCTGGTAGGGCGCAAGTGTTTCGGTGACCGCTCTGGGATCGAACCAGGTCCGAAATAAGTGGAGTCCTGCAGGTCATCGAGACTTTCATGCTTGGTCTGCTGCTCCGGAGCCTGCTGGACTGTGCTGGGTGAAGGGTAAGGGTTAGGGATCATTTCAAAGCTGTGATTGTCAAAGCCTTTCTCCCCCTTAGGACTGGGAGACTCACTGTTGACGGTCACCTGTGGTACGAGAGGCGGCTGATTGTGGAAGTCCTTCTTAAAGATGTTTCTCTTTTGGTCGATTGCTGATTCCTGTTCGGTTTCAAACACCTCAAGTGGAGCCGAATCGCCACTAGATTCACTATCCGTTTCCAAAGGCAAGTAAATATCCTTCATGGCCTTGCCGGGGATCTGTCCGCTGGAGTACAAAAGTGTGGTGTGAGGCAAGTCAAAAGATACCGCCCGTGTCCTGACGGGAAGGGGTGATACAAATGAGATAGGATCGGGAGGAAGACTGCCTCGCTTGCGTACTGAGTAATTGGAATGTGGAAAGAGCAAATGGTTGTCAATTAGGCTTGCACTGGAATCAGAGCGAGTGCGGGCTCTCTCCCTGCGAGGAACATTCAGCTGGTGGATCCCGGTCAGACTGGGATGTGGGGACTGGTCCACAGGCTGGACCGCCTGAGCTCTGATTGGTTGACTGTCGTCAGTGGCCCCACCCGTCATCTGATTAAGATTAAAGATTGTGACAATGTCGGCAGCGACACCTATTGGTGACAGCCCCTGTCCTCTGGTGGAAACCCGATCCCTAAAAAGAGTGGCTGGAAAACAGGGGTCCCGACTAGCTGCAGCAAACAGCAAACTCCTGAGCTCGATGAGGTGTTCCAGGTCAAAGCGTGTGCTGACCATACGACAAAGGTCCTGAAAGGTCAACGACTGACGCAGGTTGTCCAGTTCTTCAAGGATCCCCAAGAGGACTCCAGGGTATTCCTGCTGCAGGTTAGCCATGGCTGCCCTCCTGAGAAGTAAATTGCAAGCATGGCATAGAAATGTAAAAAGTCTGAAAAATACAGTATTACCCACTACATTTATAGAATTATTCCTCTCTTAAAAATTACGATAGATTTTCCTTGGTGTGTACTCATTTTTGCAAAATTAAATTCATTTGTTAGCATGACAATACATGTTTGTATTGACAAATCTCGTTTACAGTCTGTGAATAGTTGCAGTAGGCTATTATGCTGCAGAAAATATTGATTGTGGAAGAGAACTCAAAATTAGATTAATGATACCACTGAAATTTAGATGAGGAATTGAGAAACTACAAAAAAAACCATGCATAATTACTCATATTATTATTATTATTAAAAATACAGGCAATTTTACATATATCGTCATGAAAGTATCGAAACACTGCTCTACATTTGTGTTGTTTTTATTTTGAGGTGGGTGAATCAAAAAAAAGAATACTTCGAAGGTGAATTTAGAAAGCGACCTTATTTTGGGGTCCTAAAATAACTTGTTAATGACGCGTTACTCCGTGCATTCCCTTTTCATTTGACAATTATTTTACTAACAGCTTAAGTATGGCAGCGAAATTATGTGCAGCAGTATCAGAGACGATCCCACAGAGGATTCACATATAGGCTACAGTGACAGTATTTCCGAGCCAAACCCAGTCGTATTAGAAAGCATTCCAAAAATAATTATTTTATGACATATGCGTATGGTGCGTGTACGTGCCATCAGACACACGACACCGTTGTACATGTGAAGGACACTGAGACAATACTCACTCACCTTTTTTGAATACCAACTTCAGCCACTCATACCTAAAATAAAATCCAATTCGATGCAGTCCAAATCATACTGCCTTCCTCCTTTGCCGTGTCTCTTGTGTTTGTAGCTGTAGAGTAGAGTCCGCAGCTCAAGCAGGAGAGAAAATTAGAAATCAGGTCATCTCTCCACAAGTTGCTGCAGTCCCC
Organism: Hippocampus abdominalis; assembly: GCA_018466805.1. Taxonomy (NCBI): domain Eukaryota; kingdom Metazoa; phylum Chordata; class Actinopteri; order Syngnathiformes; family Syngnathidae; genus Hippocampus; species Hippocampus abdominalis. The sequence goes on from CM031707.1 coordinate 14,529,026, forward strand.
TCCGGGACCGCAATATATATCCAAAATGGGTCCCCCCCCCTGTCACTGTTGAGTGTCATTAACTACAAAGTCAGTGCAGCCACTCTGAACAACTGTGGATGACTCAATAGTCACACACTGAATGGATGGATCTTACCAGACTAATCGAAAGAATCTTTCTTCAAGGTGCCATACTGGTCCTACGAACAGTTTGCGAATATGAAAAGAGCAGACTCAAATTGCATGTCTGCTAATTGACACATCTTGCAGGCCAAGCAACCATCAATCTGGGCTAGATTGCCTGCTGGATTGCAGTCTACTAACACAAGTGTCTGCCTTGCGCCAGCCCTCCCAGACTTCACCATTACTCTACATTATCAAGCATAAAGTGTTGTACTTAAAAGCCCATTAAGACAAGGGAGGGTCAAGGCTTTCATCTGAGTGGCTGCACTCTGCTGGAATCACAATTGACACGTCTAATTTGCTTGGCACGTCAAGAGAAGTACTGTATATCCATCGTGCAGCGGACCAGTGGTGGAGTAGTGGGAGAATCAATGCGGAAAACAAGCTGTGCAATGAAGCTAATGTTGACATGCAGTTGCAATGTGTAGTAAGTATATGTATGTATGAACGTACAATATTTGATTCCTTTTGGATGAACACCAGTCACAAATAAATCCCCCAATCTACAGTACGGACTACTTTTGTCAATGTCATGTAATGTGAGGGAAACCAGACTTAAACCCCAACATTTTCGGCCAGAGTGACTATAAATGAAGAATGTTCGTCAGCTTTGTCTCACAAAAAACATGTGGCAAATACAGTGATACCTCTACTTACAAAATTAATATGTTATGGAAGACATTTCTTATCTAGAAAATGTTTATCAGGACGCGTTTTCCATGTAAATGCCCTAATTCGTTCCAAGCCCCCCAAATTTCAGACATAAATGTTTTACGAAGCATCAACATGCATCAAAATATGTAACAAATACATGTTAAGATTACTTCACAATAAATGAGACGTGCAAATGATGGTCATTTAACGTTTAACTGCGTCCTCGTCGTTTTTGCCCTCTAGTTCATGTTCTCTCTCAGGAGTAGTTTTTGCCTGGCGTTTTGTGAAGAACTGATCCAAGGGTGTTTGCTTTTGTCAGCTTTAACAGTCCTTCGAAAATGTCCAAGGCAAACAGCATTGTGAGCGATCACCTGACTGGTGAACACTTTTTGGTGAATTAATGCACTGACTTTGTTTTTGTCACTCAATTTCAAAACAGCACTTAAAATTAAGGTGGACCTTTTCGTTAGCTAGCAACCTAGTGGGTAGCAAATTTGCCTCACAGTTCTAAAGTTTTTCGTCAAAAGCATTCCTCGTTGAAGACTGTGAATTGGCTATACAGTCAAACCTCGGTTTTCGAACGTCTCGGTTCTCGTCCAATTCGGTTTTCGACCAAAAATTTCAAGTTTTTTATGCCTCGGATGACGAACAAATTTTGGTTCTCGAACAAACAGCGCACTTGAATGCATCATTTGACTCCTCTCGCCTTCCTTACACAAGGAAGTGACGCTTCCTCGGGTAGACGAGGAAGTGACGCTTCCTCGTGTTGCTTTCCATTGTGAGCAGACGTGTTCAGTAAACATTTTTATTTTAAAAAGAGCGTGGTTTCGGTTTTCGAACAGCCTTCTGGAACGGATTATGGACAGAAACCGAAGTTTGACTGTATTTGTGATCATGAATGCCACTACAGGAATTGGATGGATGAGATTCCCTTGTCTGAACAGTATAATAGAAAAAAATAAAACATGGAAAAAAATGCCCTCCAAAAATTAGTTCAGCTTTTTTTTTTTAATATATAAAACCCTATATCTAGTACCAAATGTATACAAAATATATTTGCATTCAACTGTGATGAGCTTCTTGTTCTCTTCTTTTCTTTTTTGTCGGTTTTGATGTGGCCGGAGTGACAACTGTTGGAGTCAGTGAAGGATTCAAGGCTGGATCTAGGGCTGGGTTCCGAGCAAGAAGGTCCATTATCGAGGTAATCCCTTCCCCTGTGGAATATGAAATCATGAAAGCCAACCAAAGACACAGCAGCATAAGCGTGCTTTCACCCACCAGAAAACATGGGCTTCCCTGCGTTGTCATCTTCATCGCTGTCTTCTGCATCCGGACTGTGGAGGGAAACCCGAGCCAATGCTGCCAAATCACTCATGAAGCTTCTTTCAGCCTCCTAATGGACACAACAACACAGCGCTCATAGGAAACTGATGAACATCTTTTTACTGACCTGCTCTATATTGACTAACCTGCAGTCGACCATTAATCCTTTCAAAGTTTTGATCCTGGGCTACTTTTCTTCGTCTCAGGTCCTCACACTTCATCTCCTGTTCCAGATTGCACTGCTCTAACATTTTCCTTTTGTAGAATTCAACCCTGAAAAAGAAAAGAAGCCATAACCTCCACTTCAAGCAAAAATTTGTTTTGTCTTTTACCTCTGTTGAAACTTAGCAGAGGCGGGTTTCCTCCCCCAGTTATCCAGTTCCCTCAGCAAAGCTTTGTTCAACTGACTGCCACTCGAGTCTTCCTCAGTCACATCTGTATGGACGTTGTATGACAAAAAAAGGTGATGTAAATTAGGTGTACTGCACACTTATTAACTCATTCACTCCCAAAGACGTTTTTAAACGTCTTTTCAGACTTGGTCCAGAATTGGCTGGTACTGAATGAGTTAATACTATTATTGAAATACATGCTCAAAACCAAGCATTAATTTGTTAGTAGAGACAATTGTGATTCGTTATGGATGGTGAGGGAATTTAGTCAATCTCAAACACGAAAAAATTGCTTTGGTCTCTGGCTTTACTGGCGATTGTGGAGTGTAGCAAAATGATCTGAAATGTCTGTTGGTTCAAAAAACAGAGATAGAGTTTGGAGCAAAAGAAATTAATACGACGCATTCAACCAAAGGTCCGATTATCTTGGTGTACAGCAAAGTTTCGACAAGGTCTGCACCAATTGCTGGGCAATGACGTTAGCGGTGAGTCTGCAGAAATTGTGGAATGTTTTTTTTCCACTATGACACATTTTTCTGTCAATAGAAATAAAGCTAATGTCTAATATAATAATAGTGGTGTGATAGTCTCACCGAGGTTTGTGTTTGACTGATGTGACCGTAGTTTTTGAGCGATATCTTGTAAGTTCGAATAGTAGGTTTGGACGAGAGCAGTTAGAGAATCTTTGGTCACGTATACGCTCTCAGAAGCAGCCTCTGTGAGATGGTGCTAAAGGAAAGGAAAAAAATAGTAAGAAATTCACACTTAGTATGACAGGTCTGAAAAGAAAGAATATCAGCAGTTCCCTGAGACGCAACACCTTTGAGGCGTCATCGTGCCTGGAGCAGCTTTGTGATTCAGACAGCCGACCTTCCATTAACTGTAAGATGGCGAAGCTGAGGGCGTTGCCGAGCACCAACTGCGAATGATTTTTCAGAATCTCCGTCCCCGTTTCTAGTTCAGACAGGAACTCCTGATGGAAACTGTGGCTCACCAGCTGACTCTCTGGACCCAGATGCTTTTCTGCTAGGCTAGCACTGGTCTCCTATATTGTTGTGAGGTCACAAGAACAAAAATTCGAACTGATGAAACAATTCAAGATCCCCTCTAAGAAATAGGTAATTTATTTAGTAATGTTCCCGCCACCTGGAGAGCTGAATCAACACACGACTGGACTGCGGCGGGGTCCTGCATCAGCAGAGCTCGAAAGTCTCTCTGAGACAGAACCTTCAGTTTGGACAGCCTCATCTCTTTGAGTAAGTGCAGACAAAAGTGTCTGGCCATGAAGTGGCGCTGCACGCATGCCAGCAGATGCTCATGTTTCTTGTCCAGCAACTTCCCAACATGACTGAGAAAAGGATAGATTTGACAATAACATGATCGAGGTGGAGTTCTTCATGAAACGGTGGGTATTACAAACGTTTTTTTTTGTTTTTTTTAATCGGTGTGATAGTTCTTATGGATGCAATTTAACCACATTCAGCATTCCAGATTATTGGCCGACATGGCTGTAAGGATTGGCCCCGGAACATGCCAAAAGCACCACTCTCTATCTTGCTGATCATTCAGTGTCACCTGCTAAGTGTGTAGCTCTGACTGACCACCATGGCTCGCAGGATTTCCATCTGCTGGTTCTTTAGATCCTTGAGGCTGGCATGCATCAGAGCTAGTGACTCAGTCCAGACCTAGAAGAAAGAAGAGTCAATTAAACCTATTTAGAACAGATTACAGAACAGTCAAACCTCGGTTTTCGTCCATAATCCGTTCCAGAAGGCTGTTCGAAAACCGAAATTGTTCGAAAACCGAAACGACACGCTCTTTTTAAAATAAAAATGTTTACTGAACACTTCTGTTCACAATGGAAAGCAAGACGAGGAAGCGTCACTTCCTCGTCTACCCGAGGAAGCGTCACTTCCTTGTCAGGAAGGCGAGAGGAGTCAAATGATGCATTCAAGTGCGCTCCGTTTGTTCGAGAACCGAAATTTGTTCGTCATCCGAGGCATAAAAAACTCGAAATGTTTGGTTGAAAACCGAATTGGTCGAGAACTGAGACGTTCGAAAACTGAGGTTTGACTGTACTTTTACCCTTTCAGAGACAGCAGTTACAACAGTGGACAGTTTATGTTATCACGTTACAGGTTATTATGTTGAATTTCCTCCACAAAAGAGAGACCGAAAGTACAATATGGTCTGTAACCTGCCGATCTTGTTCAATTTGAGTCTGTATCTGGTCCATTTGCAGTTCTGTCGTTCTCTCCGCCTGTTGCTGCTGCGCGGCAAACCGCTGTTCTATGTCTAACCAGAGCTCTTGACAGCGTTCGTGAGACAGCTTGCACTGGGTGGTAACAGACATGCAAAAGATGTCCTTGGCTCGTTCTTCAAGCCTCTTTGACCAGGTGCTGCGGAGTTTCTGAACAGAAGACATGTTGTGGTCAAAGTAACGGTTATGTACATGAAACAGTGTGCATTGAGAGAAATACTGGAGCGTATTGAAAAGACCGACTGTCCAAACGTTGCAGAGGCTTTCGGCCATCCGGTCGTCCTGTTGTAGTTCCAGATCGCAAAGCTTCTGCCTTTGTTTTAACAATAGCTCTTGGTACTCCTAGGGGTAATGAATAGAGTTGAGATATTATTACAATGATGTAATAGCCACAATTGATGCACTGGAGACCTCCACAGCCAGGTGCTTCGCATGCATATCATGTAGCAGTTAAGTGACATCCCAATATGTGCTCACCTTTGACAGCTGTTCTGGGTCACCATGAGTTTGCCGTAGCTCCAGCAAACGACTCCTCTCTTTGTCATGGCTCGTCCAAAGTTTTTTTCGCTTTGCCTCCATTTTGTTACACTTTTCAACCAGCAACTCTTTTGTTCTCCTCATGTAATCTGGATTGTGACGAAAAAAAAAAAATTAAACTGAGGCAATGACCTTGGCTGTCACACACATTTTTATGATAACACACGCTATTCATGTCAAGCACACTAGATGATTCATCTCACCCTCTCTGCATTGTCGAAGGTCTTCTGCATGCGCATGTTGCACTTGCGAAAGTATCGTTTCCAAGCAGCTGAAAGTCAAACCATTCTCGCCATTCAGCTGCTCCAGGGCCGTAGCCATCAAGGCCTGCCTCAGAGACGCTTCCTGCTGGACTAAGGCAGATTGGGATTGGAGAAGCCCTGTTAGCTCCTCCCACCATAAGAGCTTCTGGTGGATTTGCTTGAAAAGAAGGGCACCAAGGTGTTTATGTCAATCTAGCCACTTGCTTAAAAAAATTTTTTTTTTAAATCACACAATCTTGAAAGGCAACCAGCTAACCATAATTTGCGCTTCTTGAGCTTTCATGAGATGATTCTCAACCAAGACAAGAGTTTGGTTGAGAGAGAGTGTACAATCGTGCGCTTCATCCACAGTGAAACTGCTGGTTCTCTTCATCACATGCTGGCAGAGCTCCTCCACCATTTTGCTGAAACGTTTAGACTGCAAATACGATTGTTTATTACTTTCAGAATCGACAACCAATATGGTTTTAATCAGAGTCTCTCCATCAATCCCTACCATTTGAAGGCTGCCTTCCAGAAAATCTTTTTGAGATCTTTCCATTTCCTCCAAAGTGCAAGGGGCATCAACAATGTCATCGCTGACAGCATGGCCTGTTGGCAGCTGTTTCTTTAGCTCTTCAACTTCCTAAAATAACAGTGCATGCATTCATACAGATTTAAGGTGTTTCTTTCGTTCCATCACCTTAATCAGTACATGAAGAAATAGATTTTCCAAATACCAACAATTCTGAAATAATTACGGTATATATGGACGGTTCAAATACAAAGGTTACCTTTTGCTGCATTTGAAGAAGGCGCTTGGTGAACTCTGCATCTTTTTTGTCTCTTGGAAAATGACTGCAAAATATTGTTTTCACCATTTGAAGGTAAATCTAAGGCAGGAAAATGCAAAAGATTAGAGGGAAAAAAAAACATTCTACTATACACTTAGCATCCGTAAAACATAATGTGGTCACTTGCCACTAAATCATGTTCTTATTGTACTGCATGGTCTTGCGCTATATAATTGTGCCACATCAAATGCTGGCTCCCAAATTTACATTTGACAGATGCTTTTCCATGTATCACCCATACTGAGATTAGTTTGCGAAATGTGGTGCCTCAATTGATGCATGGGGAATAAAATGACACACACTCACTAAATATTTTTCTTCCAGAAGTTGAGAGCAAAGCTGTTGTCCATCCTTCAGGGCCAAACAATGGAGGTTGATCCTTGCTTCAAAACTGCAGCAAAAACACTAACTTACTAAATGCATTCATACTCAAAGTTACATACTGTAAATGTTGAGACTTTTTTTCTGAAAGCCCAGCGACCCCTACCCTGTTTGTGTCAGAGTGTAAGAGTAGTGGGAGACCCTGACAAAACTCTGGTTCTGCAGGTTCTTGGGGACTGATGAGGAGGAGATGAACTGGCTGCCGTCATCGTTGTCCAGCTCTTGGCTTAAGGACTCTCCTTCTGTGAAGGAGGATGACGAATCGTCCTTTGGCATTGCTGGCAACTTGGAGCATTCATGAAGAGACGGGTTGGATGCTCCATCTGCTAAAGGCTGACACAAACGTTGAAGGAAACATTACTACCTCACTTCAATGCTTAACATTGCCACAAAAAGACCCCATTGATGTGATTCGGACATTATGATGCGTGCACAACCACAAACAATAATGGAAAGTGGGTGGCGTTTGATCATCTAAAAGGGTTGGGCTTTGGAATCATCCATTCATCCATTTTGCGATCCGCTTTTTCCTCACAGGGGTCGCAGGGGGTGCTGGAGCCTATCCCACCTGTCTTTAGGCTGGAGACACCCTGAACCGGTTGCCAGCCAATCGCAGGGCACACAAAGACAATTAACCATCCGCGCTCAAACTCACACCTAGGGCAATTTTAGAGTGTTCAATCAGCCTACCATGCATGTTTTTGGAATGTGGGAGGCAACCGGAGTACCCGGAGAAAACCCACAGGGAGAACATCCAAACTCCACACAGGAAGGCCAGAATCATGCAGTCAAAAAATCGCAACCAATTATAGATGAGATTCTGGTTTCTTCCTGGCTACCATTCCTGGCTAAAGATGTAGAGTACTTTTGTAAGTTAAATTTCCACTTGGGATGATTATGATCAGTCAAAAATACGTTTAAAAATAATAATAAAGTATGCAATAAGTTGATACTTATGCAACATACACTTTTGGGCTCCATGCTGCATTCCAGTAATAAACTTACTCTATATTTTTGGTTGATGGGGTACACCACTTTTGCTCTTGATGCAAATGCTGCAACGTCATTATTCGTGGGTTCCTGCTTCTTCTCCTGTTCCATATGTCATGAGAAAAAAAAAACCACACACACAAAAGCGCGGTTAATCAAATGCCAGACCACTAAAGAATTGAGGTAAAATACTTTGTCATTAGCTGTGGCAGCCGGAGCCTTTTTTCTGTTGTTGCTCGCATGATCGCTGGTGTTGTTTTCCACTTCTCCATCATGAGATTCAAGAAGCCTCCTTGCATTGTCCCCCTGATGGAATACAACAAATGCGCAGAAAATTGTAACCTGTGAAATAGATGGAAAAAGTAGTGTGCTGGCGGTTGCTTACTTGTCTGGTGAGAATTAAAGTCTTCAGGCAGAACACATACAAAAGGGCAGCAGCTAATATTCCCGACAGTCCACCACAAACTGTAGCCACTGTCAACAGCCCTGTGTAGACGTGCAGCGACTCAACATAATTGACTAAAACATCAGCACTACATTTGACGACAAAATCCTGCTCGGACATGTCTCGAGGGTCGCAGTTCCACACAGGTTTTCCCCCAAAAATCGGGATGTTGATGAAAACCTCACAACAAAGTCATGGTTAGCATTGTTACCGAGAACACATCCCTGAGATGATCTGTCTTTAAACGCACCCGGGTCTTGCAATGTAAAATCTTTACATGTTCGAACTACAATAAAATACAGTTTTTACGAAAAGTTTGACCATTTTAAAGTTTTTGACCATTTCGGCGACAACAACATATTTGCCGTCAAAATAAAATCTCATTATTGGTTTTGCGTCAAAAAGAGACACTACCTCACAGGATAATCCAAGTGTTACTAAAGAAAACAAAAAAAAGAGGATATTTTACTTTTGTATGTAGACTGGCATGTATCCTCTTTTAGCCCTAGTTAGCGCAGAATGTTGGCTGTGGCGTTTTAATGTGAAAAACACAACAGGAACAGATGCTGATCTCGATTGTTTTGAAAACACGTCATTCAATTCCCAACTTTTGGAACTGTTTCGGGAATCGGTGATTGGGAAAATGGAGTGTCGCTGGATGTGCGCGGAGTCCCAACGCCTGGATGTTGACCAGCACGTATCATCTCTTCATCGGTTATCTGTTTAAGCCACCTAAAAATATGGAATTTTCTTGTTGTATTTCAACAGCGGAACCGACGCAATCACTGCCTTGCGGCTCTCCCGAGTGAGAGCTAAAACGGATGCGTCTTCTCAATTTGATGGCGGAAAGGGTGACAATATGGTCTATTTTAGTCAACCTCCAAGTGTCGTGTTTTTATCCGCCAAGTCCATCGTCAAGCGGGTGTCCCAACGCCATCCAAAGTTGGGGGCCGGGCGTTGCTTGCCCTGAACTTCTATGCAACGGAACATTTCACTATACATGCTGGTGCTTCTCATTGCCTACAAGAAATTCGTGCAACAAGTATGGAGTGAGTAGCCCGTTGCCGAATATTTGATTGTTTGTGTCTGAAAAACAACATCGATCTAACTTGTCTAATTTACATTACTTTTGTGTCTTTTACATGGGGGCAGAGCATTTCCAGCTACTCTGAAACCAAACACATTGGAGGGAACCCACCAGCATTGCAGCTGCATACACACTGTATGTAAACAAATGTTCAATGAATGTACAAAATATACACGTAGGTCATGTTTTGTGACCTGTCTATTTCTGAAAATGTGTCAGTGAGCGAGCTGGCATGTAGGTATTTTTACAAGCGCATCTTACAGACATATTAAGACACCCGGTAACTGTTTTACATTGCAGAAAGAAACAATGTATGCCTCCTTTTAATTGGTCAAGCACCTAAATGTTGAAAAAATATCTTGCATTATGTGACATCATAGGTAAAATGGATTTCCAACAATCATATTCTGCTGAGAGGCCTGTTTTTTCATCTGCATCTCCCGACCCGTGGGCGCACTCCATCTACACACCCTTCAGCCACATGAAAGCCATTTTCCAACTTCGAGATCGCAGAAGCTCACTCACCAGATACGATCCTGGTCACACTCTACCTCAGGTGATGCTTTGTATCATTCTCACTTTGTATCATTTCTCACTCAAGGCTGACCATTCTAAAATAAATTTGTATTTATTATAATTCTATGTTGTGAATGTTTCTGCAGCTTCAAGGTTTGACACCTCCAGCGGCCTTTAAGGTCAAGTTCCTCAAGTGTGCACAGGTATACATGTATAATATATAACCATACCAGTCTGCTCCTGAGAGTCACCATCAACTCATGTGACAACACCCCAGGTGCTGGCTAAAGCAGACCCTCCACAGCTGACATTCTTCCTGCTGATTCACAACCTGAGCCCAGAGGGTGGCACCAACCTCTCTCAGGTGGCCATCCGGGACTCCATATTTGGGATAGTACCCCTAAAAACTGAAGGCCGTGTTGTGGAGAGAGGATACCAAGTGTTTGCTATTGATTCTTTATCTGGTATGTTTGACATTTGGTTCATAACTATACATACATGTCATTTTTAACGTTTTATCTGTACAGCAATTTGGAAGCTTAATATTTTAACTTTTCAGCTGGATCCCAAATGATTCTCAATTATACAGCTCAACTAAGAAGTCATAAGAGGGGAGTTCTGGACCTTCCAGCATTTCTCACCTTCTCGAATTTATCACAGGTAGTTTTGAGTGTGCCGTTTCTGTTGCAATATCGTGAGACAGACCTGCTCTTCCACAAATGATTATGGAATAACGACAACCACACTTTCTTTTGCCACTCATTCCACAGAACGATGTCAGCATGTTTGGCCCATTGACAGCTAATCTGACACTGCGGGTTAATTCCACAGACAGGGTAAATTGTACTCCTTCATGGTAAATAAGCGGCTATTTTGATTATACAGTATAGTACATGCTGTATTTTAAACTTGCATGCACTGTTGTTTTGTCTTGTTTTAGATTTATCCGAACCACGGTGTGCATTTTGCTGGATTTGTCGGCGGGTTTTTTGTTGCTTTGGTGCTGCTGTTGCTGGGCTTTCTAGCCATGAACCTGATTGGTCCAAGAACCAGACTGCACCTTCTTCAACAAAGGGTGAGTATTGACAATCTTTGTAAAATGAGTAGAAACCATCCAAAGCACTTCTCTTTTAACATCAGTGAGCTTGCGTCATCGTATCATTTGAGACAGCAAAGAGGAATTTCAAATCAAATTCACGTTTTTATACCAGAATTATTCCAATTCACTGGACCTCTGAGAATTCATGAATTAAGCCAGTAAATAACTATACAGTCAAACCTCGGTTTTCGTCCATAATCCGTCCCAGAAGGCTGTTCGAAAACCGAAATTGTTCGAAAACCGAAACCACGCTCTTTTTAAAATAAAAATGTTTACTGAACACGTCTGCTCACAATGGAAAGCAACACGAGGAAGCGTCACGTCCTCGTCTACCCGAGGAAGCGTCACTTCCTCATGTAAGGAAGGCGAGAGGAGTCAAATGGTGCATTCAAGTGTGCGCAGTTTGTTCGACAACCGAAATTTGTTCGTCATCCGAGGCATAAAAAAATTGAAATTTTTGGTCGAAAACCGAATTGGTCGAGAACCGAGATGCACGAAAACCGAGGTTTGACTGTATTTTGATATATTGGGTGTACTTATTATTTTTTAATTGTGTTTTCTGTACGATTATACATTTGCAAATTCATGGATTTAACAGCCTTGTGATTGGCTGTCAACCAGTCAAGGATGTGCAGCGCCTGTTGGCCAAATTATATTTTTTACATTAAAAATGAATTTTGGTTAAAGCACTGTTGTCAATTAACCGTTACAGAAGCATACAAAACGAGTTTGGTCATTTCCAATGCTGTTAATTTAGGGCACCTTACAATGGGCAGTGCTTTATTACATTTGTTAAACCACGTATGAATGTAACATTTTCATGGAGTTAAAAAAAAATTGATAATTGTAATGTTCTGTACATGAGTATTTGCTGTATTTTCGTACCTCAGAAAAACAGAGGTGATCCGGACCCAGAGTATGCAGACTGCGACATGACGGAGACCGTTAAAGATGAGGCAAATTTTGAAGACAGGATTGTTGACATTATGGTGCTGGAGGAACCGCAGAACATGAACCAGGCACTGGAAAAGTAAGGGAATAAATCATTCACATGTGTTTACATTTTAAAGCAATTTTCTCATAAAAATATGGAACTGGAATAAATGAAATAAGAGGTCACTTAAATATGTATTTGATCCCCTGATCTGACAAGCTTGTTGTTGGCCACTGCTACCCAGGAATGAGTTTAACGGAGACAACACATTTCCTTCAGGGAATCTTTTTGTGTCATTTTTTCCCCCCTTAATTTTTTTATGCAACAAATCTTTTTCTGTTCATGTTACCCATGTTAGCCTGGAAATGTCCACACTCCTGCACGCCACCAACAACTTGGAGGCCACTCGAATTCAGATCTACAAAGACATTCTGTCTCTCCTGTTGGGAGGCCTTCGGTACCGCGGCCAGGTCAGCCTCCAGGCTCAGCAGAGACTTCTCAGCGTGCTCCATGGGCAGTTGCTGGGTATGGAGGGTCGGCTGAAGGAGGAGCGAGGTGCCCGCATGGCTGCGCTGGCGGGCAAGTGTAACCTGGAGACCCGGGAGGAGATGGAAGCGGAGCATCGCAGGGCAGCTTCAGAGAAGGCCCAGGCTGAGCTGCTATGTCAACATGCAGAACAACAGGTTGTGACAATGGATGCCGTAGTCAGGTGTGTGGATAGTTTCTTTCGTTTCAATTAATTTTATTCTTGACTTCACTAGGAGCTCCTCCAATGTAGCGTCCTCCTGGAGAAGCTTCATAAGCTGAGTCAGGCTCAGCTGCAGCGCAGCTTGTTGGTCCGCCACGAAGAAGCCTCGGCGAAGGTCCAGAGGCAGATCATTGAGTGGCGTCGGGTGGAGCTTCATAAGATCTTCTCTGAGGAGCTGGAGGAGGCCACAAAGATGGGCGAGTTGGAGAAGACTGCTGCCAGTAGTCTTCAGCACAGTTACTTTCAGTGTCAGGTGAGCAACCTATGTGTGCACTATGGTCATCAATAATCATACAATGTAAATCTCAAACAGATTCATATTCTGGCCAAATATTTTCCATTGTATGTCCACTTTAATTGCATAACTTAAGGAATTTTATATGGTTCAAAGAGACAAGTATGTTTTAGAATAGTACAAAGGATTACGTGAATTCCTGGAAGATCAGGCATACATGAATCATTTTCATTGTGTAAAAAAAAAAAAAAGAAAAGAAATACAAAGTGCATAACCAATCACTCAGACTTTATTGTCATTCAATAAAAACATTGCAGATGTTGTCACAGAATGAAATGTCAAATGCAAAATATGCAATAAAAACAGAATAGATTCTAAAACACAGATGAAAAAAAAAACCATATGTATAGTAAAATTTTAGTATACTTATGGATTGTTTTGTTGTCTGTTTTTGATAAGTACATCTACATCATTAAAGCCTGCAGTAATTCAGGCTTTCATTTAAACACCAGTCTATGTTCATGTCTGTATGTTTGCGAGTACATGATCCATATGTGTCCAGGATCTGCTGGAGGAGACTCTGGATGTGATCCTTGCCAATTGGCGTTTTGTGCTCGCTGAACGCCATGCACAGCGGAAGTTCCTGTTACACAGCCTGCACAGCCTCAATAGTCTCATTTCTGATACCTTCGCCAGCACCTCCAGCAATTTGGACAGCATGTTCACACACATCAGAAGGTCGGGCTATTACAATATGACCATCTGTTAAGGCGTGTAATTGTGTTGCGTTGTGGTTGTGCCAAGGTTAGCAGAAGCTAATGCATAATATTGAATTTTTTTTCCCACCAGAGGGAGCACGGTGTCTGCTGAAAAGCTGACTCAGCTCCAGGAGAAAGCCCAGACGGACCTGGTGATGGTAAGGCAAAGTCTAGATGATGCCTTGAGCCAAGAGAAGCGAGCAATGCGCTGCGGACTTGTCAAGAAGCGGAGGGAGCTTATCTCTGACATGGTTTGGAACATTATTTTTATTTTCATATATCCCCTGTCTTGCAAGTACTGTCATTTACTGTCAGCGTCCACACATATGCATTGTATTCTAAGGGGATCAAAGTAAAGATCTGTCAAAAAAAAAAAAAAGTTATATTTATTTCCATGAGAGAACTTTTAATGTTACAGCGTACTGTATGCGATGCACTCTGATGAGAAGACTTAACAATGATTGCTCAACATTATAAACTGCTGTTAGTGTGGCAACTGAATCACAAATCCAATTACTGAGAAGTGACTACCTCATAACCTCTTTTACAATGGAGTGCTTAACCAAAGAATCATTTTTCTTTTTTTTTTTTAATCCACACATACAATTTACATAAATGTTTTTCAAACCCTGTGCTGCAGCACACCGGTGTGCCGCGAGACATTGTCAGCTGTGCCGCGGGAAAATATCCAATTTGTATGCCTGTGCGGTCTATCGCCCGGCAAAGTAATCATGTAGTACCCTTCCATACCGCTAGGGAGCAGCAACAGCTAGCCTTGTGCTTAGAAGAGACAAGCGAATTTGTGACGTGTGAATGCAGGCCTACCGTCAAACGATAAATATGAAAGATTATAAAATACTTTTTTTCTTTGTGTTTATTTGATTCTAATTCAAGCTGTTTTGACGTCATTATTCAATTTTAAGAAAAACGGTTATAGTAACAATATAACACGTTAATTGTTAAAATAAGCTTTTTTTTCCTTCACTTTTTCAGCTAGTGGTGTGACGCGAGATTTTTTTCAATGAAAGAAGTGTGCCTTGGCTCAAAAAAGTTTGAAAAACACTGCTTTACATTATGTTTAGTCAACCTTTTCATTACTGTTGGTTTGCGTTCATTTAATGTTGTGGCCGGTCAGTAGACAATAACTTGGGACTGTTATTGCTTCCTTTCTCTACGGATATACTATATCATTGTAAATTGGTGTCCTCCATTCCTCAGCTCAAGGTCCACATGCAGAGACAGAAGGATTTGTCTGGTCTGTCTAAGAATCAAGATGGCAGCATAGAAATAGCCCAGCATCTTCACTGTTGGCGGGATTTACTAACAACTCACAGCTTGGAGCTTGCTGAACTCATCAATAATTTAGACGAGGAGGCTGCAGCTGACATTCGCAAGGTACAGTAAAACTACACTACGCTCGCATACACACACACACACACACACACAAACACACACACATCGTCCCAATAAAATACACAGTGGGTGCATTCAAAAGATTGTGGCTTCCCCTGTCTGTTGTCAAGGTGACCATGCGTGTAATCCAGAGCTCCATGGCAGATGTCAAAGCCATTCAGCCCTCTACGATGCATGCCCTGCTCACAATCCTGCCGCCAAGCATGCAGCACTCACTGCTGCAAGTAGAACCAGAAGCAGGCCAAGGAGGGAGCACTCTCCTGCAAGGCCAAGAGATGCTGCACCAGGAAGGCAAAGTAGCCTTGCACACTCTCAGCACCACGAGGGAGAGTCTAAACAGAGCCATGGAGAGGGAGCTGCAAGAGCAGAAGGAGCTCAGGGCTCACTGCAGAGCTTTCTTCAGGTTAGGGTCGCAATGAGGCGATATGGCGCCACTTAAGATGGAACATTTCCTGAAAACCTCCCTGGGAATTTAATGTTGAATTTTGGGAATGTTCCATGAGAATTGATGGGAAGTAACTGAGAATTGTGGGTAATTAAATGAGCTTTTTACCAGAAGTAGCTTACCTTGCCCACATATGAGGGCATTAGAGTAAATTTCTACTTCTGTCAATTGCAAGCACTCGAACCATGCAGTGCACCATAAATCCAGCCTTAGTCACACTTAGCCTGATTGTCCTCTTCTGTGTTCTTGTCAGATCTTTGTGCTCATCCCAGCTGACTCTCTCTGGCGATGAGCGACTGGCGATGAAACTTGAGTTCCAGAAGTGTCTCTCTGTGATGGATCGATGCCTCATGCTGCCTCATGCTGTGTCCAGAACCAAAATCCACACCTGCCTCACAAATTGGAGGAATGACAGAGAGCAACAAATGGTGAGGACATCATAAGCACAATAAACTTGCTTCCGTGTGTTACTGCTGAAGTCCAGTAGTCCCAGTTGTCCCCTATTTTGTTCTGACTCAAGTATAAAATGCCACCAGCCCAGGATTCCTTTCTAAACTGCAAGTTGGCCATTTTGTGATTTTATTGCAGATAAATCCACATTTGAACGGGAAAGCCGGTCAGAAAAAACAAGCCGCATCCGACCTAGTTCACTTCCGGAAAAAGCTTCATGACCAGATCCAAATGTTGGAAAAGGAGAGAACAAGGGAGATGGATGGCGGTATTATAAACAAGGTAAAGGACAATAGATCATTAATGTGCACTTTCTTAGTTTGGTGATGGTTTTATTTCATGAGCCGTCAACACTGGCTCAGGCAGAGAGACAACTGAAACTCCACTATATGGACCCAAGTTACAGAGGAAGTAACAGGCCTGCTTGTACAGTTTTGGGGAACCTCTTGAGAAAATTTTGGAGTGTGACATAATTTGTGAGGTCAGCCTTGTTCACAATCTGCGTTACTGTTCCGGTTACGTTGTGCAGGCTAGTCACATTCTCTCACGCCAAAGTGATCCACATCAAGACCAAAGCGTGGATGATTATTAAGAAGTATGTCAAAATGTCTGTTAGTGTCTTGTGTGAGTGTTCTGTATGAGATTCCTTAGTCTAAATGGATCACGAGTTAATTTGAGGTGAAGCTTGCTGAACTGTATGTACCCTGCAGGTAGAGGAGGAGATGAAAGAGGAGAGAGAGGACTACTTGCATTCTCAGGCCGACAGTCTGGGAATGCAGATGGCTGCCGTTCACTACCAAAAGGCTGAGAGGAGGAACAAAGTCTTGGAGACGTCCAGAGCGCTGCACACCCTGCACAGCCTGCTTATTCATCACCTTCGAGAGACGAAGAGTCTGGCGAGACAAGAAATGACCCAAAGTATACAGAGGCACTGCTTGGTAAGAGGGATTTGATGTCAAGTTTAATTGGGGCATTTTATTGCTTCGGCTAGAGGCTTTCTCCAAAATTGGAGTTGGTTAACCAAAATATTAGAAAGCATGATGTAGTGTACTTCTTCACCAGTGAAAACATGTAAACGAATCCCTCTCTCTCTCTATTTAACCCAGGGGTCGGCAACCCAAAATGTTGAAAGAGCCATATAGGACAAAAAAGACCCAAAACAAATATGTCTGGAGCCGCAAAAAAATAAAAGCCTTCTATAAAACTTACAATGAAGGAAACACATGCTGTATGTATGTAGGAGACTGGACTGTCTCAGAATTGTTTGTTATTCATTCTCTTGTTGTGTGTTCACAAACGCCCCCATAGAATTTATTTTGTAGTTTCCTCGCTTGATTTTTTGTTTAGGTGCATTATATTTGCTTTTGTTAGTGTCAGTGAAGTGATCATTAATTTACGTATTTCAGAGGCTGTCTTTGAACGCCTCTCGAGTCGAACGAGAAGAGAGAAGGCACGGAGTCGGACGCATATGTGTCTGTGTTTGTCGAGACTGTTAAAAGCATAAATAAAGTGTACGTTTTTAAAAAATAACACCACAGCTCTCCTTTTTCGGAGCTGCAACATGTATCTATATCTATTTGAGCTATATTAGCCTACTATCAAAATCTTTTTCCATTTTCAAACATTTTTTATAAAGCTCCAGGGTGCCACTAGAACTCGCTAAAGAGCTGCATGCGGCTCTGGAGCCGCGTGTTGCCGACCCCCGGTTTAACCTTTTTCTTTCCTCATACCATGTCAGACTTGTACCGTATAGTATCCTGTTTCAAATATTCTGCTTTCCCAATTACAAAACTACCAAGCATCTTATATTTTGGAGAAATTCTTTCTGCAATTAGTTTACATTATCTGGAATTATGAACTTAATTGACTCTTTCAAACCGGGAGATTCTGTCGACAAAGTACTCGATGCGTGACATGATTTGTCTTTTTTTTGGCCTTTCAGCAGATGTTATATTTAGCTCATATTGGAAATAAAAGCATTACTATATTTGCCAAGACACCGTTTTAATACAGCTGTAATGACTAACGTTCCGGCAAAGAGGATGTGCCCTTTCATTCGTATGACACAAATATTTTGGGCTTGTTTTCCTGCAGGGCCTTGAGGAAGCAGAACGTCGTCTCCAGGAGGAGACTGGTGAGCTGGACCGGCTGGAAACGGTTCATTGGTCAAATCAACCACACACGGAGGACGCTGATGTGACAGAGGAAGGCCGCGAGGAGGAGGAGGAGGAGCTGTTCGGGCTGAAACCGGAGAGCCGAATGACATCCATCCTCCAGGAGGCTCTCGACAGGTGTGATCAAGTAATCACAGCATTGACTCTCAGGTGAGTCTGCGGCGGTCTTCTGGGACACTACATCCTTTTGTTAATTCCCTTTTTAACATTTTAAAACTGATGTTATAGATTACAGGAGATGACGACAGGCAATCAGACGATGGAAGATCTAAGAGAGCAAATGGCGCTCAAGAGACTTTATTCCAACTGTGACCAGGTTCAAACGCTTTTCATACAAACGCAGCAAAAAAGGGTGTGCATTTAACTGCAAAGTTCTTCTCTGTGGTCACTTCTGTATTTCAGGACCTGCTTTTTGCATCCGAACTGGTAAAACAGTGTTGCGTGCCTGTGGAGGTTCTCCTTGAGCTCCTGCGCCTGCTGGTCCCCACGATCCCTGAGAGTGAACTTCTTTCTATCACCGATGCCCTCTGTCCAAAACAGCATCTTGGTTCCTCATCCTCAGAGCAGGAGCATTCTGGGTGAGCTTTAGGATAATCATCATAATCTGTCATTTCACTTGCATTGAACTGAAATTCGAACGTATTACATATGAATTGTGAATATTACTTTTGAATGTATGACCAAAAATGTCAACACAAATTTTCAGCCGGTGCATCATCCGACAGTTCATTTTCAATATTTTCGATTATTTCCCCCTGTCTCGGGGGAAATAATCAAAAATCAAGTTCTTATCTCTGCCCCTGTCTTCAGTAAACTACAATTATTGTTTGAGACTGTCTTTCAACATAAATTCAAAAGGAAATAGGTTGGGGGCAAACTCTGCCCATTGGCTGAAATGCGAACAACAAATGCGGTGTGTCATTTTCCGAGAACCAAGGTGAAGGGATGAACCAAGAGAAATTGTTTGAGTTGTCATTCGGTCAACTCTGGCCCCGCCTGAGTTGGGATTAAATTACTGCTGACTAACGTCTCATGGATGAGATCTTTTGGATCTGAGAAGTAAAAGCAGTGAAGGGATGAACAAAAAGGCAGTGTTTTTCTTGTCTTTCACACTCTTATACTTTTCACACATCAGTTACTTTTTATGAAGTGCTAACATGTTAAGATAAAGTTGTAAAACCATTGTTTTTCTTATATTCGGATGGGTAAAGAAAGCATTAAAGGGGAGTTTGTAAGTTAAAAAAAAAACACATTTTTGTCATATCATTGTCTTGACAACATGACAAATATGATCTTTGGGGGGAAAAAAGCTGCCATCTCTGGCCCCCACCTTTTGCCACTTAATTTGATAAGACAAGAACAACCAATCGGAGACACAAGGCTTGATTCACAAGGTGTCCTTGTGAAAAAAGAAAACCTCAAACTGATGACATTTTATGCTGTTTTAACACTCCATTACAAACAAGGCGCTTTTCTGGGGTAACAGTCCGTCAATGGAAAATGACTGGCAGTGTCATTCAAAAGCAAGCCTCATGACATCCGTAAAATGAATCCCTTGATCAAGTTCCAGCGCATTACTGACATAATGACTCTTTGACCAGGGCTAATCTGCATCTTCCTGTCAAACTGAAGCAGGACCTTGTACACAGAAGTATGATGAACATGCCACATGTGGAAAGGGAAAGGTGAGTAAGCAGCCGCCAGATTAAGACATCGCAACATCAAGGCTAGTTATCAGTTCGTGGGTCATGAACGCCGACATATATGATTCTTTTATGAGGTGAAATATGCATGTCGTCAAGAGGCGCCTATGTCCGTGTTTAACGCCTGAACGCCGCGGCCTTTAAAACAGCAGCTCCTTTGTACTCTAGATCTCAGAGACTCCAGGGAAAGAGGCAAAGCCTGATGGAAAGACTTCTGCCCAGATCTCGTCTGGCACTTGCGCAAAAAGGAAAAGAGGATAATTTTATGAAGCAAAAGCTGCCTGGGTGTAAATCAGCCATCAGTGAAAACACACAGCGGCACAGTGAGGCTCCCGGCCAAGGCGACACGGAGAAAGGGAACGAAACGCTCCACAGCTCAACAGAAGAAGACATGTTTCCAACCTCTGCAAATGGGGAAGTGATCTGTCAGGCCTCTGGTGAAAGGCTGTTTGTCTTTCGGGATCCACCTCAATCCCACATTAGTATTTGCTCTCCAAAGAGAAAAAAGAAAAGGAACTTTCTCAATTTGAAGAAAGGCTGTGTGGCTCCAACATCACAAACTTGACATTTACTGGTCAGTTTTTCATCATTCATTGTAAGAATTAACATCATAATAAACAATCCAAGCCAAAGGTTTTGGCACTCGATTGAATTTGATTCACTGCCTTTGCTGCTTAGCGTTTTTAAAGAAGACATTTTAAATGTTTTCTTTATTTGACTTAAACAGTGCTAATAAACAGATAACATTGGCACCTTTCTAAAATAATGGTCGATATCATTTTGCCATCAAAATGATGCTGGCCAACTCTTTAAAGCCCTTCCATTATTTTAGGAAGGTGTATGACGTGATGATATATTTTACACAAATAAAAGTGTGATGGCAATTTGGGAAAAAAAACCTAATTCCTCCAAAGTGTAACCAATGTCACAATCCTTGAAATTTGAAGTTGCACAGTTAGTGAAACATAAGATTAGTCATTTATGATGTTGCCATTTTGTATCTCGTGTACCAATGCAGTCTTATCACTCCACTTTGTTATCTTTTGTATAAAAGCAGCTGACTTGAACTGTTTCCATCATCTAGTGTGTTTGTTTTGTTTTTTGTTTTTTTTGCATTGTTAAAAGCAGCGTGATGAACAACAGATGGGTGAAATGTTGTAACTATCCTTTCCAACGCCCTACAAATAGATCTCGTGTGAAAAGAACAAATTACCAACAGCCAAGTGACAGGCCGATGCCAAATGCTCCAGTATAACAACGCTTGCCGACTTATGCATTTGAGGTTTTGTGGTTTGGGTGTAACACCTACGCAAGGGTGCCTGCATGTCTGCGAATGCAGACAAAATTCTTTTGGAACTTAAAAAATAATTATTATTATATATATATATCCCTGGATCATTATAGTGTTTACTGTGATAGGTCGGAGGCATGCCAAATGCAGATGTTCTCAAGAAATAAATCATATAACCCATTTGAAAACTTTGTGCTTTTAATTATTTTAATTTTTTCTTTGAATTATTATGTATTTCTGATAATTTGGTGATTGCTTGCCTCAACCATGATAAAAGTATTTTTGTTTTTCTAATCATAATTTAGCTTTGCTAGGCTTTTACTGGTACTCACACAGTTCGAAGTCTCATCTGCTATCATTGCGCCAAAGTATTATCCAGAATTAAACACAGATCTGATCTGCTGCATCGAATCGGCAAATATTTTGCATTTTTATCCAAAATGGGTCACCGGTTATAATGTCGTAATTTCCGGATGATCGATGACGTCATGTGTCATCCGCAAACCTGAGTAAAATGCTCCATTAAACGCAATCTCGTTCACGATTCAAATATATTCTTTTACATAACCTACATATTTTTCCTACCTCATCTCTGAATGACTTGGCTCATCTGTTTGTTTCAAAATTCTTAGACGAAAGTTTATCCACTCCTAAACAGGAAACTTTTTCCCGGCACTGTAAGACGACTTTTTCATTTTTCGGTTTGACTTCTCTCCGTTTGCAGATGACATTTAAAAATAATAATAAATACTGTAAATAAATAACGAGTTGTTTTTTGGAATTGATGAACATGAGTCCAAGCGTGTGTCCACTACAAGTTAGACCACTTAGGATGCGTGCACTCTGTCAAATATTTGCCTTGGCATTGCTACGCCTCTACGTCATCCCCCACATCGTTTTTTTTCTCAATTCCGCCATTTAAAGTGCAGCAAGTCGCCCTCCGCTTTGTTACTGAGAGTCCAAGCGTTGCGCACACACTTCATCCAAGCGTTGAGCAACCAGGGAAATCACAACGGAGTTAGATCGTGGCAAACATGAGAGCCGGATCGGCCATCGCGTTGTGTGTCTTCAGCTTTGTGTGTCTGTCTGAATGCGCGCCTCCGACTTGTTACTCCAGGTCGCTGAGCCTGAGCAAGGAAGTGATGAACCTCTTGGATAAGATCCACACTTACCATCGAACGGTATGCTCGCCCAATTGTGTGGCATTGGCACGTTTTGTTGTTGTTGTGGTTTCTCATTTGTGTTGTCTTCGATTGTTTTGCCAGAAAACTTGTGCTGAGGTGCTACCAACCATCTTCCTTGATGTTCATGTAAGTTGTAAAACTTGTATGTACACCTGCGCCATCTATTACAGAGGTTATCGAACTTTGTGGGTACAGCCACCTTTAAACTTTTCTTTAAAATAAAAACTAGAAGCCTTGAGGCACAACTTGAAGCAAGGAACTTGAAGCAAAGTGATAGTTGCCTACTGTGTGAAATGTGCGAAATAAATGATGCCTTATCTTGCCTAAAGCAAATTCAATAAAATTCCAGTGTGGAGTTTGCATGTTCTCTTCGTGCCTGTGTGGTTTTTCTCCGGGTACTCCAGTTTCCTCCCACATTCCAAAAACCTGTGTGGTAGGTTAATGGAACATGCTAAATTGGTCCCTAGATCACAGGTTTCAAACCCAAGGCATGAGGGCCAGATCCGGCCCGCCAGATCATTTTATGTGGCCCACGAAAGCAAATCATGTGTGTCAACTAAAAACTGTACTAAAATGTCAACTTGTCATGTGTAATAAATAACGTTGAGATTTTGCAATAATTTTGTTACCCTGTTTACACTTACTTGAACAGTAATTGAACAAACTGTTATAATAGGCTTGACTGATTTAAAAACTAGTAATTTATTGATTTGTTGTGTACAAGTAATAATTTTGTGGTTTCTCTGTCATAACGGCCCTCCGACGCAACTCCAAATTGGCCCACGACTAAAATGAGTTTGACACCCCTGCCCTTGATGTGATTGTGGGTGCGAATGGTTGTTCATATATGTGTGCTGTGCGATTGGCTGGTAACCAGTTCAGGATGCCCCCCGCCTACTACCTGAAGACAGCTGGGATTGCCTCCATTACACCCCGCGACCCTTGTGCGGATAATTTTGAAGTCTATTGTTTAGGTTTTACAATTTTGATGATTGTATATTACAACTGAATTTTCTTCTGTGATTCTGAATAATATTGAGTTTCACTTATTGAATTGAACGACTGAAATAAGGAAAATGAAAATTTTGTCAAATAGTCTCATTTGAGTTGGGCCAGTTGAGTTTTTGTATTTTGGTGGTTATGGGTTCGTATTTAAGTGACGTCAAGTGAGCATGCCTTAGTTCACGCCATTGAAAGACTGCGGTGGCTTTATCCTTCTAGAACTCCTGCATTACGACCAAACTCCGCGACTTCCTCTATGTGCTTCTGAACCATCCCAGCCAGTATTGCAGAGAGCGACCCAGGATGGTGCTGCTGAAAACAAAAATCCAGAACTTGTATGCCATCATCACAAGAATTTGCTATCGGGTGAGAGCGTCTCAAAACTTCTGCAGGAGACTCTGACTCACCGCTAGACTGTTTGGCCGCTTGGACTCGACCTCACGTCTTTGTTGCTTTTGGCAGGACTTGGTGTTTTTCACAGACGACTGCGAGGCCATCGACACTGGACACAGCAGGCCTCACTATGCTGAAGACAGACTTCAGCTTCTGCAGGAGGAGAGCTAAGCAACACGAGGAGTCGCCCGAAAGCAGCCTGCCGAAATAAGCGATTATGTACATAAACACCACGCCCTGCATTGTATTCACTCGCCGCGGCACGCTGCGCCAACTCGCGCGCGCGCGCACACTCGTGTTTAGTGGAACATGCGTGCAGGTTACATTCCTGCAAGAACGACAGAACTTTCCACAGGAAATTTGCTGAATGCCGACCGCGCCGATGCAAACCTTGAAATAATAAACCAGTAAGAGATGCTTGTGAGTGGGGCCCAAGCCTCTTGTTTTTGTAACACGGCTGATCAAAGCTCTGTGTGTCATTAAGCGAAATGGGCTGTGTTGCCATAGCGCTCGCTCTGACTGAACACGTCTTGAAGGCGCACGACGCGCAACGTTTTGGGGATATTTGGTAAAGTTGTACCCACCGCTTGAAAATGTCATATAAGGAATTTTATGATCACGTTTTCTCTCTCACACAGCCCAGCACTGCTTCAAAGCAAGCCACGACTCTTTGTACTTATTCAACTATCGCATAATATTGCAGATTACATTACTTCGTAGTTTATCTCAACGATTTTGTCTTTTGTCTTTTTGTGGAGTATATCCCTTCTCCCATAAACAACAGAATAAACTTTTAGCTTTACCATTAAAGCTACCTTAGCTAGCATTACATTTTGTGGGTGTCATGATTCTGTTTGTGACCAACAGGTGGCACTGTAGGGTTCTCCCTGCAGCTGCACACCTGTTGGTCATTATGTAATTAGTGCCTTAAAAGGACTCCCAGCCTGACCATTCATTGCCGGGTCATTGTTTGCTTGTTAGCAGCTGTCAGGTTTGTTTGTCATGTTTGTTCCGGTCATGTTTCGTTTAGTGATAGTTATTGCTTCAGTCATGGCTTTGTTTGATACTTTGGATTTGTTTTGGTTGTGAGCACGTTGTTTTGGATTCAGTTTTCTCTGTGTTTTATTAAATACAATTGGTCAAGTTCACCCTGCTCCTGCCTCCTGCCTGCTTTTTGGGGTCCACCACCACCTTGCACCGTGACAGTGGGGTGGAGGGCACATCTTGACCTGACAATATTTACCCACATTACAATGAAAAGAGGCTCGTGCCAGATTGCGACGGTATCTTTATGTGCACAGCTCCATTCTGGTCACCCTGTACATTTTCAGTCAAGTTTAAATATCCAAAGGATACATGCAAATAAAGAAGATTGGTGGAATATTTAGAAAGGCCCAGTCAGAGACCGGACATATTTGGCTTACTGTCATGCCAAAAGGTTTGAAAAAAAAAAAAAAAATCCAAAAAGTAATGTCTTGATGTGGTCAAACCATAACATGGTATGAATAATATTTTCCCTGCAAGCTTTTACAAGACCAGTCGATCACAGCCAAAGTCACTTGCAGTACAAAAAACGAGTACTGGACTGAAATTCTTGCATGCTTAAAGTAGCTGTAGGCTTTTTTTATGCTCTAGGGATGAACCACTGGTAGAGGCGGTCTCGATCAAGGCACCAAACGCCCTACATGGCTCTCCCCATTGCTCCCTTGTTGCTCAACGGTTAATTCAGGAAAAAAATGCAAACAAGGGTTCCAGGCAAGAATCGTAAAATCACAATACCGTTACTTGCCACAAGATGGTGATGCTTGTCAGTATTTGTCAACTCAGGTTTGGTCCAAATTGTGCTTTTCACTTTGACATGGACTTTCAAATCATCTAATGAATTAGTTGGATCCTAACTAATTCATTGCAGTTTCACAACATCTCCAAGAACTATTTTAAATAATGATAAAATTATGCATGATGTTTTGAACGTTTATTAAAAACACCCCTACGTTTTTCTTTTGAGTAGTCTGGCACAATAAATCGTATCCCAATTTGATTCATAGTGTGTGTAAAAAAAAAAAAAAAGTATTCACACCAGTTTTTTAAAAGAATGTATTTAATGCTATGACACTTGTCTCTATAAATATTTCTCATGTAACTTGAAGTCTCATGTAACTTGTTAAAGCAGGCCTGTTTGCTCCTCATAGTGTTACAGATCTGACAAATGTGCCTTTTAACCACATGAAACCGGTGATCTCCTCTAATGAAGGAACCCTGCCAACACCAAAATGTTAGTGAGAAGCATGAGGCTTGTTAAACAAAACCAAAAAAAAAAAAAAATTGAAGTGGTGATAAAATGTAATTGCTGTACTTATTGATCATCATTACAGGGCTGCAGAACCCACATTGTTTTGTATCATTAGAGCAAAATGAGACTATAACATTTAGTCAGCGGGTGTCCGGATAACTTCCCAATTTAATGTTCTGTGACCCTGCACCAAAAATGTTAAACGCTGGATCATAAAACATTAAAAACTTTGCCCCAGGGTGGGGGTGAGGCGTGGGGGCGGGGGGGTGGGCATAGTAATCATTCTCTCCTTTGTTGAAATAAATGAGCTTATAAAGTACAGATCAGAAACGTATTTACATTAAAGGATCAGTGATGCACTTTGTGATTCACTTCTACTTTATAGGGCTTTCAGGCAATTTTCCATCACATTAGGCACTTTTTATTGCATCTTAAAAAGACGCGTTGCCTCATTAGTCGACTTAAGAAAATGTTTCCCCTTAAAAGAGATGTTTGGAAACGATGCACTCGAGTTATAATTACGTTGCACCGTAAATGTTTATGCCACAGACGCTGGAGTAGTCGACTGAAGCTGTGCCTCCTGTCGACTGTAAAGATGTCTCCAAGACGCCATAATAATCAACGGGAGAGCTCCGTTATTTGTATGTGGGGGGGCAATTACTCATTTGAGTCAGTCAGTTGACGGCCCTTCAAGGCAGAGCGTGATAAATTAAGACTGTTCGTCATCGGCATTTTTGTGTCAACTTGACATTCTGGCGGTCTTTAAACATTCTCACGGTGCTGATGGCTGTGGCTAAATGACAGCGGTTGGTAAAAGTCAAGTGGAAATAAAAAGTCTACACACCCCTGTTCAAATGCCAGGTTTTTCCGCTACAAAAAAAAAAAAGAGATCATAATAATTCAGTTTTGAATGTTTTCCACCATTAACGTGACCGATAGCTTGTTCAACTCATTGTTTTGTTGTTGGTTTGGGTTTTTTTCCCCCAGTTTTTTTGAGAAAGGAAGTCAAAATAAACAACTGAGATAATGTTGCAAAAGTGTGTGAAATAGTCATAGAAGTCACTGTTGGCAAAAAAACAAAAAAACATTTTGGATTATTCAGAGGAACCTTAAAAGATGGTATACTCCCATTTAACATGATTTTAAATGAGTGTGATTGGTTAGTTTAACCCTCATGCAGTATTTTTAAGCGGCTGCATGAAGGGTATTACGTCCCAAAAATGTCCCTCTTCCAATGTGCAACAACTTTTTTCACTTTTAATTGTTTTTCACTTTCAACCCCTCAAAATGTTCAGTGGGAATTGGCCAAGACATAGATATACATCCTATGCAAAATTTCAGCTTTGTGGAGTTATTTTTCACTGTTTTGTCTGTGGTGTCCATTTGTCCAACAGTCCAAAATCGTCCAAAGTGTCCGAAATGTCCAATTTTGGGATAATTACTGCATGGGGGTTAAAAGACCCACACCGCTGTTTTAAGAGGGTGTGCATACTTGTGCAATCACATTTTTACCTAACTTTTCAAACTTTTTTTTTCCAAATCAAGTCGTACTGGTTGTAGGTAGCAACAAAAAAAGTTATGAAATCACAAACACCTGGCATTTGAAGAGGGGTGTGTAAACTTTTTTTTAATCCACTGTCATACAGGGACGTGGTAAACAATTGAATTCCGAACACTTCGGGCTTTTACTGCCCTCTTGTGGACACTATATGCCACAGCAAAAATAAAAAAGGCCGGGTGAAGGGGGGGGGTCGTTTTCCACCTTTATTCCTCCAATTTGGAAATACACCAATCAAAATAAACTTATGGTATTATTTTTACATTTAATGTACAGATAATCAAGCTTCTCACCATTTGGAGTACCGTAATTTCTGGACAATAGACCGCACCTGATTATAAGTCGCACCACTACATTTTTAAAGGAAAAAAAATATTTTGTACACACATAAGCCGCACCTGTCTATAAGCCGCAGGTGCCCATATTGTTACATGATATTTACAAAGAAAGACGGTACACAGGCGGCCGTTAAAAAAGTCTTTATATAGGCCGCTTCATTAAATAAGCCGCAGAGTTGAAAGCGTGTGACAAAAGTCGCGGCTTATAGTCCGGAAATTACGGTATTTCATGCTGATGAGTAAATTGTGAAAAGCTAGCTTTTATCAAGAGCAAATATTGATTATTGAATACATTCGTTCCATAACTACGAACAGACAAATCAATTTTCTTAATAAGTATTTTGTTTTGAGTGCTGCATTACAACGTGACGTATTGCTGCTGTATAATGAGAGTTAGCAACAGCTCATTTTCTGCAGCGACGTGCTTTTTTTTTTTTTAGATGATATTTTAGAAATGTGCAGCAGCAAATCATACGCGCTGATGTCTTTATTAGCAAATGGCTGAAGAGTGATTTCGAACATAACGGCATCATTAATAATGGTAGCTTTGCTAAGTTTGATGTGACATGGCAGGGCTCAAGTGCAGGCCTGCCAGTGAAGAGAAATATGAAAACATGTGCCTCAAAGATTTGATTTATGGTCTTTAAAGATGTGTGATATGTTTTTTTTGTTTCGTTTTTTTTATGAACTGACATTGTGAAAGACGAATCCAAATAGGCTGTTAGTGCACCTTTTCTGCTTCATAATTCAACATCAGCCCTCGAAATAATGTAGTAAAATACAGTCCGTATGTGTCAGGTGAATGGATCATAAAATGTTATGCCGGTCAGAAAGCTGTAGCTGTGTCACTTGAAACCAAAATGCTAAACAACCATGATGCGCAGACAATTATTCATTTGGTGTATTTTTTTTTTACTACAAATATGGAATTTGCAAGTGCTGTCGTCGTTGAAAATGACACGTTTTCAAGTTTAAGGCTTTGAAATTGCAGATTTGCACGTGTGCACAGTGTATGTTCTGTTTAGTTTAAACACTTGCAAACTTGGAAATGCAGTAAGAGTTACATGATTGTGACGTTGAACCAAAAAAAAATGGCTGGTGGTTCGAATAAACAGCAGTTATTTGCGGCTTTTAGGATAAATGCTGACCTGAAGGTGTAAGGTCACTTAATTCTGTAATCACAAGTACTTCACATTTTCCTGATATGAATAGCCTCATAAATAGATGTGTTTTGCTTATGTCGGCTCTTCAATTTAGACCTAAATGACACCTGATCCACCCAATTCAATTGAATGCATAGTTTTCAACAAAGTGCTTGATTTGTTGTTTTAGGGTTGCCGGTTACCATATATTACAATTAGAATACAGACAAAATAAATAAATAAAAGAAAATGAAGCTAGTGTGAGTGCCTCTTTCCAACCTAAATAGAATGGGGCCTTATTGAACATTTAGATAACAGTATACACTAATGCTGAATAACTGTGGTGAAAAATACAGTAAAATAAATGGAGAATTTATCCCCATGTACTAAAAATGTTTACCAAAGCTACTGTACATTGCCATAATAATCCTCAATATTAAAATTGTTTTTTTTTCCTCTCAGCTAGTCATTTCCAAGATGACAGCAAAATACGATATTCTAAATATTACTGTGTGTTACTAAATGACAGTATACTTACAACGGATCCAATGTTTATTACATTACCCATCGGTGGCTCTTTTCAGATTAGTCCATACTACTTGATGCATGATGCATCTAGAATAGTTCGACGGGCACTTGTCGCTTCTAATCCAATCGTAGGTCGACATCTGACGGTTTTTCGAGCACGTTTCGGAGCCACGGATGAGTTCAAACGCACCAGTCGATCACAAGGGATGATGAATGACATCTAATGAGCACTTGTGACAAGCAGCAGCCCGCTGTGATCGTTTGGCTGATTGTCATTAGTCGTCGAGAAAGAGGGGGTCAAAAAGAGAGAGAGAGAGAGAGAGAGAGAAAAAAAAACAGACGCATTTTACAGAATAGACGCATCCCGGTCACGTCGCGCTCATCCGTGTGATGAACTCACAATTAAAATGTAACTTTTTTAGGGAGCGGATACAAGCAACGTTGCACCGTAGATTTAAAGTAACGCTCTCTTAAATAACGTTTAACTTAAACTGCCCAAGAAGGAAAAACTTCCTGTTGCGCAGGCCTGCTTTCATGACCGCTTGACGTCGCGCAAGGGAAGGAAAACACCGCAACGGAGCGTCCCAGTCCCCCGTTGATATTTTAGGAATGATAAAAGTTCTTTCTTGCCTGCAGCTACAGCCTCTCTGGAGCCGGCCCGGGCCTCCGTCCGCCAGCGCTCATTACAAACAATTATTTTACTCCGTTTCTGCTCGGCTCAAGGGGGAGGGGGGTTGAGGGGGGGTTAGAACGCCTGTATTGCGAGTACATGCTCTGTAATTTGCAACAATCCGATCACGCTTTTTGGAGGGCAAGGATGACTCCGTGAGAGGTTTCAGGTGCTGCACGAGGAATGCCCCCCCCCCCAAAAAAAAGGTGCTACCCCTTAATGGCCTGTCATTTGGCCCGTTTTACAAACCCCTTAACGCGCGTTAATGACACACGTGGGCCAGTTAAGGTCCAATATTTATCAGTGTGTTTTGAAGTGGGTTCGTCAACGTGCACCCCCCCCCCCCACCACCACCACCACCACCACCACATGGTCCCCCACCCCTAAACTCTGCTGGCGCCAACAGAATCTAGGTTAGTCGTCTCAAAGCAATGGGCAACAGCTGTAGCAATACATTCCTGCAAATAACATGTGACAAGTTGACATTGCTTGCACATAAGCAGACATTAAAGTAAAAAAAAAAAAAAGTGCGCCGCAAAAACCTGTGCGCAAATCTAAAACATGCCAACGTCATCCTTTTCTTCCCGCTTTCCAATAATTATGACATCATGCCAATCAAGACAAATGAAATGAAAAAGAATAAACCATTTATTAAGTTATGTCACAAATATATTCATAATATAAATGAGGATATTTTTCCAAATATACATTATTTTACAGTACACCCTTGCGAAGGGAATCATTCCAACAACAGACACTAGTGCTGTTTTTTTTTTTACTCTCTTTTTAAATGCTGTTGTTTTTCATCTTTACAAAAGGCATTGACACTGTTCTCCGGTTTAGAAAATAAAATGAATTAAAAAAAAAAACGCTTCCACAAAACGATTGCAGCAGGCCGACAATACTGCAACACAATTGTGTTTTGCGTCCATACTTGAGTGTCCTATGACGAGTCTTTCGTTGTTGTAAAAAAAAATCTGATGCATCACTATGAGCACAAGATTAAACATCTTTTTTGTAGGACTTACTCATGGCGAGATCAGACATCGGGTCCTCGAAAGAAGAAAAACAGTAGGGAAAAAAACTCCTTCAACAAGGAGTCTTACCCCATGATAATGATTTTTTTTTTTTTAAGTGTCCACGGTCTTGAGTCCATCATCAGGTTAGGTGGTACATGCTGTATCCGACGTGGGCGGCGTATAGTCCCATGGGGGACACCGGCAGCGAGTGCCTCTGGAAGGCGTGCGAGCCCGCGTAGGACCCCGCGACGTGGGCACTTAGAGGGAAGGAAATCCCAAACGCGGGAGGCAACATGGGTTTAGCTGCCATTTTTAGTTTCTCGAGTTCCGCCTCCTGTAGTCGTTTGGCTTTGGCTCTCCTGTTCTGAAACCAGATCTTGACCTGGGTTTCTGTCAAGCTGAGGGAACTGGAGAACTCGGCGCGCTCGGCGATGGACAGGTACTGCTTCTGACGGAACTTTCTCTCCAAGGCCAGCAGCTGGGATGTCGTGAAAGGGGTCCGAGGCTTCCTGTTGGTCTTGTGTTTCCTCAGAGGACACGCTGGGGGACTCAGCCTCCCTAGATAACAAAAAAAAAGAAGCCACCACGTTTTAACCTGGCTCCATAATAGGACACGCGTGACCCTTTTGGCCGCAACCCGTAGCCGAAACTGCAGTGTGCCATTTCAAGTTTTAATTTTTTCAACCGGGTCTTGACAGCAATTCCTGTCGTGATGCATATTTATTGTTTTATCCCGTCAAATTGTTCGCACTATACGTAAACTAGCATTTTTAAATGTTGATTAGAATGAACACCGTTGTACCCCAAATTGTATGATTCAATCCAATGTCACAGATGTAAAAATGCTTTTTAACGGGCCAAAAGTGGCAACACTCGAGCCAAAAGCAAGTGTTAGGTATAAACTGTAGATCTATATTTTATTCATACTGGAAATGACAGAAATAATCGGGAAAAAAAGTCACACCCGTTGAAGTTTCTTAATACAGTATTAGCATTCACACGGCTAAAATGGTTCAAGAAAAAAAATCAATTTGGACACAATTGTCGATCCAGTTAAGAGCGCCGGACTGCTCATTCACATCGTGCGTCAAGGCGCATCAAGACCCGAACACAAGAAAATCGACTTACGTGGAGGTGTGGGAGAAAAACGAGGACTCTGGATCCAGGAAGTTCGCTCTTGGCTGTCTGGGCTCTCTGGTTTAATCAACACGTCCTCTTGCATGTTGACGAGCTCGCCCACTGAAAAAGAGGAACCCATCGGGATAGCAGGCACGGAAGTATCCAGACCTCCAAACGGACCCATCCGAACGCCCTTCCCCAGAGACTGGGACGTCCCGGCCACGGAGGGGCCATCGGGGGAAGACGCCTCTCTGCTCGGCTTGCGATCAGCCATCAGAGCCTCGACGCTGAAGGGCAGGATGGCCACTTTGGGCTTCCCGGCGTCCTCTGTGGGGCTCAGGCTGGTCTGCATGTCGCCTCTCGTGACGAGCACCGAGCGTGGGGGGAGATCTTCACTTTTTAAACCCGCGGCGGCGGTCAAAACTGACATCGACACCGACGATGGGGCCATACAGGTCCGACTGACACCGTGGAGCTGTGCTGGTGACTCTCGTGGTGAACTCTGACGGATTAAAAAAAAAAAAAAAAAAGACTTTGTAAAAGAAGTTTAAAAAAAAAAAAGTTGCTGTGTCAAGGTGTCGACATCCTCATGTTTGTGCGAGCCGAGTGGAGAGCGGAGCTATAAAACAGGCGTGGAGTGGGATGCAACCAATCACAGACTACATGGGCTGGACGAGAGAAAAAAAGGGAAATTAACAATGTTAGAACCCCCCCCCCCCCCCCCCCCCCTCACTACCCCACGAAGCCGCTTCAAATAAACACAACAAACCGTTAATGGGCCATCAAGACCATGTACAGCTCATATCTTTCCCTTACATCACTTGATGTTTTAAATTTATACCTGACATCAAATAGTGCTGATGAAAATAAGATGTTATTGATCCAAATGCCCCGTTTCACAAAGTGAGTTGGAAATATGAAAAAAAGCATCCAAACAACAACCAAAAAAAACTTAAGAGAGTAAAAGTGATGCTTAGTATTGCTCGTGTGATCACGTGGTCACTTGTATTATCATATCAATCATATTGTGGCACGTCCTAACTTGATCATGCGTAATATTGGTTATAATTTGATCGTAAATATTACGGTAGTTGCATTGAGTAATCGTGTTTGAAGAAAAAAAAAAAAATAAACACTTTACGACATGGTGACAAGCTCTGTGGTGCCTCAAAGTGCTGAGTGGCGTTTGTCGGCTATTGCCTTATAAGAGCTTCCTGTCCCTCTGTTTTAATGGGGCCCAGCCCCTTGCAGCATGCTGTTTATTGATAGCTGCAGGGCTCTAATCAGATTGCAGCACACTGCCCTTTGCAGTCGTTTAGGGCTAATTATCGGCCTTGAGGGAGGGATCTCTGGGATTCTTTCCCTTTGACTATAAGTCCATTAAAAATTATGGAGGGTACAAAAGGGGAGGGGCGGGGTTCAACCCGGGTTTGACACGAGTTTACCTGCCATACTCTCCTGTGCAGTGAACGCATTTCATGTCACTGGTTTGGACTAATAAGATGTTGCTTTTGAAGAGAAAATGAGTTCCGTTTTGATTGACGCTGTCAGTCTGACACTGTTACGTTTAACAATAGGTTATTGATCATTTTTGGAACACATGCATTTTAAAATGCATTGTGAAAACTCTTACTCGATGCAACAGGTATTTTGCAATGTATATGGGATCCAAAATCTTGCCAATGTGAGGTATTGATTTTACAAAGTGTTTAAAACCCTGGAGAACCCAAGAACCATTTTCTTCTTTGGAAAATGATGAATTATATATTAAATGACTGCTATTTGTTCACTGAACACCAATATATATGTGTTTTCAAAAACTCAATGCTTTAATCCTAATTTAGGATTAGGGCCAAATTTGACCCTTTGGGATTTAAGGGTAGCATTAGAATAGCAGAAACCAGGGTTTTAATATTGTGTTTGTTTGCATCATGCTGAAATGTATTTCTTCTCTTTTTTCCATTTTAAGTGAAAATAAAATGATTAGAAACAGCAGACTAGAATACATAACCACGATAATGAGCATTTCTGAAACCGCAATGCATTGAAATTCGTCACTGACTATTTCTGAGCTGTTCTATCGCCAGATTTTATTTTTATTTTATGCAACTTTTGTGCAGCTTTACATTTGAAATGGACTTGATACGATATCCTGAATATTTCGTTGCATTAAATTGTTTTTTCTTTTCATTTTGGGGAAAAAAATTCTTTCGCAATGTCTGCAGCAAAGCGTCTGCATCCTCACTAATTGCCAAGTCTAAACAATCTGTCACGATTTGTCAGTCACTCCAATGGGCAGACAAGTTATGTTGTTCTTAGGCGCCAGCAGGCCTGATCAAAGCGTTCGACTCAGCGAGACGCGTTCAAGCCGCACAGAGAGAGCAGCGCCTCCTCCTCCTCTTCTCCATCTTCCTCGTTTCTCCTCCTCCTCCTCCTCACGCCCAGGGACACTGAGCCATTCAGGCTGAAAAATTAGCCTTTTCTCAACCCATCGCACGCCACTTGAATCTATTCAAATACGCGCCACAGAAGTGTCATACAGAGCTGGAGAAAGGGGAAAAAAACTCTCTCGCTCAGTTTCCCAAGAGGCGTCATGGTTCTTGGGCACAAGGGACACGAACGGTTATATGATTGTATAATGAAGTACTGTATACAGTACGTGTAAACGGCATATTTGCGTGATGGTTGCGCATGGGTGCAATCGTCTCATTTGCATGTTTTTTGAGCAATGCAGGGCTACACGACTTAATGTCGCTCAAACTGGACTTATGCATTGTGACACCATGACTGGGAATCAGCAAACTGCCGCTAAAAATGACGCAATGTGTAAAAAAAAAAACTCTGGAACAGTCACATCGAAATTGCACCCATGGGAACATTTTTGAATGTATTTTTTTTTTTTTTTTTGCTCTTAGTTGATCATTTATGTATAGCATGCCGCATGTGTGTAATTAAAGTCCCTTATAACGTGGGTCGCGGAGCAGCCTTTTTGAAGCCTGCGCGCTCCCACGGCCGCCTGAAAGCTCTTTTTGCGCTTCAAGGAGTGTGCGTAAAAACAAACCGGAGAACGCATTCGAGTGATGACTTGGAGGAACAGAATGAGAATGAGTTGAATTCATGTCTTTATGAAGACTATTTTTTCCCCACATTATTTTTTGATGAATACAAAGGAAGTTGTAAACAACTGTTGCTGACAATGAGCATCCCAAACAGCGGTTCGTCAAGAATCACGATCCTGCATCCATTACAATAGCATGCGTTTTAGTTCAATCCTCGGGGCAACACACTCGGGAGAAAACAACTGTAAGGCTCATCGGGCTTTTATTTGACTTTATAAACTGGCTTTGATTTTCCAGTCAAGAGGCAGGGCTCCACACAAAGGCCCATTGTTGCTTCCCCTCCGAGTTGTCTTAAGCCCCTTTCATGCAGCCGCTGTCGGTGCGCACGAGAAAAGAGGCAAGCCTCGGCCCTCAAAGGGCATCCGCAGGCTAAATGTTTGCACTTGGTGCAAGCCAAAGGCTTCCCCCCGCACACAATGACTTGGCCCCCGCAGTCCGCTGGCCCCCACCGCTTGCATTGATGGAACAAACCGCGGCTATGCCAGAGGCAAATGCATCTGCTCGCTGCAGGATGGATCTTTTCATTTACTTGATTTAATGTTACAGCTAAACTCGCTTTGTGTATTCGAAACGAGGCTACTCTTGCTGTCTTTTAAAACAAACGTAAATCACAGTTATAATTTAATTAGACTTCCCCTTTTTACGCTTTCTTTTACATCTTTCCAATGCCCACAGACTGGGTCTGTCTTGAATAAAATGACGCAGCTTCTCACGTCTGCGCTGCCGAGCGATACATTTTAGCATCTCATCTCTCTAATAGGTAAGTTTTTTTGTCATGAACAGAGTGACAACATTGTCCTATAACACAAGTGTAAGACGTAATAATAATAATGATAATAATGTTAATAATAATAATAATAATAATAATAATAATAATAACGTTTTACTTTTGGCAATGCCGTCGTTTCTTGACAGATTGGTCACGTGCCCACGTCATTATAAACCAGCTGCACTGGCTCGCTGACATAATATTAGTTCAAGTCAAACTTTATTCATTAAAAACGTCATTTTAAGGAAAAATTTCTTCTTTTTTTTTTTTTTTGCTCGATGGCACCAAAAGGCTTTTCATGAATGTAAAACAGTTGCTTCTTGCCCGAGAAGACTATTAAAAATGCAACCAAAAAAAAGTAGTTTCTGCTCACATTGATGACAATGATAACCAATGAATTTTGTAATTAGTCTCATTATTATTAACGTCAATTGTTAGAAAATACAATGCGCATGCATAAAATGGATCATTTCTGCGCAGGAGCGCTGCACGCGATCACGCACGCGCGTGCACGCACACACACACACACACACACACACACACACACACACACACACACACACACACACACACACACACACACACACACACACACTCCTATCCTGACCTCTGCATGACTCTATGAAATAATAATTAGAAAAATATCATGGCGTGAGAGGGTTTGGGGGGCCTTCCTCTGTAAAGCGGCGAGATAAAAAAAGGGGGCACCTTTTACAAGATTTCCATCGTGAAGGGGTTGCCTTAGTTGCTGTGAATTTGAGTTATCGCCCTCCCATTTGTTCGCATCATTAAACAAGAAGCAGACTAAAATCATTTGCTCATCGCTGGCCAATAAAAAGATATACAGGCTCTTCCGAGGGGATTGATTGTCCGATGATTTATGTCGATAAAGACATCATTTGCCTGAGTGAGCTTGTTGATTAGAAATAAAATGGAGTTGTGAATGAAATGCTTAATAAGCGCGTAACAAGCAATCATTTTGGTCACACATCATTTCAGTGAACAGGAAGCAATTAAGAGAAGACACAGAAGTGATCGGAGAAATGAATCACTAATAACACCATATTAATATAACAACAAGACCACAATGATAATGATTAATTGGTGATATGTGACCAACCTATTTGAAGTATGGAACTATACCTGCTAATAATCACATAAAAAGCATTGGCTTTTTCTTATTAGCAGAGACAATTTCTTCCAAGTATACGAGAGTAAGGAATAATAAAGACATGAATTCACCGTAATGGTTATTTATTTAGTGGGAATTGTCTGGACGAGAAGGGATTTCTGCACCGCTCTGAGGTGGAGCCATTAAAAATGTCATCCTAGACACCTTTGCCTTGCCCTTCCGATGACAACGCCCTTCTCTTTCTTTCCACCTTTAAGCCCATCTTTTTCCCCTCCTCGCCCCGCGTCTTTGCGACCCCAGCAAAGAAAAGCAAACCGCGAAAGAAGGGGGAGACTGCGGTGTGGGAAGCCACCGCATGCTCGGATGGCGAGCTGCTTCACATCCATGTCTTTGGGATCGTGCTGGCTCCATGTTAATCTCGCCATGTCTACAACCCAAAGGGGGCTTCATACGGCTGTCCTCCTCCCGCCCAGAGCAACAGTCTGTCAGTGACCCTTTACTGACTCCGGCTGCCTAATCCTTTAACCGTTAGGCAAAGTCTGAAATGATGAGGAGCTGGGCTTTTTATTATTTTTTTATTATTATTATTATTATTTGAAGTAGATACACCTGATGCTCTTTTGTTTCTACCGTGTTCCCCGGTGGTAAGACGGACACAAACAGGGGTCCCGCATGCATCATGTGGGCCGTGTTCTGACAGGGTTTGACAACACAAAAATCAAAATGAATGGATAATAAAAAATATAAAATGGCCAGATACGAAGCTTCTTTACTCTAAACCAGTAGTTTTTAACCTTGTTCGAGGTACCGAACCCAACCGGATGATATGCACATTCACCGAACCCTTCATACGTGAAAAATAAAAATATTATTATTACAGTCAAAACTCGGTTTTTGAACGTCTCGGTTCTCGTCCAATTTGGTTTTCAACCAAAAATTTTGAGTTTTTTATGCCTTGGATGACGAACAAATTTCGGTTCTCGAACAAACTGAGTGCACTTGAATGCACCATTTGACTCCTCTCGCCTTCCTTACACGAGGAAGTGACGCTTCCTCGTGTTGCTTTCCATTGTGAGCAGTCGTGTTTAGTAAACATTTTTATTTTAAGAAGAGCGTGGTTTCGTTTTTCGAACAATTTCGGTTTTCAAACAGCCTTCTGGAACGGATTATGGACGAAAACCGAGGTTTGACAATTTTTTTTTACAAATTCAAGACGTAAAAAAAATGCATTTATTGAAAAAAAACAGACAAAAGTAAACACAATTAGTCTAAGTATATTTTAATTGTGCACAAAATGAACCAGCCAATAATGGCCAAGCGGGCATGTCAAAACTAATTGACATGTTGAGTCGGGTGTGTCGTAACGTCGAACCCCTGGGACCGATTCACCGAACCCATCGGGTTCGATCGAACCCAGGTTAAGAACCACTGCTCTAAACTCTTTGAAAGCGCCACACCAGATGTTTGTTGGTGAAAGGTCTGACCCTGTTTTGTGGCTATACATACCCACGCACAGGTGGCCCGTTGCTATAGTGGTCAGTTATACAATGCGCAAGTGTATAGCATGACATCATCATCATCATCATCATCATCATCATCATGATTCCTGACGTGAAGAAGGAGTCTATTTAAAAGGACAGTATGAGAATCCGCCTCCCCGTCCTGACGTAAAGGCGCAGATTTCAGGCCAAAAAAAGGGTGTTGTCCAACCTGCCTGATGCGTACGCTGCAGTGAGAGTGCCTCATACAGTGAGCTCACTTGAGCATCCGCGCTTTTGCTCGCACCCACCCACATCTCACCAAAAGTCCAGCCCTTTCCTTTGGGAGACATATTTAATTTAATTAAGGCCTGTCAGCGCTATTGATTTTGGCACTTTCAATTATGGCCCAGCGGTTTATGGGCTCCGAGGGCTGTGGATCTACTGATCTGTGATGAGGGGGGGGCCCCTATCAGTGCTGCAGCACATGGACGAGGAGCCTCTTTGTCTTCCTTATGGGCCTGTGCTGTCTGCGGGAGATGCAGACGTATGGCCCCAGCCTCTGCCCCGCTCCCCTCCCGCTCGCCATAATTAATCCCTCATTAGACAGCTCTTTATTGTTTAATTTGTGCACTTCATAATCAAATTGGGCAGATTAATTGCTACAGGATTCAGAAAACGGAGTGAAAAATAACCTTTTTTTAATTACCTCGAGGTTTTATGGTGCCCGGGGATATTTGGCGGGGAAATATTTCACAGCCTCAAGAATTTCCTCTATCACTTTTTGAGTGATGAACTGCTCTTGGGATGCTCTCTTTAGACCGCACGACTGCCAAGTGGAAGCTGATTAAAATGTTTCTTGCCGCTATATTTCCCCCCTTGCCGTCCTAATTGCAAAAGTCAACCTTACAAATTCTTGCGCTTATTTACGGCGGTGACCTTTTGCCTGTGCCCGTGTTAGTCACCACTCGCTGGTCAGTGCTGTAATTCAAGAAGTGATGCAAGCGTGCACGAGACTGATAAAAAAAAAAAAAAAAACAACAATAAAAAAAGTGGGAGTATAAGAAAGAAAGCCCATTCTCGTTACTAGTATTTATTACCGCCTGCTTTTAAGTTAGTCCATGAGTGACCCAAAAGTGGTTTGGACGAAACGCGTCTGGTGTGACAATAAAACTGTAACAAGCTATTTGCTTAACACATTTTTACTACTTATATTTAAGTGACGACTAAAACACTGGTAGCCTCTGACACTTACTAAAAAATATCGTGTACGCTTCGCACGGGCACCTTGTAAATTACGTTCCGAGCCAGATTTAAGTGGAAACAGAAATGACGACCGCAGTCGCTTTCAATGGCTCGCAGGCAGCGAAGGTGACATGCTTCGCATTATCAGTACCTTGCAATTTTTTGGAGACAAATCAACCCAATTAAATGAAGGTACTTTCTTCTTCTCTTTTATGGGCTGCATATGTGCATGAGCAAAAAAACCAAGGCCGCCTTGGGTGTGAGCGCAATGAGTCACTTTTCAATTACATCATTTGAGGAGAGAATTGTTGTCAAAAGGAGGGTAATTGCGCCGACTGTCGTGTCACCGTACACCTTTGCAATTACCGCGTCACTCACCGATTAAGGCTCATTATCTTTCGGAGAGCCTGGCAGTCGACGCACACACACCCAGACCGACACACACACATACACACACTCACAAAATGGATTCACACAAACCTTTATGCTAATTGCTAACAGGCACACAAGCGGCTGAAGTGCAATAGATGCAGCTTCTGTTGCGTGGATGGGAACGCTGAGGGTGAGTTACACAAATACGATGATTGAGTTTCACTTGATGGACACATGAGCAGAGTGAAAAGTACATTTAGCCATGAGCCGGGCGCTGGTAAACGAAAGAGAGGCAGCGCAGGATTGGATGGCTGGTTGGAAAAAATACCGAGCGCAACTTGAATGGCGGAATTAGGGGCAATTCAGTGTTGGAGATGGGCTTCGGCGTAGCCCCCTCTTGAGGGATCAAAAGGTGGAAAATTTGAAGCAACATTGGCTCTAATGTGACTCGTTAAATCCCGAGTGTGACACGATGGAATTCGCTTTGGTTCGCCCACTCTCGCTATAGTTTTCACATTCTTTTATGGAACCTGACCAAAGATGAAGTGTCCCCCCCTCACTATCAACTTTTCTCCCGCCCTCCCCATTCACCTCCAGCTGCCTTATTTGGCAGCACGAATCCCTCTCGTCTTGAAGGCTTCATATTATCTCCACCATCTCTTCTTCAATATTGCCGATGACTCTCTCTGTTGACACAAAGCCGTGACCGGCAGCCGCAGTCCTTTTATGAACAACTGGGACTCATTTTGTGCTTTTGATTTCAGAGTGTAACAGATTTCGTTTGGCTTGTGTTTCCAGCAGGTGATCCTAATTGACTTATTAATAAGATTCAAGTCAACAATGTGTTAAGCAGCATACGGGAGGGGCCTTATCCTTCCAGCTAACATCACATCAGTCAATTTACTTGAAAGCCTGAAATACTTAACGCTCTTGCACTGCACTGTACCAAACACTTATTTTCCATCAACCGTTAAAAAAAAAAAAATAGAATTAATTTTAGAAAGCTTCGAAAGCCTCAAAAGTGGACCCCTTCTTGTGACGCCACCACAGAATGATACTAGAGATGGGAAAGAAAGAAAACAGTGACCATGCAACTGGAATTATTGGAATCGACAAAAGGACTGGAGCAACGCCCCGATTTTTAATTGACTTCACCTTTCTCACAAATCATCAAATCACTAAAAAGGAATTTTAGGATTACAGTTCGGGTTTGTGGACCGTTATACATAGATGACCTCTATTTGATTTGTGGGTGGTTGTTTTTAAATATTTTTGTTGAGGCATTACTGCACAGTACTTAATGCAATATTTTAAAAAAATTATCCCCATGAAATACGCAATTATAAAAACTAAAACTAAAACTCAAACAAACTAAAACAAAAAACATTTCTGAAAAAAAACACTGAAAACTAATCAAACTAAAAAAAAAAGAACTCAAAACAAAAAAAAACAAAAAAAAAAAAAAGCAACTCCGATGACAATTCTTAAACTACTGTATTATAACCTTGATGGCTACAATTTTAAATCATCAATAATAATGGACCCATTTATGTGGAATGTTTATTAGCAGTTTTGGAAGAATTCTAACATTAAAAAAAAATTAAAGACACAGTTTTATTTCACCATTTTAATAAACCAAGGAGTCAGTCCCTCAGAGTATAGTCACCAGTCACCAGAATGCAGATTTGATCAGATTCTGGAAGGAACAGCATTCACTTGGAAAAACCAAGACAGTAGATGTGTAAGCGCCACGCAACATTTTGTGAAAATCTGCTGTGTTGTATCCCGCTGAAATGCACACACTACCTCTTGCCTTTTTCATTTGTGAATCTGTCAGAGGGGGTACAAATTAACGACAGTAAAATCGTATTATTGTCGCTGCAATGGTGTCAAAATGCTTGATAAGGAAGATTGTGTATACCTGTTTCAAATTCTTGATAAACATTGAAAAACAAAATGTGTGTGCTTGAGATTCATGACCAATTTTGGTCACTTTGCTAATTACACGAGCGTCGGACTGCAACGGTGTCCCGCTCTCGCTGTGCGGTGGAGCCACGGAGGCTGCACAAACATCTCGGAGGCCCCTGCTTCTCGTTTAATGAAACATTGCAGGGGCCCGCTCAACGCACAGAGAGCCCGCTCGCAATCTGACAGACAGTGTCACGGGGAGGGGCGAGGGGGAGGGGGGCAGGCCAATTATGTTTTCAGCGAAAAGTTCACCAAGCCCACTCATGCCTCCTTCATCTAAAGCCCCCGCCAACCCGCGCCCCTCCTCCAGGCCGAGACATAGAATAACAGGACAGAGATATGATTACTAATCTGCCCCCCACAAGCCAAACACGAAAATGTTCGGATTTGTTAGTTCAGCCATCAAGAAGTGTTTCGAACCGAAGTGGGGGTCTTGGGCTATGATGCTTTAATGAGAGTTTGCCGCTTCAGATGTTTGTTTTTGTTCTGATTGCGCTGCGTAAAAGCTTGATGCGTCTCTGAGTGCTCTCTTGTCTCACTCTGTTGCTCTGCAATCTACTTTTAATGGCCGTCATTTGTTGGGCCGTGCCGACCAGTGTCGGTGGGTCGTGCGCAACGTGGGTTAAAAACATGAAGAGCGTGTTTACGTGTGTTGTTTGGGCATAAATCCCACAAGGAGGGTTAGTGATGAGCTGTCGCGCTCCTGCGAGTCTCTATTGAGACGCCGCTGCGGCCTTGCTCATTGCTCATTAGGGACGGATGTGATGGAGCGCTCTCTCTTGCGGGTGTATTCTGTTCCCCAGCACAGGTACCGCATCCACCAGACACGGAGGGATGAAGTTTAACATTTATCGACTTGCCAGACAATCACGTGGAGCTGAATAGGGAGCAAGAGGCAGGGGAATCGAGGAGAATAGAGGGAAGGCTGAAGGTACAGCCCTGATTGAGAGCATCATCAGAGGAATTAATGTCGAGCGTTGCCGTCTGACAAAACGCCTTCTGTCAGCTCCACTAATTGTCTTTCCTGATTAATGTTGTTACAAAGCAAGCCTTTTTGTTGTCTTTTCAGAAATAAATCATCTTTTGGAGGGTGGCGGGGATAGCCAAAGCATAAAAGAATAAAAATAGACCTTGTCCATTAAAGCTGGGTTCTCATCTGGAATT
This sequence comes from Hippocampus abdominalis, assembly GCA_018466805.1. Taxonomy (NCBI): domain Eukaryota; kingdom Metazoa; phylum Chordata; class Actinopteri; order Syngnathiformes; family Syngnathidae; genus Hippocampus; species Hippocampus abdominalis. The sequence continues at coordinate 14,572,612 of CM031707.1, forward strand.
GGAGATCTCAATGCAAAACCCATTCTTGGAGACGTCCGAATGGTGTCATTAAGATTATGGATGGAAATGGTAAGAAAATCGGTCGACGGTTGTTTGGTGATTCACATTGCTGGGGATGTAGCCAGAAGGGGATGATCGTGAATATGAATTGTTGTTTTGTTTGTGCCAAAGAAAATCTTTTGATTCCTCCCCAGGATACCCTTCTGAACATTTTTTTTTCTTTTCGGCATGATTGAAATCCAAATACAGTCAAACCTCGGTTTTTGAACGTCTCGGTTCTCGTCCAATTCGGTTTTCGACCAAAAATTTTGAACAAGTTTTTTATGCCTCGGATGACGAACAAATTTCGATTCTTGAACAAACTGAGCGCACTTGAATGCACCATTTGACTCCTCTCGCCTTCCATAAACGAGGAAGTGATGCTTCCTTGTGGTGTTTTCCATTGTGAGCAGACGTGTTCAGTAAACGTTTTTATTTTAAAAAGAGCGTGGTTTCGGTTTCGAACAATTTCGGTTTTCGAACAGCCTTCTGGAACGGATTATGCACGAAAACCGAGGTTTGACTGTAAATCTAACAATCCAATCGTAGAGATGAACTTTCGCTATTGTAAAACGTGAACTGAACAGGCAATGCTTTAATAAAATGAAGCAATTACTCAAATGTAAAAAAGGAAGAAGTTAACGACCGTTAAAGTAGCACACCTCAATACCAACTCTTAATGAAAATGCTTCACTTCACAAGATGTGGTAGTTTCCGAGTATACATTCCAAATTCGGCATGAAAGGATGCCTTCTTCTCTGTCCTCCAATGCGGCAGGAGCCCCACCGAGGCAACAATGGCAGCGAGAGCTTCATGTACACAAAGCCGGCACGGCCTGTAAAGCAACAGCGTGAGAGCAGCGAGCGGGAGATGCGGTCATGTCTTCATTTTGGGGGTAAGAGGATTATGATGTCGGTGAAAGAGGCGGCATGCAAAGTGACACGATTACGGGCGCGCTCGCTTTCCATTTACAGTTTGAAGAGTCTTTCGCAGTGTCAATTGCATTCTGCTTCAATCTCAAAGAGGAACTTTTTAAGTGGGGCTTCGCCAAGGACCTCCTGCACCCATGAACCCCCCGCAGCACAAAGCTATTTGGGCATAAGGAATACAATTAAATTCAGCTAAAGCGAGACCCGGGCCTGCTCGGCTGCGGCCTAATAGGCTTAGGATTGGAAAATAAATGTAATTGCGTGTTATTGGTCTGAAGTTAATCCTCCATGCCTTGATAATAGAGTCCAGCACAGTGAGAAGGGTCGGGCTGTAAGAAAAGCCAAAGGGCGGGGGCGTTGCACTTGACTCTTTTGCACTTGACTCTTGACGAGCGCCCAAAACGCCTCCTAAGTGGTCCGCGACTCTTATCAAGTGGATGCTCTTCTGTGAAGAGAGCGCACTGGAGTGGCATGATGATTTCAGGACCACAGTGCCGAGTCATATAAGGTTTCATAAAAGTAACGGCGGCCGTGTGAGCGGAGCGGTGAATGATTATTTTGTAGCCAGTTCTGAGACGTATTAGACGGGATCAATATGCAATTACGCTGTCCGCCGATGACACCGGATCTGATTTCTAAGGTTGTGTTCAACTAGGCGAAACGACTTAAAACACTCCGCTTGCTGTTTGCGTTGAGAAAAGGGCTTCCAGTTGCAAAGGCACCCTGTGAACAGATTGTATTTTTCCTCCTTTTCCCACCATAATTGGAATCCCACTTTTGCCCTTTTGTACATATTATTAAGTTGTTAGGGCTATCAAGTCAGAGGTTGGCTGTTCAACCACATTCAGCCACACGCATTGTTAATCCATTGGCTGTTATTCCAAGTCGACAAGCTTTGGCCTCGCTCAAGGTTGTCCAATACCTTGCAGCTGTGCACATGGTCATGGATGTGCTGCTGCGAGATGGCTAAATTGCTCACGGTGTAAATAGGACCCAGATCATCCCGCCTCAAAGTGGATGGAAACAGTTTTCTAACTTATTTAGTTTGGAAGTGTCAGGAAAACCACGCACTCAATTTGAAGTCTCTCCTCTTAGCAAGATTTGAATCTGCCTTTAATTTAGCAAGCACTTACTTTTCCGAGGCGCTTTTCCGAATGAGTACAAATAACCTCGGACGGAGGCGTCATTTGGCGTCTGGTGCGTCGTGACGGCTTCCGTTACTACAAAAGGACACATATTACGCCTTTGCTCCGTGGCCTTCAGTTGTTGCAAAGCATACACACACACGAATGGAAACAAAAAAAATCCAATACACAACATAGACTCGCCACCATAAATGACTCAAATAGAGGTGCTGTACATTACCTGATAGCAACAGAGATACGGCCTATGTAAGGAAAAGCATTAAATGCAAATGAGTCAATGTAGGCAATCTGGTATTTAAAAAAAATATTCGACATATATCGAGAGCATTTTTTTTCTTTTAAAAAAAAATTAATTAAAACGTCTTTCCAGTTACTCTGTTGTTTGTCTGACCTCGATGGCAGGTTTTCCTATCGGCCGCAATATGAAAAATTACTCAAAATAAGGTTCATGTGCATTGCACCACCACCACCACCAACAACAACAACAACATCTGAATGATTCCCAAGACTTTTTGGGAAATCACTTTATGGAATGATGAGATGAAAGTTGAACTTTTTGGAAGGTGCGTGTCTCATTACATTTGACATGAAGGTAACACAGCATTTCAGAAAAGGAAAATCATACCAACAGTCAAACATGGTGATGGTAGTGTAATGGTCTGGGGCTGCTTAGCAACTTCAGGACTTCGACGACTTGGAACCATGAATTCAGCTCTTTACCAGAAAATCCTGTTGAATTTTCGGCCTTCAGTTCATGATTGGCATGGATTCTGCAGCAGGACAACAATCTAAAACACACCACCAAGTAAACTTTTGAAAGGATTGAAAAAAATAAATAAATATAAAATCACTATACAGTCAAACCTCGGTTTTTCTTCCATAATCCGTTCCAGAAGGCTGTTCGAAAACCGAAATTGTTCGAAAACCGAAACCACGCTCTTTTTAAAATAAAAATCTTTATTGAACACGTCTGCTCACAATGGAACGCTACACGAGGAAGCGTCACTTCCCTTTCTACCCGAGGAAGCATCACTTCCTCGTGTAAGGAAGGCGAGAGGAGTCAAATGGTGCATTCAAGTGCGCTCAGTTTGTTCGAGAACCGAAATTTGTTTGTCATCCGAGGCATAAAAAAATCGAAATTTTTGGTCGAAACCCGAATTGGTCGAGAACTGTTTGACTGTATATACTGTACACATTTTTGTGAGGTCTCTCAATTTTGGGGGGAAAGAAGTTGACAGCATCTCTTTATAAAGTTAAAATCCTTCCAAATAACAAGTAAACCCCTCACACATGTTTCTTTTGTCACTAATTATTTCTGTGAGGAATGCTGATACCATACTTTTTCTGAGAAGAGGCCACGATTCCACTTGCTAGTCATTACCTATTCTTCACTAGGTGGATAGACAGGAAATGGATGGAAAATATGGAACGTGTTATTCTGCTCTGAAGTCAGTGCAGTGTGGAAAAACATCAGACAAAGCTTCAACTTCCTCAAAGATATTTGACGTCGAAATAAGGGCTTATCTTGTTGAACGAGGGCTGGCAGACAGTAATTAGCGCAATCAGTTGTGTTGTTTTAAAGGGAAAGAATCTCCTTGGAAGCATCGTTGGCTCTTTGATCACATGCGGATCACCTGTCCACTTATCTGGAATGCTGCACACGCAAAGGCCTCTGTTTAGTGTTGAGATTGTGTGGCCAAGCGTGCAGCAGATGAGTCTGAAGAGCGAGAGAGGAGTCGGACGTTAGCCTCCTATGGCGCAGTCTAGAAAAACTGATAAAAGCCAGATTTAGTGGCACTCATAAAACACAAGGCGGGGGATCTAATTGTGCACTTATATCTACTGCAGACTGCGGTAATAGGACCACTAAATTTCCATCTCAAATACCACAGCCAAGTGATGGTGATTCTTTCTGCCCTTTTAACTCTGTATGTGGGGTGACATTTACATCTTTAATATTCTTTGCCGAGGTACAAAACCGTCATGAGGATTGATGGAGAATTTATTGAACGGAGCAGAGCACCGAGTGACCCTATGGTAGAATATTCTCCTTCAATGTATGCAATTTATCCGTTTTAGAAGGACACCAAATATTTCCACAGCATGACGATAGAAGATAATACGTATTGCTGAAATACAGACACGCTCACAAAAGGATTCTGCAAGCGTAGTGGTCATTACATCATGAAATGGGTCGAAACTACCTTTCAGCTCTTAAAGTCGGCGGGAAAGTCCTTTCAAGTGTAAGTGACCCTAGAGGGAAAATAATTTTAAAATAGAACAATCAAGTGCGCCACTTTTCTCATTATCTGGATGTGTGGGAAAGAAAGAAAAAAAAAAACACTTTGGTTGACTTGAGTGTACTGACAAGGTGCTTTGGTTGAACATTGTAATTGCACACTTCGTTTTTTTTTTTTTTTTGGTCAAATTCACCAACATTTTCCCTTTATGTCCTGGTTATTTAAGTCGATAATTGCCGACAACCACTGCGCTTCGTCATGACCTTTGAAAACGACATCGATCGTAAAGCGTGGTCCGACGCACAATAATAAAAAAAATGTCTTTGTGGAAGTGTCCTTGTGCACGCATGGGAAGTGGAGAAATGAGAAAAGCACAGCAGACAGGAACCTCCTGGTCTATCTAAATGATTACAATGAGTTCCTTTCAAGTCGGAGTGGCCAGCGCTGTGACTTGATATGATTTTTATCAGATGCTGAAATGCCACATTACCAAGTGGGCAGTAAATTATGTCTAAACCAATTACAGTGGGTCCCGGTGCAGCCCAGCGGTCACAGAAGGCCAAAATGAGGGGAGGGAAGATGGAAGAGGGGAGGGGATGGTTCGGAGGTTGGGGAGGGGTGGCGGGTTGCGGGTGGGAGTGGGACATGGCTGGAGTTTGTCTTGATTAGTGAGGTCTGGGGGGCGCATGAGAGTCTGGCGATAAGCTCCATCATAACGACTGTGTACGTGTGTGTGTGTGTGTGTGTGTGTGTGTGTGTGTGTGTGTGTGTGTGTGTGTGTAGATGAAATAAACAATGGTATGTATGCATGTCTGACCAAATCCAAGGAGAGCATCATGAGGAAAAATATGCTTGAAAGCTGCCCCCAATAGATGGTAAAGCTACAAATCATCCTTCCTCAGTTAGCAAATTCTCATTAAATGAAACGGCTGAACCGCTTTCATATCGCGGGCCAACCACATTTTTCAATGTCAACATCTATCTGAGGCAAGAAGCGATTGTATTGTGTTGGAAAACGCTTGCAACGGGTTTATTTACTTGACAAGAATGAGCTTTTCCTCACGACAAATGACTCTCTTGACTGCAAAATCCCACTCCATTGAATACATTTAACCTCTGAGAAACGTGCACGTCCGAGTGTGTGTGCCTTATCGTGTCCATCTGCTCTAATTTGTTTATTCCGGTGTCTTTTTATGCACACCATTAGACTCTAAATTGGTGACTGTAATCACATAATTAAGATAAAATGAAGAGCTCCGTTTTAGACTCATGGAATCGGTTTACCTTCCGTGAATTATGGATCGCCTGGATGTTTACTGTGTTTATTTCAATTGCCTTTTTGGTGATGATAAAAGACTAAAACGAAGGCAAATGAAATGTAACGGACACGTTGTAAAATAATGATATGCCCTTCTTCACCATTCAACCGTCAGCATGATACAGTCGAATCTGTGAGGAAAAATGCAGTCCTTTCCAGGAGGTTGTATTGTCGATGACGCTCTGATGATCCTTTGCTATATCATAAAAACTGTCATACAATTTTCAAGTGATTGTCCGCTAAATTTCAAAACAGTAAAACCTTGATTGGGAAAAAAGAAACAGTTGGCGTATGCTTCGTATCCCGCTTTTTTGTGTTGGGAGGGGATCCAAAGAAAAAGAAGAATACACGCTCTCAATCCTTTGATGTTGGCTGAGCAAGATCTGTTTTGAGTGACGTAATGCAGAGGTCCCCAACCTTTTTTTGCCCCACGGACCCGTTTAACGTCAGACAATATTTTCAGGGAGCCGCCTTTAAGTTATGACGGATAAATACAACAAAATAATATGATATGACCAACATGAAAACTGTGATATTTTCGAAACATAATAATAAACACGAATGATGTCGCGAGGAATGTCTTATCTGACCGCAATACTCTCTGGTCGCTATTGTCACGTTGCGAGGTGGTGGTGGACCCCAAAAGCAGGCAAGAGGGAGGAGCAGGGTGTATTTGAAGAAGTGTATTGATTAAACACAGAAAACTAAATCCAAAACAAACAAAGTCCAAAGTATCAAACAAAAATCATGACTGAAGATAAAACATAACAATGACCTAAACATGACTGAAACGAACATGACAGCAGCCAACAAGCAAACTGCAACAATGACCCAACAATGAGTGATCGGCTGGGAGTCCTTTTAAAGCCATAATTGCCTAACGACCAGCAGGTGTGCAGCTGCAGGGAAAAGCCCCACAGTGCCACCTGTTGGTCACAAACCGAAACATGACAGCTATGGTCACGTTTAAACGTGCCTTCAAAATAAGATATGCCACAAATAAAAAATGCATGAAAAATATGACTCACCGTCGCCACATATTACGCAGAGTGGGCTTGGTGCGTGGGAGTCTCCTGTTGAGATAAATCCGTATTTTCAGTAGGACTCCTGATACGGTCTATTAAATGTAGCTTTGTTTTTCTTGAACGTCGTAGGCTCCTCTTCTGTCTCCTGGCTAGGCTTTTTTTCTTTTTCCCAAAGAAGCTTTCCAAAGACGTTTGTTTTTTTTGTTTTTGGGTTTCATTGTAGTGGTAACCAATCACGTGACCAAGAAGCGCTCCTTGACCTGTGTCAAGAGTAACACAATGTCAAGTAGACGGATGTTACGCAGAATCCGCTAACTTTTCAAAATAAAATAAATTTCAGATTCCGAAATAAATAAACGGAAGTAATGTAAGTCCTTCATTCTTTCTGTGCGGCCCGGTACCAAATGACCCACGGACCGGTACCGGTGCGCGGCCCGGGGGTTGGGGACCCCTGACATCATGCTCAACACCGAGCATCTTTTCCAAGATTGGTTGACTGGCAGATCGTACAAAGTGTGGCACATTCCCCTGCATTGTCCTGACAACAAGAATAATTAAACCACCTAATTGACAAAAACATATCATCCAACTACTTCTGAATATCTTCTTTCCATTCGGGGCAACCTTTACAGTCATTGGAGAGGCTTTAAAAGTGATACCAAAATCCCCCTTCTCGTTAAGGGTGTTTATTTTGCCGATTCCCATATCCGTTTGTAGTCTCCCAGCCCCCCCCCCAGCCCATATTCCCGGATGCGAGCGACGTGGAGCCAGCAACAAACCGCAGATGAAAGCGGAGACTGGGGAGGAGGGAGATGGTAATGAAGTAGAGGGCAGAGACAAGAGGTCTCGGCGGGGACTCTCACGGCCCTCGGGACTTGTTTCGCTGTCAGACCGCGCTGGCCCCCACGTCCACAGCTCCCTGTGGAGAAGATGTGTCAGAGGATGTTGTGGGTCAAGCATGGGAAGAGGCCCAGCCTGCTCAGATAACGGCTTTCTGCTAAATTAGCCAATGGTACTTTTGATGTTTGCAAGTAAATAAAAGGGGAGATTTCTCTATGGAACTGTTTCCTCTGGACTGTTTTGAAAGTCTTTTACCCCACTTATTCACATGATGGCAGTTAGACTAAAACGCCACATTTTTTGAAAATATCTCAAACTGGAGCTTTGTTTTGTTGTTGTTGTCCTTTTAAGATTTTTTCCAGTAAACAGCGAAAAGCAGACCCATTCTACAGCTCAAGAAGGCACGCTAGATTTATTGTTTCTGCTGTTTATATAAAGACATTGCCACGTTCCAACTCATGGACAACACAAATTCTGGGACTGTTCAACTAGACCGCCATCATAAACCGAGGACCTGCTGTAGTCAAAAAGCTGGTATGGATAAAAACCAGCAAGAACAAGCAGTTGGTGCACATTCCACATACTGATTCATAATCAAGTCAAGAGCAGTGGAAGTAATTTATGCTGCTCCGCATGAACGCCGATGTCGATGTTTTCATCTGGATGTGAGACAAAAACAACATTGTCGCTGTGCAAATGTACAGCTAAATTATAGACTTGTCGCTCGCATGTACACACACACACACACACACACACACACACACACACACACACACACACACACAAAAGGAGTTCACACGCACACACAAAAAGGCATTGCAAGTAAGGAAACCCATACAATGATGTTAAACAATACAAAGATCCTTGAACGTCATTGCCCCCCCCCCCCCACACACACACACAGTGGTGTGATCCTGACAGCTCCCATGAGTGGCAGGCGGTCCATAGCGACATCATCCTGCATGCAGTTCTGCTTTAGCTCAACAATTTACCACTTTAAAAGGCCCAATGGCCAATCTGCAGACAATCGTCCCCTGTAACACTATCTGGGCTCTGCTGATAAAATGCAGATGTGGCTCCTCTCAATGTGAATTTGCGACCCATTAAGAGGAGCCCCTCCTTTTTACTCACGACTCCATCCGTCGCCCTGGCACAGACTGCAGGCCGCCTTTTCAAGTGCATCCCCCCCCCTCCCCCCACTCTCCCAAGCAGAGCAGGTATGTGGATAGTATCGGGCTAACTAGCCACAATGGTGAATTTGTTCAACAAGGAGCAGCGCATTACTTCAATCCAAGTGTGGCTCTCCCTCGCTTGGAGATCGGCGGGCTCGATTGGCGCTGCCTCCCCAGCGACTCGTTGAGGGCTGGACAAAAGGTGAATTCAAGCTCTCCCTTTGAACTTCGGGAGACCTGAGCTGTCTATTGATGCCCCCTCACTCGGCCCCCCCCCGAATGTCTCCATCGGGCCGCTGACAACGTTGGGTCTCGGCACAACCATCGCGGGTGTTTCGTTGGATTTTTTAATTTTAAAGCTGAGTCATCATGATCGAGTGATCCGAGTGTTATGTTCCCATGACTCATCATCTGAACTTTCCCACAGCAGTCGAGCGGCATTAATTTTACAGGGTGGTTGTTTTGGATAATGGTGCCGTTTTAATTGCGCAGCCGTTGGGGGCAAGTCACAGAACCAGTTCATCAAGGTTATCAAATGAACAAGCTCTCATTAGTCACCTGTGCTTGCAGCAAATCTGTGCTAATTTGCGTTGCAAAATTTTAATCAGTTGAACAATGTCAGGATTAATCGTTGCAGTACGGTGCAGTAATAGGAGCAAGCCACACAGCACAGTTTTGATCTTTCGGTCTTGACACCTGATGGGTTAGCCACTGAGCTGTTTTTCTCTTTTGACAGTGGAAAATATCTGCATAATGTTGCCCATGTTCATGTCACCAGTCACTTACTGAACTCTAACTCTTAATTTCTTCAAAGGAAAGACAAGTAAAAAGAAATAATAGATTCGATGTGCCCCCCGCTAGTCTCAACACAGCATTCTCGGAATAGCAACAAGTGCGACTCTGGAAGGAACGCCCCCTATTTCTGCCAGACACTTAAAAAACACCCCAAACAAACAGAACAGGATCATGACACGAACCCTGAGATGAATAAAACTGGTATTTTGCTGCTTGATTCATTTTCCGGGCAAGTCTTGGTCTCGGAAAGTGCGGTCTTGACCACAGCACTACAAGTGATGCTAAGGGATATTGCAAATTGTTCTTGAGTGTGTATTTTCACCCATGCGGGTGGGTCTGGAACGTAATCCTGCAATAAACAGAGGTTCGCTGTTTACCAAATTACACACGTGCAGGCAAGGAGCGGCGGGAGAGTGACAGGGTGTGCGGACATTGCCATTGGGGATCTGCTCAAGAGCACCTTGGCAATAATCACCCTGTGATGTTGACTGAGTTAAGAGTGGGTTTTTTTTTTTCCTTCATCAGGCCCACAATCGTAAATGTTAATGCTGTTTATCATTTACGATTGTAAATTATTAGATACATTCGAATATACATTAATAGTTGATGTACGTGAAAACTGCTGACAGACATGTGTTGGAGCAAGGTTTCATGGGCACGTTACACTCTTAAACATCTATACTCATGCCGAATTGTAGTAACTAAGTGTTTCACCTTGTGTAAAGTGACACACAACATGATTTATACAAACCAAGTTAGCCATGACAACCTCCCCGAGACTATAAATCACTGTCAGATGCACTTCTGCCTCTAAATTCCGTGTATTCTCAGGAGTAAACAACCTGGATTACCTATGCGTACCGATGCAGGTCAAAAGTTGAAGTCAGCCACATCAGTGAGAGGTTAATATTGTTTGACTACACTCTGTATATGTATTGACAAAACAAAATTCAACCCGTATCATTCGCGTTTCAAGGTCCAAGCCTGAAGCCATAACTACAAACGATTTTGCCTTTGAAGCCTTAGAGAGGTTTTTTTGGGGGGGTTCGACAGGCTCTTAATTAGAATACAGTCAGAAGACAAGAATCAGCAAAGATACACCACAATAATATTTGTAGCATGCCGCAAAGTCACTTCGCGACCAGGAATTTGAATGATAAAGGTAAAAAAGTAAATAAATAAAAGAAGAGCAACACAATGCTGTTCAATGCTGGGTTGTTTTGTTTTTTTTTGTTGCGAGATGCAATGCTGCTGACTATTCTTGCAGACACTGCATGCACGCATGAATTATTTATTCATGTGCAGTTTGACATGTACTGTTGCCACACACTGTACTCCGCTCCCCTCGCTCTGTTCAGTTGAACTGCCTGACGTTGTGTACGTGCGTAGCGGTGGTCATTGTCTGTTGCGGTCCTGCCTGAGGCTCCCGCGCACGTGAGCGCCGTTCCTCGGGTTAAGAGTCAGATGCACTCCAACTGGTGGGCTTAACGCCCGGGCCTCGACTCCAACAAGCAGCCTCTGTGAGGTTCATTTGCACAACGTGAGCTGGCACCAGTACATTTGCACAAAGATATTTGGAGGTTTTGGTTATAAAGTGCTGTACGTTTTTACTGGTGAGAGCTGCAAGTCTTGACTTGCTACTGTAAAGTAGAAATTTGAACCGTTTTTTTTTTTTTTTTTAAGCCTGTTCCATTGTCTTGTGCTGCAGGAACCTCTCTGAAATGTAGCTCTCATGCAGGGGTGTCAAACTCATTTTTGTCTCGGGCCACTTCGGAGTTACGTGTTCCATCGGAGGGCTGTTTTACGACAGTTGAAACCAAAAACATTTTTAATCGTCTCATCGCATTATTATTTGGACACAACAAATGAATGAATTATTAGTTTTGTCATCAGTCAACTATATTACAGTAATCCCTCATTTATCGCAGTTAATGGGGACCAAAACCACCCGCGATAAATGAAAATCCGCGAAGTAGCGACTTCCCCCTCCATATAGGTACATGTACATAATATTTATAAGGCAAAATCTAATGGTATACTGTACATGCATGTAAAAGTACATTTTGAAGTAATTAACATGACTTAATGCTGTATACTAATAGATTTAAACATGTATAAGATAGGTTAGTTTATGAATAACAAAATACAGTAAACATGTAAAAAAAAAAGGTTTTCTTAAGTCGGCAAAAAGTCTGCAAACGGTCCGCGAGAAGCTGAGGAAGTCAGCAAAACAACAGCGAGTCACATAGAGCAACATATACAGTACAGTACTACATGTACTGTATATGAATTTTATTTATTTATTTATTTTTTTTTTTTTATGAATATGTTTGAAAAAAATCCGTGATGCACTGAAGCCGCGATAAACGAACCGCGAAATAGCGAGGGATCACTGTAGTTTGCTCAGTTATTGTTCAACTGAGTGTAAACAGGAGAACAAAATGAGAGCAAAATCGAATTTTTTATTTATTACATGACATGTTGGTGCACATTTTAGCAAGGATCATGCAAGTTGACACACATGATTTGCTTACGCGGGCCACATAAAATGACATGGCGAGCCGAGTCTGGCCCGCAGGCCTTGAGTTTGACACCACGCTCTAATGAATGCAATTGAGAGCACCTGCACGTGTCCTACCATTTCTTGTTTTACGACAAAAAACGGCAACTGTAGAAAAAAGGCCGTTAAAACAAGAAAGCGAGTGCCGTCCCATGCGCTGTATCCACAATATAAGATACATGACGGGTGAAAAGATGCTCTCTTGTATCAATATGATGTCATGGTATTCAATAGTTTCAATTTGACTTTCACGGCTTTGTGACCTCTTTTGATTTACGAGCAGTGAAGAGCGTCGTCAAGCGTTTGCACAGACATTTTATGTTCCACTTGTATGGCTGTCCCTTCATCTGTGGCATGAGCCCAGCAGTGCCTCTGACTATGCTTTTACCTTCCCTGTGATCCCCGCTTCACTGTGAATGGAGTGAATTAAAGTCAAAGCCCGGGGGCAACAGAGGCGAGCATTATGGATGAGCAGCTTGTGAAAAAGACCCATTGAAAACAGGCCTATGACAGTTTAATTGGTCGAATTAGTCACGATATTCAAATGGCCTCTGTTGACCAGCCAATGAGTGGAGGGTGAGCTACTGCAGCCTGGGCCCCGACCGCAAAAGTATGCAAAGCGGAGACACATTAGGCTTTCCCTTTCTTGCCAGCAAACGCCCGAGTCCAGCGGCAAAGCGCTTTTTCCTGAAAACCGTTTCATGACCACTTTCTGGCGACATTGAAAACTTCTTTCGAATATCTGTCAGTTCGTTCCTTCTCCAACATAAACAGGTGTTACACCCAAAGCGCCGTGTTTGCTTATGTCAAGGCTACGCTTACATATACAGACACTCAACACACTTTTAACGTTCTCCTCAATGTTACAGTCGAGCGGAACTTGGCTGTTTCAAGAAGACAAATTAAAGCCATATAATTTTCGCTGCTGAAAGACCCTCACTGTATCGCAGGTGTCGGCGGGCGTTCACGCCATCCGCGCGCACATTGGGGCACGCGCACATTGGGCACGCGCACGGGCGGCGCGTGAGCCGACCGAGGCATACATGTAAGACGGCCACAAAACATACTTGATGGCGTCACTTCAGCACGGCTAAGGCGGTTGTAAAACATGCTGGCCCTGCACGTGGCCTGTAGCACGTCATAACTGGTGATGACAGCAATATGACTTTAGGTGAGTGTGTCTCCATGTGTGAGAAGGAGCGGGGTGGGGGTGGGGTGGGGGGTGGGTCCCTTTGAATGTTTCAAGTGTCACAAATAATGCGCTTTTGTCTTTTTGCAGGAGCTAAATGATGACTGAAAAAGCAAATCGTGTGCATTTGAACTGATTTGTTCCGTCTCTGGCTTGGTCACACCCATGGGAGTAGACCTGAAAGTCTATTCGGAGAGGATCTTGCTGCCATGACGTCGCCTATTGGTGTCCAAACCTCGAAGTTGGCATTTTAACTGGTGCCTCGATTTGAATTTAGGAGGAGGTGAGAACGCGTCACCTGGATCAGCTTTGCCCTGTTGGTATCATAATTGTGACGATGATGATAATCTATTTAGAAAAAATGTTTTTAGAAAATTATTGATATTCAATTGTTTTCTATTGCCTCAACAAATCTCCATTTTCTGTAGTGTTTGTCATCATGAGGGTCACGGGAGAGCCGGAGTATTTCGCAGTTAATCAGTAATGTGACCGAAACTAATCAATAAAAATGTGAGTCGGAGGTAGTGGCAAGCCGTCTGAAAGTGGAATGATTCTATGACTCATCCATTTTGAAACCGTCAGAACTAAATGGATTGATGAATTTGCTTTATTTTTGCTTCATTGTGTCTGGTTCAGTAGTTAGTTTTTTTTTTTGTGACTAATCGGGTTATTGTTGTAAGTCTACGTAGCATACCTGTGAAATTGTACATTTTCCCAGTATTTTCAATCATCGTTTTTTTATCATTTCAAATCACGGACGGCGTATTACAACTTTTATACGGGAAAAAAAAACAATTGTGAACCGATCTCACAAAGATCATTTTGGCTCAAATCCAGATCGTCTCATCTGCTGGTAGCCAACGACAATGCCGTCGTCGATCGCTACTATTGTCACGGCAAACCAGCCAAAGTAATCCTCAATCACATTTTTTTTCATCGCTGCGTACGGTCGGATTGATAAAGCATGATGTGCGCATGCGTGCTAAGCCGTTGTACGGGTTTTCGTTGCTTTGTAAGGGGAATCGTAATCATTTATAAGGTTAGCTACTAGCTGAGGTTGACAAGTATGACATAGATGATACTGACATAAAAAAAAAATCTGCCTATGTGCAGTGAATCCTTTTTTTTTTTTTTAATCATGAGCAATCTTCAGAGGGGCTTCAATATAAAAAAAAAAAAAATGATGTCAACTTTCAGTGTCCAAAACTCACCAACTTCAAAACCTATTTGGCGTAAAGGACCACTCTGGATAAATACAGTGTTATGTATATTTGTATTTTTTGGGGCTGTTACCTCAAATGTTTAAGTATAAATACAGTACACGGTGTATTCTGCAAATGGCAGGCGCCCATTCCAGGGTGTACTGCTTGCCCAAAGTCAGCTGGGATCGGGTCCAGCTCACCTTTGACCCCAATGAGAATAAGCCAAAATAGAAAATGCACGAATGGATTAATACTGTTTTTCATGGTGCATTTTTGCTGGAGGAACCCGTAGTTGCTATCTTTTCGTCTCACCCATGAAATAAAGTAGCACGCAACTAATGTTAAATGAGTGTATTGATGAGGAACACTGTAATAGAGACTGTAAGCTCTGGGGTGTCGGTATATATTGGTACATGTGTGACTTGGCCTCGAGCCACTTGACACAGTCCGAGCTCCTCCAGAGGAGAAGAGAGGCTGTCCCGTCCACTTTCCTCCTCCCGCCCCTCTCCGACTCTCTCTATATAAATGCTTGGCAGTTTTACGCATGGCTGGGAGCAATTTCCCACAATGTGTAAATTAGTCAATCTCCCAAGTCAGTAAAGTGGCCTTTGATGGGGAGGACATTAATGAAGTGTACCATTAGGCCTCACATTTGTATTCTTAGGGGCTCTCCGAGCTTTTGATGTCGCGGGGGCCCCATGGCTGATTATCCACATGCCAGCGCTGCATGCCTCTGTTACTTAGAAGGCGAGGCGGGAGGGAGTCAGAGAGAGGGGAGAATGCAAAGGTGCTGGATGCTTAATGCCCTCGCTCTTCTTTCGCCGCCCCGCGGGACTGTCCGTGCTGGATATTAGCAATTGGCAGGCGTATGAAAGAAAGTGGAAAGGGAGAGACGGAACATTCAAAAGAATGCCGACTCTGAACCCGAGTTGGACTTCTCCCTGGCACTTCAAAGTGCTGTCTGGGCTAAATTGCTGTGGACCGCTTCATTCAGCGTCGAAAGTCTTTCCCCTGCGCAGATGACAGTTGCATGGTGACAAAGTTCAATTGGCACTGGTCGGAGTGGAGTGGGAGGAGGTGGGAGGGGGGGGGCGAGATCAAAGAGGAACCATTGTAATGGTTTTGTTCCGTGGAAAATTGCTTTTTGTCCGCGGCCTTTTCAAGCCAACTCCTGGCTCCAGTCAGAGTAAATGGGATTTTTAACTCCCTTGTGTGGGTGGAAGAGCGGAGGGAGGGGCAATTCTTAGCCTTAGGCTGAGGAACTCAAGCACCCCCCCCCCCTCCGCTCCTCCACACCCTACTCACACACCCTCCAAAGACACCCCCCCCCCTCTCTCTCTCTCTGCCCCTGACAATACAAGTCCAACTAATGTTGATGTTATTGTGCCTTTCATCTGAACCCGGCATCAAATAATCTTCAGAGAGAACGTTTAGCTGAGTAATTGTGCAATTATGTTGATGCCGGTGACCAGAATAGTGTTCTGCTTATACGTCTGACAGGGGCGGTGCAATGTTTAAATCTGTTTGCACAAAGCTGTATCCACACTTTTCCTCTCTTCACGTGAGCTTCACCTCCTCGGGAGAATTGGAATCGCTAAGAGGGCTGAGTTTGGCCACTAATGAACAAATTCACTCATGATGCAGTTTTCTTCTTTCCTGAGAACAGGAGATGACTAATTTCCGTTCTCTTGACTTCTTATTAATATGAACCAGGACCAGTTTGAATGTTGTGTTGATTGTTCATGCAATTAGAAAACAACTTTTTGTCCCCAGGTGGTAGTGTCCTGTGGATGTCATATGATCAGGTTGACACATTACTGTTTGTTCCGAAAACAACCGGACATTTATTCATTTGCATGAGCAAATTAACTATCCTATCCATCCATTTTCTGATCTGCATATCCTGTTCAGGGTCACGTCTGACCTGTAGCCTATCCCAGGGTAAAAGGTGTGTTACACCTTGGAATTGGCCGGTCAATTGCAAGAGCATAGACCACCGTTCACAATTGCGATGCAACTTGGCACTTGGAGTCTACAAATGAACCTAACATGCATCTTTTCGAACGTGGAAGCAGACACATTCATATGTTCATTACGGAGCGTTATGCAAGCATGCAGCAAACATGCAAACGATGCAAATCACAAGCATGGCGTTGCGTTGCACTCTTACATGGCATCAATGACTGATACTGTGAAGATAATGCTGCATTTTCGCCTGAGAACAAAAATCGACTGTTGCCAGGAAAATAAGGCGGTGCTTAACAGCAAATCATGAAGTTAATTCATCACAGCATAATAAAAATAAATAAATATATAAATATATAATATATTCATTTATCTACAGGTACTGTGATATGTTAATATGTCTCTAAATACTCATATTGTATGTATACACAATATGAATTATATATATATATACACACACAGTATATATATATATATATATATATATATATATATATATATATATTAAACATTTATTATACTGTGATGAGTTTTATATATATATATATATATATATATATATTCATTTATTTACAGGTACTGTGATATGTTAATATATGTCTAAATACTCATATTGTATGTATATACAATATGAATTTTATATATATTATATATATTATATATATTTACAGTATATATATATATATATATATCTATCTATCTATCATACTGTGATGAGTTTTATATATATTCATTTATTTACAGGTACTGTGATATGTTAATATATGTCCCTAAATTCTCATATTGTATGTTCCCTCGTTGTGTGTTTTTACCTCTGGCATATCTTTGTTATTTACAGACTATATACATTCTTGCATACCATGGAATATTTAACACATAAATTCTTTTGCTTCATGCCCTCTTTGACCGATGAGCAATTTATTCTGCTGAATAATTTAAAGGTGTTTGCGTTTTTCCATTACAGTCGGATTACACAGTGAAGTTTTGATTGACTGCATCGTAAATACGTGTGTCTGCCTTCATCAACGCACACGCACGCACACACACACACGCACAGACTCACGCTCATACTCGCACCAACGCTTCGCAAACATTCACACATACACAGCGAGGCAAATTAAGTTACAAGTTACGGGAGTATTTTAGCAGCCAAGTGCGTCAGACAGAACTTGAGGTGGACCCGTGTGATTGACTGTGCGAGCTGTGGGCCAAATGTCTCCCTTTTTTTTTTTTTTTTCCCTTGAGCTGAGGGAGAAAAGTGTTATTTCTTCAAAAGCCCCATTTGAGAAAGCTTGCAAGCCTGTAATTGCTAAGGAAAAGGCCGCGCAACCTGCCAAGCCAAACACTTGAGAGGGAATTTGAAATATTGTAAACAGTAGAGTAACCCACTCACTGTGGAGAGCGGGCTGGTGAGAGGACAGCTGGATGAAACGTGGAGTGTAAAAGAGACCTCTTTTTAGATTTAGAATGGTTTCACTAGGACGACAACAGTTTGGCAGCTCTTCTAAAATAGAATAGAATGAGCCTTTATGAGATCGGCAATACGGATTTTTTTTTTTTTCCACAGCAGCCAAGTGCACAAGAATCACACCATAAAACAATGAAAGCTCTGAAAATAATAGTGTGAAGGGAGAAAAGTCTTTGATGAAGGCCTTTGACACTCCACGCTTACCTCATGTGATACGTTCACCTTGACAGCTTTAAGCAATATAGTGCAACCGCCATAATGTGCTGGCTAATATTTTTTTAGTGCTTTCCAATAAAATCTTTGTTTATTATTCCGGTGCGACCCCATTTTTCTCCTTCTCAATGATGCAAACAATCTCAGCACCCCGAGACTAGGGAAACATCAGACTCCAGTTTTGGAGCAACTTGGGAGTTTTGTGGGTTTAACCCCCTCCAACCTCACAGTCTCCTTAATCGTTTTTTTTTTTTTTTTAAGTATTTAACTCCTCCTCCACTTGAAAAACCCCCAATCCCCCAGTGCCAATTAGAAGGCAAAAAAAAAAGGAAACAGTCAACCAAACATGACATTTACAGCCTCCAACATAACACTTGAACCCCTCCCCGCCCCCCACCCGATCTTTAGGACGTACTGTAGCCGCGCATTTTCATTTCAGTACACATTTTTTTTACGCACCCTCACTTTAACTTTCATTGCTCCAGCAGTTGCAGTCGTTTGAAACCTAACAAATCCACCGGTAATACCTCCTGTTTCATTTCCCAACAGTTGTACAAATTAACTCTCCTTTCACTCATTTCGTGTCGTGTCAGACGGCCACCCTCCACGTCCAACTGTGTCAGTCTCCGGAAAATGACTTCTGCATGTGTCTGTCCGCCTCCGCTCAAAGCAGCGCGGACCGCAACGTTAATTAAGATGGAAACACATCATTAACTTAGATCCCGTCTCCTCCCCGAATGGGGTCTGCTGTACCCAGTGCGCAGCAAAACTGCGGAGTAATCGCTGGCAATTAAACCGATTACAGAGCCCCGCTGCCTTGCCAGGACTGGTTGGCGGTGGCCGTGCCAAGAAAGTCCAAATATTTGAACTGCAACAATCCAAATAGTTTTCGTACCCCTGAGTTGTTTTGCCTTCGGAGCAAGTCATGCGCTTTGGTGAGAGCAGGCGGTGTGGACAGCGCCAGTGGGCCACGATGAGTCGCTCACATTAACGGTGAGGTAATTAGTCCGTTTTTCCGGCCTGCGGAAGAAAGTCAGCAATTGCATCCTTTCAACTGGTTTTGCACAACTGTGTGAAAAAAAAAATCGCAATTAAATTGTTTTCGCTGTTTTTTTTCCCCCCTCCTCCCCAGATGATTATCTGGTGCTGTTGCGGTTATGGTTGACAGCAAAGAGATAAAATGGGCCATTTACTGCACTCATTTGGGGGCGGACCACTGCAGACCAGAGGAGCCAGAGCAACAGGCTGCTTTGCAATACTTTCATAATCATACTCCGGTTCAAGTTGTGTATCGTGCACTATTGTCTTTGGATGCTGCGGTGGCGATTAGCTGCATCACAAAACTGAGGCCCGGTTAGTGATTCATCTTTTATCTTGTAACAAGTCAGGCAAGGTCAAGGCTGTGGTGTTAGTGAAAGCAGCTTTTTAACACTTTTAACAGGTTCTGTGCGTAATTATTAGCTGTGTGATGTGGGGCTGAAGTGGGAGTTGGGGAGAGGGGATATTATCAGATGCAGATTTGCCGGCTGATGGGAGTGGCCCAGCTGTGCGGTTTTGATCAAGTTTGAGATTTATGCTCCTCCAGCCTTTCTGGTGCTGGACCAATGCGGTAGCGGCGACTTGTGTCGCCACCTCTGTCTCGACAAGAAGTGCGGCCAACCTCTTTGGTCCCTCCTCTTCCACACTATCAACGCCATCAAGCCGAGTTGTGACCGAACTCCAATCGACTCTGGTGGATTTGAGACTTTGGTCTCGTAAGGGCACATGAATGGCGACGAGGGTGATCATGATCATATTTTAATTTCACTTTGACTTTTTTTTAAAAATTCAGTTACTTTTAATTAGTTTTTTGAGCAGGATTGTTACTTTTTACTTTTTTTATAATGATTTATTATATTTTAGTTTTTATTAGTTTTAGTGTTAGTCTTAGTATAATATAGTATTGTATTATATATATATATATATATATATATATATATATATATATATATATATATATATATATATAAGTGTTGGGTGGTTAGCGCGTCAACCTCATAGTGCAGAAGTCGTGGGTTCGATCTCGGCTCCAGTCTTCATGTGTGGAGTTTGCATGTTCTCCCTGGGCCTGAGTGGGTTATCTCCGGGTACTCCAGTTTCCTCCCACATTCGAAAAACATGCATGGCAGGCTCATTGAACACTCCAAATTGTCCCTAGGTGAGGGTGTGAGCGTGGATGGTTGTTCGTTTCTGTGTGCCCTGCGATTGGCTGGATAGGCTCCAGCACGCCCCGTGATCCTTGTGAGGATAAAAAGGATCAGAAAAAATGGAGTGTGTATTTAAAAATTTTTAAATTAAATGTATTCACTTTTTTTTACAGTAGGATTATTTTTTTTTACTATATTCAGAAGCAGGGGCGTGCTGGTCATTGGGAATTTGGGGATTTTATCAAAAGACTAGACTATTCCCGTGCTGTTCGAAAACTCCAGTAAGTACCACCAAAATCCTCCCCCCCCCACTCCCATTGACGGTAACTTTGTGTTGAGTGACAGATATTGTCCCTTGCCCCAACACACACACACACAGACACACACACACAAAACTCACCACAATTGTCGCCGCAAATGTGAGTGCCTGGAATCCTCAGTTTTGCTTGACATTTGAAGCACCAGAACAATGTGGTTGACTCCGCTACTTTTGGGGTGTTTGACTCGAGGCTCCACAAGTGGCCTCATGTTGATTTTCCTTCGCCGAGGCCTTCCATACATCAATATTATCGACTGGAGGGCGAATCTGTGGTGCACTACTACACTCGTTGTCCACATGTGTGCAAAAAAAACTTCCCTGTGAATCAAAATCAGAGAGCTGGGCTAGCCCCGATACCAGCTCTGCATTTTTGCAAGTCATCATCTCATTTCGGGATGTGACAGTAATGTGACATGTGTTTGTGGTCAAAGCGTACAACTGGAGAGGAGCATCTGCGATCATGATTCCCTCATTGGCGGACGCAGCTTCCACATTTGTTGCAGACGGTCCGCAGAGATTTCATTCGGAAGAGAGGGGGCTCACAGGGTAGTGGGGGGTTGGCGGCAGTGCCTCGTTGTTCCTGTCCCCTCTGGCTTATTGAATTACCTAAATGAGCAGAGGAGCCCAGGCTGGAGCTCTTTAGTCGTTTGAAGTTTACAAATCATCCTGGCTGCTAGGGGGCTCGGGGAGGGATGTTGCAAGGGATGGAGTGTGTGGGTTGCTGGTGGGGGGAGGGGGGTGGGGGCGATAGAGGGTGGCGGGGTGTCTTTTGATGCCTTAAATAAAAACATCAGGGGCACAAACAAACAAGACAGGAAAAGATGAAGATGTGAAGAGGTGGTCAGGAGACACCATGTTACCCAAGCATGTCGACTCGGGATTGGTCGGGGGTTCGCAGACCACTTCCTGTGTATGTTGGGAAAATTGGGCTGGTGCACGGCGTCATGAACGACGTCATCATTCCCCGTTCCGGGGGCAATACGGTGAATGTAAACAAAGGCTTATTGTCCTGCTGCTCACAGCTCTGGATTTGTCACATTGCTTTGAGAGTCAAAAACATGTTCAATTGCAAGAAAGGACTCGCCGCACATGACGCTTGACTCTTGAAGTTTCCCACAAGATTTTGGTTACATTTTTAAATTGTTTGACTTCAGTCCACTTTGCTCCGGTTCACCCTTTTTAGTCGGCTGCTGCTGGGAATCAGACGCGCATTCTTCAGTTTTACGATTGATGCTTCCTGACGATTCAAAGCTCCTCCCAAGAAATTATTTAGTCAATTCCAAGTAGTCGTCTGCGGAAATCAAAGACATTTCAACAAACCGCAACGTGAAATTTGTCGTCATTCTGACAACTCCAGCCATGTAACTTATTTAGACAACGAGGGGGTTGTTTTGGCGACCAATCAGTAATTGATTGCGTGTGGATTTGATGGCTGCATTATAGCATGTTGATGGTACAATCAAGGCCTTGCCAAGCTATTAAGTGGAACAAATTAATTATGCCATGAAAATGGGTTAAAATGTCTCTCTCCTGCCGAAGACAACATTCATTTCGCAAACAGGAAAGCTTGAAATGTCATTAGTTACACAATCACAGCAAAAAGAAGGTTGCGTTTTATCCAAACCACATTGTCCCCCAATCCCTAAAACCAACTTTGAATTGAGTTTAGAAATGTATCCGTGTTATTCTGATCCGGCTCCGGAAAGCAGATGGACACACTCATGGCTAAATGAAAACAGAAATAAGTCTTTGATTGAATGAGTGTCGTAAACAGATGACCGAAAAGTCAATCAACAACTGTCTGTGGACGACAGGCATCCATTTCCACTTGAACGTGAACATTGGCTGGGGAGGCACGAGACGGCGCTCTAATTGGACGACACAATGTCTGGGGTGTTGTGAGACTGGACAGGACCCAAGGCAAATTACGGCTAACTTCCTGTTCAATCTGAGCAGCCACTCCGGTCGTCAAGGGAGCTGTTGGACTTTGAAATGTGTTTGCTTAGCTTGGCATCTCATGACCCTTTTATAATGAAGAATAATTTACCCAAAACTTTTGGTGCATGCCTTATTTGCAACAGCTACACTTGAGTGCTTGTGTTGTTGGATTGGCTAGCTAGAACGCTAATTAGCATCTCACACTTCACATTTAAAAGGTAAAGGCTTTTTGAAGGATATAATTTTCGATTTTTTTTTTTTAAAGCGGGACCAATCCTGTACAAAACAAGTATCAACAAGGCACACCATCAGATTATTGTTATTAGTTAGTGGGCATGAATTCATTGAAGGAATAAATGTAATGCTGTACAAGTCAAGTTAATCCATTTCAATTAACTACAACGGCAAAAAGAAACAAATTGATGAATTATTATCTGTCAGTAATATTGCGGCATTTTTATTCTAGTCGTGGAAGTTGATTTCCTGTACTTGATTTCATGAGTTCCCTTTTTTGATAGCGAGAAAACGACATCGTCAAATTCACCGGGTTAAAAGTTTCGTTCAAAACAACAGTGATCCGAACGTGCGTGCTACAAGCTGTTGCTTGTTTGACATGCAAATGAAATGCAATGCAGTGCATGAAAGCGAGGCAGCGGACATCCATTTAGAATGTCAAGACGTGCCATGCGCGGCTGCCTGCTGAACGTAGTGTCCAGCGGAAAAGGATTGGAAATGACATCTGGCAGTTTGATAAAGTGGATTTGGTTTCTTGGGGCTGCTCTCCTTGGGCGCCAGGCCTTCTCCGCTTAGTATATGACTTACATGTGTAGGCCACTGAGAGAGAGAGAGAGAGAGAGAGAGGGGCGTGTGTGTGTGTGTGTGTGTGTGTGTGTGTGAGACAAGTCACCGTGGACGGTATAAAGAACATTCGTGCAGGTATGCGTGCGTGTGTGTGTGTGTGTCGTGCATGCTGAGAAAGAAAGCGATTTGAACAAATGAAAAACAGCAATGCCCCCATGTACTTTCAGGCAAGTCTTTCATCACCAGTTGCCCTAAAGCTTGGCTTCTCCCCCTTCTAATTGACTTTAAACACACACATTAGATTCATCAATGAACACCCAATGAACAGACCTCCACATCCCATTTTTTTTCCAACGACAAGCCTCTAAATTTAATCCAATGAGGCAATAACAAAAACAACACTGGAAAGAGAAAGCCTTCGTGTCGCCAATGTAACAATAACAAAACAAAACAAAAACAAAAAATCAATGTCACGTTTATTCATGTGATAATCAAAAGCAGAATCACAAATTATCCGTTAAGATGCGTCGCGGCGCTAACTTTCAAGATGAAAGCCATTTTGAAGTGCATTTGGATGTACATCTGTGCTAAAATGTGATTTAAACAGCAAAACATCTTACAGAATGTCCGTTTTCTGGCCCGTATTTTATTCTTTATGTGGCTTTAAAACTGAACAATTATTTCTGCGTCTGTCGTGAGCGTGTGATTTAGGAGCATGTTGCGGCTTTTGCGGGAGGCTTTGGATGTGGCCACATGAAAGTGGAAGTGGAGGTCAATGGTGGGCTAGTGGGGCCACGAGGTGTTCTCTCATGGCAGCATTTTATGTCCATGATAACCTCTTGGTTAATAAAAAAATATATATTAATATTAAAAGAATTATTAAAATAATTATGTATATATTATAAATAATTACAAATATATATATATATATATATATATATATATATATATATTATTTTAATAATTCTATTATTATTACTGGTAGCTTTTTTGTTGAAACGGCAGCATTTTATGTGCATGATAACCTCTTGGTTAATAAAAAAATATATATATAAATACAGTCCAACCTCGGTTTTCGTCCATAATCCGTTCCAGAAGGCTGTTCGAAAACCGAAATTGTTCCAAAACCGAAACCACGCTCTTTTTAAAATAAAAATGTTTACTGAACACGTCTGCTCACAATGGAAAGCAACACGAGGAAGCGTCACTTCCTCGTGTAAGGAAGGCGAGAGGAGTCAAATGGTGCATTCAAGTGCGCTCAGTTTGTTCGAGAGCCGAAATTTGTTCGTCATCCGAGGCATAAAAAATTTGAAATTTTTGGTTGAAAACCGAATTGGACGAGAACCGAGACGTTCGAAAACCAAGGTTTGACTGTATATATATATATATATATATACACAGTCAACTTATTTTATATATATATAATTAATTCTATAATTCTATTATTATTACTGGTAGCTTTTTTTGTTGACAGTTCAATATCATGAGCCAGGTTGCACGAATTATTTAATTATTTATAAATATTTTGGTTGATTTGTGTTAAGATGTATTTCATTACTTCATGAAACACAAAATCTATTGTCAAAGAAATTGGAGTAAATTACATCGGTATTTTGTTTGGATTTTAATTTTTATATGTATAGCATGAGTCATAGATTTAAATACTCACTTGAATCCATACGTTGCTGTTTGCCTAAATTGAAAGACAAATTGATTCCCATGAAAAATTGGTCCTCTTTCCAGTTTATGGTTGATAGCGTCGATTATTGCACTTAACAGCACTTCAAATACTTCATCCTACCGTATTTGTCCTCCGTCTCCCTCGTGCTTCTCCCTGCCTTTGTGTCCTTCTCTCGCCCTCACAGCGTTGCGCAGTCGGGCCTTACCTCACCCGCAGCATTGCAGCGGGAATTACGGAGCTTAGTTCTCTCAACTTGACCCCGCTCCTAATTACTTGTCGGCTAAGTCTTTCGACTCCTACTGGAGTGTTGTCCTAACCTCCACTTGTCTGCTGTGTGTCCAAACATGGAGAAAGGAAAACACGTTCCAGTGGAGCAAGGAGCTTAGCCTCCGTGCCACATTCTCACAGAGACCCCCGAATGGACCCTTCGCAGACGCTTGCTTACCTACGCGCTGAAAGTGGAAGACGGTGAAAGAACATGTTTTGTCCTCTGACGGAAAAATGATCTTCAAGGGAGTACGGTGGAAACTCTGCGTTCAAACGGGTCTCGCGTGGGACAGTGCAACTTGGGAAAACTGACTTGCGCAGACATTCGTAGTAAGAACTGCTGTCACGCATTATGTCAATCAAGATGTCAGTTGAGTTAGTGGGTGTTTGTGTTGTGTTTTTCTTTTTTTTTTGGTAACACTTCCAAAAGAAAGGAGGAGCCTCACTAAAATCAGGAATTGTCAAAAGTTAAAAAGTCACTTAAAACATGCAGGAGTTGACAAAACATTTACGGCGCTATTTTTAGGCTATTTTTAGGCTAATTTTCTTTTTCTATCATTTTCCATCAGAAATTTTGTTTTGGGAGGTTGACTAAAAATTCAAACGGCAGCATATACCTCTGGTCGTCACAAATGTAAATAACGCCACAGCACAACGTTCCGTACAGAGTGGAAAAAAAAGGAGTCGAGTTACAGATAAGGTGCAGGTAGTTAAAAAAAAAAAAAAAAAGAAATAACAGGCTGGAGGGAATGGAGACAAATTTGTCTTCGTCAGAACATATTGTCTCAGATGCTTCAAAAACCTTTCTTGGCAAGATCCCCTGTAATTATGGCCTCTTCCGAGATGATGATCAGTCAACTTAGTGAGTAATAGACGTTAATGACGGATAATTGCTGCGGTGTTGCAAGAAAGACGGCACGCTCACAATCATCACGGCTTTCAAAACGTTTTTGATATGACTTTATTCTCGGCAGGGCCTTATTGTTTGGTTTTGATTGCAACCGTTGACCCAGTTACAAGTTAGTTTCCTTGATGTTTGAAACACAAACATGCGCCGCAAATACGATTTGATGAAGGAAGAGATCGTCTTTAAGATGAGTTAATTACCCTCATAAATTAGCTGCGGATCATATTCCACCCCTCCTGGTGTTTGTATTCTGGGAACGTTCTCTTTTGCGGTGCGCGCCAGACTCAGAGATGAGTTTATAAATGCGAGCTCTCAACATTTTTCAAGGTATCTCATTAAAGTGCTCGCCGATAAGGAACTCGAGTGAAAAGCGACGAGCCTCCAGGGACCAAATAAGTTCAAGGGGAGAGTTTATTCCATTATTGCCTAATAGCTTCCATAACCGTCACCCTTTTACCCCCAGTAAAGTCTCATTGGCCCGAGGATTGTGTCTGGATTACATGGTAGCTCTGCTAATAATGTCAAACACATGAAGAGACCTGACCCCGAAAGTCTGCCATCGCCACACCAAAGTCTCGTTGAGTGAAGTGTAACATGATGTGTACACGTGATCACAAAGGGCAAAAAGGTTCGGCTTGGTGCCGGAAATCACACCATCCAACTCACTGTAAGTTATTAGTAACCATCATCATAATAAGCATTACTTTGCAGGCCTTTGAGGTTTTTTTTGTTTTTTTTAACAAGGACAACAGAAGGGTGTATGCATGCGAGTTGAGTGTGCATGTGTGTGTGTGAGTGTGTGTGGTGTGCTTACATACCTCAGTTAGCAGGCTGCAGCACTGTACACCTCCCCTCAGGGCAGCATAGGGAGGCTGGTGCCAGAGAGTCTCACCTAGTCAGGTTCGCCTGGGAAAAAACCCCACATGCATTTACTTCACACGCACGCACACACACACACACACACACACACACCCACATACACACAATAAAACTAATGCCCCATTAGATTGCCATTAGCGTTTGATTTGCACCACCCTGCCTCATGACTAAGAGACGGAGCCACTGCGGCATTGTGCGTGCGTGTTTGATTCCGTTCTTGTGCGCAATTGCTCGCTTTTGTGCCGCCGAGTCACTCGGTGATTGAAGACTTCTGTCTGTCTTTTCGGTCATTGTATTTAATTAAAAGCCACTCCAGAATAAATCTTGCAGCCCTGTGATCTCCTTTGTGAATCACACAGGCATTGAACTCGACACACCACATATGATTGAAGTGGACTTTGTTTGGGAATGTTCTCTGCGCGGAACGTGTGTTTGTGCGCAGAACGCGTCAATAACGCGCTGTTGTGTTTGCATCTTGATTAGATTTGTTGTGTTTGCGCATTTAAATGAGACGGCGAGGCTAAGAACTCCCAAGGAGAATAACCACAAAAGACAGTAAATTGCAGTATTGTTAAAAATGGTTTTTAAAAATGTCAGTATTGCACAGATTAATTCATAACGTCTCGTGGAAAAAAAGTCAAGTCAAGTCAAGTACAATTTTATTGTCAAATGTGGTGTATGTAACATACAGCACAGATGACATTTCTTCCCTCTCGACCAGACAACAAGAAAAAAAGAGGAGCCGCTGCGGGTGCCCGTGCCGCCATCAAAAGAACAGTTAACATAAAATGACAAAATAATACAGTCAAACCGCAGTTGTCGGACGTCTCGGTTCTCGTCCAATTCGGTTTTCGACCAAAAATTTAGAGTTTTTTATTCCTCGGATGACGAACAAATTTCGGTTCTCGAACAAAATGAGCGCACTTGAATGCACCATTTGACTCCTCTCGCCTTCCTTACACGAGGAAATGACGCTTCCTCGGGTAGATGAGGAAGTGACGCTTCCTCGTGTTGCTTTCCATTGTGAGCAGACGTGTTCAGTAAACATTTTTTATTTTAAAAAGAGCGTGGTTTCGGTTTTCGAACAATTTCGGTTTTCGAACAGCCTTCTGGAACGGATTGTGGACCAAAACCGAGGTTTGACTGTACAACACAACACATACAACACAGACAGTCGTGCAATCTTAACCACTTGTCCTGCATACACTTTGTTGTTTGAAGCAGTTATAGATGACATCTTATTTCTCTCTCTATGCGTTAGCACATTAGGTAAGGGACAGGCCGTTGCAATTGCCACAGGCTTAATGACAACGTGAGAAAAATAAACACAGTGCAGCTCAGCTTCTGGCTAGCAATATGTTTAAAAAAAAAATGCAAGTTGTCGACATCCCATTGATGTTTTTGCTTCTTCCACAACAATATATTTATTCAAATTCTTTAGCTTTCTTTTTAAACGTCATTACATTGGTTTGCTGCTCGCACCAAACAGGAGCAGTTTTGCATTCGGTTCTCTGTCTGTACCCAATGTGAACTGAGCCATCATCGCAAAACCAACATACATATCCAGCAGTCGTTTTTGTCATAAAATTACATGTCGGGCGAACATCCACCGAAGTTGCTAAACCCTTCGGAGGGACTTGCTGAGGGGATGTGGCCCGTGATGAAACTAGCTTTGATAGCCTTTGGGCTGCCCACCCAAGTATTGGTGGCAGACGGGTCATAAATAAGGTCGTCAATATCATACTATCTGTCTCTGCAGAACATGATAACGTGACACTAAAATGCTGACTCTATAACTGACAGCACCATAACTCATACCGTGAGTTCAGCTTTTACAAAAAGGCGCTTTGGCACATGTCTTTTGTCAGAAAGTACAGTACAGTATTTTTACAACACTCATGATTAAAAATCAGAATCATAAATATTATATGGTGAAGCAAAACAAAAGTGTCAGGTCATACAGGAGTGGCTGACTAAGCCATTGGGTTTAACTGTAACTCTCTATCGTCTTTAGTTTCTAGATTTTACGCCCTATGACGACGCCATAATTCCTTGTTTTATAAAACAGTATGATCACTAATGAGTGTGGGCTACTGCAAACAGAGGGGGAGGAGCAGGTAGAGGGCTGAGCCAACAGCCTTGGACATCCACCAGGGGAACATTCACCGCACCCCAAAATGATAATCAGATAATGATCACCAGGAAATACTTTGTACCTTAATCAGTGTTGCATAGGCAAAAAAAAAAATCTGAAATGCAGAGGGAGTGCAAGGATCTTCCATGGATGTCATGGCAAAATTGCGTTCAATTTTCTTCGAACTAGCTGATGAGAGAAATTACAGCGTGTCCCACCAGAGGACACTAATACATTAAAAGAATACAATATACATGAGAAAGAAGATGAATTTTAACTCGTGGTTCTTTTTTTTCCCGCACTCATTTGTGTCACAAGAGCAATGATGTGTCATCATGTGCAAGAGAATTCCAACAAGGAAACAACTCAAAAATTAAGTGTGAAAACGAGCCTCTTAGTTAATTGTTGTTGATTGCGCACAATTAAAACCATTAAAAGGGTTTGACCTGGCACATTAAGACTCATGTTTAAACAAATCACAATGTGGAGATGAATGATGGAAAGCGGCACCCATGTGTCCATGTGCGGAAGAGTGAAAGCCACGCAGTCACAAGTGAAGCAATAATCAAGCACACGGTAGGCACAACTTTTTAAATGTTCAACCTCCAAAAATGCGTTCACTCAGAAAAACAATGCTCTGAATGAAATTAATTACTTTCGTTGGATTTATTTTACATTGCTAACCCTTCAACGAACCCCAACTCTTAACCTTAGCCTTAACCTCCCAAACCCTAAACCTAACCCCAACACCACTAACTCACCGAACCCCGCTAATCCTAAACATAAAGCTAACCCTAACCCAACCCGAACCTTAACCCTCTAAACCTAACCCCTTGAAACCTAACCCTAACCCCTAACATAACATGAATGCTAAACCCTAAACCTTAACCCTAACCATCTAACCCTAACCACCCTAACACAGTAACCCTAACCCCCTGTAAGCCTCACCTTAACCCCAAACAAACATTAACACTAACCCTAAACCATAACCCTAACCCTCTTACATTAACCACCCTAACCCCCTAACCCTAAACCCCAACCCTCACCTTCTAACCATGACCCTAACGCCTAACTGTAACCCTAACCCTCTAACATAAGGTGTCAAACTCAAGGTCCGGGGGCCATATCTGGCCCGCCACCTCATTTTATGTGGCCCGCGAAAGCAGATAAAACAGGTCAACTTCCATGATGCTTGCTAAAATGACTACCAAAAATGTTAATTTTCATATGATAAATAAATAAGAGGGATATTCTAAGCATTTTCATGTTAACAAACCCCTCATGATAGTAACTTACACAGCAGTTGAATCAACCATTAATCTTGACTTCTCTAGTCTATATAGTTTCAGTCATAATGACCCTCCAAGGGAAACGGTAACTAAAATGTGGCCAAGGACAAAAATGTGTTTGACACCCCTGCTCTAACCCTAACCCTAACCCTAACGCTAATCCTCTAACTCCAACCCCTAAACCTAGCCCGTAACCCTAACCCGCTACCCCAATCCCTAACTCCTAACCCTGAACCACAAACCGCTAACTACAAACTCCTAACCCTAATTTTAAACTCTAACCCTCAACCACTGGAGCCTATCCAATCTGTCCCGGGACAGCAAGGGGAGGTCGTGGTCGTGGGTGTGGTGGGGGGTACCACCCAAACTGATTGACAGCCAATCGCAGGGCACACATAGACAACCAACCATGGCTACCCCTCGCCAGCCCTCACTGCGGTTTTGTGTCACCCCAGCCACCCCACTGAAAAATTCCTGGCTCCGCCCCTGGTGTTAGGTGCTCTGAAATTTAATGTATGCTTGATCTTTTTCACAGATTTCAATGACATGACAAGTTTCAGGAAAAACTCCATGTTACATGATTTCCATATAGCCCCCCGCTGTTGATCAGTCATGCCTCTTTGCTAAGGCTGCTTTCATTCACAACGAAAATGGAAAGCCAGGCCCCACAATAAAACGGGAAAATCCAAGTCTTTAAGAATGCATCGCATACTGGAGAAAAACAGGATGAACCTTTTCGACCAACACGCCACCATACCTCTGAATCCTCGTTCCATTTGGCACGAATATTAATGCAATTTAATGACGCATTGTACATTAGAACCATGAAAAACACATTGATTTCTTTTTTTTTTTTTAACCATACCGCATGAATGAGCGACAAACAATTTAAAAGAGATGTTTAAACAAAAATTGACTGGAAAACAGCAAACACTTGTTTTAATTAGTTCTGAACCACAAGCACAGCAGCAAGTGTGGAGACAAACCCTTCCGGGATGATGCAGTCCAAGCAAGTCACAGTATGCTCCATTTTATCTGCGCAGGATGGCGTTCACTTCCCAGTAAAAAAAATTTCAACTTTTGCCTTGAGAACAGTGTAGAGCAGTTGTTTGAAGATCAACGTTTCATTTTAGTTTCTTAGTTGGGGGTTAACCTTTCATTAACTTTGCGAGGCACAAGAGCGTCGTTAAGCGGGACAGAATTGGGTTACAGTTTTTACTGTCAAAAAAAAAAAAAAAAAAACAGGACAAAGTATCTTGTTAAAAAAAAAATGCTGGGCAGATTCAGCTTATACAGCAACCACTCTGAAATATTTTTTGAAGGCCTTTTACCGCTCATGGCCTTGCAAAAAAAAAAAAACGTGATAAATCTTTGGCATTGCTACTGAGTGAGTGTTGGAAAAAAAAAAAAAGGTCATTCACTGCTCATGGGTTTGAACAATTATGGTTTGAATGCATGACAATGGTGTTCAAAGCGAATGCGAATAAAAATTCCCAAGCTAAGTGTTCTAACATCAAAATGCCAGGAGGAAAATGAAGGTAATTAGGGCCCACAAATACCTCCGGCTGTCGTAAC
This sequence comes from Hippocampus abdominalis, assembly GCA_018466805.1. NCBI lineage: Eukaryota > Metazoa > Chordata > Actinopteri > Syngnathiformes > Syngnathidae > Hippocampus > Hippocampus abdominalis. The sequence continues at coordinate 14,604,688 of CM031707.1, forward strand.
AAAGCTGTTTTATTGCTTTTCGCAGCATGCAAACGCTTTTCACATGAGTGTTGCGAGAAAAATCACTTCATTTGTTTGCGTACAATGGCCCTGGTTTGTTGTTGTTGTTGTGTGTGTGTGTGTGTGTAATGTAGCTAGAAGACGTTTTCCATGAAGAATTTGGGTGGACTGTTTGATCTTGATTGTTTGATAACCAGCACATGATACTGGACAGAATGACAGTGTGGTGAGGACGATGGTAAATTTAGAATTGCACGTAAGGGCGCATTGAATCAAATTGTTGTTAGCCTTCAAAAAAAATAATCTTCTGGCAAGCGTTAAGGCAACATCTCTAAGTGTCATCATTGTCAACCGACCATGGAGAAAATTCCTGGATTTATTTATTTTTTAATATCATGTTTTTGTGTGTTTGGTTGGAAGAATCTCTCTCTGAATGTTCTGAATTCCCTTTTCACAAAGTCAATGTTGTGTTAAAATAAAATTAGATGACCAAAAGATTGTAAAAGCATTTTTTTTGTTATCAATGTGGTGTAGAGGAATGAATGTGGTTTCGAAATCATAATTGCACATCTCGCGAGGACAAGACTGTCTGGGTCCCTTAAAAAAAACCCCATCATGAATAAATAATGTGTAGGCTTGTTTCCATTTCGGCTAGAATATTAAAAGTGTGGATTTTTTTGTTGTTGTTTTTTTGTAACTCCATGTGGACTAAGTTATCCTATCAAAGTCTGTCTAGTGTGTGTCCTCTGACATGAGCTCGACATTTCCCCCATTTGAATGATCTTTATTGAGAGACATAAACACATTGTTAAATCCTACTTTTCCAAGGCTTGTGAGTTGACCATACGTCTTTGATGTCGCTTTCATATGCATCCTCCCCCTTGCCTACATGTGTCACTCGTTACATCACGTCACGCCAATGAAACAATCGGCACGTCAAAAGAGATCTTCTGGCCCGCAGAGAGACAGAGCGAGAATCCGCACTATTATTAAAGCCGTAACAGATAGCCGCATTGAGCATGCGAGGGCCTCGCGGCTCCGAGGCCTCGCCCCCTGGCGCCCTCTCCTTGATGTTCACGCCGGGTCACTGTGGGATCGGTCTGAGTGACAGCTTCAATAGGGCTAATTGCAGTGAGCTGCAGGGCCACGGTTATGGTGTCTGAGGACTCCACCCACGGTGGAGCCACCGTGGCTCTGTTAGCCCGATGCTAAGCTAGGCCTCGGACAGTCGGTAAACGGAGATGTGATGGTACTCGCAGGAAAGAGAATACGTTATTGTTTCCAAAATATGTCTCTTTGTTCTTGGGGTTCGGTGGGGCCGTCGACACATGGCAAGTATTCAGTGTGACCTCCTCTAAAGCAAAAATAACAGAAGGCCTCTTTTACAGCTAAATGGAATACGACCCTAAAACACCCGTGCGACTATTGGCGTGTCCTGTTTACTACGTCGCAATGACGGCTGTGGAATACGCAAACAGCTAAGCTAGTAATGGCTCAAGGCGTTTGCACTGTACTCTTAAAATGACGATTCTGTAATTTTACAAATGCAGAAATTAATTGGTTACAATCTTGAAATGGAGTTCAATTTGAATTGATGAAAAAGATGATCCTTTCTCAGTCTCGTGGTATTTTACACCACATATGCATTAATATGATTCAAATTTTAGTGCTCTACATAGTTTTTCTTATTATTATTGTTATTATTACATAGCAAAAATTTGCAAACTGATTTAGCAATTGTGACATAAGTGTCTCAGCAAAAATTTGCGTGTGTGTGTGTGTGTGTGTGTGTGTAGGTGTGTAATGTGTTCCCATAGAACTGCATAGCATTTTGATGAAGGTTATTTAACAAATGTTACTTCCGTATTACATAAAAAAAAAAAAAATCATTATAAAACAACCAGCCACTCCTGCATTGCCTGTTGATGAGGAAAGTGTAAGGTTACGGTTACGTAATCATAGTTATTGCGTTTTGTAGTATGGCCCACACAATCGTAATTAGCGACTGTCGGAGAGTGTTTTTCACTGAACACAGTTTGACTTTGGGTAACCTTTCAAAAGACCGGGAACCTTATTTGCTACCTTCAACTTTAAAAGTACGACGCAGAACCAGACGATAGAATACTTTAATTGCTGTTCATAAATAAATATTATGAAAGCAAGCCATATCATTCAGATACAGAATTACTATGAACACATTTCTAAATAATCAACCCGAGCCAGGTTAAGTGATGATAGTAGATGAGTGAATGATTTTGTACCCAACTTTTTTTTCGGGTTCCAATCACTAAATTCCGCCTTGCCCTCCGTTCTGATATGATCACTCAATCCATCAAACGGGAGTCGGTGACAACGGGTTATATGGAGCAAAAGCTGCGATGTGAAGAGAAACATCAACAGCGGGCCTACCTCGCGAGGCAACAGACACGCACTGATTTTCAAGCCTGTCTAAGGCGGCCCATTCCGCAGTGGAGACAGCACGGTTTAGAGCTTGTTGTGTCTGGAGCCTCCCGGGTCACTTTAATAGGAGCCCAAGGTCTTCCGTCGGCTCCCATGTTGCTTTACGGTAATTAACGGAGGATCGCTACTCGTGTTCTTATCCTTCCTTTTGCCCTCTGCCTCTTGGTCAATATATTGTTCAAGCTATCACTGATTTTGGAGTCCTACTTAGTTCCCGTCTGTGTACTTTTGTGTTTAGCAAGCCATCGCCGATCGCTTGCATGTATACAATATTGCTCTGAGGGGGATTAGGACCCTCACTGGGCCTTTTAACTTCAGTCCAGGCTGCATCCTGATACCCCGGTGTGACTGGTTGGAGGGGGTAATTCGCTCAGCCAGATACACAAGCTTTTAGAGGTTCCACATGTGCTCTGGCACCAGACAGAAGAGAGGCCGGTAAGTTTCATTAATTGTGGCAACATTCCTTGTAACGTTGTCAGAGGCTTTTATGAGTATTCGCCTTGCCCGTAGGTTGTCATTATGCCTCATTTGGAGGCTGAACCCTTCTCGTGGCTGTCAAGCTGTAAATGCTGAGGGGGGGGGGGGAAAAAAAAAGCTTGCCGGGAGATAAGCAATGCTCGAAAGAATAAACAACATATTATCAGTAATGAATTTGCATTGAATTGCATTCCTAATCCTGCCTGAATTAAATTGTCACTATTTAGAACATCCACGTTAGGTGTTCTTAACTTCTTAATATGTTCTTTTAACAGACTGGGAGGGACCCAAATATTTGCACTTTCCCCTGTCAGGCAACCCGGAGTCTCTACAGTCTGCCTGAATGGGGAAACTCATAGGGTGGATTTATTGCAGCAATCACTCTAATAACAGTAAATCCAAAGTAATTGACATGTCAAAATGTCTTGCAGGGGGAGGGAAAAAAAGAGACTTTGTTTTCTGACAGAGACCTTTAAACATGGAGAGATGATCCAGCAGGTTGAAAATGAGAAGCAGACTGATTGTCGCTGCAGGCATTAACCTCACCTCGGCTCGGGTCGGGCCGGGCCGAGCTACTGAAACACTCGTGCTCCCGTTGACGGGCTTGACGGGAACTCGCCGACAAGGTCAGCAGTACCTGGCTCAGATCACGTCAGGACTGACTGCAGAAGCATCTCACTCATCATTTGTCAGCCAAACACGGAGCTGCTAGTGCGGAAAAGAAAAGAGTCTGAATTGAAATGGATAATGGAACGTGGGTTCTTGATAAATAAACGTAATCTGTATTTTCCTACTAATTATACCGATCAACAGCAAATTATAAATTACATATAACTTGGTGTGTCCCTCAAGGTATTTTTGACGCAGATTTAAAGAAAGCTACCGCAATCCGGATTTTACCGTGCATTGTAATTCATGCCTATGATGTTTCAGTGAAAAAAATTGCACCTGTTGCTGAACTTAAACCTTAATTCATCGATAACTGAATATATCACTAATTTATACATTCTAGTATTATTTATTCAGGAAAAAAAATCTGTGTAGATTTGGAATCAGCGCAAAAAATAATCATCATCTCGAAAAAAAGTGTAAAAATGTGTCAACCGGTGTTAGGCGTGTTGGTTTTTACTTCTGTCTTTGATGTTAGAATTGACCGCCGTTTGTTTGTTGACTGGATTACACAAAAAGACTAATGAGCGGGGTGCAGCACGGGTGCGGTTCAGGATGAATTAATGGCTCCATTTTGTTCCCGCTGTAACCGAGCAATTATGAACTAATAATATCGAGGCTGGAGGAGTTCCACTTGCAACTAACGTGTAAGCTGAGGTCTGCCCTCTCCCCGACTATAGCTTGGAAACGGCCATGACTATTTTCAGTTCATTTTTGAATTCAATGTGGTAGTTATTGACTTTACATTCAGACCATTTTCTTCCAGGCATTGAAGAACTTTGGTCCAGATGCTCTGTGGCCTATCCAAGCTGGGAAATTTGTCACAATAGCCTTAGCTGTTGTCGTCGTCTGGATGTGATTTGTTTACGCCATTATAAATGCACGCCAGTTGTTTGCTTTTTACTGGCCGTGCATGCTGTCCACCACGAGGGCATAAAATTTTATGACCTTTTTCCACTTGAACTTTTCATTACACTCAGATGATGAGATCAAATTACATTCTATTAAAAATGTGTTGAGTTGTTTCGGTCAGATGACATTGAGCGAGGTGTTTCCGTGCACATTGCATGCAAACATATTCATGGTTCTTTTTTTCTTTTTCTTTTTCCACAAAGCCATAAAATGCTGCTTTGTCTCTCATTTGGTGAGTGGATGACCACAGCAAAGAAAAAGTCTGCTTCATCCTCCGAGTGGTCGTTAATTTACCAGTGCGTGTGTGCGTGCGTGTGTGTCCTGCTCAGCCGGTGGTTTGCAGTCTCTCTGCGTGGAGCGGAGATGTGAAGAGTGAATAAGGGGCACGGCCGCCATTTCGACAGCAGATCAAAAACACATCAGGCGGCGCGCCGGATGACAAACAGTCAAAACAGAACCTGATCTCAGGGGTAATTACCAGTGTTTGTTTAATCTCTGCAACGCGCTGTCGAAAAAGCAAGACCGCTGATGCTGCCTGTCTTCTCCCTTTAGCTGAGGTGAGAAAAAGGATTATTACTCAGGTGTGTGTGTGTGTGTGTGTGTGCGTGTGTGCCTGTGTGTGCGTGTGTGCGCGTGTGTGTGCGTGTGTGTGTGTGTGTGTGTGTGTGTGTGTGTGTGTGTGTGTGTGTGTGTGTGCCCGCACGCACCCTCAAATCTCACTCAAATGCATGACTGGCGAAAGTCAAATTTATTGGATGAAGCAAAACTCAAATGGATCTCCCAAAAGTCCAAACACTAATCCGGACCAGCAAGAAATGAAACACCATTATAAATCAATCACTTACATCAGCCAAGATTTTGTCATGAAAATTCTTGCACACTTAACCAAGGATTAAATAAAATGTCAAAGTGCCCTCCAGTAAAGGGTGAACCGTGAGAACCGGTAAGTGAAATACTGGATCTGGCCTCCAAAGGAACCAACCCGTGTACCACCTCTACAAGTCAGGACATTTCGAGTGAAAAAGTGTTTGTCAGAATAAGATCAAAGAACAAAAGAGGACTACTAACTTAATAACGACACAATGAGTCATCCTCGTCAAGCCATTTTCCGTATTTTGATGTGTATTACATCAAGCCACAAACACCCTCAGAACAATTAAGGTGGCATGAGACCGGATTTCACCTCTGACTAATCTCATTTTGCATTTACATGCCACCATGGATGATGCTTGAGGACCGTGTGGATTACTTTGAGCATTTATAATTCCCTCAACAAATAATTATCACCAATTCCGCCCATTCCTCAGGGTAAAGGTCCTGATTTCCTAAACAGTGCTATAAACCAAAATGAGATGATGAGCCTGACGTCATGTACTTTGTGGAATGAAGACTACAAACTGATCAAAGGATGACAACGGCAAACCAGCATCATTGAAAAAAATGGTGATTTATACATTGATGTGAAATATATTACTTTCGTATACAATGTCAACCTTTTATCATCATGATTATCGTAGTGGCCCTCTGACTGGACTCCTTGAAAAGAGCATCAAATAGCTGCAGCTCATTCGGAATGTTGCAGCTCGAGAACAAAGAGATCAGAACATAATTCTCCAGTCGGAAAGGTTTTGTTTTTGTACACTGAACCCAGTCAGCTGTAGATTTTCAGATTCTGCTACTGTTCTATAAATCACTGAATGGTTTGTGTCCGGAATACATTAAATAAATGCCAATTGCATATGAACCCAATAAATTATAAATACAATACAATACAATACATCCTGATTTTATATAGCGCTTTCACAACAGCTGCAGCTGAAACAAAGCGCTTAACAAAACAGTTAACATAAAGTAAAATCAATCTATTAACCCATTTAATCCTACCAGTCACATTTGTGAAGGACAACAATGATTTAATATACAGGGCTCCCATTTTTTTTTATTACTGATGACTTAAAAGGGTTAGGCTACCAATAACACCTGATTTTGACTTTTAAATGTTTGGGAAAAATGTGGGATTAAGTGGGTTAAATCAAAGTAATGGTCACGGATTAAATATTTTTGCACGTAATGCAAAATGCCATAGATCGGCGAATGGGATTTCACATTGATGTGATTTTTTATGGAACATCAACAATTAGGGAGGTCATGAAACAGGGAGGCGGCCTGGTAGTCCAGTGGTTAGCACGTCGGCTTCACAGTGCAGAGGTACCCGGTTCAATTCCAGCTCCGGCCTCCCTGTGCGGAGTTTGCATGTTCTCCCCGGGCCTGCGTGGGTTTTCTCCGGGTGCTCCGGTTTCCTCCCACATTTCAAAAACATGCATGGCAGGCTGATTGGGCACTCTAAATTGTCCCTAGGTATGAGTGTGAGCGTGGATGGTTGTTCGTCTCTGTGTGCCCTGCGATTGGCTGGCAACCAATTCAGGGTGTCACCTGCCTACTGCCCGAAGACGGCTGGGATAGGCTCCGGCACCCCCCGCGACCCTAGTGAGGATGAAGTGGTTCAGAAAATGGATGGATGGATGAAACAGGGAGAGAGAGAGAGAGAGAGAGAGAGAGAGAGAGAGAGAGAGAGAGAGAGCGAGAGAGAAGAGATAGTGATATATTCTCAATTTAGAGCACGTGTCAAAGTCAAGGCCCGGCGGCCAGATCTGGCCCGTCACATCATTTTATGTGGCCCGCAAAAGCAATTCAAGCATGTCAACTTCCATGATGCACCTGAACCAAAATTTCAAATTGTCATAAATAATGTCATAATTACATTGTTTGAACAATCCATTATTCTTGACCTCTGATGTCTAAACTAGTTATCTATTTGTTGTTTGCTGTGTATGTAATATGTGGAGGTGGTTAAACATTTATAAGGTTTCACAAAATTCACAGTCATAAAGGCCCTCCAAGGGAAACCGTAACTACAATGTGGCCCTTGACAAAAATGAGTTTGACACCCCTGACTAAGAGGGTATATTTGCTTCCTCTTCTTCTCCCCTCTTGATTACGCCGCAGAACTACAGAATTTAGAGGTGCCTGACAACGACATGAATGGTGGTACACTGAGTGCTCACAACACAAAACTTGGTCTTACCATTTCATACTGTAAAAACTTTTGGTTTTCTAAAAATAAAGGCCAAGCTACAAATGGAGGCATCGCACCATCTACAGCTGACAATAACTTCATTCCGTCCCCAACGCCCTTGGCCACTATTTGCGGAAACACTGTAATTTTAATACATGTATAACAAATACACACAGGGCAATTTAGTCCAACCAGGCCCATGCTCTTGGCATTCTATCATAGAGCCGAATGATTACTTTCCCCTTTGGTCTATTGACTCTGTTTAGTTCCTCCTACATCGGAAACATCTTCTCCCATTCAGCCTCTAACTCCCCCGCACACACATCCACACGCACATACCCACATGAACAGCATTTTGTGGTCATGTAGTGACAAACCCGGGGGATGAGAAGAGCTTTCATGCTGACAGGATGTCGGAGCTCAGCGGGAGACGGCTAACTAGAGGGAGCATCAAAGAACAGCTAAATCAGCTCGCTTCCACCAGCACACTCTTCACATTCCTCTAAGGTACACAGACGAGAGGGGGGGGGGCTGCTTTGGAAACTCCCAACCCCACCAAAAAAAAAAATCGGACAAAGCTGTAGAAGATTGCCGTTTTCCTGTTTTTAAGCGGTTTTCTGTCGAGCTCGCATACGACGACGACCGGCTTTTAAAGCTCATTTGCGCTCGGCGTGGTTTTGTGAAAGACTATAATGGAAGAAAAGTAAACAAAGATGTGAAGTAAGGAAAATGAAATGCCCTAAATCTGTTTTTCCTAACGTTGGTGTCAAAGTCAAGGCCCGGGGGCCAGATCTGGCCCGCCACATCATTTTATGTGGCCCGCAAAAGCAAATCAAGCATGTCAAGTTCCATGATTCTTACTGAAGTCTGAACCAAAATTTCAAATTGTCATACATAATCCACGACAACAGTCATTATTCTTGACTTCTGATTTTAAAAATGAGTTTGACACCCCTGAATTAAGAGAATAATTGTATTTTTATCTCAATATACAGCTCAGTTTCCTTGTAAAACAGAAACCGTTTTTGTTTGATATTTGTGGAAATAGCTTACCCATCTTCAGCGAAATTCCTCAGACTAACAAAACACACAAGCCAACAATTTACAAATGAATCCAATAAAAAGGTCATGGTGGGGACTTCAGAATAAGAATATTGTGCAAATGTGGACCAAAACTGCTTTCTTTGGTTTCCCCCACTGTGCTCACAGGAGCGAAGAGGAGTCTGAGACGGGAGGCTGAGACGGACACCCAGCGGGGGTCTACTTCATCCATCTTCCTGCCTCGCCCCCTCCTCACCCATCCTCACCCTTCTGTCTCCAACATAACCTCCAGGCACCTGTCTCCCCCTTTGGGATTGTTTTGCCGCTCCTCGGTCCATCTTTCCCCCCCCCCCCCCCCCCGACCCCCTTACATCATATTCACTTTCCTTTCATCCTTTATTGTGAGCTGTCTGGTGACCCGTCCCTCCCTCTTCTGTGTTTTTTTGGATGGACAAATTGACAATGGCGCCGCCGCTCGGTCTGGCGTCGGGACCTTCCCATACCAGCAACATGCCTGGGATGCTTTGCGCACGCTCGCATACTTTCACATGACGCCAAGGAAACTAGAATGATTTACATGCAAAGCATTTCTCCATTTAGTGCATGCTCCCTTTGTCGTGCTACTGTCTGGTGATGAGCCTTTGTGATTGTGATGAAGCTCCCTCGTGCTTTTTACTTCTCACTTTGTCAGCAGGCAATAAAGTCAATTTACTCCACAAGCAAACAATACCTTGACTAATACATGTCGTAAATGGATTAGTGAAGATGCATTTGACAGTAATGACAGTAGGCTGTACTAACAGGTTTCACAACGCACATTTAAGCTAAATTGCTAAAAGTAAAGTCACATCTCTTCATTTCTTCCAGAGCATTGAATGCAGGCACTGTATGAAACAGCCTCAATTTTGATTGACATGGTTTTGATCACTTGTCACAGTATTTTATTTTATAGTGGTTGTAGTTTCAGCTGGTGGGGTCAATTCATCAGATCCTCACTTGCTAGCTCATGTTTAGCTACAACAACTTGCTAGCTACAACAACAACGATAAATACAAACGTTAACAAAAATCATTCAAGCAAACGTAGTGAATTTTGGGTTTCATCTGGGTTTATAAAAACATGTTCGCAAGCACGTTTTCTTGTCGCAAAGACATTTTGAACGTCCTTGCGAATCCATGATGTCGCTGACGGTGGCATTTGCCAAACAATAGTACGCATTTGTAAACGGTTGTAATATTGTTATTTTGGTCAAGACGTAATATTGTCAAAAATAATTGGGTGGCTGTAACCGACGGCATTTATAATGAAAGAAACAAAGGTACAATTCCTTAAAATAATCCAAATCTACAGAATACTCTCCACTCACAACAGATGTTGCGTATAACAACCAAACTCTAATGACTAACTAGGTCAGTTAGCTATAATCTGCCTTGGGGTTCATCAGCCATTGTAGTATTCCTCTTTGTCTCGTACTTTGACAATTTGTGCGTGCATGTGGGGTTTTTTTTGGGGGGGGGGGGGGGGTCCATGTGTAAAGGACTCCTTTCTATTTGATAAAGACTAAAGCCAGCAGGCTCTTCTGAATGACAATAAACTTTTGAATCACTTGGTATTTACTGCTGAAGAGGTGAAGTATATTAAGTCAAGAGGCTGATTGTTGTGTTTGCCTTTGCTAATTGGCTAGAAGGCAGTAAGCCGTAGATACAAATCAGAGGGAAAGTCGTGATCACAGGGAAAAGGAGGCTGGGGAAAAGTAAAGCTGCAGATTACCCAAAAAGAACGTTTGGTTGGCATTATAAAAACATGCGGCCCAGTGTTGTTTATTCAAAATGTGATTATATTTTGGGCATTCCCACAAGCTGATTGAGATTGTGTACAGTCCTAACATCGGAACAACACATATGAACCACCGTGGAGAGGAATAATTAAAATCTTCCCTTGGAGATGATCAGTTGGAGACTTGAAGGAAGGGAAACGTCGCACCGTGGGTACTTGTCTACCTAGTAATCAGGACAAGCTGTGGGGAAGACTTGGCATAAACTCTCAACCGCAATTTCTTCCTCCGCAGTGGAAGAGGACGCAGAGCAATAACAGAGGGGGGAAAATGTCGCTATAGAATTTGTGCTGGACGAGCAGAAAACTAGCCATGCCTATGATGTGCTGTAAGCTACGATGGCAAACCACATGCCTAAAAGGGACTTACTCTACATGTGCGTGTCTGTGTGCATGTGCACATTTATGTGCATCACATAGTCACACATACCCCCCCGCCCCTCCAAAAAAAAAAAAATGAGAGACTACTCATCCACTTTTTGGTTCGAGGAAGCACAAATTGTGTGTTCAAGTGGTATAGTGAAGTAGGGGGTGGGTGGCAAGGGGAGCTCGGTGGTTCACTTGCAGTGAATTTTAAAAGCCAAAAATGTGCGATCTGAAATGGTCATGGCTGTAACCAGTATTCACAGTGAATTTCCGGCCACGGTAGCATGCTGAAGTCCCACAGCCTGATTATTTTCTGGTTCAGGGGTTGTTACATTTCAAAGCGGTGGGCCTGACCGCGTCTGTGGTTCAGTCTCGTTAAGGGGGCCTATATTTCTGCGGGGAAACACACAAAAAGCCTGAAGCGAAATTAGAAGTGACGATCAATCACACAGAGTTCTCATTCTTCCACCGGGGTGTGGTGTCGGCTCGGACGCGCACACTGACTCCGAGTGGGCTGATATTTGTCCATGTGTTGGTTATAAAAGGCTGAACTTATAGTGAGGCATGGGAAAGTCTAGTGGAGCTTGGAGTATTCAAGCAATGACTAAAGCTCTGTCTTGGGCGAAGACGTTTCAGTGGAAATATACCATCACCAAAATGCCATTCAAATGAATGTGAAGTGACAGCCGAGGATGCTGTTTGTGCGCATTTACATGATTCAGAATTTCATATATTTGCAAATTGTGACAAGGCAACATGACCGGCTTGATTTTTTGTTTTTGTTTTGTGTACTAAGACCTGCTATAAAATTTAGGCTGCGGGTACAAAATATCTATCCTTTTTAAAAAAAATATATATACTGTATATAGATTGAAAATTTCCCCAGTGTGGGACAAATAAAGATGTTCTTATCTTATCTTATCTTATCTTAGCTAGCTAGCTATGTTATCCTTAGAAAGAGCCTTCATCAGTTTGAAACAGAACCCTTGATGATGAGCTTCAAAAGTTATCATTTTTAGGGGGCAATAAGGAGAGTAAAAGGTGAAAAGTGTTCCTGTGTTTTAAAAACTGAATATATTTGCAGGTAAATACAAACAGGCTTGGCGGCCCGGTAGCCCAGTGGTTAGCACGTCGGTTTCACAGTGCAGAGGTACCGGGTTCGATCCCAGCTCCGGCCTCCCTGTGTGGAGTTTGCATGTTCTCCCCGGGCTTGCGTGGGTTTTCTCCGGGTGCTCCGGTTTCCTCCCACATTCCAAAAACATGCATGGCAGGCTCGTTGGGCACTCTAAATTGTCCCTAGGTGTGAGTGTGAGCGTGGATGGTTGTTCGTCTCTGTGTGCCCTGCGATTGGCTGGCAACCAATTCAGGGTGTCCCCCGCCTACTGCCCGAAGACTGCTGGGATAGGCTCCAGCACCCCCCGCGACCCTAGTGAGGATGAAGCGGTTCGGAAAATGAATGAATGAAAACAGGCTTATTTCTACAGCCCTGCAAATATTAATAAGACACTGGAAAATGCAAAGCATTCATTGATTAATAAAGAAAAATGCACATCGGCTTGTTATCCCGGCTATTCTCTAAAACCACCTTTCAAAACCCCCCAGACAACATATCCTGCACGCGGTTGTTGAATATTTGACGTGTGTAAATAAGGCAACTCCATCGGACACAGATGAAGTGTGGTAAATTGCACGAGAAACATTATAATCAATGGCTCTGTGGTCTGCCACACACTTACACTCAATACTGAACAAATGTGCGTGTCCTCCATTTTCACAGGTGACCATTTTCTGTGTTTAAGGTTACGGTTATTATTATTAATTCTCCTCATTTAGGACACGACACTAAAATTTGTCAACAGTCATTTTCAGTCACGTCGTCGTGATCAATGCGGTTGCAACTTCTGCACCATGCCCCTTGCCGGTGCCTTCATTTTTGTTTGTGTGTTTGGCTATATTTTTCTGTTTGATAAATGGATGGAACTGATGACGTGTCTCACTCACAAGTCGAACGCTCGTTAACAGAGGGCAAGCACCAAGCAACAGCTCATATTTTAACTAAGTCTGCACGGCATTATGAATGCATCAAATGATCATGTACAAACATTGCGTCATCGTTACAAGTAGGAAATTCTGGCTGGCCTCTCAGCTCAATAGTTGAAGGACAAAGGAAGATAAGACGAATTTTTGCTGGACATGGTCTCTGTTGGGTTTGGGATGTTTTCCCAGTCTCCTCCCTCTAATGGACATAACGGAATAAACCATCTTCCAAAGTTGTGTGATTGTAATTACACGCTATTGAGTGTTTGCCATTAAAACCATTTCCTCTTCAAATCCTGCATGTACTTTTCTAAATCACCAATCACTTTGTTTTTGGCTGCAGCCATTGCTTTGACCTTCTCCTCTTGCAGCCTTTTGCAGCTCGAGACAGTCAGACTCAGGGGACCGGATGTTATTAACGGCTGGGAGTGTCGTGCTATGTTGTCTCAACTGTGAGCTCGTCTCTATTTCTCCCATGTGGCCTCAGTCATCTTTTTGGCCCAATAAAAAAAAAAAAAATACAACAAGTTGTTAACGATCCACTGGCCTTGACGAGAACATGAGAAGCAGGGTGGGAGAAAACACCAAAGAGACACATTTGTTGAGGTTTAATTCCAGAGTGTATCTTGTAAACATGCCAAAGGATGCATAAGAGTGGCCATTGTTTGTGAGCCGCCTCATTGCATAGTCAACTAACGGTAACGAAAGAGCAGCATGTGTCACCCATTTGGACACATATCACAAAATACAACATTCTGTTGGAGAAATAATGCTCCTTGACCATTTATTCCAACACATTACGTGTTCCCTCCCAGAGTCATGTCACCGTGACATCTGTCCACTGAGGATGAGGCAATGGGAAGGCGTGCAACCTGCCCAGTCAATGCTTCCACAAAGCTTTTTTTTCTCCACCCTTTTGTGTCAGTGTACATATATTTGTCAGCATCACATCTGTCAAACTGTAACTGGATGATTGCGCAGAGGTCACTAAGTGCAAATGGCCGAATAAATGCGATCGACTTGAGGAGGGGAAGCACCTCAACTTTCAAGGACAGCGACGATGAGGGAAACAAATTGTGTCCCGCGAATCATGCAGCACTCAATCTTCTTCTGAGCACTATTAATCATAAATGCGTTTATTTTAACCAAATAACTTTTAAATTGCTAGCAATAAAAACATGTATGGTTGTCGCAATGACTATATTACCATAGCAAGATGACACCAGTCAATAGCAAAGTCATGACAGAAAAAGAAAAGGGCTGGATTCAATTTCATAGAAGTATTATAAAAAAAAAATTTTAAAAACAGAGAGGGGGGGGGGGGCGTCCCAGCCAAATAGTAAATGAGAATATCAAGTTTTCAGTTTGCGGTTACAGTCAAGGTTGACAGTATACAGTACTATGGAAACCTTCTGATGTCAAACATGTTGGCCAGTGTAACATATGGGGACTTGGAGAGAGAGACTCCTGAAGGAAATGAAACGTCCCGCATTGCACTTTTTTAACATTCGTAACTGTCATACGCATGCAAAACAAAGTTAGAAGCTGTATACAGTACCGCCATCCATTTACTATACCACTTATCTTCCTTTGGGTAGGGCCAGAGGCATGCAATGGACTGCTTACCAGCCAATCGCAGGGCACAAGCAACCAACCATTCAGATTCACACAATTCATTGGTTAATTGAAACCTAACAAACATTTTTTTAATGTGGGCGCGTAACCTTAACGTGCGCATTCACATTTAACTGATGATGATTGTGCGGAGGAAGGATTAAAGAAATATAGTGTACATTGAATGTTGGTTTCTTTTTTTTTATTCTAGCGATTGAGCGGCCTAACTACGGTAGATGCGTGTAGGGTCCATTCTACTTGTACAAGAACTAAGCTGAATAGATTCCATTCAAGAGGTAAAGTCAGGATGTAAAATGTTCCTGTCATCTTGGAAAAATGCACAAGGTATAATTGAGGACTTTGAATCGTACCGTCACTGCTGTTTTATCTTGATAACACGGGTACACACACACACACACAAGGCATTGAAAATGTCAGCTCGCCATTTTTTTTAAGCGATTGACTGATGAAAGGTATAATTTTGGAAAGCAATTTAGCCCCTTCAAATAGCTTCACGTGCCATATTAGGTAGGAATGTGAAAGCTGTCCAGGCAAAAAATGATCCAATTTTCTCTGGCTTTAATTACAAAGGAGGATCCCCTTTCATTGGCACAGCAATGGCTGACCCTTTTTTGAAGACCATTGTGGAAAATGATCAAGTCAGGCATATCCAGAATGTTCTAATCTGGGCTCCCTATTAGTGAGGCCATATGAAACGGTAACACACACTTCCAGTTAAGGAATGTGGCAATCAATAAGAATGAGAGAGAGAGAGAGAGAGAGAGAGAGAGAGAGAGAGAGAGAGAGAGAGAGAGAGAGAGAGAGAGAGAGATGACACTGCTGACCATATTTAAACATGACCATGGTTAAAATGTAGTCTTTAATCAATCCTTTGTTTGTGGTTGTTGATACGTTAAAATGAAGAGAAAAAAAAAAGAGGTACAAGTGACTCGGTCTTAAAACAAAAATAATAATAGATCCTTTCTCAGATGTCTTTTTCCTAACTAAATAAAAGGATCGGTTGTGGCTAATCCACTGCGCAGACACATTGTGCCTGAGGTCGTTTTAGTAATGGGCATTGCCCACTCTAATCTAAACAAATGTGAACATTTGTAACAGCAGCTGCCTTATGGAAAGACTTAATTTGTGATTGCAACATCTGTACTTAACCTATTGCTGCATGTGTTCTGCATTATTATTTTTCCGGGAAACTTGGATGCACATGACCTTGCATGCAATACTTACTGATTCAGATCCAGAAAGTGGGTAGTGGCAAATATGGTGGTACAAAACAATTACACTAAGTCATGCAAACCTATGACCACGATTAATAAAAAAAAACTCTAGGATGTGCGTGCGTGTGTGTGCGTGTGTGTGTGTGTGTGTGTGTGTGTGTGTGTGTGTGTGTGTGTGTGCCATTTATGTTTTGTTCTAGTTTTAATGAAACCGCATGATTTTATGACAATTATAAGATTTAGAGCTCAAGCAAACCAATTCCTCGAGAATTTCGTGAACTACAATTTCTTCAGAGCTCAAAGAGCCTTTGTCTGTTTGCCTTGTTGACATCATGCCAACCAAAGCCAGCCAAATGAGTACATTTCATGCCAGGGCAAAGTCCATCAAGTGTCAGCTTTGGTCATATGTCATGGGAAGAGGGACATGACGAAAAGCGAGTCTTGCACACCGGGGAAGGACGTGTTTGGAGGCTGGTTTGCAAGCCCGGCGGGTGCGACAGGTCGGCTCCCAACTTAAAGGCAACAACTCCCATGTCGCTTCATCCAACCAGGTTGCATGACATTCCTCGACTGTTTCGAGACTGTTAACTGCCGTCAACTGCCCTGAGCAGTTTGTCTCACTAGTGCAGGGGTCGGCAACTCAAAATATTGAAAGAGCCATATAGGACAAAAAAACAAAAAACAAATGTGTCTGGAGCCGCAAAAAAATAAAAGCGTTCTCTAAAACTTGAAGGAAACACATGCAGTATGTATGTAGGAGACTGGACTGTCTCAGAATTGTTTATGTTATTCATTCCTTTGTTGTGTGTTCACAAACGCCCCCATAGAATTTATTTTGTAATTTCCTCGCTTGATTCTTTGTTTTGGTGCATTATTTTCGCTTTTCTTAGTGTCAGTGAAGTGATCATGAATTTTGATTTTTTGGAGGCTGTCTTTGAACGCCTCTCGAGTCGAATGAGAAGAGAGAAGGCACGGAGTCGGTCAGACGCAGACGTGTCTGTGTTTGTCGAGACTGCTAAAAGCATGAATACGAGTTGTACGTTTTAAAAAACCAACACCACAGCTATCCTTTTTCGGAGCTTCAACATGTATCTATATCTATTTGAGCTATATTGAGAATACCTTTACTACGTCATACAGCATATTTTACTATCCCATTTTAAAACTTTTTTTGTAAAGCTCCAGGGAGCCACTAGATATCGCTAAAGAGCCGCATGCGGCTCTGGAGCCGCGGTCTTGCCGACCCCCGCACTAGTGGGACAGGCCTCATCCCCCTATTGAATAACTTATGAGAAAAGCAGCAGATGGCTTGTTTGTGGTAAACTGCATGACACCACCAAGAATACGCTACAAGCATGGGCGCAGCACTTGGAAAACGTGAAGACCTGACGCTCACTTCAAATAAGTGCAACGCTAGCCAGAGCCAGTTTTTTTTTTTTTTTTTCCGGGGAGTCGCATCCTCAGGCAAAGATGAGATAAAAAGAACCTTTGATAGAATTAAGACGTCAGATAGCCACTTGATGAGTCCTATGAAGATAAAGCAGTCCTGACGGACATGTCTGATAATAGCGCAAACAAAGAGAAAGTGGAGATTAAGGGGTTTCTTTTGAGGCTCTTAAGTGGACTGCCCAGAGGACACTCCAGAACATGGCTCATCTGTCAGGAATGGGAGCCATGGATACTGTCACTGACACTTCATCCAGAAAGAGATAGCGTCTAGGAATGCCAAAGAATGCCTTGTGCATTGGAAGTTTCTTTTTTTAAAATATAGAAATAAAGAGTTACCTTGAAATGAAGTTGTTTATGTAGTTTTGAATACATTCGTAGAAACCAAATCTCCAACATACGCACAATGTTGATGGTTTGACAACTGAAATCAAATTTTACAAATTAAAAAAAAAAATGACAGGCGTATGAAAGTATGTATCATCTGAATTGTGCGTATTGTATCTGAAAATAAAAGTTGAAATGTTTATCTTGTGCAAGATTCATCCTTTGATGTCAAAGCCAAATGTTTTCAGGCTTCAGCCCTATAAAAAGGACTTCAGATACTTGCAACGGCTTGTCTCCTTCAGTAGCAGTGACAAAGCCAGTTGTACTGACGGGAACCAAGTTGAATTCTTCACAACACTGTTTGAATCAGTGGACCGCGATCTGGCTTGCTTCCTCTGGTGAGTGTGTGTAGGCAGGACGATCGGTGTCGAGACTGTGAAATGGCAGCACAGTGGGGTGTACAATAACTCAACAATGAAGTATTTGACGCACGCAGTGCAAATATTATCGGGAAACAAATTAAACAAATGGCATAAGTTAGGAAGGTGTTAGTGAAGCCAGAAAGGGTTGCTTCAATTTCTTCTCCTACTCCATTTGATTAAAGCTTCCAGTGGTCGGAATAGATTCTGTATATCCCACAGTTATGGGGTTTTCTATGCTTCAACGAGAGGCGATAGCCATTAGCTAGCTCATGGGCTAATAAGCTCTGAGAGGTTCATATTGCGGCAGGCTCGTACAATACAACACTGATCGCTTGGCATTATCCATCCATCCATCCATTTTCCGAACCGCTTCATCCTCACTAGGGTCGCGGGGGTGCTGGAGCCTATCCCAGCAGTCTTCGGGCAGTAGGCGGGGGACACCCTGAATCGGTTGCCAGCCAATCGCAGGGCAGCTTGGCATTATATGAATGTGTAAGTCAACTGTTTATTAACAAAGTGGCAGATGTCAATCAACCTGTGGCTCCAGGAAATACTGTAAAAGACATATGAGCACGCACATACTTCTTGCTAGTTAGGGACCCAGATTGATTTGTGTAATACGGGGGTTGGCAACCCAAAATGTTGAAAGAGCCATATAGGACAAAAAAAACAAGGGCTGCAGCCACAAAAAAACAAAAGCCTTCTATAAAACTTACAATGAAGGAAACACATGCTGTATGTACGCCGGAGACTGGACTGTCTCAGAATTGTTTGTTATTCATTCCTTTGTTGTGTATTCACAAACGCCCCCATAGAATTTATTTTGTGATTTCCTCGCTTGATTTTTGTTTTGGTGCATTATTTTCACTTTTCTTAGTGTCAGTGAAGTGATCATGAATTTCCGTTTTTTGGAGGCTGTCTTTGAACGCATCTCAAGTTGAATGAGAAGAGAGAAGGCACGGAGTCGGACGCAGACGTGTCTGTTTGTCGAGACTATTAAAAGCATAAATAAAGTGTACG
Source organism: Hippocampus abdominalis (assembly GCA_018466805.1). Lineage (NCBI taxonomy): Eukaryota > Metazoa > Chordata > Actinopteri > Syngnathiformes > Syngnathidae > Hippocampus > Hippocampus abdominalis. Next base: position 14,623,623 of record CM031707.1, read on the forward strand.
TTTTTTAAAAAGCCAACACCACAGCTCTCCTTTTTCGGAGCTGCAACATGTATCTATATCTATTTGAGCTATATTAGCCTATACTATCAAAATCTTTTTCCATTTTCAAACATTTTTATAAAGCGCCAGGGAGCCACTAGATGTCGCTAAAGAGCCGCGTGCGGCTCTGGAGCCGTGTGTTACCGACCCCGGCGTAACAAAAAACACATCACACTTAACAGTTCTGGAACGTGTGCCATCCAGAGAAGATGCACAATTGGGGTGGAAGCAGAAGGGGTGTTCACATGGCAACTTTTACTCCGGTGCAGCACCGGGGCTGCCCCCTGTAGAGCGTTCACACATACAAAGTTTTCAGATGTAGCCCCTGAAAACAGCTTGAACCGTAGCAAATTTAACCCTGCTCCAGGAGGTGGTTTGAAAAAATTTACTCCGGAGTAAATGCTAGTTTGCGGGGCTGCACCGATATAAAATGGGATGTGTGAACGCTACAGGAGTTGATTACATACGGGTATTGCATAACTTGCATCCTGGGTATCTTTTCTTTCTCTCTCATCCTTTTACGCCGGTCTGATAGACCAGGGGCCTCCAACCTTTTTTGCCCCACGGACGGTTTATGTCAGACAATCTTTTCAGGGACCGGCATTTAACGTGTGGTGGAAATAATACAACAAAATAATATGGTATGAGCTGCATGAAAACTGTGGCGTTTTCAAAATATAATAATAAACACAAGGGCGTCTAATTTGGCCGCAACACTCTGATCGCTATGGTAATGTTTAATGCCTTCAAAATACGATACAACGCAAATTCAAAGTGCATGAAAATGACGACTCACCACAGCCCGAGCTTGATTTTCTGCAACCAGACGGTCCCATCTCGGGGTAATAGGAGACAATGACACCTCAAGTGTGTGCTTTATGTCCAGTCTACTTCGTAATTTTGTTTTAGTCAATGTTGCTGCAGAAAACCCCCACCTCACACAGGTAGGATGTCGGAAATAGCAACAGTGCTATTGTGGCGATCTCAGAGTATTCAGCCATGACTTTAATCCAGTTGTCTCGAACGTACTTTTAAGGCCACCGTCATCTGCGATCTCCAGCAGTTTTTTACTCATTTTGCGAGCTCCGCCGTTTTGTTTTTAGCGTAATCGGTCACGAGACGAAGCGTGGCTTGACGTGTGTCAAGCGAGACACAGACGGATGTAACGGAGAATCCGGTAATTTTTCAAAATAAAACATCTTTCGTATTCCGAAATAAATAAAACGGAATTAAGGAAAGTTCTTTCTCTGCAGCCCGGTACCAAATGCCCCGCCGTTGGGGACCCCTGTGATAGACCACAGCATTGATTTCTCTGGAGAAGTATAAACCATGGTTTTTCGATATGTCACAAAAAAGGCGGGGTAAAGGAAGTACACTTTACGCATGCACGTTTTATTTCCGTGTTATTATCGTATTGCACGGGCGCAGACTCTGCCGTGTGAACGCAAGTGGGGCTGCACCGGGGTTAACACACTTCTCTTTAGTAAGCAGTTTTATACGTGTGAACAGTCTGCAAAATTTACACCGGTGTAAGATATATCGCAACAAAATACATTGGTGCAGCACCGATGCAAATGTGTGCCGTGTGAACACCCCTATAGTTGACTCGCTAAAATCAAATTGTAAGATTCAAAATTATATACTGTACAGGTAGTGGCACAAGGAGACTCGTGATGGAAGCTCAAGTGCGTCACTGGGCAACACCCAAAAGTCCCCAAAACTGAACGGGTGAAAAAAAGTTTCATGCACACTTAAATACTACATAAAGTAAATCTCTGTGTTTTCAGCGATTATCTTCAAACATGTCCAAAAGTATTCATGCATAAACCCGTTGACAAGCGGAGCATATTACATCACACTTTGGTCTTAAGTAAGCTAATGAATAAAAAACCCTAAGCCGAATGCGAATGAGATTTTAAGAAAACACAGTGAAGGCCGCATAGAGAAAATTGTCATCAAGGAGCTTTTCTGCACATGCCTGTCAGCCAGTTTCCTATAACCAGTTACGACAGGCCATGGCTGCATAAATGGTAATTTTGCTGTGTTGAAAGAAAACTTGGACAGACGGCTCACATTAACACATTCAGTGTCACGAATTCAATCGCGCTGGGCAGTTTTAACACAAGCGGATCTGCGATGAGCTGTTTATTTTTCACAGCAAAGCTAAAAAGAAACGATTTCAATGCTGAAATGGTCGTACGGTACAGCACTCAGTTGAACATACGCTTGCCTCAACACTCAGAAAGGAAATGAGCAAACCACACAGCAAATAGGAGGCTTTTATTTTTAGTCTGGCTACAGTGCTTACATTTCAGTGTAAGGCTCAGTCACTTTCAAAGACACTGATTTATGAGAAATATTACGCACAAATTACTACATTTTTGTCTAGACTGGGCATTATTTCCACTGCGTTTATTTTGGCATGAACAGTTTTCATGTTGGGGGACTGCAAGTCGAGAGTCAACGCTACGTAGCAGCAAGAAATCCATTTCCCACAGAAAAAAAAACCACACTGGTTGCTTTCCTGTTTCAAAATATGCAAAAGTAAATCATAATTTTTTAAAACTACTTTGTAAATAGACCTACCTCATAAAAGTACCATACTGCAATATAAGGCCACAATAAATTAGCGCTAAATTCGGAGGAATTAATGTACAGTAAGCGGCCCGGTAGTCCAGTGGTTCGCACGTTGGCTTCACAGTGCAGAGGTACCGGGTTCGATTCCAGCTCCGGCCTCCCTGTGTGGAGTTTGCATGTTCTCCCCGGGCCTGCGTGGGTTTTCTCCGGGTGCTCCGGTTTCCTCCCACATTTCAAAAACATGCATGGCAGGCTGATTGGGCACTCTAAATTGTCCCTAGGTATGAGTGTGAGCGTGGATGGTTGTTCGTCTCTGTGTGCCCTGCGATTGGCTGGCAACCAATTCAGGGTGTCACCTGCCTACTGCCCGAAGACGGCTGGGATAGGCTCCGGCACCCCCCGCGACCCTAGTGAGGATGAAGCGGTTCGGAAAATGGATGGATGGATGGATAATGTACAGTATTTTGCATGTCATATTTTCAGAATGTTTCAGAGATTGCAAACATATTTGGATCTCACATGAATGTGATCAGTGACTTTTCTCATTTTTATCACAGTCAGAGATTTTGCAAGAAATGTCATATAACCCACTGACCAATTATTAGACATGAACAACGGGATCTAAACAATTCAATACACCAACACCACCAAATTTTGAACCACAGCTCATATTTTTATAATTATGTCATGAGAGACTAAATAATGTGGTGCAATATCACATTTGAAAATATTTGTTTTTGATAAGCCTCAAGATGATTTGATCATTCTTATTATAAAACCCAAATGTCACACCCTAAAAAGATTTTTTTACCAGAAATTTCATCGTGGTAATCCCCAAGCGACATCAGAACCATTTGAAACAATGAAAGGCTTTCTTTTTCTTTCTTTTTTTTTTCCAGTCAATACATTCTATGCATTTGGGTCCTCAATTGGAAGCCACAAGTTTTGTTTATAATGTGGACATTAAAAAATGGCTGATATGAGAGTAGAACAGTGGGCAGCTGAATACTCATGTGTCTATAAAAAATAAATAAAATTTAAAAAATGCCCCCCCCCCCCCCTCCCCAATGCATTTTAATCGGTGTCAATTACACACAGATTTTCGCTATTCGCAGGTTAGCCTGGTCAAACACAAATTATGTTAACGTGTTGCAGGTTCATAGTATGGGGTATATTTATAGTAAGGGTTGAACTATGAATTTAGTTCATTCATTGTAGGGGTGGTTGCTCATTTTCACGACCGTAATGCATCAGCGCTTGGTCCCTAAAACCTGCAAACAACATTCACTGTATTTGCAGATGCAAAAATATGAAGTACATACTATACATCTACATTATTTAGTGCCCAACCACAATAAACGGATGAATCAGAGCACTCGAGACACAGGCGGATGCAACAGGTGGAAAGCCTTCAGTCCTGTAGGGACTTTGCCATTTGCTTCTTCATCTGCTGAATTTTGAGTGTATAATACTCCTCTTGAAGCTTGAGGACTGCCTCCTGTCTTTTTAGCACCGACATTTCCAAATCCATTCTCTCTTGCGAAGCCGTGCAGTGTGCTGCATGTGCGCAAGGATCGCAGTGGGAATTGGACTGCTCCCCGGAGGCTGCAGAATAATGAGGGCTAGATTGCGCTGCAAATTGTTTGGGAATGTTGCAAAAAGTCACTTTTTGTCCCGGCGTAGTCGTGGAAGGATCTGCAGCATCGGCAGGGAGCACGAGATCCGCCTGCTCGTGTTTAGCTTTAAATGGCTCGCCAGTGGAGAAGATGCTTCCATCTTTGGTGCCGCTGAAAGGGAAAAAATTCTGGATTTGTCAACAACTAGCAACTTATTACAGAGGTACCTTGACCAACCTACAAGCTTTTTCGAGTTACAACTCATTGCTTAGTTGAGTTTTGGCTTTCTCTTGAGAGCTGTTGATTGAGTGAAGAATGAGCTTCAGATAGGCCGCTGCTTGAGTGAATTGTTAAAAAAAACAACAACAAAAAAAAACACTTTCAGCTGTGTACTGAATAGAACAAACAATCACATATACAGATACAAAACAAAACAATCGCTGGAACTGATTCGTGGCATTTCAAGTCATTTCAGTAGAGAAAATTAATATGATATACAAGCCAACTGAATTGAGATGTATGAATATCGAAATAATTGGATTTGTAAGTCAAGGTACCACTGTACATCATATTATGAAACGGGCCAAAAAATATCGATCGGCACAACACCTGTTTTGTTGACTTTCCACCAAGTCAAAAGGTTGGGAGTCTTCATCTTGTTGCAGTACTGAAGGATTCATCACAGAAATCACAATCTGGGTCAAAGCACTGAACTGATCCAAGGACAGGTCATCATCTGTGAAAAGCAACAATGTGTTAGCTTTGTACACAGATTATGGAATATGGCATTTAATATGCACACACAAAATAAAGGGCTAACACCCTGTTTGAAATTATTAATTTTAATTATTTGTCATGTATTTATTTTCTCATTATATTAATTTTTCCATATGCAGTTTTTGTTCGTTTGACCATATCGTCTATGCATTTTACTGAATATTTTTAATATTTTTAACTGGCAATCACAGCTGCCAGTTTTTCACTGCTAAAAATACACCCGGAACACAACTGGATTGGCGTTTGTTTCACATTAGCAACTGCTAAATCTATTTTTTTTTTTAAACTGCAGAAGCCCATAATTAACCAACACACTAGGTTTTAAAGAAGTCTGAAGGAATATTTCGTTATATGGGGACAATTTCAAAAAAACGTTTTAAAAGCCATTTTGACCAACAAAGGTATGTACTAATCGGGTGACACATTAGCATACACACGTTTTATCCCATTTAAGACTGCAAGAATTTCATGTGAAAGTTGCTGTTTCAGGTGTGCTGCTGTCTAGCATCTTAAGATGTTCATAAATGCATAAAATTTTAGAACACAGTGTACAAGAGGCTGCAAATGTTACTCACCTGTACCTGTTTGCATCTTCTGTCGTTTAATCTCCTCCCTCGACTTTGCCAGGAGATTTTCCCACTTTTTGCTGCAGTCAGACACAGTCCGCTGCATCTGTGGAAAGGCTGAGTTGATGTTGTGTGTTATCTCGTCCCAGGCCTGCCGTTTATCATATAAAACGGTGGTGCACTTCCCTCTGATTACTTCTTTTCTTTCGTGGACTAGCTGAGCAAGTAGATAACACTCCTGGTCAGTCCAATTGGGTCTGCGTTTCCTGCTTGACATCGCCTCAAGTTGGAGTGGCATGATTAAGTGATTATGTTTGAGCGATTACTGGAATACCGCACAGAAAAGTAGAAATCAGCCCAACTAAGTCGGGAGTACAAAGTGATTTGCTAAAAGTCAAGACCTCTCACAGGCTTTATCAATGTATGTAACACACATATTTAAAAGGTAAGCAGGTCGAAATGAAGATCGAGTAAAGCGCATCTTCCGAACGGGCACAGTAGCTACAGATTGCAAAATATGATGTCCTTAACACGCGATAATTCGTAGTCCTGCGGAAAACCTTGAGGCAGACTTTGAACCTTCCGTTCCTCCAGTTGAGCGTGAACATTGTCGCGTTGTAATGACGTCACTTCCGGGTGACGTGTCAATTTGTTTACAGGAGGAAACCCCTGAACTGCTGCTCGTTTCACAGACATGGCTGTGGACATAACGCTACTTTTCAAAGCCAGCGTCAAAACGGTCAAAACCAGAAACAAGGCGATAGGGATAGGTTTTGATTCCGCCAAAGATGAGATTTTCAAACGGAGCAGACCTAAGAATGGCTTCTCTCCCAAGGCGAAAGAAGTGGTAAGTCTTGGCTCGAGCTAACTGCCGCTAACCACCATGCTAAGTGCCGACGCGAACTCTTTCATTACACGGTAAAGTTGTGATTCGTGAAATGGTGTCACTGTTCATTTGCTGGAATGTTAGCAAGCGGTGTTGCAAAACTCAATTTCAGAACGTTATCGTTATTGCATGTTTAACTAGTGTTCACATGATCGCATTAGCACTCTACACTTAACGTGGACCCGCTACTCATTTATAGGCACTCGAGAGATGCAAAACTAATATTATTTTGTCTTATTGTTGACGCTGTCATTAAAAGTAATCCTCTCTTGTGTGACGTACTGAAATTCGGTTGGGTTTTTTTGTGGTGGTGGGGGTTCAGAGTCATAATATTCTTCTCTAATATAGTGCTGCTCTGTTAATCTCCATTTTGCAGAATAATTAATGGTCTAATAGACATTGGAATATTTTCAGAGGCTAATGCATGAAAAATCTATTGTATTGCCTGACATTCGCTTGCAGGTAATATTTACATATTATTGACCCTCTCAGAATACCCTTGTAGACCAAATTTTGCTGATAATGCAGGCGTATCCAGTGGAACAGGCATTGCCATCCTGTTTGATGTCTGCTAGCTTCCATCTGGTTCTCAAAGGACGTGTGCTTGGTGCTCTTTTTTTCACAATGGATAAACCTAAACACTTTCAGTCAGTGGTGATTCCTTGCATGTGCAAAATTTGCTGATGGGGCAGCAACCTAAAGTTTGTATTTTATAAATACAAATAACGAGAGCTGACAAATAATGAGAGCTGAACAAGTACAATGCTGTTATCAAACATGCCAACTCGAATAACTTTTAAAATGCAAACAAATCCTTTACAGAGAGATTCAAACCTGATTGTTGAATCTACTATCCAATGAGTCGTAAGTATGGTTCAGACTGTGATGAGCAACTTTCTCCAAATGTATTGACCGTTGAAGGTGTGCTGTCTCCAACGTAGATTTTGAATGGCTGTTCCTCATTTTTAGTGAAGGGCCGTGGTTTGTTCCTGAGTGGAGTAGGCAGATCTCAACCTGAAGTTTGCAGTGTTTGGCTGATGCCCACAGTGGTTCTTTTCTGAGATACAGCTTGTCCAGGAATGTCGATGTTTGCTTATGTCAAGCCAGATCTGGTTCAGATGTCCGAGATTATCAAAGGGTAGAAAGTGGGCCAGTATGTACATTGGAGAGGTCAGCCCATCAGGGTCTGCGGCTGATATTATTAAGATTGGATCAGATTGTGCTATTGCAGCGTTCAACTTGCCCGAATTGTCCAGCTTGGAAGCTGCATAATGATTTCATGACCTGCGTTTGACACGTACACCTGAGTCACCAAAATTCCCCTGCAATCTTACAGTTCGGTTTTCAAACCAAAATATCAAGAACGCTGTGCCTGTTTAATTGAAACTTAGCGGTTCAAACCGGTGTCATGTGAGACGTCACATTTTTGTTGCCGGAAGGCTCGTGCGTGCATCCGGTGATCCGCAGCAAAAAGTTCCGGGCATCGCAAATATTTTTTTTCAAATTATTAATTAAAGTTTAATCACAGTCAGGCATTTTTGTGCAATTTTGGTCGTCGACACAACCGATGGGTTGACTTTTTTTTCCCCCTCCAGATGAAGTAGGAATGCGACAGTTGTTTGTTTCATGTCTTGTAAAATCATCTTCACGTCATACTGTATCCACGTATGTGTAAATGACATTTTTATACCGTATCACATGTTCATGTTACATCAATAAATGTTTATTTTGTATTGTACATCGCAGTTGGTGGCCATTTTATTGGAAATGGTTACAGATTCGTTATGTCCCCCGAGGTACGGTGTGACGAGGTTGTATTTTTCTGAAGAAGCTACCCTAGGTCAGTGTCGTTTGATCGTGACATGAACCTTCATTCAATGTTCCTGCAACGTAAGTGTAGCGAACTAATGCTCTCTCGGGGTGCAGGCATTACAGGAGACCAACCGGTATTTTTGTTTAGGATGTGCGCTTATTCCGTGCAGTGTATCTCCTGTCATATCCTGAGTTTAAGTTTGTCACTGATTGAAAAACACGACAGAAAATGTGACATGTGGGTGCCAACAAAGTGCAGGCATATATCAATGGTTGGCAAAGGACGGTTGGCACCCCCTCCCCCAAATCCCCGCCTTCCCCAAAAAGGTTTTTCTCGATGTCATGACGGCAGCAAGGAGCCCTTTGCCTAACATGAGCTCCATGAAAACAAACCTCTTCAAAGGGGCCTTGAAGAAGCACTTTACATTTCCCTCAGGGAGTCTGGACTTTAAGTTGGGCCTGATGTCAAGCATCAAACATGAGCCCGCTCACCTCAGTCGCGCACAACCACGTTTTTGTTGGGTTATGCTACATTGGTATTAGAAATGGTGGTTTAATAAAAAGCGGCGGTGCTGATTCAAAGAAACCCTATTCTATCCTGCGGTGCGGGTCCCCTGCTCTCTTCCCCCCCTACTGCTGTTTCACTCGCATTGCACATATCATCCGCAACCATCTCGGTGGAGAAATTTAAATTGCCAGTTTTGGAATGTCCTGACTGCTTACGGTCCGATTGCGGTTTTCTCCCACGTCAGACGCGGCGGCCAAGCATTTTTCTTTGTGTGCGAGTCCTCTCTTCACATGCACGATTCCATAAACATACTGGAATAACATTTGCTTTCTGCTCTCGAACAATTTCTTGGGGAAAGCCGATCCTCCCAAGAGCCAGTGATTAAAGGTGGAAGATCAAAACAGAGAAAATATTAAATTAGGTCCCCGGCAACAATGTTGACGGCCGGCACCTAATGCGCAACAGATGTGGGTGCCCTTCCCGAGACGTGCGGAACGCTCTTTGGAGCGTCACAAAAATCGAAATGAACATATTGAATTTGACAAATGCCACAGTGCTTTTCTCGACTAAAATCCAGCTCCTTTAAAAAAGAAATTGTAAGCAAACAGCATTCCGAACTCGGCTGGAGCGACTGTAGCCAAGCAGGCGATTCGGGTTTGGTCAAGGGGAATCTTTGCCCTCAACGGGGTCGCTTGAGGGCACTGTGATCTTCATTTCACTGTTCACCTCGTCCCTCTCCCCAGCATGCCTCCCTTCTCAAGTTTAAATGGCGGAGGTCACTCTGAAATTGTTAAATTGTGTGGAGAAAGGATTGCCTGGCTCCCCGCTGTGCCTTTTGTATCAGCATTCCAAAACCGGCTCTCTTTGACATCTTTCAACGTGGCCTTCTCTATCGAACCGCTGTCACACTGGGAGAGTTTGCTTAGGATTTCAATGCGCTATCGGTAAAGTTTATGTTTCGAAAGAAATATTCCTGAATCTCTACCTTTGGAATGTTTTTCCTCAACATGCTGTGATGTGAGCTGCATTAAGCATTTATTCTCGTGCGCTACAGAAAACGGATGGCCCGAAAGCGGCCGTCATATGCTCTTGACATTTACAAGCCCTTAAGGTCTGCACTTGTTAACGCTAACCCTAATGATCATAAATCTTATTAACCCTTTCATGCACCCTGTAACCTGATAACACGATAAGCTGTCCACTGTCGTAACCGCTGTCCTCGAACGGGTTAAAGGTTCATTTTTATTTTCATGCACTCAACTCTGCCTTATTCACGAATAAAAGATTCCAACCAATGTCAGCATAATACACGATGGGCTTTTACGGCTTACGCTACGAAGATATTTAAAGTAAAAGCTAAGGCCAATAATCGTCCTCACCTCAATTTAAGAGTTGTGTATTGATCAAGATGTCGCAGTGACGACAATTGACAGTTTTGTTTTGCTTTGTTTTTATATTGTTGCTTCAACTGGTGTTGTTTTGCTATTTACAATCATGGAAATGCCTCAATAACGAGCGGCAGCTGTTTGCTCCACCCTTAGACCCCAAAGTATCGGGGGGGGGGGGGAGGCTTCGCAATGAAACTGCAGCAGATGTTTGTCTCATCGACTGTCTCTGCATTTCATTATTCAAAATGACACGTGAGAAATGGCCGCTTATTGAAACAACAACGGAGGAGTTGCATTTTAAGCCAGAGTCGACGGGTTTTCGGCTTCTGTCTTGTCTCGTTCTTTGCGCCATTACTTTTGGATTGTCTCTCTTGAGAATCAAAAGTGATCACAGCTTATCGTGATTGTTGGTAAAAATGGTATCGTTCTGTAAAATAAAAAAGGAGAGAAGAGCTCCATGGACAAATCAAAAGTTAAAACTCTACCGTGCGAAGCGAAAGCCATGAATCAGCAACAGCCAGAAACGCTCCTCTGGGCACGAGGTCGTCGGAGATGGACCGACGCCAAGTAAAAAAAAAAGGGTGCTGTGGTCTGACGAGTCCACTTTTCAAATTGGTTTTGGAAATCACGGACCCTGTGAACTCAGGCCTAAAGAGGGAAAAGGACCATTCAGATTGTTACCAGTGCAAAGTTCAAAAGCCAGCGCATGTGATGGTATGGGAAGATGTGACTGCTCAATGCCTGATAACTAGCGTGCCTCTCAAAGGCACGATTCATGCTGAAAGTTACACACAGGGTTTGGAGCAGCGTATGCTTCTATCCAAACAACGTCTTTTTCAGAGAGACGCTACCAAGTCAAAAACTACACGTGTTACAACAGCGTTGACTTTGTGGTGAAACAATGCTGCAAGGACTAGACCAGGGTTCGGCAACCCAAAATGTGGAAAGAGCCATATTGGACAAAAAAAACGAAAAACAAATGTGTCTGGAGCCGCAACAAATTAAAAGCCTCAGAAAGAAGACAACACACGCTGTATTAGCTATATTAGCCTACTATCAAAATGACTAAGTTGGCTACAAATACACAATGAGCCTTCCCGATTAAGCGTTTTTTTCCCCCCTACAGTGCTTCCTGAAGAGCAACCTTTTTTGACCAAAGCTCTATTTTTCAATCAACCAGCCTCCCGCGATCGACCCGTGACCGCATACGCACGCACTTACACACGCATGCCATAATGAGCAACAGCCATAATGGCGGCTAAAATAAACGAGGCACGGGACGCACTTTTGCAGCGTGTTAACTTTCGTAGCTGACGTGGACCGTTTTAAAATGCCGTTTCTTCTTACAACAGCCACCTGCCTGCCATCCCGCCCTGTTAATAGAAACGTGTGTCGCAAGCTATGACGCAAATCTTGGTTGACAGAAATGTTGAAATGTAATATTTATTCGACATATTTTTACAGCATTGGATAATGTTCCATATTCAAACAAAAAATATATTTTCACTCGCCCATCTTTTTCCATTTTTAAACATTTTCAAAAGCTCCAGGGAGCCACTAGGCCGCGCTAAAGAGTCGCATGTGGCTCCGGAGCCGCGTGTTGGTGTATGAAGCACAGTAGAAGCCAATCCCCCAAAAATTATTTTATCGATGTGGAGTTATGGATTGTGTGGTGTTTTTTTTTTTATCGATGTGTCAGACAACATCCCAATTAGAATTGAGGTTTGTGTTAATGGACACGGGTGGATACCCAGGTTAATTGTTCCTTCTCCCATTTAATGCAAGAGCACTTAATTCTCTGACCAGTCACTTTCTGTCGCTGGCAGAGATAGCGAAACAGAGATTCATTATTTGTAGTAAAAACCTAATTTTCAAACGACTTACAGTAAGTGAAATTCGATCACTTGAAGATCTTTCGTGTGAGTGTTGGGATCACTGTCTCGATGACTTTGTCGAAATCTCATGCAGTGTCACTATGACAACCAGATTCTCGGAGGAGAATGTTGGAAAAGGAGAAGAGCTCGATCCACTCGATGTTGACGGGGTGCGGGCGAGACCAAACCCCCATGGGAGATTTACTTGAACTTCAAAATAAAATCAACATGTTGTCATTGCCCAAGTCTCCTTCTGGATCAGACCTGCATAATTGAATCCAACATAGCATGGCGTCAGTATAAATAGCCTTCAGGATTTAAGCTGAATCGAGTTAGTCATCTAATTCTGTCAGTTACCTGGATTTAACAAAACAAAAGGGACATTCAAGCCGTTTGCGGGGGGAGGAAAAAAAAATCTGCTAACTAAACCCTTTCTCTTGTCTTGCTCATAATAATCCCTCCTGATGGTTTGTTTGGGCTCAGTCAGCGCCGCTGGCCCAACGAGAAAGTGAGGAGGTAAAGTGGGGGTCTTTGATGATGTCGAGATTAGATTGAGCCCGGCAGACTGTCTCCTTCTCGTCGAGTCGCGAGGTGTCCCGCGCTCACGCACGCCACGCCGGCGCAGCAGCGCAAACGCACGCGGTGATGCACGCTCATCCGTACACGTTACACATGCGGGGGCCGTATGCCGCGAGGCCACCTCGTCGCTCATTGTCGAGGAATTACTTGCTCTTTATGGTCTTAAGTTACAAGAGCAATTGATCCCTCTGACCCCCTGCAAGCCCTTGAGCTTGCGCTGGGAATCCGAGCTCCAATGTATACACACTGGAGACAGCTCAACCCCCAGAGCAGCACTCTCGACACAACCCGCTGTGCCCCCTTTCTACACCCACACACACACACACACACACACACACACACACACACACACACACACACACCAGCCCTTGCCTGGCATTTTCATTTCATTCCAGTTTGGGGATTCAGCACGACCTGCTGGCCTAACGCTGCAGTACTACGTGGACGTCTCTGAGGCTCTGGTCCAAAATAATCTGTTATAAATTCAATCACTTAGTCAAGTCTTAATGTGACGATTAGCATCTTGGATTGTTATGTGCACCTCATGCATCTCTTTTTGTTTGTTTTTTTTTTTTTTAAATGGATGGATTGATTGGCTGACTGCATCAGTCTGAGCCAGGGAAAAAAGTAGAGCGAGATTTAAGGTGTTACCTGCTGGCAATGGTAAAACGCGAAACATTCTCACCGTCAAAGAAATGAACCAATAAAAACAAACCGTTTCGCCTTAACCCTGGAGAATCCAAGAACCCTTTTCTTCTTTTGGAAAATGATGAATTTTATATTAAATGACTGCTATATGTTCACTGAACACTAAAATATATGTTTTTTTCAAATATTCAATGCTTTAATCCTAATTTTGTATTTAGGCCAAATTTGACCCTTTGGGATTTAAGGGTAGCATTTGAGTAGCAGAATTTATAGGGGTCAAATTTGAAAAACAATCCGTTCCGCCTTAACTTGTTCATCAAATGAAAATGGATAAAGTCGTAAGTATGAAGACCCCGCCGCAGTTTTGTGGCCTTGAAAGCAATTCTGCTAACTTGATTTAATTTCCTGTTTGTTCTCATTGTTGTGTGTTTTTCCTTGAACGGGGCTCGCCGAGGACCTCGCTTCAAATATGCCACAGCTAAATCAAACCGCGCACCAAAAATGTCTTTGATGCTTGCTGAGCTGAAGTCTCAAGACATTTGTCGATGTCTTCCTCTGTGGTATTGGTCAAAATTGTTCCAAAAAAAAAAAATCATTTCATTTTCAGCAGTTCCACTGAACAGAATAAATAACAGCCACTTGGAGGAAAACAACGAATTGTGTAAGAGACCTTTTGCTCTGTTAAGTAACCACCGCGAGCGCTTTCCAAGGCGTGTAAATAGCAGTCATAGCATCACGTCTGTTTTTTTCTGATTCTTGTCGGCGGCATAGCAACACAGACGGTGTTTAGAAAAGTCTTTGAAGCAAAAGACCCTTCAATTCATCTCCTGAGCTTTAACTGCTCCGAACAACAATTAACTCCTGACCCCAAATAATTGTATTATTACAAGGGTCGGCTTGCCTGGGTTAGCGGGCGGCCCGCAGCCGCGCCATTCATCACACAAGCAAGAAAAGGACATCTATGTCTCCAACAACTTGCCCAGCCCTGTAAATTCGGACACCTTTTTTTTTTCCTCCCCCCCACCACATTTCCCGAGTCAGCTCAAATAAAACCTCACTTCAGGTCTCTGTGATGCTCGAATGGATGTTTCGAGATATTATTAGACAGCTGGTGCCAGATTACTGCTTACAGCCCGAGCAATTAGATAATTGGTGTTGTTAGAGTGGAAAGGTTGAAGGCCGAAGGCATTATGCTATCATAAATAATCTGCCGCGCTCGCCGACTCCCGTCCCGTCACAGTCAAAGCCATTGTGTCATTTTTCAATCCTTCGCTTGTCCGAGTTGCGTCTTGCGCGCCGTCCAACAGAGCCCGCTGTGTGAGGGTCTGCGCCGCCAGCAGAACTCTGTCGACGGGGGAAGCAATTGCGTCTTTTTTTTTTTCATATTTGACTGAATTACAGGGGGCAAATATTGAATTGAAGCACGTTTCCTTTGGTTTCCCTGTACACATATACACTCGGCGATAAATAGAAACACATCCTGAATTTAAAGCTTATTTGCAATCACTCTGCCAGCCAGTGCTGTGTATGCAGTCGCTCCCTCGCTCGACCTTTTTTTTTGTGTGTAATTTATAAGGGCAGCTTGACGGGGGGGAAATGGCAAGTTTGAATGTAGTCGTGTCCCGCATGCTGATGAATTGTCAAAGGTAAATATTGTGAATTCACGGCCACCGGACGGACATTGGTCACCTGTCATCTTCAATAAGTGCAAGATGATCCATTTTAGCCACGCTCCGCCTCAAAGTAGCTGGAAGAAAATTGCCGCTTGCCAATGTGACGCTTTTGACATGTTTATAATGACACCGAGTAACGTCTTTTTCCTAGATCATTAACATCACCAAGCTCAAAGACTTCTTACTGCAACACAGGAAGGATTATGTGAGCGCGGGAAGGTAAGCCTCGGCTCGCCGCCGTAGGAAATCTCACAAAATGTGACAAAACGCCGCTTTGATGCAAGTTGTCAAAATGCGCGTCGGCTTTCTGGTGAGCCGGATCGAGCCGTGTGGTCTGACGCAGCAGGCTCCAGCCTAGTTGTCGGCAATAATTGAAGTGCAACCAAGCAGAGAAGGATTAACGTCCCGGAAAAACTGTACGACTTCCTCTCTCCAAGTCGCAACCGCAACACATTAGCCAAACATCAAGATGTCTGTAGTTAGGCGGAGCCTGATTTTCAAAAACGCTGGGAAAACCCATCAACGATTCATTTGTACGCATTCGGGTCTCATCTACTTGAACGGTTGGCGCAATCTGATTTTGCGCTTCCTTTTTATTCCGCCACTTTGGCTCTGTTTTGACTGGAATATTTTGGAGTTGGCCCTCGTGACCTTCCTTTTTCAAAATGTAAAAAAAAAAAAACCAGCTCCTTCTTCCATTCGGGTCAAGATATTTTCAGAATGAAAAGAATCAACATGCTTTTAAATGAAAAGATGGTTGCACAGTAGTTCAGTTTCATCTAAACTTTTTTTTTTGGTCCAATTTACGTTAGCAATGGTTGTTGTCGTGTATCTTACAGTCTCATCTCATCAGATCTCACCCGCATGACGGATAGCGAACGTGATCAGATTGACCAGGATGCCCAAATCTTCATGAGGACGTGTTCCGACGCCATCAAGCAGCTACGCATCGATGGTGTGTGGCATCTGCAGTGATTTGAGATGTGGCACGCTCATACCTGAACATTTTTACACGACGCTCTACTTTGTATGCTTTCTAGCTGACAAGCCGGCGACGCCAGCCCAGACCAAAGAGCACAGGGGAGCGGTCTTGGATCTCATTGAAATGTACTTGAAAGGTGAGTCCGAAGCAATTTAAAATAGGATGTTTGCTGCTCCGTAACTTTTAAACTGTTTGCCCGTGAAAATGTTTACAATGGCCTGAATGCCCGCGTTTGGAACGCTTTCAAAGGAGTATGCAAGCTGTACTCGGAGCAGAGGGCCATAAGAGTCAAGAGAATGGTGGACAAGAAGAGACTGTGAGTATTTGTTTCAATTATTGTTGCTTGTCCTCATTTCCTGATTGGAAACGCAAGACTCCTGAATACAGATCAAGACTGGGATCCGAGCAGCACGGCCGTGCGGAGAAAAGAGTGGATGAGGAGTCCAAGGAGGAAGTGACAGCGAGGGAGCAAAGCTCTGGTATGTCAATGAACTCTGTTTATGTGATGCGTGCATCCTCGTTATCTTTAGCTGGTCATTCATGATCTCCATGTACAGTCAAACCTCGGTTTTCGTCCATAATCCGTTCCAGAAGGCTGTTCGAAAACCGAAACTACGCTCTTTTTAAAATATAAATGTTATTTGAACACGTCTGCTCACAATGGAAAGCAACACGAGGAAGCGTCACTTCCTCGTGTAAGGAAGGCGAGAGGAGTAAAATGGTGCATTCAAGTGCGCTCAGTTTGTTCAAGAACCGAAATGTGTTAGAGGCATAAAAAACACGAAATTTTTGGTCGAAAACCAAATTGGTCGAGAACCGAGACGTTCGAAAACCGAGGTTTTGACTGTAGTCAAATGAAAAGATTGTAGTACTGTACTGTACTGACTGTAGTCAAACCTCGGTTTTCGAACGTCTCGGTTCTCGACCAATTCGCTTTTCGACCAAAAGTTTTGAGTTTTTTATGCCTCGGATGACGAACAAATTTCGGTTCTCGAACAAACTGAGCGCACTTGAATGCACCATTTGACTCCTCTCGCCTTCCTTACACGAGGAAGTGATGCTTCCTCGTGTTGCTTTCCATTGTGAGCAGACGTGTTCAATAAACATTTTATTTTAAAAAGAGCGTGGTTTCGGTTTTTGAACAATTTTGGTTTTCAAACAGCCTTCTGGAACGGATTATGGACGAAAACCGAGGTTTGACTGTATTTGCAATTGCTAATTCACCATAAAGAGGTTCAAAGAAAAAATTGATTTGAGAAAGCTAATTTGCCCTTCCCGGTTTTAATGGAACAGAGAAGCAGCAGACAAAGTTTCACTTCACACGTGATGTTGGGCAGACAGTCCAGAGACCAAAAACAATTTGTCTAGCAACTATAACGCGCTATCGTGACACCGACGACCTTCCTAGTCACGGAATGAATCTTTGTGTGATTCAGACAAGAGTGCAACAGAAGCGTCGGACCAAAGCGTCAACCTGTGGGAGGAAGGCAAAGTGGAGGACGAGCTCTCTCCTGAGGAGATCCAAATGGTTTGTGACTCTTGAGATGTCCCACCGCTGACACTGTCGCTGTTGTTTATTTTTTGTGGGGAACACAACATGTGTCCAACATGGCATCTTCTGCAATGTTTGGAGGTTTGAAATTCGTCATGGCCAAAAGGCTTGGAGTGTGGGAGGCACTTTGGGGAATGTGGCTCGCACATCTGCCTGACAGTCAGGCATTTCTTGGTTGCAACCTCGGCTCGGGTTTTCTGTGTGGGGTTTGGATATTCTCTCTGTTGCCTCGTAGGTTTTTCCAGGTACTCGAACGACCTACCACATTCTAAATATGTGCAATAGGGTATTTTCCGCACTATAAGGCACTTCTGAGTAGATCAGGCGTAGCTTCAATGAATGGCCCTATTTTAAAACTGTTTTTATCTATAGGGCGCGCCGCATTTTAAGGCACATAGAATAGAGGCTACAATAGTGGCTGCTATTGCATTATGCATACACTAGATGGAGCTATAGATACAATCCAGCTTTATTTGTATAGAGCTTTCACAACCGCTGCAGCTGTCACGAAGTGCATTACAGAACATTTCAAATACTGCGTCCAAGAAATCAGAATATTGATCGGCCTTTGAGAAAATGGGATGCTTTTAGGTGTACCTTATAGTGCTGGAAATACGGTACTTAAAATTTTGAGATGTGAGTGGACGTAGGTGTTTGTCAAAATGGGCCCAGTGAGTGGCTGCCAACTAGTCTGGGTTGTCCAAAAACTCCAAAGTCAACTAGGATAGGATACATTGATAGATGGATAGCCTGAAGGGTTTACGAAAGTGTAGTTTACCTAATGATGATGATGAAGCAATTTAACTGTGACATTGTGTGTCCGGTGGGATACACTCTGTTTGTCTCTGACCTTGCATTTCACATTATTTCTCTGTTGCGGCAAAACGGGACTGACTCTTGATTATTGTATGTGTGCAGTTTGAGCAGGAAAATCAGAGGCTGGTCAGTGAAATGAGCAACCTGGTTGATGAAGTAAGGTGAGTCATCAGAGTTCAACGATTGTTCCCTCTCTGAAAAATCAAAATGGCCAGCTATTTTCAAAAGAACTCAGGAATAAATACGAGAGGGGATTTTTTATTTTATTTTTTTATTTTTGACTCAAGTCTTGCTTCTTGCGTCCTTCCACCAGGCAAATCGAGGGGAAGGTTGTGGAAATCTCAAGACTGCAGGAAATCTTTTCTGAGAAAGTCCTCCAACAAGTAAGCTTTGGCTCTTACAGTGAAACTCCTCTACAACGAAATCATGTTTGCAGCAAGAAATTTTTCACAACAGGGGGTTTTTCACTGTAGCAAATTTGATCTCAGATGTAAACACACACACACATACGTATGTGTCCTCTTTATTTTTATTCCATTAGTGCATAAGTATGAGCATACACTTATTTGACACTTCATATAGTCAGTGTAGAAAGAGAAAAAGGGAAAGAAATTGCGAAATTTACAATCAGCATTCACTTTCACTTACATCAATTTCTTGGATAATGTCTTTTATTTTGCTTCCTCCGTCTTTCATTTTGATCGCTTTTACCCTCTCTTTCAGCATCAGAGCTCTTCTTGTCTTAGCTGCTTGACATCCAAAGGTCGATTTGTAGCCATTTTAGCAATGCAACGTTCTAGCTGCGTCTGAAATTAACAATAACAAATACTTCCTGGACTACTTCGCATGTGTAAACCAGTGTTGTGTTTGCTGTTGCCGTATCCGAACAAAGCAGTAGAGGTTGCTGTTGGATTAGACTTGGTTGTAGTGAATCTCGTCGCGAGGCAAGAACAGAGAAAAATATTTCTGATAACGCAACAGGGGCTATTTTCTTTGTATGGGCGGCAGGAAAGTGGTAATGGTGTTAATGCATGAAGATTTTTTTCACACTAGGGGGTATTTTTGCCCATGTAGGTTTCGTTGTAGAGGAGTTTCACTGTACTGGATTTGACGTGCGATTTAGTCATTCGTTTGTTTGTTTGTTTGTTTATTGAATAACCCGCCACTCCTCACTTGTCATGGCAGGAGACTGAAATTGATAACATACATCAATTGGTGGTCGGCGCTACAGAGAACGTTAAAGAAGGCAATGAGGATATACGGGAGGTGAGCTTCAGCGAAACGCCGCGCGGGCTCGATCGTCCTGCGCTTTCTGATGTCATTTTTGTGTGTGTCACAAGGCCATCAAAAACAATGCCGGCTTCCGTGTCTGGATCCTCTTCTTCCTGGTGATGTGCTCTTTCTCGCTGCTCTTCCTGGACTGGTATGACAGCTAACAGGCACGCCATCATGGACCGCAGCATGTTGGGAGGCGATCCGGCTCAGTCACATGGTGAACAAGTGACGACAACAGCAGACGGGAGGTTTTCGATTGAGTGTGCTGAACTTGAAAGACAAGAGACTATTTAGCAGATTTTTGTGGCCTCCTCTTCTAACAGATTTATGTATCTGCTTCACACAAGTTGAAGGCAGCCTCTGTGGGTGGAGCCACACTTGGATTTTCAGCGCGAGGTCTACTTTTGGATGGCACGGTGGTCTCGGCAAGCAAACGCATGATAAAAGGCAAACGTCATTGGCCGAAATGATGCATGTTCTGTTGCGCCTCCTTTTTAACAACCTTGATGCATTGGAAGGTTTCCTCCGAGATTAAAATTGCTACCTTTTGCAGTCTTTTTTTTTTTTAAAGAACAATCATGCATCTGTAAATTCAACTTCACTATCAGACTGAGAATGGTTTGTCTTCAGCAGCAGACCGTAGGACGAATAAAGCAGCTCATCGCTCACATTATCATCTCCAGAGTATTTTCAATGAGACTTTTTAAACATCTTTGGTGACTTTAGGCTAGAAGGTGAAAATGGACAGTTGATAGTTTCAAATATCTAGCTTTAGAATTGCCCATAGATGCCACAAAATGGCAGAAGAAGCACTTAAATGGTTCCTCTGCATCAAGATAATGCCAAAGTAACACTTTGGTTTTCATATAAGCACAAAACCAGCATTTACGTGGTTTTTCAGCAAATAACGGACACCCGTTTAAAAAAAAAAATCTGACTGGGTGAATTTGCTATTGCCGAACCACAAACACGCTAAACACACTGTCACCTTTACCTTTACCGTCATAAAGATTCCACAACATTGTTGGTGGGAAACATGGGCACTTTATTTCAATTCATCATTTAACATTTAATGTAGCAAATGCACTTCAATGTTACTTCATAACACTGTATGAAAATTGGGCATCTGTGACCATTTAACAGACACGTACAAGAAAACAAAGCGTCAAGACAAGCGACTACTTTTGGATGATTCAAATAAAACGGTCAGCCAATCGATGGCTTCCGGTGGCTATCTGTTGACATTTATAAATTACAAAGAGTTGCACAATACAGCGTCAGTACCATCAAAGCAAAAACATTCAGTAGAGCAGCATGAAAGTTATGCTGAGAAACGCAGGCTTTTCAATTCTCTGTGTAGCCTGCAAAAATGCACATTGTGTTCACAAAATGGGTGGCAATCTTTTAGAAATACACTTGATACATCCAAAAAAATTAAAACATTGACAGCAGTATGATGCAGAAAGCAGTTTGAGTCATACTGCATAACCTAAAATTGTGCAAAATACATTTGTTGCTGGTGCAGCCAGTGGACGTCGATCCTTTTGTCACAACAATTTCGTATGCTTTGTACAAAAAAAAAGTCATTTTTAAAAGCAGCAGTTTTGATGTTGAATACAATTATTGATGCAGCTTTGAACTAATAGAGAGTAACATGATTTGCTTATTTGTCGTGACGTAGCGTGTCCACGTTGCTCTTAAAATTCCTATTCGAACAGAATATAATTTTTTTTTCCCCCCTACAGAATTAAGTTCCACACCTCAGTGGCATTTATGCTGCAAACATTGCTTCGTGATAACTACAGAGTTCAAAACAAGGTCTATTGAAAATGAAAAAAAAAAAACTGCAAAATTGTCGCGCGTGCATCTTCATCTAAATGTGTCACAAACATGATAACTCACAGTCATTACACTAAATTGAGCTCTAACGTGTGTGCGTATGTACAATGTTAACATCAAGTGTGTGCGTGGTGTGTGTGTGTGTGTGTGTGTGTGTGTGTATGTGTGGTGGGGGTGAGTGCATTTCTACATGTATGTATGCCCACTCAACTGTATCAATAAATAACAGCATCTGCTATTCAAACAAACCATGAACCCAGCAGAAGCCTCATTTGGCTGAAAACATCATCACAATTTCCACACATTCAGACGACCTTGAAGGCAGCACAGCACCTCGGGCAAGACGAGCACTCGGGGTTTGCTTGAATGGCACAATCATATTATTTATTATCGAGGCCCCGCCCAGTGGGGTTAGGCCAGCTTCTGTGCCGTCTCCGTCTCCTGCTGCGTGACCTTCTCCTCGGACATGATGGTCATCCACGGCGATACGGACCGAGTGATGGTCTGCTTGGCGATGTTGTAGTGGTTGATGAGGGTGAAGAGGCGCCCGCGTCCCCCCGGGCCCTGATGGGGGAAGTTGCCGCCGTACATCCCAGCCGGCATGCAGCGACCTTGCTGCTCCACGCAGAGATGGTCGTCAGACAGAACAGGGAGAAGACAAATTAACCCCTTTATGTGTGGCGTATATCTCATCAACATTACGACAGAATATCTCACCGCAGAAAAAGACCGTATTTTCCGCACTATAAGGCGCTTCGGAGTATAAGATGTACCTTCAATGAATGGCCTATTTTAAAACTGTTTTTATATATAAGGCGCATAGAATAGAAGCTACAATAGTGGCTGAGGTTAAGTTATGCATCCACTAGATGGAGCTACGCTAAAGGGAATACAATACAATACAGGTTTATTTATATACAGTCAAACCTCAGTTTTCGAGCGTCTCGGTTCTCGACCAATTCGCTTTTCGACCAAAAATTCCGAGTTTTTTATGCCTCGGATGACGAACAAATTTCAGTTCTCGAACAAACTGAGCGCACTTGAATGCACCATTTGACTCCTCTCGCCTTCCTTACACGAGGAAGTGACGCTTCCTTGGGTAGACGAGGAAGTGATGCTTCCTCGTGCTGCTTTCCATTGTGAGCAGACGTGTTCAGTCAACATTTTTATTTTAAAAAGAGCGTGGTTTCGGTTTTCGAACAATTTCAGTTTTCGAACAGCCTTCTGGAACGGATTATGGACGAAAACCGAGGTTTGACTGTATAGCGCTTTCACAACTGCTGCAGCTGTAACAAATTGCTTTTAAAAAACATTTAAAATAGTACGTCCAAGAAATCGGAATATTTATCCATAGATATGGCACATCAGATCATAAGGCGCAATTTGGGTTTTTGAGAAAATTGAATGCCCCCTATAGTGCGGAAAATACGCTACTTGAGTCACTTGTACTCTAGGC
The DNA here is from genome assembly GCA_018466805.1 of Hippocampus abdominalis. Lineage (NCBI taxonomy): Eukaryota > Metazoa > Chordata > Actinopteri > Syngnathiformes > Syngnathidae > Hippocampus > Hippocampus abdominalis. The sequence continues at coordinate 14,646,486 of CM031707.1, forward strand.
CAGCCAGCTAAAGCTCTAAGGTGAATTTGATGTCTAAATGGTTTAAGAAATAGTCCCTTTGCTATTATAGTAATACAGATTCTGAAGGACCAGAGCAGATCAAATTGTCATGACGACACGTAAAGGCCGAAATCTAATTCGGGCATCGAGTCTAACATCCACATGGACATACTGGAATTAGTCAAGGGGAAACTGCTGTGGAATGAAGAGAGACTGCTGGGAAGAAAGGAATACAATTCCATGGAACCAATAATAGAATTTAGGTTGGAAATGTAGGTCAGCAGAAAAAGCCTTACTGGCGACCCTGATGGTCCGCCACTGTGGATTTCACACCTGGATTTGTTCAAATTGCTCCAATGCAACCCATAGTATGATGAAATAGTTGTTGCACACTAATGATCATATAATTTTATACATCCTTGTAATATAACAAAATTTCAATTCAATGCACTCATAATTGCAATCAAATGCAATACTATTACTATTTTCATGCGTAGCGTGTCTGAGCTCAGATTTTAGAACTTGCGTCATTGCAAAGTGAAGATGAGACATTTTGCTTTTCATTCAATCAAAGTCGATTCAACAGCCGTGCATTTGGCAGACGGAATGACCAAGCGTGAAACTACATTTTTAACAAATCACAAGCGTCTCCACCCACCGTGTACACAAAGCTGTCAGGGCATGGCTGCTCGTACTGGTAAACCTTGTAGACCACCAGGAACACCACACACACCAGGAAGGCCAGAGCACAGATCACCAACAAGGTCACCTGATGGAAAAATGCCAAACAATGAAGGAAGGTAAAAAATCAGTCCATAAGATGAAGCACAGACTGTGTTGAGGATTAGAAGCTTGTCAGGGCAATTTAAAAATGTTGCATATGGCAAAGTCTGCAGTTGTGTGACCATCTGCACGGTCCTGCTTGCGCCTCACGGCGGGAGTTACGTAACACCTTGTGCTGTTTCTGGGGACAGAGGAGGACTGTTAAAATACGGTTATTGGTTCTACCTCAAAGCTGCGCATTCAGAAATTGATCATGCGCTCGTCTCAGCGCGCTCATCTGTTGCTGCAAACGGTTTTGGAGACTAGTCGATGTCACGCCCTGAACATCATGATGAAGTTGTAAAGTATATGAGTCGACTAGTCCATCCATCCATCCATTTTCCGAACCGCTTTATCCTCACTAGGGTCGCGGGGGGTGCCGGAGCCTATCCCAGCTGTCTTCGGGCAGTAGGCGGCGGACACCCTGAATTGGTTGCCAGCCAATCGCAGGGCACACAGAGACGAACAACCATCCACGCTCACACTCCTACCTAGGGACAATTTAGAGTGCACAATCAGCCTGCCATGCATGTTTTTGGAATGTGGGAGGAAACCGGAGCACCCGGAGAAAACCCACGCAGGCCCGGGGAGAACATGCAAACTCCACACAGGGAGGCCGGAGCTGGATTTGAACCCGGTACCTCAGCACTGTGAAGCCGACGTGCTAACCACTGGACTACCGGGCCGCCCTCGACTAGTCCAGACAACCTCTAATGCAGCGTATGGCACAAGTGGTTCCTCATGCAAATAACCAGTAATTGACACCTCCCCCTATAGATGTCTGTAAGTGCCACAAGATGGTGACAAAGCACTGCTTTTGTCAAAGGAAACTCCTCAACTCATTTCAACATAGTTCCTTGGCACATAGATGCCACAGGAAGGTGACGAAGGACTACTTTTGTCTAAATTTAGCTCCTCAACTCTCTTCAGTGGAGCTTTGGCACCACAATGCTACTAAATGGTACAGAAGGTAACACTTTTATTGCTTCAGCTTGAGAACGAAAAGAGACAGGAAGTGATTTTTTTTCATCGAAAACAGGATATGAGCCCCATAAAAAATAAAAAAAACAATTGCAAATTCACAGGTGGGCAAGGTTGGTGACGGAAAATAAATTAGTCGAGTGTCTATCCTGAGAAGACATTTCTTTTTAACTCCACGAGTGGCCCGTCGGAGCGGCAAACACAAAGCAACGCAACAGGAGATTCTCGAAGATCTTTGAGGCGAGGACTCCCTGCAGTACTTCAAAGCTCATGTGATCTTAAAAGAGGTTTGGATCAAACCTGACAATGACAAGCTCATCTGTTGGCTCGGAACGAGCCGGAACCGTTTAATTCAAGCCTATGTTCACGTGGTCACATCCAAAGACTGGAGACGTTTGCTTGCCAGAGAGGTAAGACACAAGCGACCACTGGGAGGCCATCGCCATGGCAACAGCTGATATCATGCGAGCGGCCGAGGGAAGCGTCAAGTGAATCATCGCTTGCATTTTATGCAAGCTAATAAAAGAGGGGGAAATATTTTATAATAGCTATTGTACATATTTGTGGAGCAAAAAATTAAAGTTTTACTTTTGGATATTTCCGAGAGCAGGAATCTTACTTTCAGTCGCTCAGACACGCCTTCGATGATGCTTATCGAGAACTCTGCGATTTTGGGGGATCTGATCTTGCCCTTCTTGCTCTCGCCGTCATAATCCGCCTTTGTCTTCACCACCACCTGGAAGCGCCCGCATGCACACACGCACACACACACACACACACACACACACACACACACACACACACACACACAGGTACAATCATACAAGCAGGAATTTACAGAACTTGTATGTGCTAAAATTTCACACAGGAACTGAAACTTGCACAAAAGGCGCTTATAAATAAAATGTATTATTATTATTATTAGACACTCTCACTGGCCATTTCATTAGGTACAACTAATGAATCTCATGCAAGAGCTGCAGCAAGCATTCTGCCTTGACAGGATCAACAGTTCAGAGTGACAAGGTTATAGCAGTTTTAATTGATCGAGTTTATTGTGATTAGTTTTGCCGTACATATTTTTTAGGTCGATAAGCGGTATAGAAAATGGTTTCCCCTGATTTAAATTTTTTTTTAACAAAAATAATAAGATTGTACAGTATAATTCATTCAATGCAACATCCGTTTTATTGAAACAAATGTGTGTGTGTATATATATATATGGCTATATATATATATATACACAAAGTATATATATATATATATATGGCTATATATATATATATATATATATATATATATACACACAAATATATATATATAAATATACTGTGTGTGTGTGTGTGTATATATATATATATACACACACACACACAGTATATTTGTAAATGTGTGTATATATATATATATATATATACACACATTTGTTTCAATAAAACGGATGTTGCATTGAATGAATTATACTGGACAATCTTATTATTGTTGTTAAAAAAAAATTTTAATCAGGGGAAACCATTTTCTGTACCGCTTATCAACCTTAAAAAAATGGATATATATATATATATATATATATATATATATATATATATATACTGTATATATATATATATTTATATATATATATTTTATATATATATATATATATATATATATATAATTTTTTATTTTATTTTTGGGGGGGGTGAACTGATACTGAATGTGATTTCCCCCCCCCCCCCCTTACCTTGTCCGGTGGAGGGAAATGAAGCTGGCTGGCATCTAAAGGTGTGATGAGGGGGATTGTGTCAAATCCGTCTTCCGAGGCCACCTTCCCGTTGTTTTTCTCACTGAAATTATTCCCCAGTTTCACCATTTTGTGCACACACCAAACCTGGAGGAGAGGAGAGATGGAGGTGGGCTCATGCACCGGCCTTTATTATTCATATCAAGCATCATATGCTGCCGTGGGGATATAAACCGTCGTTTTAATCTCAATTAGCTTCTCTTCTGATATGCGAAGCATAAATAACCCGTGCGGTGTTATTAGGTGGTGTTGTGAGGTGTCGCCTTTGTGGACTGGAAGGGGGTGGGGGTGGGGGAGACACAACAATCGCGTTCAACACCAAAATAACAAGCATCGGAACACTCACCTTGTCAGCCGAGTGTAATGTTTGGAAAAATGAAATCGATTTCTGTGGCTTTCCTTCCTTCAACGGCACCGTGTGTTGTTGATTGTGTCACACACGCCAAGCGCCTGAATGTGTGACGCAGCCGCTGTTGAGGAGGAGGAGAGAAGAGAAGAGAGGAGAGGAGAAGAGAGGAGCTGGTGCACAATATGGCCAAGCTGCCTCAGTCCCCTCTACATGCTGCTTGCTGCACTGCAAGTGATGTAACGTCCTCATTGCATCCGCTGAGCACGTTTATCACTCGCATCCGGTTGGCTCGCCACAATGGCGCTGCTAGGGGCCAATTCTAAAATCATACCCATAATTTACAAAACACCCCCCCCCCCCTCCCATTATCTGAATTTGGTGCGGGAAAGGTGAGAATCATCAATGCAGATCGCCACTTTCTCAAAATAGTGGCCTAAAAGTCATATTTCGACCCCCCCAAAAAAAAGTATTTTTATTTGTTTATCTATTTATTGCCACATCTTCTCATGATGCTGGCGACTCTCTGCTAAAATCGACATCTTTAGTTCAACAGATCAATCAATTCTACTCCGGAAATTTTTTTTCCCGAAATAAATATAACCAGTATTTTGGATAGTGTTTCATTTTCCGGGGAAAAAAATAATGTAAAAATAATAATAATCTTGAGTTATTTTTTTAGGATGATCATCAAATGATTTCTGTGTACAATCTGTATTATCGCACAATGGTGCATGTTTAACTCAATACAAACCAGCTATATTCATTTCGCTACACTTGCACACTTTTATTTCATTGTTGTTTTGGTGCAGCACAGTGGGACGAGGATGCGTCCGTGCGTGTCAGAGTTCTGCGGTTTGGGATTCAAACCCGATCTCCAGCCATCCTGTGCGGAGTGGAGAGCAGATTTTGACCCTCCACCCTCACCCCATTCCCCTTTCTCCCAAAGAAGTCAGGTTGCAGGGAGTTCTGCAATTCTGCATTCTGAGACGCGAACACTAGAGGGCAACCTCTGCTAGTTTATTTTCCAAACTTGAATGATGGCCGCTGTAGAAAAGGTACAGCACATGCACTCCTGTAGTGTTGAACAATATCAGAAAACGTAACTGCGTTAAATTGCCCATCTAATTGTATTTCGTTAGATTTAAAAAAAAAAACGTTTGTTTTTATTGACAGATCCTTGGAAACAGCGTATCTATAACATTAAGTGAAACAAGCAAACGACGAAAATATAATGAAGATCGACAACTAGGCGTTGATGAGACTGCAGTGTGAGTGATACACATACAATAAATGATCTGAGCCTCGTATGTTGGTGTAAACCAGTTCAACAAATATACACCGCCCTGTTCATATGGAGGCATAGCCTACTGTAAATGCATGGGAATTTAGAAATGTGCGCGTGTGCGTGCGTGTGATTTATTTATTTTTGTGCCCAATTAGGTGTGTTTGGGGTGTGACTGCTGTTTCTTTAAAATCCACTCTGTCTGTGGCTTGTTGCCTCAGTGCCTCATTTCCCATTTCCCGTGCAGCCACATGGACCGAGCTCTACCACGAGCTCACAAAGTTCACTCAGTACAACTCTGGCGAAAGTGGACTTAATTCTTCCAAGACTTAGACAACGTCACAATTGATAAACCAAGGTAGGATCCATCCACTGAGCTCTGCTACAGAAGTAAGATGTGATGGCTTCTGCTCCATAACTTTTGGGCATCAGCACTAGCCACTTTCATGTCCAGTTTGTTCTGTTTTAGTGAGCGTTGGGGAGCTTTTCTGTGTGTTTTCGTACAAAGCTTTTCCTTAAACTATAATTCCCGTGACTAGTTGACCCGTTTTGTGGTGTGTGTGTGTGTGTGTGTGTGTGTGTGTGTGTGTGTGTGTGTGTGTGTGTGTGTGTGTGTGTGTGTGTGTGTGTGTGTGTGTGCGTGTGTGTGTGTGCGTGTCTGTGTGAAAATCAGCTGATTGTACACTGACAGGTAACGAGTGCAGTGGAGCTTTTTGATGGCTGGTGCGAGTTCAGGATGCTCCTCAGGCACACACACACACACACACAAATCCCGTTGTTGAATGAACAGGCGAACTGTGACTGTATCATATGGGCGAGTGTGCTTCTGACGTTTCTGGAGGCTTTTTTGGGAGGATGAAGTCACAGGGAGACACACCCTGAGACTGGGTCACGCTCGCTTACTCACAGCAGCAAAGGCAAGGGTGGGAAGGTTTTCCACAGCAGCCATTCATACACGCAGACAGTCCAAGAAGAGTATCTGTTGAGAATGTGGCGTTCAAGCATGAAATTGCAAGATGATTTTATAGTTATGTTCACACTTGTTTTCACCTAAAATAGATTACGGTCCATGAATAAAAATTGGTTTTTAGTAGGGATAAACAAAAGTTCTCACTGGAATGCAGCTGAGAGAAATGTTTCCATCAGGGAAAAAAAAGGGTTGAGAACATGTGACTGAAGAAGCTTAACAGCTCACGCCCCCTCCACTTCCTCTCCACATCACTCAAGTGCATTTCAGTGCTGAATTCTCTGTAGACCTGATACCATAGACCAGGGATGGGCAAATGGTAACCAGAACAGCGAGGTTCTACTGTATGGTTCTAAGTTGTAATAAATCCATTCGCCACTAGATGGCAGCCATGGCCTTTACAAATATGAGTGAGTTGTTATGTGTGAAAGAATGCACAAAATGATTCCTTGCACTTCATGTTGGTTTGCTGTTCAGCAGTTTCGTGCCGTCCTTGGTTGGTAATTTTTATGCAAAAATCTCACCTGAGGTTATTTTGTTGTGTGCTTCAAAACCTTTGTTGGTGAACAGTGGCTCCTTTATACTTGCACCGAGAAATATATTATGACAACTGCATTATATGAACAGCACGTGCATTGTATTTTGTCCATGACATCTGGTTAAGAAGTGCGTGGTCCTATGTGGTCCCCAAATAGCACTGATGAAAAATCATGGGCCGCTCCATCATTAAAGTTACCCATCCCTGCTGCGACCCGAGCGAGGATAAAATGTACAGAGTACTGATTAATAATAATAATTACTATTATTACTGTATAATATAATAATAATAATTACTATTATTATTATCATCATCATCATACTGTTTTTAGGACACTCCAAGATGATTTACATAGTTTACAAAACACATAACATATTTCAGGATTTGGTTTTGCATTGACAGCAGAATATCTCGCCCACCCCTCCCTGCCGCTTCTTTTTGTAGGCTTTTGTCATCGTTTGGTAGCTGTGAGTGACCACATGACTCGTGTTGTTGAGTCCACGCCGCTGACCGTGCTTTGTCATGCCTTTTTTGATGGCTCCCTCCCATATTGTAACACAAACTGACCATGGTTAATGCCAGAGGTCATTTTCAGTTTTTTTGCCCATTGTGTTTTTTATTTTGAGTGTGCTGCTGTGGTCCATACAATGCAGGGTCTTTGGTCTGATGTGGAAATTAAGTTGCAGGGAAACTGTGATGATGATGATGATGATGATGACTATGTTTTAGTCACTCATTCCAGAATCTGCTCATATGATCACAGTGGCCGCCTGGAGCAAAAATCTGAATCAGCCGCCCACAGCACTTATTTGTTTCGGTTCAATTTTAATCCAACATAACTGACTGTGCATTGTTGATATTGTGAACGAATCAAAATTTTCAGAATTAAATCGTGACCTCTTTTGATTTCTATTCGTGGCCATCTTCCGGATGAGGAATTGTTGCTTCCTGTCATTCGCTCATTTGCATAAAAATACAGGAAGTGAAATCACAACTCTGGAGTTCACTAGAGAAGACGTGTTCACTTTTCCTGTGACCGCGCCTACCGTAGGCCTGCTTATGCCACATTCCAGACTGCTCCCAATAGGAAATAGCTTCTGACGGTTGACCTCAAAGAAAAAGTTCACTTGTGAAAATATTGCTGGTGACCTCAGTAAGCATGCTGATTAGCATCAGAGGGATATTATTTTTGATTTTGCTGAAAACTGCTGTATATGCTGACAAGTCACCATTTTTTCCATTTCATGTGATTTTATAAAGCCAGGCAGCATAGTGCCCGAGGTGTGTTTACTACTTAAGAAAAAAAAAAAAAATCAATGTATTTCAGCAGTGATATTAATCAGTGCAGCGTTAACCTGATGACATACAGTCCCTTTGTTTTCTGGAGACGCCGTTTGCTTTGTTTCACACGACAACACAGCCACTTGTCTGGCTCGGGTGCGCGGATGTGACATAACGTGCGGTATGAGAGGGGATGACCCTACGTGGTTTTTCGAGATGACTTATGAGCTGTGCCATCCTCAGAGCAATCGAACAAGGCCTCCTTTTTGTATGACTAAACAGTGAAAGAGATTTAGTAGGTTTGTAAAAGCCATGCAAGACAACATCATTGAATTACACTATGTTGATTTGTGGCTTTTTTTCCATCCCCCGATTCTTTGCGCTTCAGTGGATATGGGAAGTTTCCGCAGATGGTCAGACATTCTTTCTCTGTGAGATGTCAAGTGAATTCTCTTTACATTGTCAGTCATACTGCAAGGATTGCACAACAGCTTTGGGGATCAGGTCAAACCCTCTCCGCCAAAAACTAACCATCAAACAGTTGCATCAGCTGATGTCGCCCTGAAGAAATCACGTGATTCATTCTAAAGAGGCCACAGTTGATAGAAGAGACCAACTGTCCCGGAAAACTCGAGAAGTGTCTGAAACTGGTCAATCCAGATCCAACAAAAGACACAGGCCGCATCATCAAACAAGAAAATTCCCTTTTTACATTTTGTGAGTCACATCAAGGACGTTATGCCACTCGGATCCCTCCCATGTTTGACAACAATATGGTGAGGTGATTATTTGCAGCGTATACAACTGAGATGAGGGAGGAGACTCGTGGAAGGCAATTGTTTTGACGGAGGGAGGGACGGAGGGAGGGAGCGAGCGAGTCACCTGTCAAGTGTCGGAGAGTTCTGTGAACGGCATTGAGAGGCGTCAAGAAGCACAGAAGGCAGCGTCTGTGTCAAGCGAGGAAACCCGGAGGCTACGTCCATGTTGGGTGGACGACTGCGAGATTAAAATGGGCGGCACGATAAGTCAGGAGAGCATCGAGGGAACCGGCAGCGGGAGTCGCGCAGACAGTGTCACGTGAGTCGATTCGGTCACCTTGTTGACGTTGAATGCTCCGAAACTCTTAACACTGTAACTCTTCGCTCTGTTTGTCTTACTTGGCATGAGCAATGTATTTAATTCAACGAGAACCACAATTATTCTTCTTTATAGACTCAAGTCACATGACTAAACTGGATCGGTATAATCTGTTGCGTGTGAGTGTGACTGACTTGTTTTGAGTGTGCACATGCAACTATTCACACACCCTCAACATGAACTTAAAGATAAGACTGTAAACAGACGACGTGAATCACAACCGCCGACGTGATAAAGGGTGTGTGTGTGTGTGTGTGTGTGTGCATGTGATGTTCCCGAGCCGCAGCAACAAAAAGTCATGAGGAGACGTTGAGGCAAACAACCAATCAAGTGATGGATGTTTTATCTATAACATGAAAAATAAAAGCAAGCACCAGTCAGTTCTCATAATACACATTGTCATTGTCATGTTAGGGTCATGCGGTGGGACTTCTTGTTGCGCTGTGCAACATGTCTGCAGTTGTCTCACCGCGAGAAATAGAACCTCGGTGTGTCAATATTTGCTGAGAGCAATCCATGGCGGCCACGGTGGCAATACAGCACTGTAGCTGGGTGGACCCTGACACAGAGTTCTTCTCTACACAGAATTGTGTGTACGATTGCTGAGGTCAGATTCATGTATTGCGAATGTGGATGTTCTCATTAACCTTGGGTCTCTGGATCAACGTCAGCATGGGAGTCCGCAACCTCGGGCTCCGCTTTGACCCAGGCTTTGGGGGACACGCACTGGGTTTTGGGCGACGGCGCGTCAACCTGGCACGAGTCTGCAAATCGCTCTCGAGCTTTCTCCCAGTTCTTCTGGGATTTGGATCTGGTCAGTGAGGCATCGTCGACGGACATGGTCCCGCATGCTCCCAGACCTGACTGGGCCTTCCGGATTTGAGGCTGAATCTGAAAGGGGAAAATAATAATAATAATGACATTGATGTGGACAAAGCGGGTAAGCCTCATGAAAATTGAAAAAAAGAGTGAGGTGTGACTGAATGGGAACGTTGTCCTCACCAACATGGCCGCCGTGTACTCACATTGGTTTATTGAGTCTCCTATTCAGATCTGTGGCTAATGTTACACAAACAAGCCTGATGATTTCGTCCTCGCTAGCCTTAAGATAACGTTATCTTTTTACAGCTCGAAGCAGGCAGCTTCACTCACGTTAACATGAATATTAGCGGCTAACTAGCCAGATAGCTGACCAAGAGGATTTCCCGTTGTTCAGGAATTGAAAATCAGCCAGAAAGTGCTCGCCTCCTCGATGCTCGGGTATCGCTGTTGTGCTGCAATGAAAGGCAAGTTGTGTCTCGCAGGTTTTGCATCACATTCCTCTCTCTTTTGAGGGCTGGGGGGTGAAATGCTTAAAGTTTTAGCCACCGTTTTTCCGGTTACATCATTTGTTGTTTTACTCAACTATTGATTTAAATTTATGTGAAAATGGAAATGCCATTTTATTGTTGTGTACATTTTTGTTTGAAAGGCAAATTGTAAGTGTGAATGGTCGTTTGTCCACGCCTGTCCTCAAATTGGCTAGATTAGTGGTTCAGAAAATCAACGTGGTTGATAAACGACCTTTTGCTGTGAATATTGCAGTCTTATCACATGTACAGCTAGCTTGACCAACCTTGATCAATGGACCTTTAACTTACTGACATTTTTATTTGGGGCCCTTTAGGATTTGTATTTGAGTATCCTAGACACAGACCATTGATGACCCATTGAGAGAAGCTTGATCTCTTTGAAAATATCTCACCGGATCTTTCATTCCGGTTCCCTCTTTCCCCAATCCTTCTCCTTTCTTCCAGCCCATCTTCTCCAGCATCTTCCTCCCTTTATTGACCTCGCTGATTTCCCTTTTGAGAAAGCACAAAATATAAAATGAGTCATGAAGCCTTATTTTGTCTTTTCTCACACATTCAGAGTGGTGAGTGTAAACTTACACATGAACCGAAGCAGGGGCGTCATCTTGTTGGAAAAGTCCCTCGCTGCCCACAGTCTGACGCCGAGACTCTGCTCGGTCCCTGTACTTTGGGTTCCTCAGAGCTTTGCCTTCTTCAAACTCATTATTCTGTTGAGAGGAAAAGCAGCTTAAAAGGCATAAGGCGAGAGAGAAGGGCCACATACAGATGGAGCCATTTACCTGGAGGCCATACTTGGCCTTCATCGATTTGAGCTCCTTCTGTCTCAGTACTTCCTTATCTTCTTTGGTTAGCGTTGGCCCTGCGGAAAACACAGCGATGAAAAGGAAACCGACGTAATCTGAAACAGAAAAGGAACGTTTCCGATACGCTCACCTGGTGTCTCCTCTCTCTTGTGCTTGCTGAGGTGAGCCATGATCTGGCCCGGCTCGCAGCCATCACAGGTGTCGGTCCCGGCGTGGATATGGAAAGACAGCACCGTGTCTCCCATCTTCACCTCGTCGCCGTGGGTCAGTGGGTGCGGCTCACACTTGGTTTTGGGCTATGGACAGCGGAGAACAAGTCACTCTCTGCTGCCGACGAAAAATAACCCAAATCCATTCATTCACATTGCAGGCCCACCTACCACAGGTGAAAAGCTGCAAAATACGGGGAACATTTCCAATAGTTGTACCTATGCCACACTTTTACCACATTTAAACGTGTCAACATATACATTACGCAAATACAACAAAAGTTGAGTGCATAGACATGATAGAAAATACTCCGCTTTTGAATATTTTGGCATTCGGATATCCTCGGGAAAATTCAAATCAAATAACCAGGTATTCAAATAACTACCTGACTGCTTACATGATCTTTTTTTTTTACTGTGGTACTCAAATTACTTGAGGACCAGCTTCAGCCCGAGAAAATACCGTTTGCATTTTAATGCCTACGTGTTAGATTGACGCCTTTCGAAAGCAGGCCCTGGTGGGATGTCATGTGATGTCGGTGTGCAGTTGTCTAAGGCCTGAGCCGTCGTCGACGGCAGCCCCTTCATGCGTGCTTGTTACATTCGTGTGTCAACTGTTCTCCTGAAATGTACGGCTGCTGGAAAGTCGCAGCGGTGACTGAGGCTTCCCACATGTGAGGACATTCAGTTCAATTCCAAATTTGCCTACTTGTGGATCTTTGGAGGGGTAAACAATCTTTTGATTTGAAAACTCACCCATTTGAAAAAAAAATCCCACTTTGGCATCATCTGGTGCCATCTTTGATGCCAAGCAACCGCATTGAACTGAAGTGAGGAGCTTCATTTAGTCAAGTCCCACCGTGCTTTCCTGCTATCTCGTGGCATCGACATGCAATTCCAACCCTTTGTGTGGAGGTCAATTACTCGCAGATTTTCGCTGTTTGCTACAGGGTTTATTCCTGCAATGTTTACCGTCAAAGCCCACAAACCACAGATTTGTGCAATATTGCGTGGATAGAAACATTCATTCAGCGAAAAAAAAAAAAAAAAGAGCACTGTGGCGGGGCGGCGGTAGGTGAGGCGTGATGTGGCGGAGGGAACACTGCACCTGCAAGATTCTGTTGCCGTTGATAACCGTTCCATTCTGACTTCCCTGATCCACGAGCATGTAGCTCTGCTGCTGCTGGTCAAAGTACACCTCGGCATGCAACTACAAACCAATCAAAACAATTGTCAAACAGCATTTTCATCCCATGAATTCGAGTCATTTCAAACGCAGGACCATACCTTGCTAACTCCCATTTCCGGGATCCGAATTGCGTGGTCCATGTCTTTCTCTCTGCAACACAGACAGCAAAGATTCTCTCTTTTTTTTTTTTTTTTTAACAAGGTGCTCGCCTTTCAAGTGATTTGCTTGAAGTCTGAGTGATAATTATTTGTCTCTTGTTGACAAGACAGAACACACCTGCCGATGGTGGCCGCCGAGTCAGCTGTGATGATAAACAAGGTGCCAACCTGCAGCACCGGGGATCGGACCACCGTGACTCTCACGCAGGGCGGCCACAACTCTGTGACAAAAGCAACATGAAATGTCAAGTGCGCAGAATTTTTAGAAGAATTCGAAAACAAAAACTGCTTAAGTCAGGGATGTCAAACTCATTTTTGTCACAGGCCACAATGTAGTTACCTTTTCCCTTTGAGGTCCGCTATGAATTTTTGGAAACCAAATAAATGTTTAATCACCTCCACATATTGCATACACAGCGTACAACAAAATTGATGGATAACTAGTTTTAAAATCAGAAGTCAAGAATAATGACTGTTATTGTGGCTTATACATGACAATTTGAAATTTTGGTTCAGACTTTAGCAAGCATCATGGAACTTGACGTGCTCGATTGGCTTGCGCGGGCCACATAAAATGATGTGGCGGGCCAGATCTGGCCCCCGGGCCTTGAGTTTGACACCAGTGGCTCAAGTGGTACAAGCAGCGACTCGGTATTATTCTCGCAACGTATTGCTCTGCACAGTTCCGCCATGGTAATTTTTTTCAGACATCACTAAATTCCTAAGTGAGCTGGCTGATCAGGTCTTACTGGTTCCCGTCACTGGGCTTAAAAGGTCCTCAAAAGTGCTGATGAGGCTCGTTGCCAGCTCACCTGCCCGACACTGAGTCTCCATCTCAGACTCGGGGCTGTGGTTGCAAGGAGAGCTCCGAGAAGGTGACACAGAAGGTGGAGACTCCCACTGCTCTTTCTCAGACTCGGTGAGCTCCCCCTCCTCGGCCTCGCTGTTACCCTCCAAGTCACCGCGCCGAGTTGGCGAGCGGCGCTCCTTCTTGCGCGACGACGACTTGGAATGCTTCTTTTTCTTCTTTGACCTTCTCTTCTCATCGTGGCTTGAGCCACTTTTGTGCTTTTTTCTCTTGGAGGAAGACTTGTCCCGCTCCCCCCGCCGTTTGGAGTCTCTTTCTCGCGACTCAGGACTACGAGACCGTCGTCTCGTTTTTCGGGATTCTGTTGTGCGCTTTGATTGCTGTTCTTCTTCCTCCGACTTGACCTCATCAAACGTGTACTCCTGCCATTAAACAGTGAGCAATCAGATTCTCTAATGATGTTCACTGACGGGGGCACGGCTGGCTTTGGAGGTCCCAAGTAATTTGCCACGTTTTGAAAATATTCGGTCTCAGTCTTCAAAGGCAGTATATGACAGGCGGGCATTTATTAAAGTGTACAAAAGGATATTCTCACCTTTGAAACTAGATTTAAAAGCTAAAGTGTGTGTGTGGCACTTTTTTTTTTTACATTCTTGTCATGAATCCCAGTTTTACGGAGTTTTGGACACATTGACCCATCCATCCATTTTCTAATCCGCTTATCCTCACAAAAGTTGCGGGCTCACATGTTAATATGATGCCAATGTATTTGAAAGATCATGCAAATGAATTTATTTACCAGCTAGCACATCACTCTGTATTGCAATTTATATGCATTTTGGGAAGTTTAATTAGGTATCGGGGATGAAAGATTTCTAATGGCGAGTTGCTAAATCTCTGATGCTGGTCTTGGTTATTAAAAATGTGTACCTCTGGGGCAAGAAGAATTCCAGTTTGAGAAAATCTTCATATTAGCCAACGAGTTAGTCAGCTCGTGCACCTGGGTCGGAGGAATAGTCTTTTAGTCAGCGAGCCTCACATTTTTGATATACGGGGAAGACAACATGCATTTAAAGACCGAGACCAAAATTAATTCCGAAACGCTCTAAAGCCAGCCGTCAACCCGTAAATCACGTGCCCATTGGATAGATCTGTCTGTCACTTACCTTATCGTTGTACACAGAGGTTTTCTTCACACCTCTCTTGAACCATCTGCCTTTCTTTTCAGTCACGCAATCATCTTGGTCGCCAGTGTGCACAGAAGAAACCTCGACCTTGGAGTGAAACTGGTAGCGTCCACTTTCTGCGTCGTAGTGGTAGTAAATGCCTGTGGTGCCATCGTAGTACAGCTGGCTGACCTGAGGCGAGAATCATGCAGGACAAAATGAGTCGTACCAAAGGTGCAGTCATGTGGTCGCCTCGTGTATGCCTTTACGCCACACTTGAATTGGCACAATCCAGATACACGCCAGATTTTGAGCCACGTTTGAGAGACGACTGATGTTGATCTTAAGATATCCGATCAAGTGTTTTTTCCCCCCCTCTATTTCCTATGTCATGACTTTCAATATGTCCCTACTTTGTCAATGTCAAAAAGCGTGGGCCATTTGAAATATGCATTGTAAAGAGAAAATGTTCACAAACCGAGTCATAATAGAAGCCAGTGCTGTGGTCATAGTACATGCCAGTTGTCTCGTCAAAGACAAAGCCCGTCTGCGTCATGGCCTCCTCAGCAGTAGCTCTTAACATATCAGCAATGGATGCTGCGTCACCCTGCTGGGAGAGAAATAGCAAGTACATAGTAAAAAAAAAAAAATAACTTGGTTGGAGCTTGTTAATCCCAATGGGATTATTTGTTTGAAAATCTGTTCAATTAAAAATGAGTGAGCTCTCTTGAGGCACACATACCTCTGCGGTGGCTACCACACTGCTATCAGGTTGAGCAGACACATCTGCAGCCGTGGCCGCAGTTGCATCCGCTTGCTCAACGGTTGTAACCTCTGCCGAGTCACCTCCGCCAGTTGCATCCGCCGCTTGAGTCGCCCCTAGACTTTTCTGGGAGTCCGCAGCCTCTGTGTTCTGATAGTAGTCACCGTAGTAGTAGTTATAATAGTCTGGAGAGAAAGAGAACACCATTAGAGACCATTTACTAACTCTTGGGGTGTTGTCCAATCACGAAGTAAAAACATAAGACACCTGTGTCAGTCCAAACATATTCTTCGGTCTGAGTTTCAGTGTGAACTTTGTCTTTAGTTTTTTTCTTCCACTCATGAATCTCTGCACTCAGTTGATCCACCTGAAATTGGATAGTAAATACAATCTGAGCCAACGATGTGGCTGTGATGGGCCACCAGATGTTAAAAAAAAATTAGGTTAAGTCGCTGCAGTGGAAACAAAACTCTATTGTAAACCAAAGACCATCTGGACAGGTACAGTACTCGTAAAAAGTTTGGACACACTTGGTATGGCATGAGATGCGTTCAAACGTTTGAATGATAATCTGTATTACAAAAACCAGTAAGGGATGAAGTGGGGTTGTACAGTCACGAGAATAAAAAATTGAAAATGTACAGTATCTCGGCGTCTATGACAACAGATTTTTGACAGCGTTTGAACTGAATATCACGAGATTGCATTTGACAAGGTCGGACCTGTTTCCTCAAATCCTCGTTGTAGCTCTCTGTGCTCCTCTGCAGTCTCTCGGAATGACTCAGTTGCTTCTGCAACTTGGCCAGCTCAGTTTTGCACTCCTTCAGCTCTTCCTTCAACGACTCCACCTGAAGACGGAGTTCGGCTACTTCACACCCGCTGACTTTCTCTCCTTCTTCGTCCTCCATGCTCAGCTGGAACGGACACGATTATAGTTGTACCGTGCACGACAACAAAATAACTCACGAAGAATGTATGGATGCAGTAAAACAGAAAGTAGCACGTAATTATGACGCAAACAACACATAATACTGTTTGCATATGACATGTGCCAAGTCTCACCGTTTACGTCGTTTTCGCCTCGCCTTAAACCGTGAATTTCCAAGCACCACGGCACATGAGCCAACCTGAAAGTTGAACATAAATATCGTGTAACTACCCCGCATTCCCAACACACCCGAGTACATGTTTGATTACAATTAGACAGTTACAATTAAAACCGTGAGGATGTTGACAGACAACGCTGTACGCGACCGCCATTAACTACCATAAAACAAACCACCCACACCGGAAACTACTCTTCTTCGGGTTTGGCGGACTTCCGTTTCCACCGCCATACTCTGATGTATATTACAAGTGCTTTATCGCCATCTGTCCTGAAACTATATTACTGCACTCTTTTTATTTTTTATTTTACACACTACGGTTACGTAATCTTGATTTATTGAAATGCGTCTCGAATTTGATCAGTCAAAACGCGTATTGGGTTGGAAACTACCATCTTATGACGTTTTCTAGCTCTTTTTGGTAAACGGCGAGAGAGCAATCTCATCGAAGCTGATACTTGTGGTAATGTTAATATTTTACCACTCGAGGGCACTATTGTACTCTTGCTTTTTGACTGCCTGGAAAAATAACATTTCACATATACTGTACGTAGCTTGCTAAAAATGAGCAGATATTAGTGTTGTGTGACTTGAGAAGTCAGTATTTTTTGTATTTCAAGAAAGATACCGCCTAATTTCTTTCACACACACATTGTTTAAATGATGACTGGGTTCCTCCCCAAATTGCTTTGACACAGCTCAAATTTTCCTAAAATTATTGTCCATATTGTGACTCATTGACTGTGCCTTTTCCAACATCAAATTATTTGCGTGTATCCAATTTTTTGTTTTACTGAGGTAGAAAAGTGACTATTGTAATCAAAAAGTGAAACAGTTTTACAGTGGGCGTGCTATGTAAATACTGTTCAAGCCCATAATGATGCTTTGCACACATTTGCTGTGGATTTAGTGATGAAGGCTGTCACTATGAGAACAATGCAAGCCTTAAAGCAACTTATTATTAATATGCCATTTGTAACCATTGTTTGCTTTAGGCAGAGTTCAAGTTGTTTCTACTGAGGAAAACTTTACAATGGAGGGAAGGTCAGATTGTTTTTCTTTGCGGCTGCTGAGATTCTTTTCTGAAAATACTGTGGGAGTGACCTCCCACAGTATCAAAATTTGAAATGTGAGCCTTTTTTGAGTTGTGTACAGATCTTTGTACAGCTCCAGACTTCTTGGCATATTTCAGCTGGCTGCAGAAGGGCTGGGAAAATAGCCTTTAAATTCTTCAGAGGCACACACAGTTTCCGAATGCTACCTCCTACTCTTTATCGATGCCATTTTTAGACAAGACAAACACCGCAAGGGAAACTCTCCTCTGTTATGACTATCCCAGACACAAAAGAGGAACTGGCCCCAAAATTAAGTCACAAAGTGATCTTTACTTTTACAGTTCAAGTGATTTCTTGTTACAAGACAATAATTGCAACGTCCGGGTGTCCGCCTTGAAACCATCTGCATGCCTCTGCTTACCCACACAGTAAATAAAGATCAACTCCCCCCTTTGTGCTCCAATGCGCAGCCTCTAAATGAGCCACGTGTGCCTCTGCTCAGGGATGGAAACTTGTGCGCAGCTGCCATATGTGAAAATCATGAAAATTCGATTAATCATTCCCCGATTCAAAGTGTCTCTATTATGTTGCCTCTACTAAACACACACGCAATGTGTTATGTAATAAAAGTGCTCTATAAATACAGTTGGGTTGAGAATAATTGAACATTTGTAATAGTCATTCAAAAGTAACTAAGTTTTTTAATATAGGCCATAGGTGAGAGAAGGACAATAGATCAACAGATGCTGCACCAATCCACTTGTGGATCTCCCGTTCCATCCTTCCCACACTCGTGAACAAAACCCCACTTGAGGCAGAATCTCATCCCAAACCCAGAGAGGGCATTTTCGGCACCCCATATTCTTGAGGAATCCCGTACAGAACCCCCAGAGGGCCACGGTCGAACGCCTTCTCCAAGTCCACAAAACACTTGTAGAATGGATGGGCAAACTCAAGAACCGGGCAGAGGATGTAGAGCTGGTCTATCGTTCCACGGCCAGGATGAAATCCACACTGCTCCTCCTGAATGTGACATTCATGATGGGTGATGGACCCTTTGCTCCAGCACCCCCAAATAGGTTTTCTGGGGAGGCTGAGGAGTGGGATTCAGTTGGAACAGTCCAACTTCGGTCCATGGCATATAATATATGCCATATATTTTGCTCTTCATATAAAGTCTTCCATCTTGAATAATTATTACATTCGGTCTTTTCAGGTTGATTAAGACAAAAACGCATCCCAACCTGCGTTGTGCATTGAAGATGATGGCTCCCTCTCTGTCTGTCAAAAATAAAAGTTGCAGACTAACTGTATCCAGTCAAATGTATTAATTGAGGTGATGCTAAAACTGGTTACCCCGGTCTGTCACATGACAGCAAAGCCAGTTAACTGTTAAACCGCTTGGGGGGGGGGGGGGGGGGGGGCAAAAAAAACTGTTTTTAGGTGCAGCCCCACATTCCTAACGGAACGAGGAGGCCCTGCTTTTAAGCTCCTCCTTCTCCTCCGCCACCTTTTTTCACTGTTTGTTTTCGGACTCCCTCCTCTTTCTGCTTCGGATGGGTTGTACCATTCTCCAGCCACAGGGGGGGATACAAGGAGCTCAGGAAAGAACAGCTAGGTCAACGTCCGCACCGCATGCTTACTGGCTCCCCCGCCCGGGTTTTGAGTCAATGGACCAGCCTGCTGCGTAGGCGGGAGGAGGAAAGACCGTGAGCAGTTAGAGAGAACCAGCTGATCAGAGAAGCACAGGGAGTGGAGGGGAAGAGCTTTCAGGTTTGTTTTTTTGCGGGGAAAGATGGTTCCTTCCACCAGTGGGGGCCCTTGTGAGCAAAAAATTTTCATAGGATGATGAGAGAGTACGCGAAAGAAGCAAAAGGGATCGCTGCCAAGTGAGCGAATCGACGTCCAGCATCGAATCGACAAGCGCCACCCTGGGGAAAGAGGAGAGATGTCTTGGTTGTCACCTGTGTCATGGGCCAAATGGACGTGGACGGCGGTGCGAGGAGCAGAGGAGGAGGGGGGCGAGCAGGGGGTACATCGAGAGGAGGAGGAGGAGGAGGAGGAGAGATCTCAAGGCTGCAGGCAAGTGTTCTTTTGGACACTTGTGACAGGGAGGGAAGTGCGTCGACACGTGTGCGTGTGCTTGATGAGCATGTGCTGTCAGAAAATTTTGCAAAATGATGACGGGGTTCATCAGAGAGAGAAAAAACAATTAAAAGGGCCCTGCATGTTGCACAGGACACGTTTGTTTGATTTTTCTGATCCATTTTCTGGCATGATTCTGGTTTGGGCACAATGTGTTCTCTGTAGTCGTCTGTGCAACAAGAGTAAGCAGTGCAGATAGGTGTGATGCTTCCCGCACACACGTGACTCACGCTTTGGGCGTCATGGCATTGATGTAGTCTGTTTCTCAGTTTGAAGAAAACAAACAAAGCAAGGAGGTGTCTAATGCGGGGAATGGCAGGACAGCCTCACGTGTAGCAGTTATTTCGGTCGAGTGACATCAACCGCTCTTCTTTCATGGTGATGGTGATCATATGAAATCTGTCAAGTTGATCAGGGCCACGCATCTTACTGTGTCAAAACTAGACTGAAAGACTCATGAAAGCAGAATGTCGAATGCGGTGTGACAGGAAGACAGCAGGTCAGACTGTTTCCTCTTTCTGTCTGTACTGCATTTACTTCCTGCTCTCCATGTTTGTGTACTTTCAAGGGAGGGGGGGGGGCACTGCTTTTGTTTCATTGCAGATTTTACAACTGGGGAATATAAATAGTATCTACGTTTAAAAAGGTGCTAAGCGTTGACCCCGAAGAGTCCAATAATTGCCCCTACTTTCGGGACAGGCTTAATAATTGGCGGCAATCTTTTGTTATCAAAGTTGTACATTGATGGTACATTGAGACGTAGATGTGGATTGGTACAGAGTGTAACTATTCTAAACGTGCATATTTAGACGAGAACACGAGGGTTCACCCAGTCAAAAGTGGCCACTAAAAGTTAGCTGTGTCTGCCAAGAAGCAGTAGCAATGTTGCAGATGTTGTGGGCAGTTGGTTTCTAGTTTTAGGGCCGTCTGATACTAGTTTCTCAGTTGTGTATTTCAGATGGGTGCAGAAAGCAGAGTGCATCCTTTTTAAAAAAAAATATTATTTTTTTTAGGTTTCTGTTAGACAGGGGAACATGGTCGCTAAGATAAGTACTGTTGCCGGCTAGAGAATGAGTGGAGGGGGGGGGGGCGAGAGGGTTCAATTCTTTATTGTTGTTAAGTGAAAGCGCAGTTGTGTCATTCTCTGTCTTGATTGTTTTCATTTTTGTCAGATTTGGAATGAGTCTCAAGTCATTCCATTGTTTCTCCCCCCCCCCCCCATCTGACTCCATCAGCTCGGACTCAGACGGTCATTTCGACACTCCCGAGGCAGCGACTCCTGTCCGCGGCCCACCGGTCGTCCCGGGGGAGTTGGAAAGTAACAACGTTGACAACAAAGCAGGTGAGGGAACGAACAGGCTGAAAAGCGAACTAATGAGTCTGTTGTGGTTTAGCGTGCCCATAAAAATATGAAAGAAGTCACAATAGAAGCCTATCGTGCAAATGTCATCATTATTTTTTGACACACATGGACTTGAATTATATTCAAGGCAGTGTTTGAATCCACGTGCATACATGGGAGATCAAGTTCTGTGTAATTGGATCGACTTGCAGCTCAGAAATTTACCTGGCTACTACATTCCAGCTCCCATTCAGGATTGACCTTTTACCTGCCTTTCTTTTGACTCCAAAATTGCCCCGTGCAACAGCTTGCTACGTGTTTTTTTTTAAAAAAAAAAATAGTGTTGGATATTTTAGTTCAGGTCGGCAGAAGTGTCGTCTTTTGAACATGAAAGGCCAAGGGGCGCAGCCTGTGACAAGTCTGTGGGAAATAGCCTTTGCTGTGGAATTCAAACAGGTTCAACAAAAGCTTTAGTTCAACCCTGTTTTGTGTTGGTCACTGGCGGGGGTGGGGGGTGGGGGGGCTTCTGTCACAGAGTTTGCCTTTTGAAGCGGCTGTGTAAAGTACTTTGAAACAACACACTCATATTTTATGCTCAGTGTATGCCAGCGACGTTTGTTTTTTTAAAAGAGCGATCCAGTCAAACGGCATTTCTTCGTAAGAGGACGCTGCAAAGCTCGGATAGTGAGGAGAGTCAGTGTTACGGGACCCCTGAAACCCCCGCCACCGCCACAAAAAATATATATTTAATATTCAATGTTTGACTGTGACTGATTGTGACATGGGATTTGATTAGAATTTGAAAAAAAATATTCTGGCAAGCTGGTGAATAAAAGTACTGTAGAAGAAACCCAGTAGGCTGTTGTCTCCTAGCAACATAATATTACACACGGCCACCGTGACAGGCACACTAAAATATGTTGACGTGCATCTTCGGGGTCAGCGACTCCATCAAAGTGGTCTCTCATGCTCCCGTCGTTGTTTTGTGCGACATAACGTGTGGTGTCTTATCAATGATCGCCCCGAGCAGGTGATTTAAATGTCAGCGCGCTCATCTCCTTGCAAGATATTACCATAGCAACAGCCGCAGATGGGACCGTCGGCAGCATAGTAACTTGTTCTCAGGGAACCAATCGGATATCACGTACATCCGAGGTCTGATCTGATTAGAGAAACTAGCACGTGCAGCCGTCGTTTACAGAACTGTTATTTCAATATCGTGACTTTCCCAAAATAATGGCCTATGTCATTTTTTTCCCCTTTTTTTTCCCCCACCAGAAAACTGAACCAAATACTGATTTTATTGTATTGATTAAGAATTTCATTTCGGGGTTAGAATTGGATGATCTGTTGGAGGATGCGGTCAACATCATGAGCCTTTTTAAGGCAGAACCCCTTTTTTTGATGATTTTGGCCATTATTTATCTCTGGTTCTTTTTCAGATGTGGATCAGGATGAGCACCTGATGGTAACAGCTCCAATCGGGGATCTCAATAATTTGCTCTTCCGCAATATGGGTCAGGATGAACCAGCCATCCCCATGCAAGATCCTCGGGAAATGAACAGCAAACACCTACAAGCTCCACAAAATGTTCGCCTGACAAAGCCGATGGATTATGAGCCTGTTCCTGAGTCATTCCCAGTGACATCGATTCCGCAAATGATCAAATGCACAGTTCCACCATCGGAACCCCTCCGAGAAGAAATATTGCTTCCTGAAGTGACGAAATGTCAATTTCCACCACCAGAACCTCCCCAAGAGCTTCCTCAAGTGGTGAAATGCACAGTTCCAACACTAGAACCCCCACGAGAAGAAGTATTGCTTCCTGAACTGATGAAATGCACAGTTCCACCACCAGAACCCCCCCAAGAAGAGATATCGCTTCCTGAAGTGACGAAATGCATAGTTCCAACACCTGAACCCCGCCGAGAAGAAATATCGGTTCCTGAAGTGATGAAATGCACAGTTCCACCACCAGAACCCCCCCAAGAAGAGATATCGCTTCCTGAAGTGACGAAATGCATAGTTCCAACACCTGAACCCCACCGAGAAGAGACATTACTTCCTGAAGTGACGAAATGCACATTTCCAACACTTGAACCCCCCCGAGAAGAAATATTGGTTCCTGAAGTGACGTCATGCCAATTTCCAGCACCGGAACTCCCCCAAGAAGAGATATTGCTTCCAGAAGTGACGAAATGCACAGTTCCATCGCCAGAACAACCCCAAGACCCAATTCCCGTCTCGGTTAATGAACCATATCTGGATCTCGCTCCATCTTCGTCTTCCGCTCCCGCAACAAACTCGATCCAAAGCAATGAAGCTGTTCCAAATCCTGCTCTGGAGCGCACACAGGACAGGCCTCTTGTTGATTCCGAAGCACAATGCAGTGGCGTCCCCTCAAAATCTGCTTCCGGCTCCAAAAATAAAACCCGCAAATCCAAACCTCCATCCTTGTCAATAAAGCAGACGCCGAAGGAGGATGTGCAATCAAATGAGGAAGAAGAGCTTCCCGTTCCCAAGGCCTCCTACAAATTTGACCCGGACCAGATCGACGACAGTTTCAACCCTTTCACGAGTGGCGGATCCAAAATCCAGAACTCTCCACCGCCATGCGGTACAATAACTTTCCCCAGGCCCGAGCCGCTCGGGAGCTCTCGGATCGAAGACAGCGCGGCAACACCGAGTGAAGAATCTCATTCGGAGGCAAAAGCTGCTATGCTGGAGTTTGGTCTGGACGAAGGAGCGGTGAGCAAACCGCCTCCAAAGAAATTAGGATGTAGAAAAACAGCCAGCAAAGTCAAGAAGCAAGTCAGGCCCAAAGCGTCAGAGACTCCCTGCGAACCGGCACCAGAACCTGCAGCGTCAGAATCGGTATCTGAGAAAGCGCCAGAGACTAACGCGCAAGTTTCAGACAGCCCTGTGCCTCTAAACCTGGATGACGTTCCCATTCCAAGCAAAGGAGCGTATAACTTTGATCCCAGTCAGTGGGATGACCCCAACTTCAATCCGTTTGGGAGCAACAACACTTTGAGCAATTCTCCAGTGCACCCCA
This sequence comes from Hippocampus abdominalis, assembly GCA_018466805.1. Classification (NCBI taxonomy): domain Eukaryota; kingdom Metazoa; phylum Chordata; class Actinopteri; order Syngnathiformes; family Syngnathidae; genus Hippocampus; species Hippocampus abdominalis. The sequence continues at coordinate 14,670,778 of CM031707.1, forward strand.
AAGGAGCCGACCCGGACAAGTTTGACGACTCCGTGGACCCTTTCAAGCCCTCCAACACCTTGAGCAACGAGGATTCGCCCGGTGGCTCCACTCGGCCTGAGAAAAAAACAAAGGAGGGAAGCACACAGAAAGCAGAGCCAGCAGCGGGAGAGAAGAAAGTCCGACAGATTCGGAAGAAAAGCAAAGACGGGGCAACCAAGTAAGTGCCGCTGCGAAATGAGATGGACCCCGCTGTAAATGGGCGGAGTCACAGAATCACAGTGAACGTAAATGTTGACCGCCACTGAGCTTTTTTCCCTTTCAGGCTGAATGTGTTGTTAACATCACCTCATGGGATTAAGTTGCAGAGCAGAAAATGCTTTGAGCACATGCCAAACACTTTGCGCTGCATCGTGGTCATTGGTGTGATTCCTCAACCGGTTTATATTTAGGCTGTAATGAAGTGTTTGTGGCGGCGGTTGTTAGGAAGCCTTGAGCTTTTGCCCGCAGCATGTTTTGCTTCTGTTATTAGCCAAGCCAAGATAAACACCTTCAGTTGCTCACGCATTCTTTTTTTTCCCCCCCTTCCCTGCGCGCTCTCATTAACCATCCTTCATCCTTCTGTCTCTCTTCTGTTGCGCAATCCCCTCCGCCCCCCCAAATCTCCAATTTTCATCTACTTCTGTCGGCCTCAGGACATCTGAACAAGCCAAGTTTCTCTGTTTTCTGTTGTAAGTACGATCGCTATTAACGCCCGCTTTGTTTGAAGCATGCTCGCGGCCTATCTGAATATCATCGGGCTCGGTGCTGTCAGTCAGTGACTATAAAAGAAGCATGTGAAGCAGCTACTGTCAGATTTTCAACAGGCCCCACTTCAATAGCATCTTTGAGTTACATTGAAATCTCAAGGAGCTCTGGGCTTAGAAGATAATTTTATTTTTTTTGTCTCACAGGAACCCCTGTAAAGTCGAGAAACATGACGAGAGCCAATCGCAATCGCAGGACGTGTGCAAGCCGGTAATTTGATAATTTCAGCGTGCGACTTAACTCTTTCAACAGCAATGTTTTTAGTAGCTATCCAACCTCTAAACAAGGGGTGTCAAACATACGGCCCGCGGGCCGGAACCGGCCCCTCAAGGAGGTTCGATCCGGCCCGCGGGATAGTTTAAAAGTGGGGAAAAAATGCATTAAAGACACAGAATGAATATTTTAAATAAAATGCAATTTGTGGAGTATCCACGAGGGGGCACATTGTTTTGATCACAGTAGAAGACAACATTGTTTTGATCGGGGAAGAAAACAGCAGTCTCAGTCTGTCACCGAGATAGACCCAACGCAGCAAATGATATGAAAGCGCCAATCAATGCTTCTTGAGACCAAAACAAAGGAAAGAGATGATATTTTGGTGATTCATAGCACAGTATGGTATCATGTTAATGGTTCAGCCCACTTGACATCTACCGAGTCCGTATGTGGCCCACAATGTGAAATGAGTTTGACACCCCTGCTCTAAACACTCCCAAAACGCACCACACGCACTCAAAGTTTGTTGCCTTGAAATTTTGAGTTCGCCCAACTTTTTTTTTTTTCACGCTGTGTGAACTAATTGAAATTGTCAGACAATAATTGTCTCCGCCATGGCCACCAGGAGGAGACTGAGGTGGTGGTTACCTCGCCAGAGATCTCACAGCGAGTTCATCACGCCACTGACGAGGAGAAGCTGGCGTCCACGGGCATTACGGGGCAGACGACACAAGATGAGCCCCTGCCGAAAGGAGAGTCTGAATCTGAGAAAACATGCGGCAAAAAACAGACTCTTGATGACATACCGGCCACAGATAGTAAGTTTAAAGGCCTTTTTTTAAAAACTCATTCACATCAGTGTCTGCCAATACCTTTCTCCATAATTTACTCTAAAAAAAAAAAAGATTTTTTAAAGGAAAGGCGAAGGACTGACACAAAAGTGTTGCCATGGGTACAAAATTTAAAATAAGACGTGTTTACAACGGTGCTCTGCTCATAGCTCCTGAGACAGTGGCTCATGAAGATGAGAAGGACGCCTGCATTGTGAAGGATGACACGGTAAGTGAACTGTAGTCATCATTTAATCATGTTTTCTTCTCATGTTTGTCTCCGAGAGACAGACGACAGTGAGATGTCTCACTCTTTTTTTTTTTTATGCTTGTAGCAATGAGCACAAAACCCTTTCAGTGAAAAATATTTGAATATGCCAATTAACGCAAATGTGAGCACCATTACATTGCAGATGTACCACAAACAGCCCTGGAATATTGATGTGGAACAGGAACCTGAATAGCACATGAGTACAGTCAAACCTCGGTTTTCGTCCATAATCCGTTCCAGAAGGCTGTTCGAAAACGAATTGTTTGAAAACCGAAACCACGCTCTTTTTAAAATAAAAAGGTTTACTGAACACGTCTGCTCACAATGGAAAGCAACACGTGGACGCTTCCTCGTCTACCCAAGAAAGCGTCACTTCCTTGTGTAAGGAAGGCGAGAGGAGTCAAATGGTGCATTCAAGTGCGCTCAGTTTGTTTGAGAACCGAAATTTGTTCGTCATCCGAGGCATAAAAAACTAAAGATTTTTGGTCGAAAACCGAATTGGCCGAGAACCAAGACGTTCGAAAACCGAGGTTTGACTGTACTTCGAAACAGTCACTGACAGTGTCGCGGTTTCCTGGCTACTCTTTGGTGCAGGTCGCGTATGCTCACTTGCAACTTAGTGGCGGTGTGAATGCGAGTTTGAATGCTCACATCTGAGCAAGATAAGAGGGAACGAAAACGGAAAATTGGTGTCCAGCAGAGTTTAGAAACGTTTGGTTGTAAACGGTCAGAAGTGGAACTAACCCTTTGGACAACTTCCAACAGTTTATGACAGTGTGACCAACTCTTGACCAACCACAAAGGTTGGTCAAGAATGGCTCCGAAAAGGGGAGTGCCAAAAAAATTTGATGCCCTGCTTTGACTGAGATTAATTTCGAATGAAGAAGCATAAAAGTCAAGCTCGTGTCTTTTTCCCACTGTTTTACAGTGTGAGAATCCCACAATGTGCAGCAGCGATGCCGACGCGGTGGTCCCGTCCCAAGACAAAATTTCCCTGACCGAGATTGACAAGGCTGCAGTGCTGACCCTCATCAGAGAGGAGGTACATTGCAACTCATCTGAGTCAGATTCATCATCGCGCACGTCTTCATCTCCCTTTGTTTCCGCCATCAGATCATCACAAAAGAGATTGAGGTGAACGAGTGGAAGACAAAGTACGAGGAGAGCAGAGCTGAAGTTTTAGAGATGAGGTACCAAGCGCAAATCCACTCAAATATTGAAAAATAACTGCTCACACTGTATTCTCGTGCTGGCAGGAAAATAGTTGCCGAGTATGAGAAGACGGTTGCCCAGATGATTGGTGAGTCACTGCCCCCTGGTGGTTGCCTCTGTGTATTGCTCCTGTCAGCGCGGCAGGCCCAGAAAGAGTGCCCTCACGCCTCTCTGTGATGTCATCATTGTCAACAACAACAACATCATCTTTGTTATAGAGGACGAGCAGGAGCAGAAGACGCTGTCCTGCAGTAAATCGGTCCGACAGCTGACGATGGAGAGGGACCAGGCCCTGGCCGACCTCAACTCTGTGGAGCGCTCCTTCGCTGACCTCTTCAGGAGGTACGAAAATATGAAGGGGGTCCTGGAGGGCTTCAAGAAGGTCAGTCGAGCTTTGGACGTCACGATAGATTGAGTCGGGCACCGCTCGCATCAGCATATTTCCCCCCCCCCCCATCCCCCCTCCCCTGCATGCGTCTCCAGAATGAGGAGGTCTTGAAGAAATGCGCACAGGACTACCTGATGCGCATCAAGCAAGAGGAGCAGCGTTACCAAACCCTCAAAGTGCACGCGGAGGAGAAACTGGATCGGTGAGATTTGTGTTGAATATTTGTGCAATTTGTGGTCCCGGATGCACTTAAGCCATAAAAATGTCCAAATGTTGACGCTAGAGTTTTAGGGTGGCCATATCTGATAGCAGGAGGCCCACCCAGTGTTAACAATAACAACACAAGTACAATGTGTTCTAAATGTTAATGCAAATGATATGGTTTGCTGATTTGGTACGCGGCATAATTTTCAGGTCATCACCTGTTGGAGAACAAATGGAATGTTTTTGAAAAAATCTCCCAAAGGCTTGCAAAGGTCCTGCAATTCAAATCCACCTTTACCGGTTGAGGGGCTTTTGATTGAAATCGCATTTGAGGAAATGCAACCTCCTAATGCTGCGATTTCAGCCAAGGACTATTTTCAATTCTTTGCAACCCATAAAGTGGCTTGAAAATTGCTGTACATTATCATTTGGAATGGTGCATTTTCACAAAAACAGTCAAATGATTCACTCAACGGATGCCGAGTGCCTTTTGCGATTTCTAAAAAAACTGAAATGCGTCACTTTTATGCTAATTTTTTTTTTCGCGCAAAACAGACTCTTTTAGTCATTTCTAGACAAAGTAATTTGCTCAAATTCAGTCTTGCTGTGTCTCAGAGTTTTTTTTTGCGCAAATCTGTCATTTCTACCTGCTGTGACAGGGCCAATGAGGAGATAGCCCAGGTGCGTTCCAAGGCCAATGCGGAGGGGCTCGCGCTCAACGCCAGCCTGAGGAAAGAACAGATGAAGGTGGACTCACTTGATAGGGCCGTCCTTCAGAAGGTACGGCGCACAAAATACCGCATTTGGCTATCAACTTGATAAGGTTTTGAGAGAAGAGCATCGACTGACTACGGGGAAAATCTGTGTTAGATTTGTAAACTGTTAGATTATTTTTTAAATAATTTCTAATGGGTCAGGGGGACTCCTTGTTTCCATGACGCTTGGTTAATAACAATGCAGCCTGTTTTCGATGTCTCAGCCCTCCAACACACTTGAATTAAATGATCAGCTCATTAGCAAGCTTTTGAGAAGCCTGAAAACGATCCCGCTCACTTGAATCGGGCGTTTTGGAGACGGGGACATTGGAAAACAGGCTGGATCTCGTAGATTGGACTGCGGCACCGCGGATATAGAAAGGAAATATTTCCGCACTTGATGGCATTAGCATGGAAGGGCCCTTTGTTTTTGACGACACTTTTTTCATAACATTTTATGAAGCGATTCCTGTCATAATTGCACTTTCACTCATGAAAACATTGCATCTTATTCGTAATTTGCAGAGCTGGAGACTTGCATCACCAGTTTGGAAAACTACAAAAAGGATGCATGTCTCTCACACAAGGGGGCAGCATTTAATTTAAGAAATAGCACAGTACCGGCAGTCAAATGAAATGTCTATGACACTGGGAAACACTTTGAAGGGGAAAAAAATGGATTAAAACTCAAATTGTGATGGTAATTCCAAAATTGCTGTCAGTTTTCTTTCTCGTACATTGAGGGTTTTTTTTCTCCACAGTTTAGCAGATAAGCAAAATTTCACTAATTAGCTGTCGTAAGACTTGCCACCTTTTTAAACAGACAGCTAGCAAATTTCGAGGATTTGTGCTGGCTTTTCTCTGAAAAATTAAAACCATTATAACATTTTTTTTGTTTTATGCTGGGGTTTTTTAAGGGAGTGTGTGGTCAAAGCTTCTCACCTTTCCATCGATTTCATATTTTTTTAAGAGAACGCGGATCCCATCGCTGAAAAAGTTGCTGTGATAGAGAAAAATTGATACGTTTTGGATTTTGCACCCGTCAGACCTAACTCAAGAAAAAAAAATTGTGTTCCCCAGCATTACTATGAACATTCTTTTTGTCTACACAGAATCAGGAGATTGAGGAGCTCACAAAGATCTGCGATGAGCTGATTGCCAAATTGGGAACAGAGTAAAACGTGAAGTTCTCTTTTGAGAGGGCACGCAAAGCATTGGATGTGCACATCAACGTACTTCAAGTATCTGGAGTGGATCTTATACATGTTTGCATACCTCATACGGAAATATGGAACTCGAGCAGTGTTCAAGCACAAAAGTGAGGCATAGTTTGACAATATGGAAGGATTATGTGTTATTTTGTCTTCATTTATTGACTTGTGGGGGTAGGGGGGCAGTTATATCATCATGGTGTCATTTACATATAAATAATTGGAAGTCATGCCAGTGAGTGCCTGAGCTGAAGTGGAATTTTAGTTTCTTCCTGAGTTTTCATTTTCATATACAAAGTGACTATTTTGAACACGTTCAATTTTTAAACAAGTTTTCTTTAATTGGATTCCCCATCACAGATTGAAATATTTCATGATCTTTGTTTATATTGATTTGATAGCTAACTGAAAAAAAAGTCACCAACTCAAGACATCACAATATTATGGGGAAAAAAGGCAGTCAAATAGATATTGTTTAATACAGAAATGAGGTAGGAATTTGGATCCCCAAAAAGCATTTTCCTGAGTGTTTATTGAATGGTAAATGAGTTTACTTTTTGAATTGAACTACAATATTTTTTTTCTAAAATCTTCACATTTATTGAGATGTATCTACAAATGTAATTCAAAGCATTTTTTAAATGCTGCTTGTTTCATTAAGACCTTTAAGTAATTTTATGGTCTGCGGAGTGTATGTATTTACAGATATGCATAGTAGTGACATCATGAGCTTTACAATCCCGACATGTGTGGGATCATTTAAAAAGAAGAGCACTTCTTGGGACAACTGAATCACGCGTTCAGTCACACAACCTCTCGCACGAGTTTGGAAGCACAGCTGTAATCGTCATTACCTTGTGCCATGTATCGGAAGGTTTTTGTCAGGACCGCGTTTTCCAAAATTCATCTGTTATCCAAATAAGGTGTGCCTTGATTGTGTCTATTTTGTGAATAGAGAAGAACGTGTTTTCCTGTCAGTTCCTCATGCAGTCGTCTCTTGTGGCCAAAGTGATCGTCTCGCGCCTCCATCCCATGCTGCGATCGCACACAATGTGAATTTGCAGTTTGAACATGTTCCAGCGTTGACGGCATTCTCAGGTCGGATTGAACCCGAGGGAAGATGCAGGTGCCGCAATGTGATGGATGGTTTGCTCTTCCCTGGAAGGCTGCGTTCAGCACAATCTGTTTGCCAAAATAATGACGAATGATGTTGCAAAGTTTCATTTGTTTCAAATGTCAAAATCCAGCATGTACATTTTATACTTTATGAGAAGACTTAATATTTGTATATGGAATTGGTACTACTGTGTACTCAAATTGTATGGTATATTTTGTGCATTCCTGAAATAAAAAAGTTCATGTTTGCTGTTTCACTGCCAGCTAATTGTTGCACGCTTGAGTGATTACAAACTCCCACAACATACCATCGGTGCTTCTGTGTTCCTGGAGACACTACAACTTTGGCTTGAAGGGAAAACCTACTGGCCACTAGTGGATTTTTGCTTCTCAGCGTACAACTTGTTCAACCGCGAACGTCTGAGCTATTTGAATTTGGAAAGCGTCACAACAGGGTTAGCTGGTCAGTAACCTCTGTAAGGTTGAAGTTACGTGCTTAAAATCTGCTGCTACCGCCGCTGCCGTCCTGTTGTGACTCGACTACAAATCATAAGACGAGGTCTCCGAATTTTTCAGCATTGATAACAATCGGTAGAGACAAACATGCAATTAACTCTTCAAACTGGTATGCAAGTAAACATTGGACTTGTCTACATTATGCAGGTTGAGTGACTGTTTTTAGCAATAACATGCATATACCCAGAAATGGGCCCAATTTGAGCATTGACTTTCGATCAATGACAGCAAAGGCTCTTTTCCCCCCATCCCCAATCTGTTCAGAAAACGCTTAGGGCCAATAATCGTAAATGTTAAACCTGTTGAATATTTTCAATTGTAAATCCTGACGTGGAGTCAACGCAGATTTCATCCTGGTCATGGATTCCGTGATCGTGACGTCAAATGAAACGATGTCCAATTAGGAAGCAACCCGAAAACAATTTCATTTAGAAAATGTAACTTTCACAAACAGCGCAGGCTAAATTAATCTTCAATCAGACATTTAAATCTTATCTCAATCGAAATGATCACTTCGTCATACTTTGTTGACACCACACACCATATGAGAAGTAAGCATACATTTGCCATTTGTTTCCATGTTAAATTAAAATTGTACTGCACGTGCGTTCCCCACCGATCAAAAATGATGACTTTCCAAACGCAGCAGAGAGTTTAAAAACATGTTTGAGCCATTTGTGCACGTTTGCCAAGTTCCATCAAGTCCCCAATGGAGTAGTAGGGGCAAATCTTGTAAGTTAATTTAGTCATGCATTTTATTTAATCTTTTCAGCAGTGCTGAAATTTGCAGAGCTGACGTCATGGTTGTCATGTTATTCTCATTCTTACCGCTAGAGGGTATCTTGAAGTCACGTGCGATGCAAAGGGAACCTTTCAAGACTCAAATGCAGTAGCGCATGAGTTACGCAAACGCAGAACGACCCCATTTAACCTACTAAGGATTGCCTTTATATTGTATATTAATTATTGTTTTATTGTGACTGTAGTAAAACTAATAGAGCAAGTTACATCAATAAATTAATTGTTCAAAAAATGAAGGGACCGAGCACTTATATATTAGACTGTCTATGTATTGGACAGCTTTCCTCATATTTCAGCCAATGTCCCACACTGAAACTCAAATTCACAGAGAGCGAGTTGAGTGAGTGTGCCCCTTTCGCCCATAAATCATTTTACATTAGAAATAGCCAGAGTTGAAATTCAAACGCCACATCTCAGAACAGTGTTGCCCATCGTACAATCGTCAATCCTTACAAAGCTTGACGAAAACTTGAAGCTACACAAAAGCACAGCAGTCCCTATGATGGATGCATGTCCACGTTGTAGTGTGTTCGTGTAACCCTGATGTGGTGCTTCGGGCAGGAGTGGGGTGAAGGGGCGGGGTCAGGATGCTGAGGCCGCCGCTGATTGGCCGCCGTGAGCCTGAGGAGTGGGACGGGAGAGCGCTGCCAGCTGTGAGGGGAGCTGCGAGAAGAGCCAGCAAAAGTACAAAAAGGAACGAAGGAACACCGCCTCACACCTCAAAACCTCACACAGGTTGAACACGTCAACTCTAACTTTTGGGAAGGAGTCTTCGTCTGCAGGAGTAAGATTGATCTTTCTTTCTTTTATTAATTAAGGTCATTTCGTATGTCTCACGTCACGTGACACGCGATGTTTTTTTTTAAACATTTGCATAAGTTTTCTACTCCGTGAAGCTGCTTTTTCCTGGTTCTTCCATCTTTAGATAAAGTTGACATAATTTATTTAAGTTTAAAGCTGAGGCCCATGACACTTAAATTGATAGTGACACCTGGTGAAAGTGGACTCCTTGCTGTTCAAAAACTAGATGACTTATTAGTATATAATGTACAACATGCTGCAATTCCTAATTTTACTCACAGGCAGAGATAACACTTCACTGTAATTATAGAAAATGTTTCGCATTTCCTTTACACATATATTCCCAGTTTACAAGCTCACGTTTGTCGCTGCAATATGTGAATGTATACGTTTATGACGGTGTACTAATGCATGCATCAGAAAGAGAGCTGCAATATTTTCAATATTGCGTCCTGCTGATATCGATAACGTACTGTAAGATATGCAAAAAATGTTTGGAACATCTCTCTGGATGATGCCGTGCAATTCTACAGCTCTGCTAACTGCTCACATTCAACGGTAAAGAGTGTGAAAGCGATACCTCATTGTTGCTGTGTGTGAGGAAACTCTTTGCTATCAAGGGCCATTTTGGTGTTTATCCTATAAGCCCTCCGAGGGTCATACAAAATTCATGACAGTATAATGAAACGCTCTGACAGTCCATAAATGGCAGTTTGGAGTATGAGTCCATCCTTAAGCAGATGATGAAGCCAGAGAAAGCACTCCTGCAGCCAAGCGATTTTTTTTTTTGAATGTCTTCTCCGGGTTACTCTCTCATGCGTGCGCCCACTGCCTTGACGTCAACTGCAAAACTCTCTCCTCCCCCTCGCTCAAAAGTGACGTGGAGATCTTCCTCTGTGCCTCCCACGTTCACTGCCTGCCTTCCTTCGACTTAGTCCTGAAACATTCCTCCCCGAGGGCATCTTGGTCCCTCGGCTGACAGTTGCATGGTTGCTCATGAAATATCGAGGTCGAGTAGACTTTCCCCCTGAGCCCCAGCGGCAAAACCTCCGGGCAAGGTTAAGATGAATGACAAAGGGCAGCACTTTTCCTGCAGGGGCCAATATTTGCTCCTTAGGAGGCTGTCACTGAGAGCGAGCGAGAAAGAGTATATCTCAAATCAGAGCTTTCTCTCTCACCTAATGTCAAATTCGGCAGCAGTCTGTTTGGCAGCCGCATCTGTTTTTTTTTTGACACATTGAGATAAAAATCTGGTAATGATTCTTGAGGCGTTGTTGAGGCCAGATGAGGAGGTCGCTCATGGCCAAACTGTTGCAAAACCGTTTAGTTTTTTTCTTCACACTGCTCTCTTTTCATCCCTGTCCCCATATCCGTTCCAGCCCCTCGGGTTTAACTCTTTGGATATGGAAAAGCATTCATATTCAAACATCCCCCCCAATTGGCATCCGATTGCGTGGGATGTTTGCTGAAGTTGTACAAAGTGGCCTCAATAGTTTGCACAAATTGCCAGCAAAAGCATGACGTCAGTCAGATCTCGCGTGTGCCTCGCTAGAGTACAAGTTAGTGAGTATCAGGGATTGAGCATTAGCTTTAGCTTTGTCTGTCTCGCTTCAACAAGTGTCGATAAAAGCAGAACCAATCGCGAGCTGCTCCTGGTTTTGACAACACACAACGAGCCATTCTTACGTATTTATGGCCATTAAGTGATTTTCATACAAATATTACCGTAATTGTATGTTTTGTAATTATATGTTAAATATAGGTTAGCGATAAACTGGCACGTTCTGACCCATGTAAAAAAAAAAAATGTTGCTTACAATGCAGCTTGTATAGTTAATAGGTTTTCTTGTGGTGACTGTTTGACCTTGAAAAGGATTTTTTTCTGAGTTCCATTATTTATGATGTGGAAATTTGTGTCAACCCTTTCATGCACCCCGTAACCTGATACAGTAACATGGTAAACTGTCCACTGTAGTAACCGCTGTCCCTGAGAGATTTAAAATACAAGCAGAGGAAGCCAACTAGTGTCTTCTAATAGACTGCGATCAAACTCAGAGTTTCCACTGTAAATCCATGATGATAGAATTTGATGTGGATTTTGGAAGCAACTGCGGCCAAATGGAGCCATATTTTTGGATTGGTGTCAGTTACTCGCACATTTTTTTGCAATCTACTATGAGCGAAAAGCAGGGGTGCATTGTACCTAATTGATGGGTTGGTTAATTTTCACAAGGAATGTCATATACAGGCAAACCTCGGTTTTCGTCCATAATCTGTTCCAGAAGGCTGTTTGAAAAATGAAATTGTTCGAAAACTGAAACCACGCTCTTTTTAAAATAAAAATGTTTACTGAACACGTCTGCTCACAATGGAAAGCAACACGAGGAAGCGTCACTTCCTCGTGTAAGGAAGGCGAGAGGAGTCAAATGGTGCATTCAAGTGCGCTCAGTTTGTTCGAGAACCGAAATTTGTTCGTCATCCGAGGCATAAAAAAACTCAAAATTCGAAAACCGAGGTTTGACTGTATGTTAAAAAAAAAAAAAAAAATCTTCTTGCTTACTCTCATTGTCTTTTCTACCATCAGACTGCATCATGCTGCGCCTAGCAACAACCTCTTCGGACCTCGGCCTCTTATGCCTCATGCTCGTATGCACGTGGCTACTGTGCAATGCCCAAAGCGAGTCCGGCACTCCGGCCATACAGCTACGTCTGGTTGGAGAGAAACAGAAGAAACACGAGGGCCGGGTGGAAGTTCTCTACAACGGCGAGTGGGGGACGGTCTGCGATGATGACTTCTCCATCTACGCCGCCCAGGTGGTGTGCAGAGAGCTCGGCTTTGTGGACGCTGAGTCATGGTCACCCTCGGCCAAGTACGGCAGGGGGCACGGTAAGAAAAATAGCTGCAAATCTTTTCACGTGCACTTGATTTAGTATTTTCTAATCAAAAGGACGCAGCAGGACACTCGGGAGCCAGCAGGGCTCGGGCTGCAAATTTTGTCTTCCGTGTCTTGTCGGTGAAGCGAATGACTGATGCATTTCACTGTTTTCCCTATTAAACAAGTCATGGCGATCAGCAGCGACCACGTTTGCGTGTGTGTGTGTATGTGTGTGTGTTGTGTACGCACGTGTTTTGAGGTGGTGGGGAATTCCTGCATTCATGTAGGAAAAAAAGCAAAACACTGATGATATTTCCACCTCTGGGCCAGCTGCCGCTGAATGTCAGTTGGCAGCCACGCTCAAGTGTTGAAAATGACGTTCTTGAATGGATACACCTGATACGTGTCAGGCCGCATGCAAAATACGTTACATGAGCTAAACAAGACGAGGCCTGATTATAAACAATCCAGTTCTGTATGACGTACTTGCTTACACGTTGGCTCTGCTGTGGCGTAACTGCTTGTAATTGATCAGGTTTTGTGTGGAAAAGACGGAGGGCAATTGTTTGGAGCCAAATCATATGCCTGACAATCAATTTTTTAAAATGGTTGGCTGTTTATTGTCATGTTTCCATTTAGACTTTTTTACATTCTTATCTCACCCAAATTGCTGACCTCACTTTCGCCGTTGGATTTTAAAAAGGCCGTTACATATGACATATTGGAAGCTACATCGTAAGCTGCCGGAGTCTCACTTAAAAGAAAAAAAAAATTCTCCCCATCTTTTCATAAGTAGGTTGAGGGTTTTTTTAAAGTCTTTATTAGTCCATTAATATTTTGTAAGGATTCAAGATGATTTTAGATACTGGAGTTAAAAAAAATGTTGACATCCTAACTGACATCACAAATTTGTTTAACTTCAACACAGGAGGGCGTGGCCATAGTTAGGGTAGGTCAGGGGTCGGCAACCCAAAATGTTGAAAGAGCCATTTAGGACCAAAAAAAACATATGTCTGGAGGCTTCTATAAAACTTACAATGAAGAAAAGACATGCTGTATGTATGTAGGAGACTGGACTGTCTCAGAATTGTTTGTTATTCATTCCTTTGTTGTGTGTTCACAAACGCCCCCATAGAATTTATTTTGTAATTTCCTCGCTTGATTTTTTATTTTGGTGCATTATTTACGCTTTTCTTAGTGTCAGTGAAGTGATCATTAATTTCCGTTTTTCGGAGGCTGTCTTTGAACGCCTCTCGAGTCGACCGAGAAGAGAGAAGGCACGGAGTCGGACGCAGACGTGTCTCTGTTTGTCGAGACTGCATCTATATCTATATGAGCTATGTTAGCCTACTATCAAAATCTTTTTCCATTTTCAAACATTTTTTATAAAGCTCCAGGGAGCCACTAGATGTCGCTAACGAGCCGTATGCGGCTCTGGAGCTGCGTGTTGCCGACCCCCGGGGTAGGTAAATGAGTGATGAGTGAAGGTGTGTACAAAAACACAATGTGTTTATTTATTTATTTATTTTTATGTGACCACATGGAAACAATTACGCTGTTTTCTTACCGTCGTTGGAGAAACAAAGCCATAAAAGTAATTCAAGGGAATTTCCATACCATCCTATCATCATGACTAATGCGTCAGGAACCAAATGAGAAGGAACCAGATGCGTTAAAATAAATCAACTCAAGAAAGTACACAGCCAGTAATCCCGACCAAGTGTTATTCTTTTCCCCCTTGCAGAACTGTTTACAAACTTCTCGGCTGCCAACAACAATACAACATCTGCAACCTCAACGTGTAAAACAAACGGACAGGTCCTTGCAAAAGCCATTTAACTTTGGACGTTGCACCACTGCTACTGCACAAAATCCAATTGTTATTCGGATGCGTCTGGGGACGCTTTGCACAGTGTAACTGAGGACCGCCGTAAAAGCTGACGGCTTCCTAAACTCAATCCTCCATAAAACCGGCTAATATCATTGAATGGAGTAATACAACTGGCGGGGCTATTGTTCTGGAAAACTGGGAAACGGACATGTTTTAAGACGTATTAAAAAATGTTCAAGGCAGCTAAGTGACAGGCAGTCTTACATGCAGTCACGTTTTTTGGGGGGAGGTATAATCAGGATGTTTGTTGATGCCTTGCTGGCTCAGAATGACCAGCAGTCTGGTGGTTTGAGGGGTTTAGATCATTGTGCGGTTGATTCAGATGAATCAGCTGCCCGGCATGATCCATCACTTAAGGTTGGTACAGTATTCCCATGAATAGAGGTAAAAAGTGGAGCCAGGCCGCCTTTCGCCTAAACTTTATTATTTACGTCACCCACCTAATCGTTTACTTTGCTTGTGTCCGTTTCAGGCCGCATCTGGCTCGACAACGTGGACTGCAACGGTCGAGAGAGCAGCCTCGCCGAGTGTCGCTCCAACGGCTTCGGAGTGAGCGACTGCAAACATTCAGAAGATGTCGGGGTGGTGTGCTCCCCGCAGCGCATTCCGGGCTTCAAGTTTATCCGGAGTCAGGGCAACAGCGACAAGGTAGGATCAACACATGCCGCGTCATGTAATGCATTGCGCATTAGCTTCAAGATCGTTGCGTGTTAACTTGAGATGGGATATACCGCGGCTACCGTGGATGTAGCCTAGCTTAAATTGATGTATCACGCTCTGATGGCTTTTGACGAGCAGGTCAGGATACTATAGCCGACATACAGCCGGTTGTTTTTGAGTTAGAATCAGAATTTCAACATCCCAATGTGTAAAATATGCCAGTGGAGAATGAGCAAACACTGCGGGTATGAAAACCTCGAGTCATCTTGCACGTGCAGGTCAGATTTTCTGCCAAAGTAAAGTAATGACTTTATCAGGCCCTTTTCTTTGCCCACACACTCATCTCCTCAGACCCCCCCCCCCCCCCTTCCCCTTCTCGGAGACACTGGGACGGTTTCCCACCCCGTGAGCAGGGGAAGCTCATCACGTCTGGCTGCCGTCAACACCTCCATACCAGATGGAAAGTCGACGTAGGCGTGATACAAGACAGACAGGAAGCAAAAGAAATTGTCTGAAAAGCTCTCTGACGCAAGGGGTTCCCATTTGAGCCAGACTAATGCGGATGAAGCAACACCGGAAGATGGTCAGTGACCTAAGAATTTGTCATGGCAAGAGGAGATTGAAATACCTGTCTAGAACGGCGGCTGCCACTGCTCAGTTAAGACAGCGGTCGGCAACCCAAAATGTTGGGTCGATTAATATTTTGTAAGGATTCAAGATGATTTTAGATACTGGAGTTCAAAAAAATCTTGAATTTATTTTGTGATTTCCTCGCTTGATTTTTTTTTGTTTTGGTGCATCATTTTCACTTTTCTTAGTGTCAGTGAAGTGATCATGAATTTCCGTTTTTCGCAGACTGTCTTTGAACACCTCTTGAGTTGAACGAGAAGAGAGAAGGCACAGAGTCGGACGCAGACGTGTCTGTGTTTTGTCGAGACTGTTAAAAGCATAAATATAGTGTACGTTTTTAAAAAAAACAACACCACAGCTCTCCTTTTTCGGAGCTGCAACATGTATCTAGATCTGTATGAGCTATATTAGCCGACTATCAAAATCTTTTTCCATTTTCAAACAATTTTTTATCAAGCTCCAGGGAGCCACTAGATGTCGCTAAAGAGCCGCATGCGGCTCTGGAGCCGCGTGTTGCCGACCCCCGAGTTAAGAGAAGTGTCTAAATCTGTGTTTATCGGTTGGAAGGGACATTTTAAAAGGCTCACTAATGTCGATAATTACCAATTTTTTTTACAGGAGGGCTTTTTATGTAGCACCCCCACTGGTTCCTTATTTGTTATGTGTTTACAGTCCCAGGGGTGTTGTTGGCATTTAGTGCCCCCCACCCTGTAAATATTTCCTCTGTCTGGGTGAGGCCTTTCAAGTGGAAACGAGAAAGGAATGGGCCGAGTGTAGCCGCTGCCGCTGCACCGCACCAGCCCAAGCAACAGGCAGTCATGTTTACTCACTGCATGAATTGGCGTTTTGTGCTCAGTCAGGGAAAGTGGGCGGCGACGTTGTGTACATTCAAATTAAACAGAGGTCAATGCTGACACCGAGAAGTACATTCACTGGTCACACCATCAGGTGCATATATAAGCTAGCTCGAGCCATCCGGTACGAGAGCCGTTCAAAAAGGAGAATTATGCTTTGTGTTGATCGAAACGGTGAGAAAGTTGAGTATGATGCGGTGCATTACGACACAACTTGTCGACAACCACCAGAATAATACACATCTTGTTACATGATTATATCTATCGCCTAATTCTTGTCAGAGCGCAAGCTGTCTGTTGCGAAAAAATGGTAACTTGCCACAGGTATGTATTTATTTGTTTTTGTTAACAGTTGGATTACAACTGCGACAAAGTGCTATGTTGGCTATCTGAACGGCAGAATTGTTTAGCTTTTGCATGGTATGTTTGGGGATTTTCCTCGGGTGTTGCGGTCAGGGAAGCATGGTGACAGCACATCCGCCTCACAGTTATTGATTGTTCCAATATTAGACTTGACAGGCTGGCGAAGCTTCATGAAGCATCGTTATTCTCGAGTGGAGACGGATTGGATTACCAAATCAGCATGAGTTAGATATAGCTTTCATCAGAGCTGTCATTTTAACTCCTTCTTTTCACGATTTCTTCAAAGTCATGTGCATCTTTCCTCTCGACCTCAGTGGAGGAAAAAGCCGTACTTCCTGCCTCAGCAAAGTCAGTTTGTCAGGCGACGCTCAGCAACAAAGCGTTGCCAAGGTGTGGAATCACGGCCAATGATTTTGACATGCAGCACGACACTCGACTTATGATCTGGTTACACAAAGTTTAGTGTCTCCAGATGTCGGGAGAGTGGAACAGATGAAGTCTTTGAATCAAACGCTGAGATGGAAGGAAACTCATGTTTGCTTGTCCAAGTGGTCGTAATGGCACGGCGGCGCGATTCATCACACCGTTGTTGCCCTTAAACTTCTATCACAACTACATGGACTAGAAACCACACGTGTCATTTGAGGAAAATGAGATCAGAGTTCTTCTTCATTTTGTTCTCCAGAAAGTTGCCCCCTGTCTGACAATAACTTATTTGAATTGTGGCTTAGTCCAGCGCTCCTCTCAAAGTATAAAAAAAAAAAAAAAGAAAAGTCTTTCCAGATTGACTCGAGGTCCGATGAGCTCATCCTCTGATAAGATGGAGTCTGGCTGAGAGAAATAAACATGCAAAGCGGTTTGCAGTTTCCCACCGCCGCTCTCGTCGCGTTCAGTTCCAACAAACGCACACCCGCGCCGACCACAAAAGCATCCGAAGCTCACTGAAAATAATAGGAAAAAAAGCAGCATTCAAAGCTTTGTGTTAAAGAGGTGAAAGGTTACATGCCAGCCTCAGCTGCACCGGTGTCCGCTTTCAACATTTTGCAATCCCCGCATACTCTATCATTCAAATAAATAAATAAATACTTTTTTTCTGAGACAAAGCTCAACTTGCCTCCGACAAGTCTGATGTATGTGCGAGACTTGTAAGGTAGGAGGAGCGTACCCAAGGGAAGAAAAGGTTAGTTTTGCCAAATTTCTTTCTTATGGATTGAAACACAGACAGAATCAGCACATGTTCAACAGATGTTTCCCCATCCCGGCCTGAACGATTTGGCGATCCAAAGTCCCCTTTTTCCTGTCATGCATAACTGCACGTTATGTTTTGCTGCAACGCTAATAGCAATCAAAGGTGTTGATGAACCTCCGAGAAATCATATTAGGCAGAAAACATGCAACAGTCAAGTTATACACGAGCCATAATCGTGGGTTGGAAATGCTGTTTTCCATTGGACACAAAGAGGAAGCAAATGCTTGAAAAAGAACAAATGTGCAATTAAAAATTAAAAAAATTTTTTTTTAAGTATATGCAGAAGCTCCAGATGACTCCGGAACTTTTCAAATCAAATATATTGGCCATTGATGTGAACTGAGTTTATATCATCTGCTCAGTGTCTTTTTTACACTGCTGTTATGCAAAGTTATGAAAGTTGTTGTGAAATTCAACTCGGAGTACTTTTCAGCTTTTCACTGGAGCATGATGCTGGTCCTTATTCTCCATGTTTAAGCAAGGTGGGCTAAGTGAGTAAGTGAGGGGGTAGACAGGAGGGCAGGGTAGGTGTGTGTGTGTGTGTGTGCGTTTGTGTGTGTGTAGGTGGGGGCAGGAGCGGTGATGGGACATCACGTGCGGATAAACGTGACGTTTGGACCGGCGGATGAAAAAAAGTGGAAGAAATGCACAGTAGTGGAAGTATGAGCGAGAACGCTGGGCTGGACCAGAGTCTCATGTTCACACATCGAGTTGCTGGGCAAACTTGTTATTTTAACAAACAGTTAAAATAACAAGTTTGTTCTACTGTTTGGAAACATTTCAGTCACGGCTTCATAGAGAGACACAAGCTGGCTGGCACTAGAAAAAAAAAACGTGGCCAAAGTAAACTGGGAATGTATTTGAGGAAAGAAAATTGAGTATTTTGGGAATGAATGATTCAGAGACACAGCCAGCGAGTTATAAAGACGACTATTGATATTGATGATAGGATCGCTAAACGCATTGCTGATTTTTTCTGCGCTGATAAATTCATGTCTTGGTCATATAATTGTACATGAGTGCTGAGATTTGTTATTTTTTTTGCTGAAAAAGAATAAATGCACAAACTGCATCAGTCTGATTGGATGCTAAGTGAGCAATTTAAATTCCCACAAGATCATGCGTGACATCAGTGCTGCGTCGTTGCCTCTGGGCGGAACACACGACAGTGAATCACAAACCCATGGATGGGCATCAAATGTGTGAATTCTGCAAATGTCAAATTCCGAGCACCTCTTTTTCTAATTTTCTTTTCTCATTCCGCAATCATTTGCAATGAAAAAGGAGCAATGCAATGATGACATCCGTTTTTCGGAAGACACATGGCGTCACTGCTGTGTCATAGCGCTTCTGTTCCATGCACTCATCTTTGAGTTTTGGTTTTTTTTTGTGTTCAGATGCAAGGGAGCGGGGCCGCAATGGAAAACCCGTCGGTCATAATATTTTTGGATGCCTAACAGCATTGGTGTGAATGCTTGTCTCTCAGCATTCATGGAGTGAGTCGTGAACACGGGATGTGTGGCGATTTGGGATTCTTCCAAACAGGATTAGGCTGAGTTTATGTCTGCTGGTCTGCTCTTTTTTTGTTTCTGAACTGGATCCAGCTGTGGTTATCTGTCCTTTTCGCTTCCTCTTGATTCGTGCTTCAAACAACCAGTTTCCTGCCTCCTTAGCCAAAAGTAACACCGGAAGCACACGTCTGAACCTCAAACTTGCACGTTCTGGCCAAGATTTTAGCCCTCACACCGAACACCACTGCGCACGTTTCACACTTTTGATGTTTGAGCACAACGATTCTCATGATGCTGTTACATTGCCATCAATAGGAGGCAATTTGATTATCCTGATTCATCATCAGTCTGTTCGACTGCCGGCAAGTGGTCGCGGCCCCGAGGCGAGCATTTACAATGATAACCTCCTATCTATCCTGAGCTCATGTCTTCACCTTTTCGTCCAGACTTGGGATGGAAAATCTTACATCACGCCATGGTCAGCAGGAAACCCCTGATGAAAGAACCGTTTCTCCCACTGAAACCGCAGCAGTCAGGAGGGTCGAGGTCACGGTTTGACTTAATTGCCCCCCTCAAGCTCTCCATTCGCTTTGGGGTTACAGAACATTCCCAGAGGCTGACGCCATCTCAGGAAACCACCATGTGGGCAAACGTTTGATACTTCTGGGAGACGTGCCTGGATGTCGGGGTTTCGCTAAAAGCTAAAGTGACTCATATTTAGTAAGATCAGCACTTGGCAGAGTAGCTAAAAAGCTGAAGCCGCTATTCGGCTTAACCTTTCAGACGCCCCACGACAACCCTGAGCTCAAGGAAGGAAATGAACAATGATTAAGCTGTTGTTTTTTTCTCATAGGGTCAGAAGTCAAAAGGTTGTAGATTGATTTAGAGGGGCTCAGGACACATGGTAGTCATCCTCCCAACTGGTTCTACAGCTCTTTTTGTTTGCCCGCAGACCACCCGCAGATAGTCATAGCAACTCACTCGACAGCAGTTACTTCTGTCTTCTCCCAGTCCATCTGGATAAACTATGGCCATAGATTATGCCTTTAAAACTAAACTATTGCTAAATGCTGGACTTGGGGCAGGCATAGTAATTGACGATTTAATCATTAAAAAAAAAAATCGACTGTGTTAAAGTGATTGTTGATGAATCACGGCATGAAATAATCGAGGCAAAATGGAGTGCAGTACTTGGTTGCAACCAGCAGTGGCGCTGTTGATTCTGTCCCCTTGTTTGCAACATAAAGAAGAAGAACTTCACAACTGGCGGTTATCGTGCAGACAACCGCAATGGCTCTTGGTTCATCAATCAAGAAACTTTAATCGGATGTGTATTCTTGTGCTTGACCTTTACGTTTGTACCCTACTTATGGGGGAGACAAATGCCAGTTATTCATCAAAGTTTAAAGAAGATCATGTTTGTCAATACAGTGATCCCTCGCGATTTCGCGGTTCATTTATCGCGGCTTCAGTGCATCGTGGATTTTTTTTCAAACATAAAAAAAAAAAAATTAAGTCATCCGCAACTTCACATAGAGCAACATATACTACATGTAAATGTATTTTGTTATTCATATTAGTATACAGCATTAAAACCCTGGAGAACCCAAGAACCCTTTTCTTCTTTGGAAAATGATTAATCATATATTAAATGACTGCTATATGTTCACTGAACACCAAAATATATGTTTTTTCAAATATTTCATGCTTTAATCTTAATTTACGATTTAGGGCCAAATTTGACCCTTTGGTATTTAAGGGTAGCATTATGTAGCAGAATTTATAGGGGCCAACTTTGACCCCGTGGGTTCTCCAGGGTTAAGTCATGTTAATTACTTCAAAATGTACTTCTACATGCATGTATACCATTAGATTTGGCCTTATAAATATTATGTACATGTACCTATATGGAGGGGGGGGGATTGCCACTTCGCGGATTTTTATTTATCGGGAGCGGTTTTGGCCCCCATTAACCTCGATAAATGAGGGATTACTGTATAACCCCCACAGTGGGCTCCCTGGAAATGCATTATTTCTCTACTGTGTCATTTAGCAACTTTTAATTTACAAATACAAAATGATGGTAAAATTTAAGCAATTCTTTTTTTTTTTTTGCAACATATTAGTAATATCCGTGACTAATGTAACATCCCTTTGTACATCAGGGCTTGCCGGTGAGGGTGGAGGACGTGCGAATAAGGGCCACGTATTCTCACAGAAAAAGGGTCCCCATCACCGAGGGCTTTTTGGAAGTGAAAGACGGAGGAAAATGGAAGCAGATCTGCAACGCAGACTGGACGGAGATGAACAGCAGGGTCATCTGTGGCATGTACGGCTTCCCTGCCGACAAGCGCTTCAACAACAAGCCCTACAAGTACGTCTTTGTGAATATATTTAGAATATGATCATATCGGGGCTCGAATGTCGAAGGCTTAGAAAAGCTGCAGCACGGCCAACTGATTTGATTGTATCTTGCATAACCGCTGGGTTTTCTGGCGGTGGCCACTTAACCCCTTCGCCGCTTTTCCCACTGAGATGAAGCTGATTCGAGTGTGGAGAATCTTGAAACAAAGCCAGAAATGAATCCTAGCGGAAAGAGGAGAGGCTGGGGCGGTGTGCACGGGAACGTTTGTGCAATGCTCTGTGGGAAAGTGTCTGTCTCTGCCCTGCATCTTATTGTTGCTCTCTTTGAGTGGGCCCATGCTGGCATTCTGAAACATTACCACAAGGCAGTACCAGTCTGGACTGACTCACAAACAAGTTACCGACAGATGTGTCTAATTATGTTTCAAAGTTAAAAGTGACTGTGACATACTTCTTTTTTTTTTTTAACAATGCCTGAAATATTAATGGTGATTATAATTTAATTTAATAATGTGACTGATCATAAATTCACCCTTCATGTAATTTTGAATACTGTAACTTAGTCACCATTTTCTCAAACTTCAACTACACTGCATTGAATGTGAGAAGAGTCAATGTCCGAGTTCACTTTCATTTTTCAGGCAGGGAAAAACAAAGCAGCAATATGTCATGTTTGTTTTCAACTTCAGATATTTGGTGCTGCAAGGAGTGGCTTGGGGTGTGTGTGTGTGGGGGGGGGGGGGGGGGCTCACAAAATATGTGACAAACACTGCACATTTTCCGCACATTCCACCAACTCAAAGGCGCATTCCGTGAACGATATTTTGACGAAAGCTAAAATTGTCTCGAGGTTGGCCGCAGTTGGCTTCCTTCTTAGGTGACCATGGGGTCGTGTTCGCACCACAAAACTATTTTTGTGTTCCTAGCTTGAACATGACTGTTGTTTCTTCAGAATCAGAATCATCTTCATTGGCCAAGTGTGTTAAAACACACAAGGAATTTGTTGCCAGTGACTGGAGTCAAGCTCCTGTAGTACTATAGCAACAAAACAAAACAAAATGCATTTACAGTACTAATTTATTTTAAGATTTTTTGAGGGAACCTGCCAAAAAAATTCATCTGTTGCTGGTTTTATGCTGAGAACAAAGCTTTGCGTGCAAGTAATATAAAAGTAATGCTTTGGTGTTACCAAGAAACTGTTGAAGTCAAGGAGCTACATGAGTAATTTATTCTTGGTGTCAAAGAACTATTTTGAAGTGAGTTTAGGAGCTTCGTTAGCATTTTGCCGCCATCTTGGGCCATTATTAGGCAGTATGAACCATTTTTTGGGACGGATATTTTGGCTATTTGCAGCAGGGCTCTGTCCCTATCCCACAAAATATACATTTCGGACATGTACACAAATGTACAATGAGGAATACTGATAGCACAACAACGATCATTTACCCCACACAACCATTTCTGATGTCATTGTTGATAGAGTATGGGCAGTCTCATCTATTTGACGTTAGCTCGAACATCTGGCTTAGAAATGTTGCTTATTTTATACGCGCTAGCAGCAATGATGAAATGCAAATACACTTAAGAATAGTTTAGGTGATAAATTGTTGCCCGAGCTGGTGCTGTTTGGATAACAATTCATTCAAGAATGGGAGATCAGCCGGGTGTTAAAATGTGTCTAAAAAGGCTTTGGAGTAAATGAATGTGAAGTTAATGGCTTCCATCCGTCCGTGTCTCCGACAAATCCTTTCATTCATTCATTCATTTTCCGAACCGCTTCATCCTCACTAGGGTCGCGGGGGGTGCTGGAGCCTATCCCAGCAGTCTTCGGGCAGTAGGCGGGGGACACCCTGAATTGGTTGCCAGCCAATCGCAGGGCACACAGAGACGAACAACCATCCACGCTCACACTCACACCTAGGGACAATTTAGAGTGCCCAACGAGCCTGCCATGCATGTTTTTGGAATGTGGGAGGAAACCGGAGCACCCGGAGAAAACCCACGCAAGCCCGGGGAGAACATGCAAACTCCACACAGGGAGGCCGGAGCTGGGATCGAA
The DNA here is from genome assembly GCA_018466805.1 of Hippocampus abdominalis. Lineage (NCBI taxonomy): Eukaryota > Metazoa > Chordata > Actinopteri > Syngnathiformes > Syngnathidae > Hippocampus > Hippocampus abdominalis. The sequence goes on from CM031707.1 coordinate 14,694,342, forward strand.
CCCGGTACCTCTGCACTGTGAAGCCGACGTGCTAACCACTGGGCTACCGGGCCGCCTCTCCGACAAATCGAATGATTAATTGCTTCCCATCCCAGATTGCTGGCCAAGAGGCGCAAGAAGAACTTCTGGGGTTTCTCCGTCAACTGCACCGGCAACGAGGCCGACTTGTCGGATTGCAAACTGGGCAGGGAAATCGAGCTGAAGGGCAACAGCACCTGCGAGCAGGGCATGCCCGTGGTGGTCAGCTGCGTTCCCGGACGTACCTTTGCTCCCAGTCTCAGCACGGGCTACAGGAAGGCATACAGAGTGGAGGTAAACTTGACATGGAAGAGAAAAAAAAAAAGGTCTAAAGTCACAGAATTTAAGGCTGTGTTTTTTTTCCATTCTCATGAACCACCATAGCAACCCCTGGTGCGACTAAAAGGCGGAGCCATGATCGGCGAGGGTCGCGTGGAGGTGTTGAGGAACGGCGAGTGGGGCACGGTGTGCGAAGACAACTGGAACATTCGAGCTGCCACCGTAGTTTGTCGGGAGCTGGGCTTCGGCAGCGCCAAAGAGGCCTTGATCGGGGCCAGTATGGGACAAGGTAAACCGAAACACAACTTTTTTTGCAGAGACTGATCGTTCTCTTATTTAAATTATAATTCACGAAGAAAAAAAAAATACAATATGCATACGAGTTCCACTCAACCGGCTGTGAAAATGAAACTTTTGGACAAAAGCCTCAAATCTCCACCTGTTGTTTTTTTTATGAAATCTCACTCGGTCTAGACGTGAAGTCAGCAAACGAGGCCAACAAACGACTATACGGACAATACATAATTGTGTTCCACAACCCGATTCTGTGAAATGCAATATCCCGCGACAGGAATTGCTGCATTTGCTGAAGCAGTTAGTTGTCCACATGTTCTCAAGAGTGAATGGAGAGAAGATGAGAGTACAAAATGTTCCGGCAAAGAAAAACAGCTGCTCTGAAATCCAGAGGAGGAATTCGATCTGGACAGCACACAAGTTCTTTTTCTTGAGTTGAGCTCTGCTTGTAAAAAAAAGCGCAACCACACACAGACTCGAAATAGATGATGATGATTTGGGGAAATCCGTAACTTGATTAGCCGTATGCTTTAAAAAAAAAAAAAAAAGACAAGATAAGCTATTTTATGATGTAGCAGATTCGCTTTACTTGCTATTCTGGTGTTTGAAAGTACTCACCGAAGACATTTTGTTTGACAGGATTTCTATTAACAGCCACCAAAATCTTTTGTAATCTCAACAAAATGTGATCATGTAACAGTCAAAGACAGGCTGGAGGGAATTTAATAAGTAGGTGTTGCAGTTTCAGGCTCAGTGTTCTGCTTGTTGTTGATTTACTCCCTCCGGTGGCGAGCACATTTCTGGCCGCACACCACCAAGGACATTCCTCCGAAGTCGCACGGGAAGAACGCCAGCATGCTGGGAGTACTCAGACACACTTTTGTGGAATACGTGCTTCCCTGAAATTCCTTTATTTTGTTTCGACTTGAAAAAAAGAATGTTGTTTACCGTCATCCATTTTCCTCTCGAAACAACCGAGTGACCGATAAGTCGAACATTTGTCTTTGAGTTGACTCCAACATGGCAGTCGGTCATGCGAGGCAGCCGCCGTTTAATTGTTGCTCGCTCCTGTTGGATTTTGTCATTGTAAGATTTCACCTTCCGGTTATGATTTATGAATAAAAAAGGTTCTTCACGTGCTTGCCTTTGTAGGCATCGGGCCAGTGCACATGAATGAGGTGGAGTGTTCTGGATTTGAGAAATCTCTGACCGAGTGTCACTTCAATCGGGATTCTGTGAGCTGCAGCCACGAGGAAGACGTCGCAGTCAAGTGTAACGTTCCCGCCATGGGCTTTCAGAACAGAGTGAGTGGCTCCTCCCACCCTAACTAGGACAACATTTGAGATTTTTGCTCTTATTGATACAGTCAAACCTCGAGTTTCGTTCTTAATCCGTTCCAGAAGGCTGTTCGAAAACCGAAACCACGCCCTTTTTAAAATAAAAATGTTTACTGAACACGAGGCATAAAAAAAATTGAAATTTTTGGTCAAAAAACGAATTGGTCGAGAACCGAGACGTTCGAAAACCGAGGTTTGACTGTACTTCATTTTTACACACGGAGCCCACAGGTCTGTATTTTCTTTTTTTTAGTTTTACTGAAATGTCTGTCCGTCTACTTTAGCGCAGAGTTTCAGTACATTTGACATCTCTGGACACACGTGTATGTTTGTGCTCATCACAGGTTCGGTTGTCCGGCGGACGCAATCCCTACGAGGGCCGCGTGGAAGTTCTTACGGACAGGAACGGCTCTCTGGTGTGGGGTACGGTATGCAGTGAGAGCTGGGGGACCATGGAGGCCATGGTGGTGTGCAGACAGCTGGGCTTGGGATTTGCCAGTCACGCCTTTCAGGTAGCACTTGTTGCCACTCGAAATCATTCCTGACGAGGCCTAATTTATATTATTGGTACAGTGAAACTCCTCTACAACGAAATCCTGTTTGCAGCAATAAATTTTTCACAACAGGGGGTTTTTCACTGTAGCAAATTTGAAACAGGAAAGTGGGCATGGTGTTAATGCATGAAGATTTTTTCACACTAGGGGGTATTTGCAGCCATGTAGATTTCGTTGTAGAGGAGTTTCACTGTAATTGCAGGTCCCCCTTTCACCCCGAACGTGCCTTTTCAAAATCGGCTTTGGTTAAGCAACGGCATCCTCTACTGACACTAATCAGTTTCATAACACTGGGTGGGAACATTTCATTTTCTCAAACATTTTGGTTGCATTATGACTCATTCGCTCAGTACTTGCGCCCAAACGAAAGAAAGCAAATATCAGAGCTGTGCCAAACATTCTGCCGTGACCAAGATAATATTGCTCATATTTTGACAGACGTCAAGAGCTATTCGATTAAGATCATTTCAATTATGGTGCTTATAGTTGGCAAGTACGCCGCCTTGCTGCATCATACCTCTCACTAAATTAGTTACCTAAATAAATATTAGAACCAGCTCACACGAGCAACCTGAGCTTTGTTGATTCCTGAGGGCAAAATCAAGACAGCGCGGTCTTGTAAACAGGCAGCAAAAGCCTTGACACAGGCGCTTGTTTACTCCCTCAGCAAGAGCATCGCGGCTGCCACCGCATCTGGTTTGAAGTTCAGGAGAGCCTCTCCCACCTCAACAGAGTGTACGGCACTGCCGAGCAGTGACATTGGGCTGCTGCGAGGCCCCCTTAAGATGTTCACATACAGTCCAGTACTCTGCGTGGTGTTAAAAATGCTCACACTGGTCCAAAAGTACCGTATTTTCTGCACAAAAGGCGCATCTAAAAGCTTTCCGTGTTCTTAAAAGCGCCTTAAAATCCGATGTGCCTTGTGTATGGTCATTACGGTAGTATGTCAACGCCAAAATTGCTCCTTGCTAGAGACATGCTTACAACGCAGAGTTCAAACTTAAGGCGATCCGTTTCGCAGGTGAATACCGAAATAAAGCAGCGGCAAGAGAGTTCAACGTTAACGAGTCAATGTTATAACTTGCTGTTGGTTAAGTGAACTGTGTCGCTGCTTTATTAAATAAGTTTTACTGACATCTGATCGTCACCATATAAATCAGGGTGTAGTGTTCTGTTGACATTTCCTTGAGCGTAGCTCCGTCTAGTGGATGCATTGTAGATTACGGCGTCTAAAGCGGTGCGTCCAATAGTCAAACCTCGGTTTTCGGCCATAATCCGTTCCAGAAGGCTGTTCGAAAAACCGAATTGTTCGAAAACCGAAACCACGCTCTTTGTAAAATAAAAATGTTTACTGAGCACGTCTGCTCACAATGGAAAGCAACACGAGGAAGCATCACTTCCTCGTCTATCCGAGGAAGCGTCACTTCCTCGTGTAAGGAAGACGAGAGGAGTCAAATGGTGCATTCGAGTGCGCTCAGTTTGTTCGAGAACCGAAATTTGTTCGACATCCGAGGCATAAAAAACTCGAAATTTTTGGTCGAAAACCGAATTGGTCGAGAACCGAGATGTTCGAAAACTGAGGTTTGACTGTATATGAACATTTTTTACAAAATAGGCCATTCGTTGAAGGTGCGCCTCATAATCCAGAGCGCATTTTAGTGTGGAAAATACAGTATTGTGTAAATTAGGTTGATTTTATGATTGAAGTTGTCAGGCTTGACAGTTACACCTTCTTCCGAATGCTCGGCAATAATTGAGGGGGTCTCACATGGTAAAGAACCCACCACTCAAGTTTACCTTCAATTGTTAAAAAAAAAAAAAAAAGTTGTGTATTTTTTTTCTATAAGCTTGCTAACAAACAGCACTTGACTGTTTGATAAACAAGGCACCCCATTGCCCTCAAAACAACACCATTTGCTTGATTGCGGTAATGATGCTCAATTTTGGCTGTCTGGACTTTAAATGCTGCAGCATGCACACGCCAGATGGAACAAATGACACCAAACTACTGCGGAGATGCTATACAGCACGCCTGCCCTATTCCTTAACTCACGTGCAAAATGACATGTCTTTTCCATCAGACGTCGTAAATCCTCCTCATCAGTCATGTCGGAAAGTTTGACTTTTATAAGGCGCTTTCCATGTGGTCGAGGAAAGAGGCTGAGTCAGCACTATGGGGACAACAGATCCCCCCGCTAGCCGGGTGTCATTTATTTTGTGATGGGTTTTGCCTCATGGCAGAACATTTATCAGCGAGATAATTGTAAGGCTGACAATGTTTCCACACATGACTCATTTGGGAGAAAATAACTGTCTGGCCAGGTGAGGCCTGCCGGCTTGATTGTGTAGTATGTGGCCATTTACAAATTAACATTTCAACAACCGTGCTTATTTGAAGAACAAAAGCTGGATGATTGCTGCAATTAACTAAGGGCTCCTCACATCTTTTATTTTGTTAATTTTTTTAATGATCCTCCCGCTTCTTGGGGCTTGATGTCCCCAAGCAGCTGCTTAATACCCTTTTGTCTCCGGCCGATGCTCATCAGCAATAATGCTAAATGATGTTTCCACCTGTGCCATTTATAGTTTGTGGCTATAAAAAAAATGCACTGGACCATTTCAATTAAATTTAAAGGCAATGACAGTCATTGCTTGACCGCAAAACTTTTTAAAACTCTCTTGTAGCTTCTACAGTTGGAAAATTTGAGTTTTTTTATTTAAACATACACTCACTAAAGAAATGAAAGGGATGATACCAAACAACAAAATCCGATGTACATGTAGCAACTTGTAATGGTAAAGTCAAGCAAAGGTGATGCCGTGAAATTCGGGGGGGGGGGGGGGGGCCTCAAGTCTTGGGTTTGCACTGCTAAGAACGTCATATCAGAAATATGATGACATCATGCAGCGCTAAGGCAAAACGGTGTGTGAGTTTCATGCATTCGTATTATGGACCACTCGAATAAGTGAATGAATTCCTTTTTGAAGTCTTGTCAATATGTCTTCAAAATGAAGTTGAAGTTATCAATGCCGTGTCAAATACACATTTCTGCCCAGGGCTAATCCATTTCGGGTGTCTTCTGTGCTCCTCTCGTTATCAGGAAACTTGGTACTGGCAGAGCGACGCTACAGCTGATGATATTGTGATGAGTGGAGTGAGATGTTCAGGCACTGAGCTGACTCTGGATCAGTGCCTGCATCACGGGAAACACATTCAATGTCCCAAAGGTGGTGGACGCTTTGCTGCTGGGGTAGCCTGTACTCTGAGTAAGGAGCGGAGCATGCGTTATTATCGAATATACTGTACACTACTATGTCCAAACAATCAAAACTGGCTCAATGTAGTGTATGTGGAAAAGTTGCTAGTATTGCCAATCCCACTGAGTTCATGGTGTGTCCTATCCAGCGGCCCCTGACCTGGTCCTGAACGCCCAGGAAGTGGAGCACACCGCCTACCTGGAGGACAGACCTATGTATGCCCTGCAGTGTGCCCAGGAGGAGAAATGCCTGTCCAGCAGTGCCGACAAGGCCGACCGGAACTCTTACCGCCGCCTGCTGCGCTTCTCCTCGCAGATCCACAACAATGGCCAGACAGACTTCAGGCCGCGGGCAGGGCATCAATCCTGGACTTGGCACGAATGCCACAGGTGATGTCAAAACATCCGCTGCTGTTCAGTTCTGATACACGTGTCTTTTTACACAATTATTTCCTATCGATATGCAGACATTTCCACAGCATGGAGGTGTTCACCCACTATGACTTGATGAATGTGAATGGAACTAAAGTGGCAGAGGGTCACAAAGCCAGCTTCTGTCTGGAGGACACGCGTTGCAAAGAAGGTACATCTGTTTGTTGTTTGGGACCTTTAGCCCCAAAATTTCACTCCGATATGTTTTACGCGCACCCACAAATCTAAACACGGCATTCTGATTAATATTGCGTTTGTGGAATATGACTTAAGCAGCAAAATCCAGCAATTGTCATCCATCTCTGGGGACGGCCATTTTAAAAGTAGCTGTCGACTGAAAATGACATCACAGTGCCAAAGGCCTCAGGTAACGACCAATCACGGCTCGCCTGTTTTCCAGGTTTGGTCATGTGACTTTTGCGAGCTTAGCCCTTTGGCACAGTGATGTCAAATTTATTGGAGTGGCCTATAAGTCTAAGATTGGGCTTCCTTAACTCATTCACCCCCAAAGACGTTTTTAAACGTCTTTTCAGACTTGGTCCAGAATTGGCTGGTCGTGAATGAGTTAAACTTGCAGAAACCCCGTGTTAGTCGTTGATCGGCCATTTAGTACAATCCAAACATTGTCATGTTCAAGAAAGCAGTTTGAGATTATTTTCCCGATGTAAGTAGCCGAGGTCTGTTGCATTTACATGATGATACAAGCCCATCCCCCACCCACCAACACAATTGGGCCAAGAAAACATTTCTTTACCCACAAACACTGATTACAATATCAGTTTAGCAACTTACGATGACTGCTCTTAACACTGACAGGCATTGAGAAGAAATACGAATGCGCCAACTTCGGAGCGCAGGGCATCACGGTGGGCTGCTCGGACACCTACAGACATGACATTGACTGCCAGTGGATCGACATCACAGATGTTCCGCCTGGCGACTACATCCTCCAGGTAAAACGGGCTTTCACCGGCAGCGTCTCGAGGGTACCAAAATGACGATACATCAGTCGCGCGCCGACGAGCTCATTCATACGTGCCACAAATAGTGTGCGATAAATGACCTTGAGCGCTATTGCAGGTTGTGATCAACCCAAACTACGAGGTCGCTGAGTCCGACTACACCAACAACATCATGAAGTGCCGCAGCCGCTACGACGGAAATCGCGTCTGGATGTACAACTGTCAAATAGGTGAGCATGAGATGGAAGACGGGCAGCGCTCAAAAAACTGTTCGTCTATTCATTGCCGATGTTTCCGCATTCACAGGTGGCTCCCGGAGTTCGGAAACTGAAGAAACATTTCCCGGGCTGGTGACCAATCAGCTTTCGCACAGGTAGACAGACGGATAGATGGTCGGACATTCATGAAGCGCAGAGGAGGAGTTTCCCCAACCACTAAAGGAGAAGGAGGCCATAGTTGAGGACGTGGGACGCCGAATAAAAGTACAAACGGACACTTTAGGCACGTTTGAACATTTTTGAATGTGCAGCGTAGGATTACAGTCGTAAGTTCACAGAAAGACCATTTTACAAAATGTGTTGAAAAGATGTCAAAGTCTGTCAAATCCTGTTTCGTTGTCGATAAGCTGGCAATGTGGTAGAAAGCAGCCATATATATATATATATATTTTTTTTTTTTTGTTTCAAACTGACTGTGAGGAAAACGATACCGTAAATTATTCAATCTATCGACCGCAAGCTCTTATTTTGTGGTGTCATGGTCGAAATGTACATTTTTATTTGTGGTGCTTTTCAATGAATATGTCAGGGAACTTTGCTGCCAAATATTGTTGTAAATTAAATTGACCAACAATTACCTTTTGAATGGTCAGCACAAGAAACCCGCACCCTCATTTTGTCCAGGAAAAACATTTTGGTGCTACATCATGCTTGGAAGTTCAGTGGAAGATGGATACATGGATACATCACATTGCTTCTGCTGTTTCCAAAATTGATTTTTTGTTTTATTTGATTGGAATTGACATTCTACATCAACCGAAAATCAAAGTGGCAAAAAACGATGCCATTTGATTTTTTATTTTATGACTTTAGGACGATGCGATGTAAAATTTTTGCGTCTTCTGCCAAGGAGTCTGAATTGCAAATACTTGACCTCACCTTCGAAAAGGTTTTATTTATTGACTTTTTGCCTTTAGCCTCCACATGCTCTCCATGATCCGTGTATTATCCCCTCATCTTCCATTAAATTATTGCTATCAGGGACTGTTGCAAAGCCTCAAATGTGTCTGTGTGAGAATGCCTCTTTGTTGTTGTCAATTTTTGTAAATGCGACTCATTCCCTTCATTTTATAAGGGTGTCAGTCACATACTGCCTCGTGGATTTGATTGATATGTGGGAATGGATGACATCCTCTGCAATAAAGGTAGACAGTGAAAGCACAAACCAGTTTCTGTGATAAAAGCTTTGTGGTGAATGCTTTTTAATTTGCTGAATACATAAATTATGTTTGTTTTGTTTTTTTGTCACATGAGACTTATGGCATTTCTTGGTTTGGTCACCTGCATTGGCCAACACTTTCTCTCAGAAGCTCTGTCCTCGTCCACGCCCTCGTCCGCGCCCTCGTCCATTCAGGCCCAGAGCTCGGGCCACCATCCGCCTAGCAACAGCGCTGTCTGTCTTCGGACGCTCCTTCACCGGCTGGATGAACTCTGCACAACACAATCAGTAGCTTACTCAATAATTCTATAGCCGCTTAAAGGAAGGGGAATGGTGGAACATTTGAAAAGACGACTATCTCGTCAAACATTATTGATAAGACAGGAAAGGTTTAAGAAATATAGTTGTACCTGCTCGTCGAATGGCTTTGCCTTTGGCCTTTTTGCTGCCTTCAGTCAGCGTTCGAGTCTTCAGCAGAGGGTTGCAGATGGAGAGGGCATGCAGGGCTGTATTAAACACATACACACAAACAAATGTAACCTTAAATTTTATGACAATTATGGAATATTCCGACTCGGCAAATTTAAGTCACTTATAAGCGCCGCAGCTCACTTTCTAGTGCACCTCCTATTCATATTTATTATTGGTGTTTGCCTAACCACTATAATAATGTCTGTTCGTGATCTCACCTGCCGTTTGTGTGGCGAAAACACCCAAGGCGTGCGTGTTGTCCACCCACGTGATCTTCATTCCGCCATCGCTGATACAAAACAGGAAAATATTGCTTTAAAGGAGCCCCGGGCTTACTGGTGAACGTTCAGACTTAAGAACAGGTGAAGGATGCCTCACCTGTACTCAGTGAAGGCATCCAAAAGATCGTCTGTTTTGAACTCGGCAGGGAAGTCATAGATCTCGATAACGTGGCCAAATTCCTCAGAGGTGATAAGCACATTCTCGTAAGCGGAGTAGTCATTGTAGACATGCTGCAAGGTGAAAGTCACAGCTTCCCGCAGGTGTGTCTTGATCTGAGCGGTGAAATGCACAAAAACACATTGACGCAAAAAGGTCACAAAAAGCATTACGGGTGGTCCAACCTCTTCAGTCAGGTCACATGTGGCAGATTCATTCCCATCATCCTGGAGGCTCATTTCACTCAAGCGGGAAAGTGTCACGTCATCCTGATGAACGCTCAAGTTAGCTTTCCCTTCCGTTAATGTGTCAGCAGTGCCATCTGCTGCAATGGGAAGGGATTCTTCTTTTAATACAAGTGACGACTTTCCCTCGGACGAGGAACAGGAGGAGTTCGATAGACTGGTGCTGAAGGCCGAACAGGTCGACTCCTGGACTCTTTGGGAGACTTGTGAGTTTTGGCTCTGGAGACTCTGCCGAGCAGCTCTTGGGGTGTAAAGTGCCTTGTCTGGCCTCCTGGACGCTCTGATTCGAGTTGATGTGGAAGACTGACTTTCAGGACTTCGAACAGGCTCTTCATCCAGGCTGGAGTTGCAGTCTGCATCCAGGCTGGAGTTGCAGTCTGCATCATTGTCTTCTTCCTGTGCTTCGCCTCTACAAAACAAATGTCCTTACATAGGCTGAAAAAAACCAAAACACTAACGGCCAAGGTTAACACACGTTAACTCTATTATAGGTTTCTGGATGAAATGCCATTTTTATTTTAAAGTTGAAAAACATTCAGAAAAATACCCCAAAAAAATTTTATGTTGAAAATAATTCTGGGTTTAATATTTGCTTGGCTCTAAAGGATTCTGGTAGCTCCGACCAAAGGGCTGGAGTAGCCTGTGGGCCTGCTTGAAAAAATAGCTCACAAGTTATGAGTTTGTGATTTACTAGAGATATATTTGAAAATGTAAACACTTGCAGAGATTTATCCAAATAATGAGCTATTTTAAACTGAAATTGTTTGATTAAAAAAATTAATCTGAACATGCCTGACCAGACTGCTCCTCTCCAGACTTGTAGATGCAATTCCATTGACTGGATGTGGGGCGCCAATTTTTGTCAATTTAAGTACACTTTAACAGCGTTTTTTCCCCCCAAGCTTACTTACGGTTGTCATCAAAATTGAATAGGTTCTTGTTCAAAACTTATGTAGCAAAACCTTCATAAAGTTTCACTGGAAATCAGCTAAACCAAATCAAAGCCTTATTATCTTTTGGGTTTTTTTTAGGGGCAGATCACATTGATCTTCTGCGGTTTGTGCATACCTGAGCTCCGAGGGGCAAACGACCACCTGACGACACCAGCTCTCTCCCACAGAAAAGGTGGTGAGCTCCGGCAGTTCCTCGACGGTCTTATGGATCAGGTATCGTAGTCTGCTGGGTAGAGGTGGGAACAGGAGTACACTGGAGGTGGGGACACACAGGAGCCAGGGGGATAATCAGTCGAGCATCATTAACTTTTTGACACGACACTAAACACAGCTACCATCCATTATGAACTAATGTTATTTAATTTATAATTCTTGGTTAACAGTATGGATTACTTATATGTCAAACAGCATATCCATGTCAGAATACGTACTAAAGCTGTCATAGCCCATTCATTTACCTTTGGGAGCTACTCTTTTGGTGTAATGTTTCCAGCTCATCCAAGACCTGGTGCACAAATTCATGTTCTTCCTTTGGAAGATAAACTCCGTCGTAGCAGTGGAACGCCAGTGTGGCCAGAAAATCGAAATGAATGTTTTTGAGCCAGCTCAAAGGAGAGACCCAACTAAACGCAAATGACTATTCTCAGAGCATGCTAAACTAGCAACTGGATTAGGAAACGGTACCAGTCAGTCTAAAAGGAAGTACTGTAGTGTTAAATGTAGCTCCCGCACACTTCAATTAAATTGCCTCAATATATAAATACGTGATTAATTTAAAAAGTTAGAAGTTTCGTCGCAGGAACACAAATTGATGTCCATGAAATTCACCAAAGGTAATGTTGGTTGCATCTCTCGCTGTAGTTCCGGGACGGGAAACGAGAGCAGCCAAAATTCATCCGCCCTAAATTCCATAGAAATACAGTACTGTACAGTAACGCCAAACGTTGTGCGACCGTTGTATTTTATTAACGACGCATAAATACGTATTATTCCTAGAGTTAAAAAATTTTCAAAAGTATGGTGCGTTCTGGTGATGACTTGCAGCAGTAAAGTTAACTCAAAAAGGAATAAACAATTAAAATGCTACGTGTACATGTACTGTTTATTCACGGAACATTCAAAAAATGCTTAACTGACTAAAGGGTTGACAGTAAAGGCCATTAACTAAAATCCAGGTTTCACAAACAAACCTCTAATGTGGATCCCACGATTGGTGTATAGATACAGTGTATAACATTTTATGGCAATACAGTACATACATGATGTATTTTGTGAGTAGGTTCTGTCCAGGAACCTGGTTCTTTGACTCCTGAACTGAACTGAAGGAAACCCAGATTTAAATAAATGTAGGTTAATAAGAAAAACACGCCCCCAAAACAGAAAGCATGTGTGGAATGTGGAGTGATTCTGTGGTGATCATAAAAACATTCATTCATGAAGACTCAGACAACTTACAAGTCACTTCTAAATGGTCTTATAAAAATGTAAAAATATCAAATCATGATAGACAAAATCTACATTTTAAAAATTAGCCCATTAACTCATTTACTGATGACAAATTATATCATCACACTTCCGATTTCACAGCAACTCTTGCCATCAACATAATACACGAAAAGAAAAAAATATTCGAGAAACTGCTGTTAATGTTAAACAATGGCACAAGTTTAAAGGCCCTGTCTTGATCAGCATTACAGATCACCTTGTGTACAATAAGAGAGTCACCATGTGTACAAAGAAAAGGAGAGGCAGTTAGTGGAATATACAGCATATAAATAAAAAAACAGAGCAAAGAAATTGTTATATACATTGATTCAGGAGAAGCAGAGATCTGAGCGTCTGTTTGGACACACAATTCGTCGGTCAGCAGTCTGCACACAAGAAATACATGATTGTGTTAGCACAATGAATAAGCAAAATGTAATTTTATTTGTACCATACCTATCTAATCCCATTGCATTTAAAGAAGGGACATCACACGCTATATGATATATGATCGAATCTCCAGTCAATGCATCTGCAAAAATAGTCAAATTTGGAGTTTCTTAAAATATAATTCAAAGCCAAACAAAATGGATTAAACAAAAAATACAGTACCGGTATATAATACAAAAAAATAAATCTTACCCTGGGGTCTTAACTTGTTGGACAAACCCTCTGTCTTCAAAGACTGTAATTTCAATCTGAAAGATGGTCAATTAAGGACAATATTCAATGTGATTTACAAGTGAATTTTCATGTGACGGTTACACCAAAATTTGCCAAACATGACAAGCACCCACTGTCTCGCAACAATGACATACAAGCTCTTCTAAACAACAAGAAAAAAATCTGGCTTTTAATAAGAAGTACGTAAATCCTGTCATTGAGCAAAAATTATTTGACATTAACACAGGATACGACTCTGAGGCCTCTCTCAATGGGGTCAGTCAGCAGGAGGCTCCTGGGAATGTAGACCTTCTCATTCTGCTCTTTAATGTATCTGGCGACCTTCCTTAACACCTGCACGCACACAGACACACACATCCATCGAGTGGAGCGGTGGTAATTTATCACAATTACAGTTCTATACATAATAAAGGTAGTATATGGGCCACACTGAAAAGAAAAACAAATATTACACAATGAGTTATAAGGTGGGTTATTATGAGAATAAAGCTACGGTAAATATTTGAAACAATCTCTTGGACCACTCCAGTGACTGGGGTGGGAGGCAGGAGCTCTGTCTATAATCTCCCCCCCCCCAAAAAGAACCAAACTTACCTTTTCATACTGGGTCTCCATACAGAGGAATATGGTGTAGGCAGTGAGGCAGGCCAGGCAGCCCTCTAGGTAAGATTTCCCCCCTAGTTTCTCTGCTTCAGCATACAGGTTGTTTAAAGTCTGGATGGTCTCCTCGAAATGTTGCCTGTCCAGCTAAAGAGCAACAAAAACAAGTGAGGATTGATTCAGTACGGAAGGACTGCACACAGCTTCACCGGCCAAGAACGTACCCTGGATTCGAGTTCCGCGGGGAACTTGTTCTGGAACTTGCAAAGAGTTCCTGAGCTGTAGTCCCTCTGGATGAACACCTTGGTGCTGACAACGGGATGTTGGAGTTCCTGTAAACTGTGAGTCTTCACAAACAAATCACAACTTCTTTAATTTTCAAACAAGCAGCGAAATCGACAATCACTTTCATTCATAAACGTCATTGTTTTACGATAGCTCAATGATAGCTAAATTAGCTCGTTTACTTCGTTTTCATTGACTGCCATACAGAGAGATCGCAGATACGCTAATTGAGTATTGACACCTCACCCTTGCTAATGAGACTTAGCTTACACTTAGTGTAGCAATTTGGTCGTTTGTGAAATACACTACAGTTTAAGTCCGTTGTTGCCATCACGAACAACAGTTGACAACGTGTTGTTCCCTTGCAACGATACCTAAGACCACACAGTTTTTTTCCAGTCAGGGATAAATACCAAAATGTCGTACCTCAGCCATAGTGAACGTTTTCCCTGTGTTGCTGCGCATCTATACTGCGCAATCACAGCATCGTAGGCTAGACGTCATTTCCGGCGTGCGTCTTCAATTTAAGACCTGTTTGAATTAAAGCATTTCGCATATGTTGGCATACTTGTATCAGTTTCATGTCTGTGACGGGGTAACTCACCATGTTTTGCACCTCTGATGAGTCGAGGTTCAGGTGTCACAAACGTGTGCGGACTTCCCCCTCCCTCCACGTTATCAACTATGGGTAGTTTGACTTATGACTTTAAAAATACCCACTCCCAGGAAATGTATTGGGTGTGTACCGTCCTTGGTGCTCCTAAATTGCATTTTGCTCCTGAAATTTGAGATAACGCCAACACGAGTATTTTAGTTTCCTGAATATTTGTTGCCAAGAAACCTCTGCTCCACACCTCAGCACGTTTGTCAGTGAAAGGATTGGAAATTCATATTTACTAAAGTTGATTTACAGTGTGCATATGCACTTCGTTTCCAGTTAGGGGCCACTGTGCTCCTAATAAAGTTATCCCACTTCAACACCAAAGCAATTTCAAGTGACACAGTCCTGTCCAGTCCCCACCTCCCAAAATCAAAGCATGCTATTTCAAGGATGTTCCCAATTTGGGCTCGGTAACGGTCACTGTTCAACTGAGCAAGGCATACCACTAGTCTTTCACACAGACACTGCTCCCTTCACACATACCTTCATGTGCGACTTGGTTTTGCACATATAATTTACAACTAGGGTGGGTAAATCACCTTGAGCGATAATTCATTTGAGAACACATTCAATCACAAGCCATGTGATCCCAACAAGCCAAGTGAGTCTAGTGTCATGTCAGCAACAGAAAAACTGAAAAGCTCCATGTTCGACATTTTATTGAAATCGTGGTGTTGATTTATTGTAGATGTAGTCTTAGTCAAACAGCCCAAAGCCCATGTCGTCATCCGATTCCTCAGACTCCTCTTTGACTTCTTCCTTTGCGGCAGCTGGAGCTGCTGCAGTTTCAGCTGCAGCTGGTGCTGCCACTGCAGCAAAGGCAGTTGGGTCAGCAAGGAAGGCTTTGACCTGTGGCACAAGAGAATTTACCATTAGTAATTTCAATATGAATCAGTATTAAAAAGATCCATCCATTATGCCTAATGACAGGTGTCTTTGTGACCAAACTCACTCATTGACTGACACACTTTTCCAAATACCAACCTTGTCTGCCAGGGGGAAGGAGTAGTCCGTCTCCACGGCGATGGCAAGGACTCTCTTGTAGCCATTGATGACAGTGTGGGGCACAGAGGCAAGAGTGGGATAGCCAATCTCAAGAGACACACTGGCAATGTTCCTCACACCCTATACAAAAACAATATTTTACACTGAACAGAATTCCGCCCATAGAACACTTGAGTTGACACAAGCCTTCCTCTTACCTCCAGGAACCTGGCATGTAGGGAGGCCTCAGTGATGTCAAGCACATCGGGACTGTAGACGCTGCCATTGTCATACACTTGTTGGATGATGAGCCCAAAGGAGAAGGGGGAGATGTTCAGCATGTTGAGCAGCGTGGCCTCACTGGCACCAACCTTGTCGCCAGTCTTGATCAGACTGACATCACTCTGAGGGAAATGATAGTTAATACTTGCACATAACTTTGCTTAGTTCTGATCGGGCTGTACATTTTTAGTCAGTTCTTTTTAAACTATACTTTCAAATGTGCAAATCATTCGCAAATAATGCTTCCTTGCCTTAGCCAAAGTACTTTTAAAGCTTACCAAAATTTCAATGGTCCCCCTGGAAATCTTAGTTGTGATGCCCAGAGCCTGAAAGAAGGAGGTCTTCTCGGGACCCAGACCAGTATTCTGGGCAGGCACAGTCACATCACAGGGGGCAATGGCTCCAGCACGGGCAGCAGCTGGCACCTAAATCATTACAGAAGCATTACAATTTTTCCCTAACCAAAATGTTACAGTTCAACCGCAGCGCTACTACAGTGTACAGTGTGTCTGAAATCTTGCGTCCCTTGGCCATGAGTAGGTCTGGACAGAAAGGGATAGTTGAAAACAGGTTTTGGTTTGCAGAGGGAACGACTACACAGCACCAAACTAGGTGTATTTTAACTGATCCTGCGTATGATATGTCTGAAATCTTGCGTCCCTTGGCCATCAGTAGGTTTGGACAGACAGGGATAGCTGAAAACAGGTTTTTGTTTGCAGGGGGAACGACAACACAGCACCAAACTAGCCGTATTGTAACTTATCCTGCACATGATATCCAAAATGCTTATGACGATGACCCATTTTGAGGAGGAAAAAACATACTGCAAATGCTTTCAAAATACTATTAACAAGCTTAGTAGTATTATTTAGTATTCAGTGTGTACACGCATCTGGTATTACCTTGTTGGCCACCAACAAGTCCCTGACCTCTGCCAGATCTTCCTTGGTGAAGACAAACCCCACATTTCCTTTAATGTGGGGAACGAGCCTGTTAAAAGTATACTTTGCTGTCAAAGTGCTAAAGTCAGCACTTCACACATTTTGAGTTAAACTGGTGTCTGAAACCGTGCGTCTCTGGCTGTCAGGAGGTTTGGACAAACAGAGATAGCGAGGAAACAGTTTTCTGTTTGCAGGGGGAACGACAATACAGCACCACGCAGGCTGCATTAAAACTGACCTGCAAATGAAATTTAAAAATTGGGAATGTGGTAAAACTCACTTCTCCAAAGCAGGGTTGTTCTCCAGGTGACCACGAATAGCCTTGCGCATCATGGTGTTTTTACCCATTAGCACCACAGCTTTGCCACGCAGAGAACAACGGATGGTCTGCATCTGCTTGGAGCCCACGTTGTCTGCTCCGACGACGAAGCATTTTGGATAGTCATCCAGGAGTTGCTAGAGTTTTTTTTTTTTCAGATGACAGTCCTTAATGAATAAGAAAGGCATTGAAACGCATGAAAAGTCGGAATGCTCACTAGTGGGTACCTACGATGATTTTCAGGAAATAGTTCGACTTCCACGTGGCCCTGTCTTCCCTGGGCATCTTTGCAGTGCTTCCAAGGATTCGCTTAAGAGCTGTTTTAAAGACAAGGTAGTACCTGCAGCCGAAGAGGTATTGTTTTAAAACCTGAATTTCATCACTCTTTAAATCATTTAACACCGCGCTGTTTATGTTCGGACTATTTTCGTCTTCCGTACGATATGTACTCACACATCGCCCCCTGAATGTTTAAAACGTGACATTGCACTACTTACATGCTTTTGTGTTACAAGCTACATGATGGTGGAATATGCGGCACAAGCTAACCTGCCTGTTAAAATGTCGGTCTTAAGTTATTAAAGTACTTTAAAATGTTTTAGATTTGAGTAAGACCAACATGACACGTGCTCGATTGCTAGCGGTCGCTAAGGTTAGCCGGCGGTTAGCACGCTAGCTGTGTCCAACAGGACTGACTAACTACGTAGCCATACTACTCAACACGCAGTTGAAAACACGCAAACGCTCTCGAGACATTGAAATAGAGACTATACATTCTGTTTGTTTATCTAGATCACAACGTTTTTTTCGATGGCTTTACTGTCGGCAGGACATTCCTTACCGCGTTCAGGGCTGCGTAGAAGAAAGAGGAAGAGGACAGACACAGGCGGATTTTATAACAAACACGTTGACCAATCGCGTTGGACTTTGTAGGCATACCATGGTTATTATTGGGCAATGCAAAAGTCAATCATTTATGAGGCAAAAGGAAGGCAAGTTTTAAGGCTGAGCCAAAATTGAAAGTTAAAAAATAAACTACTGTATAGCCAAAGTTTTTTATAGGATTTTTTTATGGTACATTTTTATTAACTTCCTATACAGTACAGTATCCTGCTCTATACTACCGCCCGGTAAGTGGCGCTAACACACCAAACGTTCGGTGTTTTGGAAACCACAAAATGAACTACACAAGAAGAAGAAAACGCTTCGCCTGACGCTGAACAGATGAACTTGGGAATGCATGGCAGCACGCAGAGTAGTACTTCACGCGCGTTTCCCAACATATCAAGATTCTTGTTGATCCAACGTTCAGCTAATGAAGTGATCAATCGTCGACCTAATAATGCCACTGCACCAACTTCCAGGAGAAGTGTGGCTGCACGTACTGTCATATCTAAGCGTGGCAGACAAGCACAGCGTCCGGGCGACATGCAAGTACTTTAAGCAATTTGTTGACTGCGGATTGCTGTGGAAAAACTGGACTATAATTCTGGGTTTCCCGAAAGGTTCTTACAGCCGTCAGTTTTGGGAGACGCTTCCGTCGGAGGAAAATTAATCACGTGGTGGTGAGGAGCACCAAAGAGAAGGACTTGAAGCAGTTAGCTCGTGGTCTCCCGTCGATCACCTCCTTGGTTATGGACATCAGCTCTCAAGAGAGTTTGGGCTATTTGAAGTACTTTCCCCAACTGACGCATCTAGTTGTGAGGTACAGTTCCAACTCTCTCTTGCTGGACGCCTCCACAGTGTGTGAAGCGGAGAAGCTGACACATCTCAGCATCTGTCGAGTTGAGTTTCCCTCGAAGTCCAGGCAACGCTTGGATTTTGTTTTCCAAGACTTTGTAAATCTGACATCTCTGGTGTGTCATGACACTGGGATCAGTGCGCCATATATTTTAACGGATATACTTTGCCGTCTTCCTCGACTGAAGAGTCTGTCATTGACCTGTGGGTGTGGTGTGAAAGGACAACGAGTCCCCACAGCTTTCCCAGGAGAGGCGACACTCGGACTATCCAGTTTGGAACTCATTCACTGTGATCATTTAATACTGCGTGAGACCATGAAGCTACTGCCTAACCTGCAGACACTGGTGCTTGTCTATATGTATTCTGTTTACGACGTTCCGTCTCAGCTGCGGCTTACTGCCAGTGAGGACATGAAAACATGGCTCAGTGGCTTGCATCAACTGTCAACCTTGGTCATCAAATTGGGTCCGCACGTTCACAGTTACGTCCGCTTCATCCCCGTTTCGGTGAGCAAGTTCACGCTCCGTGTTCCAGGACTAAGCTCGGGGGAGTTTGCGTCCGTTGCGTCGCAACTACCCAATCTCCTCCACCTCCACGTCGACACCTGGCCAACACATTTGGGAACACGTGCTGCTCAAATCCCTCAGCTCTTTCCAAAACTCCAAAGTCTTAAAATTCGAGGTGAGCATGTGTCAGAAGAGGACTTTTTAGGCTTTCAGAAGATGGCGGACCTGAGGTATCTGGAGATGTTGGATAGCTCGCCTCAATCTTCGAAGGTAGCTGCAAAACTCCAAATGCTCACCAACTACAGGCTCCACGTCACAATGTCACATCAGAGAGATATTTTGGATGTCACTGCAGCTATTAGTCAACGTTTTTAACGCCGACACGCGTGCATACGCACTGTATGGTTAAAATATATTTTTAAAATAAATCGACCACAAGTCCACTTGTACTGCATCATGTCATTATTTATCATTGCATCGTTTGTAATTGCACCCACACGCAGTTTTGCCGACTACGCGCTGATCATTTAGCTCTCATAAAATAGTGCTGGAATCGCGAAGAATAGCGTCATAGCACCGTTTATCCGCTAGACGGGGCGCTTACTTCAATTCAGTTCGCATCTGGGGGCGACGAGCGGATGGATCATAATGAAGATAATTACACAGCAAGATCATCGATAGCATCTTGATCGGACACCTGTGACGTGGGTGGATTATCTCAGCAAATAATTGCTAACATATCTAACTGAATTTTTAGACACCTGAATAAACTATATTTGGCCCTACAATTGTTTAATCATGTTGACAAAGAATATGAACAACAAAAGTCACAAAGCAATGCCAGAAAAAGAGCTCATTTTATTTGCACTGCTTGGATTCATCGATTTGTAATCAGGCCCCACATAAGCGTACATAGCACCCAAAAGCAAGCCAAAGCTCCTTTGAAAATAAATTTCAGAAGCATCACAAAATGTTCTTACATATTTCGCTTAACCTCATTTAAAAGTAGAACGCTCGTTTTCCTCGACAAGCGGAAACTAGGAGGTAACTGTAAAATCAATTCCTGTTAATATTTGTAGGCAAATAGTCTAACTGAAGGTGCAACATGCGAAAAGCTGTGGACATTTAAATCGGCAGGACGTGTAGAGTCATTGCCAGTTAAAATGTTCACCAAGGGGCTTTCCGATGCTATCCTCTTCTGCTAAAGTGTACTTTTGCGCATTTAGAAAGCAGATGCAGCACAGCAGACAAAATCTCCCTGAATTCACACCAGAAAGGCTCACATCACAGGAAAGACCCACACAGTGTATTCGACCTTATTGCATTGACAAATTTGGCACGTTGCTTCCTCCGATTTACAACTACAAAATGTACATTAAACACCTTGCAGACTCAGTGATGAAAAGTAAGCATGTGGGAGAAAACAAAAATAAAGCGCACAGCCCACAAAAACCTGTTACCGTTTGGCACTTGTAGCAACCACGTAGATTGAGTTTTGTTGGTTGAGAAAAAAACAAAAACAGCACTAGGTTTTCTTTGAACAACAAGCTAGCAAGTGTGTTTGTGTGTGCATGGCAGAGAACAGGCTGGACTACCATCAGCCTGCATGCCATTAGAGCCAGCTCTCTCCACAGCAATGTGAGTTACAAATATAAATTTTTATCAAAACAGCGACAAAACACAGTTCTGTCACAGGATCGAGATATTAATTTACTGTCTTATTCAGTTTGTGATGTCCGCTGGTTGTTGGTGCTTATAAAACTATGTAAATGACAGTGGCATGCACTCGCATGAACCTTTTTTTTTTGTACTCAATAAAGTGATCAATTCACAATTGTAAAAATCTGAAGCGATGCATTCTTTGTCCTGATAAGAATTTGTTGCAATTCTAGAAATTGTGCATGAATACAGATGTAAACTATCTGCATTTCCTCTCCTTTTTTTTTTTAAATTGCATCAATAGTCAAACATCACAAGGCGTGCCTATTTCCAAGTGAATGGCACAATAGAAAGGGAAAAAAAAAAAAGGGGCGATAAGGTTACTCCCGGTGGTATAAAATTACTCATGTACAAGAGTCACCAGTAGGTTACCAACTAACATAGATTACACCTTGAGCAATTTGTAAAAAGGTACCTAAGCACCTGAAGCCAGTAAACATAGGATCTCTTTTCTTTGTGATATTAGAGTACAAAAATAAAAATAAAAATGACACACTGAATAGTAAAATTCACCATGTGACAACTGGGACAGTCCCATAAAGAGACCCGTGTTTGGAGAGTGCGAAGACAACAACTGCTTGGAGGTTTGTTAATATCATTCACACCAATTGGCCACACAAATGCCCTGACAGCTAACAGCTCTGCGCGCTCGATTCAGCTAAGCGGCTGACTCAAACTTCCAAAAAACTATTTGAACAGAGGCGGACCATGTGGTTTAAAGTCTCGTTTTGTACTTGGGAGAATCCAACCGTTTATACGGGGACATTCACCCTTTGATGCGTATTAAACTTACACAACACACGAGCGGGACCTTGTGTTCTTTTGTTGCGTGACACGATTATGACTTAAAAAAAAAAAATCTCTTTGGGCTGGCTCATAAAACACCCTTAGCCAAATTCCTGAGTTTGGACAGGCAAGAAAATCCTTTCGGTGTGAGAAGTCGCGAACAGGAAATTGTAATTATGTGACCCAGCGTGTCTCAGACTCATGCATGTGGTAGAAAAAACAATTGTGTGCATGTAGAAGAGCGAGGAAAGGTGCACAGTCTAGCTGAAGAGTTTGATAAAGCAACCGTGGCAGTAGGGCTTGTCATTCTGCTCCTTAAAGGTGCCCTTGTTGAGCTGCTTGAGGCAGAAAGCGCACACAAAATGTTCCGGGTGAAACTTCTTGCCCATCGCCGTGATGCAGCGGCCCGTGATGGCCTTCTGGCAGCCCGAGCACAGCGAGCCGCGGCGCTCGTGGTAGTGCGCCTCGCAGTACGGCTGACCCTCGTGGTCAAAGAAGCTGCCGTTTATGAACGGCGTGAAGCACTCCTGCAAACGACAGCGTGCAATCAAACGACGATGCTTTATTTTCATATGTCGAGTGGATGGAGCGAATCGAGGCTCTCACCCTGCAGACGAAGCATTCGGGGTGCCACAGCGAGTTGAGTGCGGAGATGTAGTTGTCCAGAATGGCTCGGGCACAGCCTCCACACTTAGGAGCAAACGTGTCAAAGTAGTCCTTCCTGCAGAAGGCCTTGCCGTCCTTCTCGTGAAACCCTGCACGGAAGCAATGATTCATGCTGACGATCCTGCATGTTTTTTTCATAACTCCAACCTGAATCTATTCATAGAGTGCTCTAGTACCTTCTGGCCCAAAAAAGGCTCCACACTGGGCACAGAAGAAGTGCTCGGGATGCCAGGTCTTGTCCAAAGCAGTCACCACTTTCTGTGAGACATCAACAACAACCATGGTCAGTTTGTCCAATTTTGAAACCAGTAAGGGATCTTTTATCTGATGAAAACAGGCCTATGGGTAAAATAACACATTACCTCATAGCACATACAGTGTGGGACAAATAGAGCTTATATTATTTTATCTTATAATGTGCATATTATAACTTCACCACTAGGGGGCGCACGGTTACAAAAGACCAACTACTGTACTCCTACACGAAACAAATTGAAGCAAATCAATGGAAACCCACTAATGTACGATTAGGCAAATTACGTGTGTGTGTGTGTACACACGCTCTCCAAGAATAGAATACACTTGCATAATATATTGTGACTGTACTGTGAAAAACACAAGTCCGTGTTTGCCTTTTTTTTTTTTTTTTTTTAAACCTTCATTTCACAATATGAATCCAAAGATTTTGATCTAGTTTTTGTATGGGGGCTCACTGGATTGAACATTATAGATTGTGCGGCTATCTATTTATTCATGCCAGTTGCTTTTGAAAGAAGTCAACTGTGGATGTGTCAAACAATCTCTGAGGCGGCGGATTGGAAAATCTTGGGAATGACTAATGTTGGGCATTCCCTGGTTAAAGTCCAATGTCTACTTGCCCTCCCAGGGGCACTGGAGCACTTGTGTATTATGTGTGTGTGTGTGTAAGTATGTGCTAATCATGGAAAAAAAGACACGAGTGTGCCTGTCTATACCACACAAGAAGTCACTCATCCATGAATGGCCATGTTCCATTCGCCTCGGAATAAATAACTAAACAATATCCACGCAATCTACAGTAGGTTATGGCATGAGTGTGTCCATGTATGTATTACTAACATCCAGTATGGGCCCGTTACAGTAGTGGCATCGCGGCGAGAAGAGACTGTGATAGTCTTTCTCGCAGTACGGTTGCCCCTCGCGCTCAAAGAAGTTCTTGGAGCCAATCTCATCCTGGCAGTGGGTGCACACAAAGTGCTCGGGGTGCCACGTTCTTCCCATGGCAGTCACCACCTGAGGGATTAATCGCACAAGGGATGTAATGACAATGAGCTGAAAGGGAGAATGCCTGATAGAGAGAAAATGTTAACTTACACAACCCCAACGGTATTTGTTTTGAGAAATCTTAGCCTACGGTGGCGTGTCACAACAACGTCAACTAATCCTTATTGGCATCCGAGAGCATTTTATGATTGTGACATCATAACATTTTATGGAGACTTTCATTTTCACCTTGGGTACATTTACCGTGTAGTCAACCTGGTGTACCGCAGCCCTACATGAATGTAGTTACATCAGACGGGTTGGTATTGACCGTGAGCAAGTTCTACACGTTTGTACATCAGTGTATACGGAATCACCTGTCCAACTATGGGCTTCTTGCAGGCACCACAGACACCTTTAGCCACAGTCTGGACTCCCAGTCTGTTCAGGTCGGATTGCAGGCTCCCCAGCATGTTGTCCAGTTTATTGGCGGGCTTCGGTGGTCCGGTGGGAGAAGTCTTTCCCTGGGACTGTATCTGACAGACATTGTAGAGATTTAGTATGAGGCGTTAAAAAAAAAGGCAAGAAAAGGGGAACCTCTCTTTTCTGAGTTTGTTGGCTGTATTCACAGTCCAGGCATACTAACTAACTAAATAAATAACATTCTCGTGAAGTCTAAAAGCTCATAGGCCCAACCTTTCATTAGCTATCCCTTGAAAACCTTTATTTAACAGTTTCTTAAAAATCAAAGATACAAAAATATAAGGGCGGCATGGTCTCCGACTGGTTAGCACATTCGCCTCATAGTCCGGAGGGTTCGATTTCGGCTCCGGCGTTCCTGTGTGGAGTTTACGTGTTCGCCCCCTCCCTGAGTGGCTTTTGTCCGGGTACTCCGGTTTTCTCTCACATTCCAAAAATGCACACGGTAGGTTAATGGAACAATCTAAATTGTCCGTAGGTGTGACTGTGAGTATGAATGCGTGTTTGTCTTTATTTGTCTATGGTAGACCTCGCACGAAGACGGCTGGGATCGGCTCCAGCACACCCGCGACCCTCGTGACTATAAACAGATCGGATAATGGATTGTGCGTGGGTTAGCAATTGGCTTTTTGGACTGAGGATACTGAAGCTAAAAGATTTTTCAAAGGGCACCACATTATGACGATACAAATGTATACTGTTCTGACCATCTTTAAGCTATGCCGTCATTTAATGAGTGTTCAGCGAGAATGGCTTTACGTGTAGCGGTAAATGCGCCCGCATATGGCAGATGAGTTTTCAGTTGCACCGCAAACCAACCATTCCTGCACATGGCCAGTAGGTGTGACGCTCAACTTGCCTCTAAACTCTTAAACTCCACTCAGAACACACCAGTCTGGGCGCTGTCATACATCAAAATTAGAAAAAGGGTCTCAGTAATCTCGAGCCTGGGTGTCAGCGCCACTCATAACGTGGACTGACTGGGTTTCAGGCGACACGCAAAGAGGTTATCTGTTTTCAGCTTGCTGCCAAAAACAGACCTAACGATCAAACAACCCCTCGGTTGCCATAAATACAGAAGGTATAAACTTGCGATTTCACGATCAAGCAAATTAGAGTCGTTTTAAAGGACACTAAATGGAAGGATTTTAGCAAAGAGGTGAAGAGAGGGGAACCATGCCTGCATAGGTGGGAAGAGGGCGTCATACTCAGTCTGACAGGTCACTGATACAAAGACCGTGGGGGGCGGAGGTGGTGTGATGGGCTTGGGTGGGGGGCTTGGTGATGGAGGGGGCTGCTCAGGGGGAGGTGTGGGCTCCCTTGGGGGAGGAGTAGGCTCCTTGGGAGGCGGTGGGCAAGGCTCCCGGGGGCGCGGAGGCGTCGGAGGGGGTGGAGGTAACGGTAGTGGCGGCGGGGTCTGTTTTACTGGAGATATCTTTTTGGGAGTTGGGGGGGACTTCAGAGGGGAGAGGACTTTTCTCTGGGGGACAGGAGACTCAGGAGGGATGATGATCTGGAGGGGGGGGGGGTGAGAAAGGAAATGGCAAAGAAGAGCGAGGAGAGGAAAGCACAGCAAATAGGGAGGAAGAAGAAGAAAAGTAAAAAGCTGCCACTAAAAAGGTGAACAAGTCACAAAGGAATATTTTCCACTTATTTCCCAGATCATTCAGCCATTTTAGATTTGAACTGGATGTTATCATGCCGCTCTGCGTTTCTAACATCTACCTTATCCACCGGTGGCAAGACCCTTTCTTCGCGTATCCGCTGCGGGTTTGACATCACGATGACTCCTTCCGTCAGCCACTCATCCGGCGGTTGTTTACGCCGGCGTCGCACCCGGCCGATCCCCAATTTCCCCTCGAGCTCCTCAATGAGCCGATCTTGCGACTGACTCTTATTCACGATAACCGGTCCCATTTTACGCCGCGCTACTCCATCCTTGTACATGGGATGCACGTTGGACGTCTCTTTTGTGCGACGTATAACCGACTTGAGCTGGAGAGTAGATGGGAGTAGTGGAGGTTGTGCCAAATACCAAGTTGGGTTTCAAGCACAGGAAGAACAATCAAGAGCACCCAAATTATGCTGCTGTCAAAATGCTCTGCATTTGCACCACACGCATGTATCCCCAATTGAAGAAAACATCACTCTCTTCTGCCATTGCAAATCCAAGCCGCTCGCTATTGGTAAGTGAGGCATGGCATGCCAGAGACTCAAAGACAATACAGCTGCATCACAAAGCGCTTTCGCAAGCCAAAGCCAGGCTGAGCATGAAGGGAAATAAATCCTGTATCTAAAAACATATTTTCACTGGCAAAAGTTTCAATCTTGACGTTTGCATCACTGTTGATTGCGTAAACATCACAGGCGAGGGCCTGCGCCAAACAGAATTGTTGACTCAGGCAAGTGGGAGCATGCAGTCATCCTATTAGTAATTCTTTCGACATCAGCCACAAGAAACCTATCCCTTGGGAGCCTGTTGCAATTCTTCTGCATTGACACTCCATGCATCACACCACACTGGTTCGACTTCGACAATGCTTGTGTCGAACTGCAGGAACGTTCCCGCGGCCCGAATAAGCCATTTGGGATATTTTCAACTGTTGCTTATTGATTTACTTCATGCCATCTTATTTTTGGAGCTGATTTGATGCGTCTCCTACTTGGCCAGAAGCTGATAAACGCTCGATGGCAGATGGCTGAAGCATTGGCAGATCCAGCGTTGCATCTGGTGTCCCTGGGCTGGTGGAGGGGGTGAAACACTCATCAATCCAACTGGCTTCAGTCATTGGTGTCAGGGTCCCCTCTCGGCTCACATCTGGGTACGTGCCATCATCTTCATCCCATGGTCCGCTCTCATCCCCAGGCGCAAAAGAACTGGGTGGCTGCTTTTCATCTCGTTGAGTCAACTCAAGTGCTAGAAGTTTATCTAAG
Organism: Hippocampus abdominalis; assembly: GCA_018466805.1. NCBI lineage: Eukaryota > Metazoa > Chordata > Actinopteri > Syngnathiformes > Syngnathidae > Hippocampus > Hippocampus abdominalis. The sequence goes on from CM031707.1 coordinate 14,721,336, forward strand.
GCATTATCCAATACAGGCTCCCGGCAAGGCCACGATAGGTCCATTATTTCACTCGGCTGATATGTGGTTGTAGGGGAAGATGAGCTCGCCGATGATGCAGCAGAGAGTGAAACTGGCCAATGTCTGACACTACTACTAGTATCTGCATCGGCGTAGATCTTTTTGATGACTAAAGCAGGACTCCTTGGAGCTGTACTTTCGCTTTTTCGAACTGTTGCTGGACTTGAAATCTTTGGACGTATTACTGGCTGTGCAGTCTGAGGGACTAATTCTGGAGCACAACTTTTGGTATTGGTTTGTGAAACATCGAGGACAGTCACTGGACTTGCAAACTTTGCAATTGGACTAGAGAGTCTTGGAATTAAGACTGGACTCTTGGGAACATGACTGGAAACCTGTCCTGATAGTTTTGGAACGGTTACTGGGCTGTTAGATATTGGCAATGATTCTGGAGTTGTTGCTGTGACTTGACGTTCTTTCTTTTCAAGTACATCTTGGCCAGGATGTGCAGGTTCTGGACTGTAATCTTTAGGACTGGAGCTCAGACTCGAAGTTTGACTAGACTGTTTGGACAAACTAAGTGTAATTGGGATAGAAACATCAACTAAACAGGGTTTCCTAGCAGCAGGGACTGAACTAAAACTACGTGAATTCTTTCCATGTGAACTTGGGGCTTCATTAGCAGAGACTTGAGTGACTGATGGACTGGATGAGCTACCAAGTTGAGTTTCAATGAGTTGCTTTGGCGTACTTGAACCACGGAAGGTCTCCAAACAGGAGATCTCTGATGTGACAGTGCCACCAACTTCTTTTCTGGATGTTGCAACCGTGATAGTCGAACTAGCGGTAAAGGTAGGGCTTGAACAACCGTCTTCATCTATATGGAGTTCCAATGGATGAGGAGTACAGGGGGGTGTGGTGCAGCAAGATAACGTATCAATATCCACACACGAGTCAATATGGGTAACTGAGGACGGAGCGTCAGGGGTTATCATTGGTGAGCCAGCGGGGTATGAAGGGTCTACCACTTCCTGGATCGTTGAGAGCCAGATTGCCCGTAACACATACATACGTATACACAAAGACATACACAGTGATAGAGAAAAGAAAAAGAGATCAAGAAATATACACTGAGATGAAGGGAATGGAAGGTGATGTCTAACAAACACACAAATCAAGTGCGGGCATAGAGTCGTTAACATTTTCCATTTTAACTCATAGCGATTCGATTTAGAATTGTATCTGGAGTTTTCAAGTTATGACCTTCAATAATATGGTTCCAATGCATGATATCGTTCTCAAATGAATACATTCAAAGACATTTTTTTTTTTAAATGCTCACATTGCTTTGGACTTTGAAGTCCGACAAGGAGGCCATCAGCTCGTCGAGCTCTCGCGTGGCAGAGGACGCAGACATTCTCGCTTGTTGCTGTCCTTGTGTTTCCTGTCCATCAATCTGCCCATCCGATACCAACAAGGGAGTTGGACTAAAGGAAGAACGGTTCACATTCAATCGTTGACGTGTCACAACAATGTTTCACGTTATTGACAGATTCATTTCTCTCACCTAGTTGAGGGCACGGAGCTCTCCAACTCATCCAGAAGGCTCTCCACGCTTGGCCGTACATCTTCTATTCCCCGAACCGCAGCACTGCGTTTGGGCTTTTCCAACAGCGGTGGCGAGTCCTGGGATGGAACGGACACTCCGTTCTCCTGAATACTTTGGACCACGATGCTAGCAGGCAGAGGCGGGGCTGCCTCTTCTATTGACGAAAATAAGATATTGACGCTATGAGCGAACTGTAAATTGCTGTCATTTGAAATCGTGAAAAGTTGAAGAGAAACGGTTAATGGGCACACCTTCAGTAGGGAAGGCGGGGGTGCTTTGCTGGACGGAGTTGAGTTCCAGCAGCAGGCGGTCCAGCTCTGACAGGTTGTTGCCAAACGACTGGTTAATGGCAGGTGAAGATTCACTGCTCTTCTGCTTATTAGGAAAACTGCACATAAAGCGGAGACCCTCAACATCGATTCACAATGTCACAATGGTCAGAACATCATTTTCAAAGACAATGTATTCAAAGTTCAAATTTTAACACTGTTTTTGCGGTTTATGTTTCAACAAAGTGTTTTACCTGTACACGTGGTCCTCTTCTGCAGGGTGTTGAGGTGGATTGCTGTTTTCTCTTGACTGAGGCGAGGGAGTCACATTTATTAGTCCGTTACACTTTCACCATGACCGACCTCAGTTCATCTTGAGCGTTATGATACTTACGAGAGCATTTGCGTCTGCTTCCTGGATTCCATTGAGTGTTTTCTCAGAGGGAATGGGTAGGCCTTGGGGTGAAAAGCAGACGTCTTGCTGGGCCTGAACTCCAACAGGGAGGGAGTAGCCCGTCTCATCCGACAGGAAAAGTGGACATTTTGAAATGTGGGATGTCGTGGATTCAAGGTCTGCCAACAAAGCATCTACGGAAACACAGAATGAAGATTTTGTATGACACATGCGGGTTTAGTTCAAACAACAAAATACTCCAGAGTGTACATGATTCATTTTTGAAAATTTTTTTTGCACACTCGACCACAACAGATACATACTTGTGGGGAAGATAAACTCTCAACTTGGAAGCATTCACACTGTCATTTACACTTGAGTTATTCATTGACCCTCATCTGTTTGGAGTCTCTTCATGTGCCTACCGGTAAAGTGTCTCCACTCCATTACAGCAAGCACGTGCTGCAATGTCAAAACTTGGAGGCAACGACGATGCACAGAAAAAGAAAGTAAATCATTCGCAGATGATGCAGTAAACGGTGATACTACACTCTATACCTGGGCTTATTATAGCATACCCCTTCACCACAGCGGTGTTTTATTTCTCTTGCTAGATTTCAAGAAGGCTTTAAAAAATGTCCAATATTTAAGAAATGAGGTCACAAAGTCTGACATGAAACATGCATTTAAGTACAGTATAAATAAACCACAACAGATGAGTTAATGAAACATTTTGGGGAAGGGCATTTACAAAACAGAGAGTATAAAGCGGTGGGGGGCACTCAATTTAATAGCAGGGGCATCTTGGGTTCACCTCACCGCACTGGCATGCCAGTACCAACTTAGCTACTTGCCCCAAGTGAGAAAGCCAAGCACGCAAAAGACAACTGACAGGAGTCTTCCAACTTTGGCACATTACTCACGGGAGAGACGATGAGGGAATTTAAGTTGAATAGAGAAAAGTGGTCCTCGCTTGGGAACCGAAACAGTAATTTGGCTGAGCCGGATCACATTAGAAGAGTTATAATGCATGTCATTGGGCCGTGTGGTTACAACTAAGCCTAAAAGTAAGCTATACAACCATTAATTGTCCAATACCTTGTTGCTGGTTTTATTTTGTTTAAAATTTAGTTTTCACATAAAAACAAAGCCAATTACACACAACTTCAAGTCCATGAAATACCAATGAGTCTTGTACATAATTAAAAGCAAGTAAACAATTAAAGATCCACCATCTGCCGATTTGTGACCTTTGGAACAGAATAAGCCAAGCAATGACAAAAAAAAACAAAAAAACAAAAAAACAAAAAAAACCCTGCCGTATCAGTCCCTCTTTCTGCCATGACTTCATTCTAGTAAAACTTCGAACAATTGCTGTCTGGCCTTCTATGGGATTCTGGCAGGCCACTCCGCATCAAACTTGGTCTTTAAATACAACAGCAAGATCACAAACTGTAACATTAGGAACATCTGACGACCTGGAAACCAATGCTTAGAATAGCACTGTGTCATCAGACGGTAAGGAGCGGAGCCATAGCGTATCCACTCGGACTGAGCGAGCACTAGCATGTATGGTGTGGCTCACATGTCACTAAACTACAGAGGGATGCAGAGTAGAGATTCCACTGTGGACAGTCACACTGCCCACTGTGACATTGCGGACTGCAAAACGGCGTATGCTGCCGAAGCCAAACCGTTGTGAGCCGCGGAAAAATAGATCTTGAAAAAAGAGGGGGGAAAAAACAATACAATCATCTCTCACATCAATATCTGTACCCATCATGCATCAGTACAAGGGGAAGCCAACGGTTTTGTAGTATTGGTTTAAGTGTTTGTGTGGTTTTCCTGTGTTTGAACAAGTAGTATCGATTCATCAATGCACAGCAATACTTTTCCCACGCGATACACTGTCGATTCAGCAACTCTGGTCAGTGGAGGACACTTGGAATGTGATTTACGTTGTACGGACGAAAGCCACGTTTGACCTCAACAATGCGCAGCCCTAGTTTGATCCATTTTAACATCCGCTCCTATTTTGTGAGATGTGAGAAAATTGTGGCACTGCAAAATCAACATAAGGCCGAAAAAGAGCTTTCAGGTGGTGTCATCGAAAAAGATGCAATATACATTTGACTGGAAAAGGCCATTAAAATCATTGTGCCCAACTCCTGCTGCTGTCAGAACAAAGCTGAACTGCAGCTGCTGAAGATCTCAGTCAACAGATGTTAGTCCAGATGGTTTGCACTGGGGATGCTAATCAAATTAGCTGCGCATCTGAACTGGCTTTACCCTTCGTTGAAAACAATTCAGCTGCAAAATAAGTTAGTGCTGAAAGATGAACCCTCAGGCAACACACAATTTTAATTGCCTGACATGACAATGTGAGTGGTGGATGAAATGTGCAGATTATCTGCAAAGTGGCATGAATAACGTGGTAAACAAAAAGCAAATGAAGCAGTTTGGACGGAGTGATGAGTATGTTTTGAAGCGTGTCTCTTCACTGAACGGCGTGCTCCGGCCCATCCACCAACTACACAAATACAGAGGTGTGTCAGTTTCCTCTGCCAAGAGGACAAATACACGTATTCTTCTGTAGCCAAAAAAATGTACCTCCAGTAAAGTGAGAAAAATCACAAGAGCCCTCAAAAATAATCAGGTTCCAAAAAACTAATCGAAGAAAACAACCAAGTTGCCGAGCGGGGCGGTGTGTGCGAGTTCCTACGGGTTGCCCATCCCATTGAGAGGCGAATAGAAAACTGTTTATTTTTTTTGTTTTAAGTGCCGTTGTTTTAATACAGTGGTACCACTACTTACTAATGTCTTTTCATCCGAAATTTTCAAGTTACAAAACGCCTCAACGGGAAAATATAAAGTGTTCACCAGTCGGGCGATCGCTCACCAGGCTGATGTTTGCCTTGGACATCTTCAAAGAATTGTTAAAAGCCGACAAACGCAAACGTCCTTGGATCAGTTCTTTACAAAACACCAGGCAAAAACCACTCAGAGAGAGCATGAACTAAAGAGCGCTAGAAACGATGAGGACCATCATTTTTATTCTTTATCATTAGTTTTTTACATCATGCACAACTCATTTATTGTGCAATAATCTAATTGCAACATGTATTTGTTACATATTTTGATGCATTTTTATGCTTCATAAAACATTTATGTCTGAATATTGCGGGGCTCGGAACGGATTAGGGCATTTACATGGAAAACGCGTCTTAACCTACAAAGTTTTTTAGTGAAGAAATTTCTTCCAGAACATTAATTTCCGAAGTAGAAGTAACACTGTATGTTGTTATTTTACTTTGTAACTAACTGAATTTCTGGTTCTTCTTTTAAGTTACATTTAAAGTTGAGTTGAATAAATGCTACATGTTTGAATCAACGAATAACTGTGTTTATTAATCGTGATTTCAAAATGATCGCGATTGTACGGTTTTTAATCGGAATCTGCTCATGTTTAAAATGCCATCACAACTGCACAATGGGCTCGGCAGAATGAAGCACGGCCATGAGACAGCGAGTGAAACTGCGAAAGTGTCTACATGCACAGCTCTCAAGTCTACAATGTGAGTTGACGCAGAACCGAGGAGACTCCCTTCCTCTCAGATGAATGGTATGCATTTTAATTACACGGACATTGCTTCGTGCAGGCGATCATCACGGGAGAGCAAAAGAGGAAGTGAGGGGAAGATAAAATGGGACTGACGAGATCTGAGCAGCAGGAGAGCGGATGAAAGGGAACAGGATTTTAAAAAAGGGGGGTGAGGGGGTGGGGCGGGGGAACTGCAGGAAAGAAGGGTATGGAAAGAGAACCATATAAGGAGTAGACTGTGAACAATGCTGTGGCGAACTACAGTAAGAGCAGCTCAAAAGACAGAATATGAAGGTTAATTGCACATATTAAGTCCAGACAAGGACAGCAAAAGAGGTGGGGCACCCGGTGTCATCTTGACATCATACACGACACATATCTCAGCTAATGCGAGCACGCAACAAATCGATGCGCTTGACATATCTGATAATGTCAAGATTGCGCTAGGGCATTGTGGCTAATAGTGGTTTGTTTGAGACGGGGGTGAAGAGGGTACCAAGAGAAACATGATGTTTAAACCTGCACAGGGGTGATGTTGAGTTTCGGGCTGAACCTAAAGTAGGGCTGCCTTTTCTCGCTCAAGGCAAACAAGAAAAAAAATGGCTTCATCTTGGAAGTTTCTAAATGTCATGACATTTAAAGTAAGACTGCTCTAATATAAAACCCTCTCTCCATTTGTGTTTGACTCATTCCTTCGATTCTTCTCTGCATGTTCCACGCAACTAATAGAAATTCCTGACATGCCGCGGCTCGTCGTCGAGAGACACACACGAGTGCTGAACAACCCAACGAGATAGCTTCAAGCGGCAGCGCCAGAAGTGTGTTAAAACAAAGCGGGTGAGCGTATAATGCGATATGACAGCCTTTCATGTTGTGTTTTGAGTGAGTACTAACACACAATGAATACCAACGGTGGTGCTTGGACCACAACAGGAGACACGCGCTTGTGAGTCGTGCACTTGATGCCCCCCCTGAGGGACTCTGTGACAGTAGACAGGACTTTTTCTCACACTGTAAAACACAGGTGCAACAATGAGACAACAAAAATATGCACAGGAGCCTAGTCGCTTGCAACCCCCCCCACCCCCCAATGTGACCTTAACCTGTGGGACACAAGACATCCTGTTAAGTTGATCATAGGCGGTCACAGTCGACAGGAAGCCAGAGCATGTGACTCACTTGGCTACCATGTTAGATGTTAGACAGCATTTGATGGTCTTGTGCAATGTTTCCTCCAAGCTGCGCACTGCTCTCACTCTTTCGGCTCGCACCGTATGCTCACATTACATTTTAACACTCCATCATTTCTATCCCTGATTAATTTACAAACAGGACACCACACCATTCCCACTTCCCTTACAGTTTCAGACGTGCGACCGAAGTTCCGCACTCGGTTGTTCTAGAATAGTTTACTTCGAAGCATACGTTTGACCGACATGTACTCACACTCGCCACTGACAAGACACAACAGGTGACGCGTGGACGACTCCATTCAACAAGTCCAAACGAGGGCGTAGTTTATGAGCCGCTAAAATGAGAATCTTTACTACAATTCAGCGGTCAGGTGACTAGATTTTCGTGTTCTTTGAAATGACATGTTTACCATTAGTTATGAGCGGATAATGTGGTACTTATATGATTTATACAGATTATATTGACACTTAATTATGCTTAAAATGACAAAAGTGCATCACGTAACTTGCTATGATGTCAAAGGCAGTGAAATGAACAGGAAATTTGGTAGGAAAGTCTAATAGGAGCAGAACCACAAAAGCAATTTTGGAAGTCCGAACTTGTCGTTGAGATTTTGGCTTACGCTAAATTGCCAGGGAATGAAATAATCTTGATGTGTTGGCGGGGCATGGCAGTGAAGTTTGTTGACTTGGCACAAAACACAAAACTCGAAGAAGTCCGAGCCACAAGGTCCGACCGAACGTCTTGTGTGTGTTGACAGAGCCCGCCCTTTACGAGACTGATAGGCACTCCCATCGATGCAATAACTCTGCTTCTGACACTCTAATATCCTTCAAAGCTCACATCGTCTGTCTGGCACACGGCCCAATGCATGTGGGGGTCCGGAGGGCCCTTTTTTAGATGATAAGTAAACAGGAGGTTTAAATCACTGATGTGCGCCTGCCAATAAAGGACATCATCGCACCGAGGGCCGATAAATTATAGAGGGTGGGATTCTAATAAGAATAGCGTTTTGAACGAGTACTCGATAAAAGGAAAATTGATTAAAAAAAAATTTCTTGATGGTATATTTTTTATTTTATTTTAGTGGTGAGGCAACTATACTTAACAAGAGTGCATAAAACAATGGGGGGAAAAGATGGCCTGATATATTTTTTTTTCCGACATCCAATCAGTTGAGTCTGGTTATGTATTTCCTCCAGTAAAGTAGGTCAGAGGCTCAGAAACAAGCTGCTCTCTGTCCCCTCCAGGAGGACAAGGACACAGGGAAGTGAAGTGAGAGGACAGTGATGGCAAAGCAGAAGCAAACCACTCCACTGGAAAACAATCAGCCGTGTGCGAAGCTGCACCGTATCTGCCTGTATGTGGAGGTGAATAATCTTCACGGGACTGCAAAATCTTGATCGATACTCTATGACATATTTGGATCTCCTGCCGATGTGGACAATCAATAGTTTAGACAATAAGGAACAGCCTCCAATAAAAATGCGACACAAGCGACAAACAGCTGTGAAAACAATAGCCCTCGTCTTTGCCCGTCCCACTTGGCAGAGGGAATCTTTTATCTTTCCACATTAATCAAAGGCCTTTATCACGGTACCTTTATTAAACCTGCTGCCAACATTTTCCGATATAAAAGCCGCGGCTTATCTCACCCCGCACACCACAATGAACATAAACTCTCAGAACGTGTTGAAGACAAATTGCCAAGAGCACGCTTTTGAAGCATGAGGAGTCACTGAATCATGGGGTTGACGCTAAAGGTTTTCCTTTGCACGGCATGCCTGTTCGCGCGACCAATCTACTTCTACCCGGTGTCAGCTTGACACTGGAAGACTGATAAGGTGATACCGTTCAGAGTTCAACCATAATTTATGTGGCAATTGGAAAAGGGGGTGGGGGGAGTGGGGGGGTCAAAAAGGAGAAATATGATGATGACTGTAGGGCAGGAAGAGGAACTGACGGTTGCCGCCGTCTCCTCTTCTAGCGCACGAAACAGACATCGCCAAACGCACAAACTGACGGTGATATCGACTTAGCCGAACATTGTCAGGAACTATTGCTGGTAACAAATTGCAGCTTCACTTACCTTTCGCCTTAGACAAACAGTTCTTTGGTGGCCACCCCTTTAAAACTTTTTTTTTTCTCTCAAATTAGCCCTACTTTTTCATAACAGACACATTTTCAGAAATATGCACGCCATACTTGATAGGTAGACGGGCACTTTATTGTTTTTAGATAAAGCTTTGGGTTTTTAAAGTCAATATAACATTATATGCCCCTTTTGAGTCTTCAAATACAGCATGTATGCATTAAGCGTTATGAATGTAAAAAATGTTTCTGTTAAAAAAAAAGTGCCTCTACAGTTAATATGCAGAACTGTGACCCTGGAACGGTAGAATTTCTATTATTTGTTATCGGGAACATAACACAGATTCTGACTGTAAACAAGAGTTCCCCCTGTTTGAAATTAGAGGTTTTACTGACTACATAACAGCTACCATACTCTGTAGGACGTCAAGTGTTTCGGTTGAAGACTCCCTTTTTTCTTTGAGCTGCTTGTATTTATTGACTCTTGAAATGTAACATTAGCTTAAAAATCTGGTAGCCTGGAGGCACACGAGGGAAGCAGAGCATACATCTAGACACATTTTCGGATTTGCCCCCGTGGACTCAGATACTGTATCTCACTGAGGAAGTCCACAGAAAAAAGGGAGGGAGTGACTCACAGCATTTGTAACCTGCAGTATTGGTTCGCGGCACACGATGCACTTGACTGCCACCACGGTACGGAGCTCTGTCACGGCACTTCCTGTCACAAATCATGCCCTTCGCAAGACGTGCAACAGCCACAACAAACATGAGCTTACTAAACTCTGCCATGTACCCACAATGCAGCTAACAGATGTTGGCTTTTCCACATCAGAGCCTGAATATGTGATTTATTATTTTACTGGTTTTGTTCCGACATCAAACCACTAAGTACCAGGACCCGCATAAAGTGACATGGCTGGCTGACGAGCTGTCACTGCTCACTAAGATTGTCCACGCAAGCTAACTGTGATCTCAAGAGCATATGTGTGTGTGTGTGTGTGTGTGTCTACCAACATATGGCTCAAAGCCCTTCAGCAAGTTTACTTCAAAGTTAAACAGATGGAGAAAACTCTGCAGGAATGACTGAAAGGGAATCGTGCAAAAACTCACGTTACATTCATCCAGTGAGGTCTTGTACATAGAAGGCCAAAATTACTTGAAGTCCAACTCTAAACAGGAAGTCAAGTTGTTTGATGGCAGACTTACAATATTACTGTCAGAAGAGTTGACAAAATGGAGAGCAGAAAAGCTTTTCATGCATTTAAAAAAAAATTGCTCTCATAATCAATATTATCTTACCAAAATCCGTTTAACATTCCTGATATAGCAATTTTCTGGATAAGAGTGATGGAATTGCACCTGTGTAATACTGTATTATTAACGAACTTTAAAAAAAAAAGTGTTATTACTGGGTGTAGGCATAAAGACTCACATACCAAAAAGTGAACACAACAACAACAACAAAACTGTGAAAACCACAGTCCAGTCAAAGCTCGGTTTTCGGACGTCTCGGTTCTCGTCCAATTCGGTTTTTGACCAAATATTTTGAGTTTTTTATGCCTCGGATGACGAACAAATTTCAGTTCTCAAACAAACTGAGCGCACTTGAATGCACCATTTGACTCCTCTCGCCTTCCTTACACGAGGAAGTGGCGCTTCCTCGTGTTGCTTTCCATTGTGAGCAGACGTGTTCAGTAAACATTTGTATTTTAAAAAGAGCGTGGTTTCAGTTTTCGAACAATTTCGGTTTTCGAACAGCCTTCTGGAACGGATTATGGATGAAAACCGAGGTTTGACTGTATTTGTGCGTTGGTTCTGGTTCTTGAAATACAGATGGATGAGATTCCACAATTGGGTCTCATTTCTGCACATTTTGCCAAACTACCAACTATTAAAACAATAACTCCTACCTTTACATTTTTACACTTGGCAGGGCTATAAAAAGAAAAAAGCAAAAGTGAGTAAAAGAAATCTCAAGTCACCACATGTCACTTCTGCAGCTTTTCTATTGGCGTAAACAATTTGACAACCTAAATTTAGACATAAGAGTATCTAGGCTACATCAGTTCTCATATAAGAAGTACTCTGTGAGAGACATTTCCAACGCTGCGGCGGCTGAGCTCTGGGGAGTTGCCTCGCGTCAAAACGCTGCCACAAAAATGACAGTGTGGCAAATCACAATGAGAAGTTAACAAAGATGAGAAGTAGTACACATCACACTCAAGAGAAAGGAGTCCATTTGACAGCCGTGTCTTGTGCATAGCCTGAGTTTGACTTTGGCAGAAGAAAAGTGTGGAGGCGAGGTCAACGCAAGTTTGCCTTGAGCAATGTCACGGCATCACGAGAAGATTAAACACATCTGTGTCAACAACAAAGCAATTCAAATCATCGCTCCGCTCGATGTTTCCAGTTTCCCCGTCTCGAGAAAAAGCCGACGACTAAAATTTACAATCTGCATTGATCTACTCTGCCAGCTTTTAAACTGCCAATAGACAGTGGCCTGTGTGGCCGGCCACCTGGAGGCTTGAATGGAGAGAGGGTGCGTGGAGCAAGGAGGAGCATGAATTATGGCTGTGGCACAATGCTTTCATGTAGCTTGACACCTCGCTCCCATGGCTGGGTCACACGACACATTCCAACAATCCAGCGTGTACTCCTGTGCAGCTTGAAGAGGAGAACGCAAAGCTGCCTGGTGGGATCCGAGACCAAAGTGAAAGAGAGCAACGAGAGGTGTCTGCAGGCCATTGGAAGGTTTCAGGTTGCTGCCGGCTCATCATTTGAAAAGAGGGACTCTTCTTGTCTGCTAAAAATACATAAAGGGGCTCTGATCCGGATGGTGGATCGACATTTTCACCTCCCAAAGTGCTGTTTGGATAATTACAACCAGACAGTAGACAAAACACTAAGCCTGATACATACTACCCCATGTGAAACTATAACTTTTGAGACCACAGGCAAAAGCATGATATTATTTACAACGCTGTGACACAGACGTTTTACTGGGTTGCATGACACACATTTTTTTCTTTTTCTTTTTTAAGCAGCCACTTCAAGGAGAGCCATGTAAGCCGAAGGAGCTATCCATGAACCTGGAATGGATATAGAATGACTAATATTCTTTGTAAAGTGTCACCCCCACCACGTTAGCAAGGACAGGTGTGGCCCTATCTGAATAGTAGTTCTGCTTTTGGATAGGGAATTTCCAAATTATTAGATCAAAACACTTGATAGAATGTCCATAGATATATTTTCTTAATGCTAATGCAAAAGCAAACGAAATCACATCAGAAATTCCCTCTAAACTTAACTTTACGCAGTAGACTTGTAAATACACATTACCACAGTCAGCGTGGCAAAAAAAAAAAAAAAAAGTCCCAACATGCTGGTGGCTTAATTAGCCTACTTCGGAGGTTTCCCTCTCCTTTTTAATTACAGCAGAGTTTCCCCCGTTAACACAAGGGAGTATTTGACTTAAAATATTTACAGAGATCACACACGTTACTGGCTGATCCTAAATAGAAATACAGTAACTGTTAACATGTGGTGAGAGCAGCGGACTAAAAAGGAAATGTGGAAGGCAGCATTCAACTCCAGCTGGACTTGAACAGAAACGCACCACAGCCGTGACAGTGTAGTTAATTATTGACTTTAAACATGCCTGGTTGTTTTCGTAGCCTGTGAATGCCAATCTTGCTCTCAATTTGTCGTCCACCCCCAGTCGAACCCCCAACACAAACAGCTTCGAATCAAATGATACAATCAAATTACAGGCTGTACGCATTAAAAGTTCGAGGACCTGAAGTGGCGACTGATTGTTAACACAAGAGAGCAAAGGTGTGTAAAAATTCGTGGACTTTTCGTCACGTACCTGAAGGGAACATTTAATTAAATGACCACACGGGGCCTTTTCTCAGCTTCGTACACAAACTTGGGACATATATACGTTTTCATCACACAAACAAGGCCGCTTAACCACGTATTCGGGTACACGAAGGTTGCTAAAGCGCCAGCGCACGCACGCATGTTATCGAAATGTTGCGCTAGGCTAGATTTACCTAAATCATCCATGTTGGCCGGAAATCAACGCTGTTGAGAGAACCCGGCAACGTTCCCGCTCCGTCGAGCACCGTTTGGGGCTGTCCGCTCCTCCAATGTAGTGTCCGCTGGCTCAAATGTGCTGCACGGACGCAGCGAAGTTTTCAAGTTGCCCCTTGAGCACACTCCCTAACAGCACTCATCGCCAGATTGCCCCGGAGAGGAGAATCTCCCGAGCAGGAGAGCAGGAGCCAGCCCCCCCTGCCAGCCCGTCAGCCGCCCTGCAGCCCACCAGCTCAACACATAGGAGCTTGCGCCATCTAGCGGTACATGAGGGAAGTGGAGACTGTCAACTCGCACGATTTTTGTCATCAATTGGTGAAACAATACATTTGCTTTTTTACATATTCACTTAATAATTTGTACTGTATAAGGGACACACACACACACACACATATATATACTGCCCGAAGACGGATATATATATCCGTTTCAATATATATATATATATATATATATATATATATATATAGGCGGGGGACACCCTGGATTGGTTGCCAGCCAATCGCAGGGCACACAGAGACGAACAACCATCCACGCTCACACTCATACCTAGGGACAATTTTGAGTGTCCAATCAGCCTGCCATGCATGTTTTTGGAATGTGGGAGGAAACCGGAGCACCCGGAGAAAACCCACGCAAACTCCACACAGGGAGGCCAGAGCTGGACCTCTGCACTGTGAAGCCGACGTGCTAACCACTGGACTACCGGGCCGCCTATATATATATCCATCCATCCATTTTCCGAACCGCTTCATCCTCACTAGGGTCGCGGGGGGTGCTGGAGCCTATCCCAGCAGTCTTCGGGCAGTAGGCGGGGGACACCCTGAATTGGTTGCCAGCCAATCGCAGGGCACACAGAGACGAACAACCATCCACGCTCACACTCACACCTAGGGACAATTTAGAGTGCCCAACGAGCCTGCCATGCATGTTTTTGGAATGTGGGAGGAAACCGGAGCACCCGGAGAAAACCCACGCAAGCCCGGGGAGAACATGCAAACTCCACACAGGGAGGCCGGAGCTGGGATCGAACCCGGTACCTCTGCACTGTGAAGCCGACGTGCTAACCACTGGACTACCGGGCCGTACCTATATATATATATACTGTATATATATATATACTGTATATATATACTGTATATATATATATATACTGTATATATATATATACTGTATATATATATATATATATATATATATCACTTGACAAAAAAATTCCAAATAATAAAAAAAAACCTAAACAAATACAAAAACTACTAAAACTGAACAAAAAAATTAAAACGAACACATTTCTTCTATAAGCTAATGGAAAGTAACTGAATTATAAAAACAAAACTCAAAACAAGGTAAACACTGACGACAACAGAAAATCTTGGTTCTGGCATTGCGGAATCGCCTTACAAACACCCGGGCCATGGTTCTGAAACTACCCTAGAAGTTTGAAAAACAACAACGCGAGGAAAAAGCATGCACTTTCTTTTTTAGTATGGCAGGTAAAGGGTGACATGGATGAGTGGGTGGTATCCCATTGTGAGATTTTGCACCCGTGCTCTTAGTATAACATTACCCTCCTCACATCACTGCACTAAAATAACAACAGGCTTTTGTCTCGCCAAAGCCCCTCTGCGTCAGGAGACAAGCATTTTGGTGCCAGCATGCAACACACACACCCACACACATAGGCACACACTGTCAATGAGGTGCATGAAGGTTTCATCTTGATCTCTGTGGAATTTCTCCAACCCGATGCACATTCACTACCTAACATGGTGTTAAACTGGCATTCACCTTGTGGTCCTGAACTTATCCCATCAATGTGTATGGCAAGAATTTAGAAGGAATTGACAGAAAAAAAGTGGGCCACTTTATTGGAAAGCTGCTAAAATGTTGTATTTTGACAAAGTTATTATTAATGAAGTATTCATCCATCCATTCAAAGGGACCTGGATGAGAGAGAAGGAGAGAGAGAGAGAGAGAGAGAGAGAGAGAGAGAGAGAGCCAGAAAGGGTGTAACAAAATGATTGTATTCAGAAAATATATTTTGAATTGACATGCGATTATAGTTTATAGTCCTTTCAAATTCTTCCGGTGTCCGGCTGACTTTTTCCACATTTCAAGAGACAGATTCAGAAACGATTTCTCTGAAAACTTTTATTTGACAAACAACCACCGGCTGGATGGATATTTTCATTGTAAGCAATAAAAACGAAAAGGAGAAATGTATGTGGCTAATCGGAAATGCACATTAATGGTTGTTGTCGGGGGCGGGGGATCAGTTTGTTTTTGTGTTGCTCTTATCTTGAACCTTTTCCATGAGCTTCTAGCACAGAAACGACGACAGCAGCATGGCCACTGCATGATTGAATCACAGTCCATTTCTCTCCACGTGTCCCCGCACTGGACATTCACTCCTGGTCCTTCTCCTCGCCGTGGGTGATGATGTGCACCAGGTTCTTGTAGTCCAGGTTGCCCGCCACATCTGGAGGGAAGGCAGCGAACATCTGCTCCATCTACGGTACACAAAGAACAAATTTTCATCCCGCTCTCCACCTGTCGCAACGTGGACCGGCGGGTTACCTCTTCGGGGGTGAACCGGTCGGCTTGTGTTGTCAGCATCTGCGTCACACTGTGGACAGCGGAGACATGAAGCGATGCACTTTTTTTCCCCCTACTATGTACAACATATGCAGATGAGTTTGTCAGCACTTACTAGTCCTTCCTCAGCACTCCTTTCCCCTCAGGGTCAAACACTTTGAACGCATTGAGAATGGTCTCTTCTGGATCAGCACCTTTCCACGTGGACGGACACACACACAGACTGGTTAGTCAATTCGACATGCAAAAAATAGTGTTGTTGTTGTTGTTGTTTGTTTTTTTAATCGCTACCTTTCAGTTTCTCCCCAAACATAGTAAGAAAGACGGTAAAGTTGATTGGGCCCGGAGCTTCTTTGAGCATCTCATCGAGCTCTTCCTGTTTGACATTCAGGCGACCTATAGGAGCAAACACAAGGACACTAAGTGGATATTGTATAAAAATGTACTCTGCTACTTATCATTTATCGCTGTTCATTATAATACTGTATAAAGTTGTGTTTATCATCAGAACAATCAGGTTCTGCTGTTTTACGGTGAGTTGTGTGGCATCCATTTTGGCTTAGATGATGAAATTCGGTTCCCTGACCGATGAAAAGCTATCATATCATGTTTTGTGTGTGTGTGTTTAAATCTTAACCCATCACCAAAGGGATAAAGTGTGTAAACGCACCGAGCGCTGCAAAAGTGTCCCTTAGGTCATTCTTGTCGATGAAGCCGTCTCTGTTCTGGTCCATGATGGTAAATGCCTGAGGTGCACACACATACACACACACGCGAGATTGTTGAAAAAAAAACTAAACACAATAAAAAGGACATGATGATCTCCATCGTGGGCCACGGCTGTTGAGGTCTGAAGCCCAGGGGATGGGGTTTAAATTTGGCATGCGCCACATGAGAAGCATTTCATGTGCAACCTAATCGCCGATGACAACCGTCTGAATATTTGGCCGAGCGCATGCCAGCAGGGAGCTGCTGTTAAGGCTGGGATGGACTGAAATGCAGACAGGTGTTTGTGGTCCAAACACGGCAGGGGCGGAGCTACATGGTGATCAGGGGACTCTCTGGCCACCCCTCATCGAGGGGAAGATTGTGATACTTGTGACTTTCCTATCATTTTCACATGGGTTTAGTATTCTTGGATCCCTTGATACTCTGCCATAATTCATTCAGATGAATTGCATTTAAAAAAAAATCTTACAATTGATGTAACTGCAAACTCTAAAAGAATCTATCTTAAATAAATAACCTTTGATTCTTGCAGCCAGTTAAAATCATGACCCGCATACCAGGTAAACAATGTGGCTCAGAAGCCATTGTTTATCAGTGCTTATGACAATCGATGACACTGATTGGCTATTAGCTAACAAATCGACACATGAGATACAAGTAGACTATGCGATGGTGGACAAAAGAAAAGTCACGGCAAATATGGCATTATCTAGTCAATTAAGCAAAGGAAAATGTTGCTCTTAATTTAGACTTGATCCTGCTTGTTTTATGAGTGTGTTGAACAATTTCATTTTGTGAAACCCTGACTGCGGATATATGACAATGACTTCTCAGTTGTAAAGGGTTTTACAAGCATGCAAAAGTACTTACTGAAAAATTTCTGATTACGCCCTTGAACTATGGACTTGACCCGATATGAGAAAGAGGGTCAAATGTGGTCATCCAACTTGGTGAGATAATATATTTATATAACACTTCCTTCCACAAAGCGGGAAAGTAATTTTAAGGATCCGTGTGTGACAGATGCGTAATCTTTCCAATTCACCCCGGTGGTTTCAGGTTGTGCAGTTTAAACTCACCTCCTTGAATTCCTGAATCTGGGCCTGCTCAAACATGGAGAACACATTGGAATTGGCTCCCTCTCCTGTTCTCTTCTTGGGTTTTTTGGGCGGCTGTGGACCAAAAGTAAGGGTTAGAGGCAGGATGCATCCCGCATTGGTCGCCAGGCTCATAGCAAGGCATATTATCATCATCAATATTGTTATTGTAGAAATCAGTCCAAAATACTTTTTGCAGGCTGTGGTAATAAAGTTTTTTTTTTTTTTAACTGCAGTGAATAATAGGATTAAATAACAATACATAAACCTTGGCAATGATGCCAATAAGAATGTGATTTGAAAGCAATTTTAGCGTGATAAAAGGTAGCAATATATCGCTCAAAAGCATTAAGCCTAATACAGTGAAACTCCTCTACAACGAAATCTACATGGGTCAAAATACCCCCTAGTGTGAAAAAATCTTCATGCATTAACACCATTCCCACTTTCCTGTTTCAAATTTGCTACAGTGAAAAACCCCCTGTTGTGAAAAATTTCTTGCTGCAAACATGATTTCGTTGTAGAGGAGTTTCACTGTAGTCATTTTTGACCCCGCCCCCCCAAAAAGTTCAATTTGAGAAGGAAACACAAAAAGTCTGCGCGCTTCAAGGCAGCATCTCTTGTCTCTTAACACACACAACAGGGTGACTTACCATGGTTGAGCAGCTGGGAGGTGAGAGCAACAATGATGCCAGTGAACAATGAAGAGAAGGTGGGTGGCCTTTTGTAGCCTCCCAGTTGTCATCTCCACTGGATGATATTTATAAACGATGTCCACTTTAGGAAGTGACAGGTAAACGATGCTTCGACCCGCTTTGTCGGCCACATACTATTTCATGTGCGCTCTTCCCTTGCGCACACAAACACACACCGCCGCAAGATTTGCTTTTGTCACTGTGAGCAGAGAGCTGAATAACATGATTAGAATATCCAAAGCAGACCCAAGGTTAAAGTCTCACCCTGTGTGTCCACGGAACACTGGCTTGACTATGTCATCTGTAACTGTTACACATGGATTTGTTTCGCATGCAATTCGCATTTATTTCATCATTTGCTGTGTACACAATTTGCCACTGTATTCAGTAAACTAGAATCATTTTGTGGATGACGTTTGTTCATTTTAGACCCTGGTGTGACCACCCAGATGGGCCAAATGCAATTGGAAGTAAGATAAAATTGGGTTTAAGTGTGTTCTGAAATTTAACACATACATTAGATGTTAAAGCTCCAATGTATTGTTGTATGAATGACAGTCAAAAAACAATCAGCTTGAGTGAGTGTTTTGGTTTAAAAAATAAATAAAAGTAAACTTTGGTTCTCCTTGCCAACAAATATTTACCCAGTTGGAAAGCTCGTTTGTTTCCATCTTAAATGATACCCCATTTTTAGACTAGTTGTTGAGAAGAGGAATGGCATCCTGTAGCAGAGCGTGCCCAGGCTACTGAACAGCATGAGAAAGAGGCGCCAGCCTATTGTGCAACTGTTTGGTTCTTCCACACCCCGGTGACGGACTCGGTCGTTTGTTCAAAGACTAAAAGTGACATTCTGTCCCGTTTTCTTCCTTGTTACAGAAGACTTCAACCATTCCATACATGAAAGAACACCAAACAAGAGCCAATACCCCCAAAAAGCTGTTAGTCGTAGACAGTGACAATTTGGCACATTTGACATGTTCATTTGTGCTACTCATGCCAGAAATACTTAACACCAACGCATACTTGCGGCTCAGCACCCTTGGATTTACATATTTATTCCATAATTTTTAAAAAACAATTTTAAACCGAGCTCCTCTCTCCAGGAGCATAGTTTGTTTCCTCATCCCGCTTTCTTGTTTTACTTTTTCATCTGGGAAATCGGGGCGCATTTCGGCAACCTGCCCGGCTTCACGTTCTTTCTCCCCCTGTTGGGTAATTGTTGTTGGTGTTTTTTTTTATGTCTCTCGGACGGCTTTTGGCATTTTGTTGCTCTGTACTCGTGACATGTAGTGGCAATGATTCCATTCCTTTCCATCTTGTATTTTTGCTGTGTTACGTTCAAACTGCTCTGACAGTGGCTTAATTTTTTTAGATCTTACAGAGCCAACTACGTTATTTGGTGCAACGGTACTTGGTGAAAACATTTTTGAAGACCACTGTATTTGGAAACCCCAGAACAGAACAAGACAACTGAGGCATGAGACACATGCTCGCTGTCACCAACGAGCTCTGCGACATCACAAGTAGCCGTTCAAATATGTGCGGCTAAATAAACACGTCCTTACAATGTGAGCACGCTTCATTAACAGGTCCTCAGATTGACTCAAGGTTCCCAGGTCAAGAAAAGTGACAGTGTGTGAGAATGAGCCAGGATGACGAGTTGACACCACGTGTGCGAGAGCTATATCGAGAGAGGCTCTCCCGACAGTCGCTGTCAAATAAAACGCAGTTTGATGGCCTCGCGGCAGATGTCAGGGGTGTCATATCGCAAGCATAATGTGAACAGCCAGGTCACAGTTATTGTTACCCGAAGGAGACTGGGGGGGGGATATGCTATTGTTGAAAGCAGCCCCTCCCTTTGTGATTTGTGAGCAGCTACTGCGGCTGGAATGACGGGCCATTGTATCCCTACAGGCTGAGCACTGGGATGTACATGTGTGCCTAAAAATAGAACGACCTCTTCAAACTTAATGGACGTGGACAAATGGTAACATCACTGCCGGCCATTAAGGCCTTGAGACGATCAAGGAAGCCCAAGCGAGGCAATGTAGGAAATATGCACACGAATGTTCAAAGTCCATCCATCCATTTTCCAATCCGCTTTATCCTCACAAGGGTCGCAAGGGCTGCAGGAGCCTATTCCAGCTGTCTTCGGCCAGTAGGCGGGGGACACCCTGAACCGGTCGCCAGCCAATCGCAGGGCACACAAAGACAAACAACAATCAAGTCAATGGATATATTTAATATTGTGTGACCAAATCTCCACAGGGAACTGGAATAAAACATTGGTTGTTAGCAAACATCGATATCATATCCAGCATCGAAGCAGTTAAATGAAATGTACAACTTAAGAGTATAAAAATAAAACAAGGATGGCTAAACAACTTGTTTTTAAACAGTGAAACCCCGGACGTCCTGCATTTGGGAATTCACGTCATTATTCGTTTCGATACTCAGGCCATAGCAATAGCAGTAGTGATGCGATAAAAGTATTGCTTTGAATGCTGGGGGGGTGTCATCGCTGAACTATGTTGCAGTGAGTTGAGGAGTTTCATTTACACACAAGTCTTGTTTCTTAGGAGGAAGTTGGGGGTGTCTGTTATGTTCTTTTGTTATGCCTGGCAGGGCTCCGTCCAATCCCACGTATATAACGGGGCTTCACTGTATTCTGATCAGCAGGAAATGCATGCATTTGGTTTCATTAATTGCTTTAAACAAAACCTTTTCGACCAAATGGATCAACTTCAATACATTCAAGTAAGCTTGTACAATGAAAACTATCAAAGCGTCATGAAGTTGAGAAGTCTTCATGTTCAGTGATTGACTCTTGTCAAAACACATCAAATACAGCATCTATTTCGTGTCAACACAATGTAACTTATGTCACAGGTCACGTTAGGATTTACACAAATCAAAACGAAGCACAACAAAGAATCCGAAATCGATTTCATTTGAGTGCAATACTGGCATTTTTACACAATCAGGACTGCCTTTAAAAAACACAGAACTCAGAATGTGAAAAGGTGTATTTTTTTCCCTTGTCATTTGCTGAATGGTGGAATTTAAACAGAAACCAAATGAGGCAGAAGCAGAGGAAAACACACTAGTTGATTCCACATTGGCATTGAGAAACTAGGGTGAACCAAATTATTTTCAGTCACTACTTTCACCAATTTTGATTTCATTGACGGGATGGGAGGGTCAAACAATGCTGCTTTCATCTCCCTCTTTTGGGGGGGTGGGGGGGGATGGAGGCTTGCCATTGACAAATGGAGGCACTACACTAGTCAGAGCCAGAATGCAATCACTCACTTTTAGAGACATTTGCACATATTAAAAGAATACTCATTAGACATTCAAGAGAACATGTTATCACTTTTTTTTTTCTTTAACAAAAATAGACATGGCTTATCCAGCCTTGAAATTCCTTCTCAATATATATTTATATATATGTATAGAAAATTATGTCTCGTCTATTTACAGTCAGATAGCATTCTGAAGGATTAGAAAGGTCCTGTTGCACGGCATTGCGGCTAGCGCACTTTTTTTTTTTTTTTAATTCTCACTTATCCCCAGGAAGACAAGCCTCTGCTTTGCAGCTTTATTGACTTAGTTCAGTTTTTTTTAACCAACCAGTACCAATATGGCGAAGTCAAACACAAAATTAGTAGTGAATGATTGTAAGTAGCTCTTGATGATTGTATGTTGACAGTTGTGGATGCTCCTAAAAACTAAATGCTACCGAGGCCGTGACACAGCCCGTGTGTTTTATTTCTTCTTTAGACCTGTAACTGGTTCTGTTAATATTTCAGCAATCCACGTGAGAGTTTGCATTGCTACAGATGAGTTTTTCTAGGATAACTGCATTAAGTTTAGTTTGTTTTCCTTTAAACGTCATTGAACTGAAAGGTAGAGCTACCCCAAAACGCAGTAAAAACACCCTGCTTGAAAAGTTGTTCGTATGGCATTTAGGACATCGGGTTATTCCCCGAAAAATGACCACTTATTTCCGAAAGCTATTTGTTGTTTCTTGGGTGGGGTTGCCTACTTGGATGCCAATCAAAACAAATGTGTGGCAGTGGTTCCTTGTGACTTGCTGACATTCTCTCTGATTTGGTCCTCTTCTGCCTTTCCCGAAGAAGGACCTCCTCGCTGTCGGAGAAGAGGCTCTTAAACAGACGACTGGTCCCATACCTGTCCAATAGAGTCAAGAGAAAATATTAGCAATATATAGTGAACAAACCCATTCTCATCTGGTCAACGTCCAACTTGTTCACATTCCCAAACTATTTTGTTTTTAAACCATGAGAAATAACGGAAATGACTCCAGCCTCTGCTATGGAACACTGCAACTCCTCCAGCGTTACATTCGATCTCTGTACTGCCGCTCTGATTCAAGTTTTGGTGGGCAGCTGTCACGTGGCCTTTCATGAAACGTGTGTGTACACCGAAAGATCACTTTTAACACTTTCAGACCGCCCACAAATAGATTTCACGATGTAACTTTTGAAGGTAATGGGTGGCATCAGGGCTCTTTAAGGAGTTTCATAACAAAGGGATGAATATGCATATTTGCAAATGCCCACTTTTCATGAAACAAATGTTCTCATATATCCATCCATCCATCTTCCAATCCAATTTATCCTCATAAGGGCCGTGGGGGCTGGAGCCTATCCCAGCTGTCTTCGGGCAGTAGGCGGGGTACACCCCGAACCGGATGCCAGCCAATCACAGGGCACACAGAGACAAACAACCATCCGCACTCACACTCACACCTAGAGCAATTTTAAAGTGTTCAATCAGCCTGCCAAGCATGTTTTTGGAATGTGGGAGGAAACTGGAGTATCCGGAGAAAACCCACGCAGGCCCGGGGAGAACATGCAAACTCCACACCGGAGCTGGAATTGAACCCGGTAGCTCTGCACTGTGAGATCGACGCGGTAACCACTGGTCCACCGGGGGGCTGCTTTTCTCATTTACATATTTGTATTTTAATTTACAAATGTAAGGAATATTTTATGCTGATCCAGCATATAAAATCCAGTCCAAAAATGATTTAAATGAAAGTTTGTAATGTAACTAAATAGGTTAAAAAAAATCCAAGGGTGTGAATACTTTTGCAAAGAACTGTGTATTCTCACAACATAACTGTACATACTACAGTTGCGCCTTAATGAGAATCTTGGTGGGCTGAAATCCAATTTGTATGACCCTGAGTATAGTTTGTCTTGAGATTGTTAGTAATAAATGAAATCCATTAATGAACAACAACAACCACAGACACGCGTTTTGGTACCCTAGTTTCTTCACAGTTGGACACAGGAGGCGAAGCAGTAAATAATCTAGCGTTTTTGGCTGATACACACGGGTGCTTTCTTGCAAACACGAGAAGACTATTCGTAAATATTCATAGTAAATACCAAGATGCCGCCAGGAGACAGATTAAATTAGCATAAATACTGGAAAGAGCTTCTGGCTCGCTCCAAAAGACTGCAAAGAAGCCACTTTTAAAGAACGCTCTTCATCATGTTTACACTGCATTGACTCATAAATTACGATGCTCAGTCTTGTCATTGTCCCACCATCACTTCGAGTGAAAATAGTTTCTCAACAGCACCTGAAGTCAAACAGAAACGTCTATACCTGCCATGATTGGCAACCACTGTGCCATTAACATTCGGGTGCCGCGAGAGCTCAAGCGATATGTAAATGGAAACGTATTGACGGGGTAATATATACCACAAATAATGTATCTAGGTTTACCTATGCCACGGCAGAATAGTGACAGGCAGAACAATGAAATGCTCTTCCGCAAGGTGGCAGAAGGTACCATTAACCTGTGTATCATCCGATTACCATTTCGTCAACGGTGTTCAACTAACAGCCCCACGGCTCACACAGAGAAGGTAGATTTTGTGACTACATTTTGTGAGTAAATTGACATTGAGATGCTCGTTATTTCTGGGAACTGATATTGTTATCTTGGGGTGTCTGATGATATTTTTCTAATGCCCAAAAAAAAAAAAGTGCCTTGTCTCATGAAAATTTGAATGAGTTCACTCATTTAATTACAAGGACATTTTTTGATGTTTTCTTTTCTTAGGGGGGGTTAAATTCCAGGCATTCAATCCACGGTAACTCTTTATGGATTTTTTTTCGCTCCACATGGTAGGGTAAAGGAGATGAAAATGGGCCGGCACTGAATTTAAAGTGATCAACTGACCTTGGCAACAGGGTTGATGGGCGTACGTCCAGAACCAGTATGAAGCCTCTGGCGCTCCTCGAATCGACCCGGTGACCTCTCCCTGCGCACATCCATCACACGCCCCGGAGAGCGCTCCATTCGGGGGTCGGCCATGGCCCTTGCCGGGGAGCGCTCTAATCGAGGGTCGGCCATGGCTCTGCCGGGAGATGCGACGATCCGGTTCTCCAGCATCCTGCCGGGAGACTTTTCTCTCTCCATAGGACGGCTGGGGGACTTGTCACGCCGAAACTCGGTGCGGGCCTCTCGGTAGCGGTGGGGTGTGCCAGGCTCCCCGTGGACAAGGGGGTTGCCTGCCAGCCTTTTGGAGATGTGCTCGTTGTAGGAAGGAGGCCCACGTTTGTTAGGGCTGTCAGGGAGAAGGAGGAAAGGAACAAAAGGAATCGCGCCCTGGGTGACGAGTCAAGGCTACTAATTCTACAGAAAAATGGAATGCTTTGTGTTCTACTTGGCAGATGTAAAGGGAAACGGAATAACTCATCCACCGCTTTGTGGTATTGCTCCACGAGGGGACATTTTATGAAAAATGTACTTTTTCATTGCTTGTGTTTCGGTTTCTGTGGAATGCCTGCCCACTAATAAATCGTGGAATTTGCATAAAGATTTTATGTGCCTTTAAAAAAAAACAAAGTGTCTGTGAGTCAGTCAGTCTGCACTTTCCCCACTAGTGTAGCATAAATATAAAAAGTCTACACACCCCTGTTCAAATGCCAGGTTTCTGTGACAAATAATAATAAAAAAAATACATCTTTTTGAGAGGGGAAGTAAAACTAAAATTAATCATTTCGATCCATTCGTAAACTGTAATTGCCCACATCCTCTCAGCAGTAATTATTCTGTGGTTTCTGTCTCAATCCCTCTCATGTGATATTGCCTAATTGTTGTTAATCTGTTTTTAGCAATAAACAAAACTAATCAAACAATCGGTTTATAAACAGTCATCAGGGAATAATGGTTATGTAATACACTTAAATACAAAATTCGCCTCCAAAAAAAGTCTCAAAATCTATTTGTTTGTTTGGCAACCCAGGACTCAGGTTGCTAAACTGAGTCAGAGACACAATACAAATGGCTTTGGAAAGTAGCAGATAAGCTCCGGGCAGAAATCAAAGCCCATTTTCGACATCAGCACTTTTCTTTTCAGTGCTAACTTCATCAAAAGTGCAAGCACCCATCCACCCATTTTCTACTGCATATACTGTTCACTGACAGTGAAGCTGGATCTTATCCTAGCTGACTGTGGGCAAAAGGTAGACTGGTCCGGACTGGTTGCCAATCGAGTGCAGGCCACACAGAGACCACTCGCATTCACAACAACATGCATGCCTACATTCACTGAGCGGGACTTAATCCCACACTAGCTGCAAGTCAGCTGAGTGTACCACTATGCACTACGTTTGACTCCTGAAAAAGCAATCATCATGTTGTAATAGACCACAATCACATGATGTAAAATCACAAATGTAGTCTTTATTAACTGCCCTTCAACATTTACATATTTAAATTATCTCATGATTTGTTACATTTAAAAAATGATCTCTTCCTCCTGCAAAACAAAAGAAAATGCAGCTCTCACTGATTAAAAAAAAAATACTAAGGCCAAACTTAACTATCACCAATTGTGCAGGCCAACCTGTGCCCTGCCGTGCAAGCTCCACCAGTGGTGTCAGTAGACCAACCCTCACCAACAAGAAGTGAATGACAAACGCCAAACCCAAAACAAGAGACTGACTAAAGATTTTTTTTCCTTCGGAAATCAAAAGATCTCCCTCATAGATAAATTAAATGGGTTTTTTCCCCTCCCATCAGATTAAACAAATACGAAAATCTAGTTTGAAGCTGAAGTGGCTCAGTCGATCACTAAAATTTATTTGGAATCAGGACATTGCATCATTTGCACAGACACAAAACGCTGAAGGAGGAAAAAAAAGTGCAGTCCATACCCTGAGTGAAAACAAAAGCGACCTCACCTGCGTCCAGAGCCGCAATGTTGCAAGTCTCCTCCGCCATCGTGGTTCTGAATCAAGTTGCCCTTACAGCAAATTACTCTCAGTTTGTTCTGATATGATGACGCCAAGTAAATGGCGCCGGAGGAGATGGCTGGGCCAAGGTAGCGTGGGTTTGGAATGTCCAGGTGAGCGTATGAGTGGGACCTGAAAAGAGTAGAGAAAGAAGCTCCGTACAGTGGTCTTGGCAGAAATATGAAAAAATATATTCACTCAGTGTGAGTGAATATATATAAAAATAAAAATAAGCTAAACTAGAACACAGTACTTAATAGGATTCAATGGATTTGCCTATGTACTGTGTGGTTGTGTGCGTTTGCCATTAACCAACAACAAGAATCCCGTCAGTCTCTAAAAATAAGCTTACCCTAAAGCAGAATGTCCCTGGATCTCAATCACATCCAGAGAGTTGAAGTAGGTCACAAAAAGGTATGGCTCTCTGTAGGCTGAAAGGTCAAACTCTCATTGAATATCACATGACATGCTGATTTCGGAAACCGTATCGAAAATGCAATATTATAATCCAATGAAGATTCACTGACCGAATGACAGAGGCAGGCGGCTCCACTTGATATCATCAGTCCTACTCCTGCGTCCGTATGCGTCCACAAACACACCAAACTCTGCAATAAAAACATTTTCTTGTCAAGTCAAAATACATCAGCACCTCTTTTAAGTTGGTGGGAACACTCAGCAAGCAGGTGCATATGAGAGAAAGTGAAGAGATTTGCTCAACTGCATTGGCATTGTGGCACCTTCACTGGCACACAGAAAAGAACATCTCACCATGGAAACAGAGCAGGTATTCCTCCTTCTGAGGAGCCGTGGTGACCTGAATGATGGAGATGGGGAAGCTGTGGGAGGATGCGGCAAACACGGCAGAGGCTAACGTCACGTCGTTCTTATCCAGGAACTCTGCGGGGATGGACGACGCACGCATTAGTCAAGCGGCTCAGTCAGGTTGAAGAGAACGCGCAATCGATTTAATATCAAGAGCACTCGAATGTAGACGTTGGTGGATGACAAACCTTCAAGCACGTACTGCTTCATTTCAATTTCATAGAATTTGTTGGTGCCAATGATAATACTGTAGCCAGTGAAGTGGATACAGCTGCAAGGCTCCGAGGTCTCAATTTCCTGTAAAGTCAAAAGTTGAACAATATCACCCACTTCATTGCTGGAATTCAACAAAGCTTCGAGTGTATGCACCGCTTACCTTTCTGATACAGAACTTGTTGAGGCTTTCATTAAGTCGCAGAATTGTAATCTTATTGGGCATAGCGGCACAGATACAGATCCCATTGTCAATCTGTGAAGGAGGGGAAAAAAATATTTGGGGGGGGGGGGGGGGGTAATGCTCATCTTTGCAAACTGATGATTTTACTCCATCTGACAAAAATCATCTAACCGACCTTTCCAGAGGAGAATAGATGGCACCCTTTCACTGTCTCGAAGATGAAGGGGTTGAGGTCAGGTGGAGCCGGGAGATGGGATTGTGATAAAGACTGTTTCACCTTCTTGATCTCCACCAAGCACAGGGCCCGATCCACTCCTGGAACACACATTCCACAGAAATGCACTTTATATTGCAGGATATGAAATGGATATTGAAACATAATACAGTCAAACCTCGGTTTTCGTCCAGAATCCGTTCCAAAAGGTTGTTCGAAAACCGAAATTGTTCGAAAACCACGCTCTTTTTAAAATAAAAATGTTTATTGAACACGTCTGCTCACAATGGAAAGCAACACGAGGAAGCATTACTTCCTCGTCTACCCGAGGAAGTGTCACTTCCTCGTGTAAGGAAGGCGAGAGTCAAATGGTGCATTCAAGTGCGCTCAGTTTGTTCGAGAACCGAAATTTGTTCGTCATCCGAGGCATAAAAAAACTCGAAATTTTTGGTCGAAAACCGAATTGGACGAGAACTGAGATGTTCGAAAACCGAGGTTTGACTGTACATGAAGGGAAGCATGGGCATGATTAATGAAAACCTCTACGACTTGGTAATAAAGTTGACCGTACTGGGGGGAGGGGCAATTAGAAGAATTAACATTGGTGAATGGCTTCACTGACTAACCAGTGATCATCAACAGCTTGTCGAGCTCCCTCAGGATCTGAATCTGGAATACGGCGGTCAGGCCCGGAATGTGGGTTAAGGAGTTCTTTATGACGTTCAGCGCATACAATCCTTCCTCAGAGCCGACCAGCACAACCTAAGGTGAGTAACAAGGACGGTCGTAGATGTGAAACCTGCAGGCGGATGGCGAAGCCGGCTAACAACAAGCTTGCACAAAACGTTTATGGCAGAACCTGGTCAGTGAGAGGCAGAGTGCAATTGATGTCCAGGCGGTCGTCACCCTCCAGCTTCAGTAAAGAGTTGCCCAGAAGTTTCTGTAAGGACGGCAAAGTACAAGATGTGAGGAGAAAAAAATGGGGCAGGCACCAAAAGATGTTTATCAAGAATGACAGCCAGCTCTCAAACATCTCCTTCATACAGATAGAGCAAAATACACTTAATGTTGGAGAACATGCAGCCACAGATGAGATGGTAGCCTTAACAAACAATAATGAGTCACATTTTCCATACGTCACCGGCATTACCAAATTCCCCTATACAATTGTAATTTATGCAAACAAATGCGGTTGTCGGGGCACTTCCAATTTTTCAGTACTTCAATTATTCATGAGACTATTTATATGTAACTGTTCCTTTGGTGAACGCAAAAGCGTCACAGCGGCATGTATAACAGCAATCGGGCGAAATGAATCATCTGGGCATGCTGCACTGCGAAGGGGACCGTGACAGTTGAAGAGGTGTGGGAGGCAAGGCAACTATATGGAAATCTCCTAAAAATATCTCCATATATATTTTGGTTCGGAGCTCTGGTCGCGAATGCCAACCAAGCACAAATAGCTTTTCTTCTTTCCGAAGCACAATAAGGTTGCAAAGAACGTGTAAGTGTATTTCAGTGAAAGAGCTGAAGCATCATGGCTCTTGCAGAAGCATGCATAGCACAGCATGCTAACGGCGAAAAGTATATAGTTCCAAACAGACCCATGCATTTGGCACGGTCTTTTTGATGTGCACATTTGGCCACTTAAAACAGCGACCGCGGAACCATTTAACAGCCTGGTTCTGCGTTATCCTGCACAGAGCTGTGATAGTGTTTCTATGCATGGACAGGTACAGCAACTACATGCTCAGCCAGTTGATCGCTGAAGCCCAAGCATTCGTGCAGCTTCTTACTGTACCTGAACCAGGGGTGACAGGTTCTTCTGTCTTTTAGAAACACCTGCCTATAATGGTCCACGCAAACGCGTCGATTGGGGATACACACAGTACACAATGACATTAACAGGAACGATCAAAACACACAAAGAGAAGATGTGTTTGGTGATAACATGCAAAGAGAGAGAAAGACGGAAGAGGAGGAAGAAGAAATGAAGGCACTGGCTAGTGTCGGGAGCATTTAATAGCGTTGACTTCAACCGCAACAAACAGTACACACTTCCCTTGAGTTCCATTACAATTTGACATGGCCATAAAACATGTATTATTCGAAATGACACAGACAAAAGCTTTAGTGCTTACGGCGTCCGAATCCCCTTTGTCTTTAGAGCCATGGCTAACAGCCACCACAGACTCCAGTACAGCCACCCAGCGCTGTTTGTCCGGGAAACTGGGAGCCATGAAGTAGAGAGACTGGCCTGGCCAACAAGTGGTGTGGGGGTGTGACTCCAGCTTCAGAATGTAAGGAATGTCTGGAAGCAAACACACAGAAAATGTGGACCGACAAATCTCGGATAGGTGGATATACTTCCGAGTGCAGTACAATTAGCTGGCAATGAACCGCTACCTGACTTTGCAGTGTTGATGAGCTCTGAGGCTCCAACAGCTCCATGAACGGTTACCTCTCCGTCAGGAAGACAAAGCTCAAACTCTTCCTCCGCATTGACACAGTCTAAAAACGACATGTCAAATTAGCTTTGCACTGGATACTGTCTTTTCTCTGCTGTCTCCATCAAATCTTCGGAAAAAAAATGGTGACCTTCTCTTGGCTCCGTGTCGTAGATTGATATTTTGGTTCCATCAAGAACCACATATTTCGTCTCCCAGCCCTGCTGACCACGCTTGCCATTTCTATATAAAACACGAAAAATAATAATGATTCAAATATCAGTTCAGAACATTATGGTTAATATAACATTTCACATCATGATACATTCATTGTCCATGGCGCAGTACGTCAGGAAGAGTGAACCATTAACCTTGGCTGCTTCATCCACCCCTCCAAGCGAACATGTCCACTAGCTTCCTTAACCTGTAGTCCAGGGGAGCTTGCCTTCTCTCGACATAAAGCCTCAGAGAAGTGGGTGGCATATTCAGCTGGCAAGCCACAAGTGGCTGGAAGGCATGGTGAGCATTTGGGATGGCAAAGAGTGTTGCACTCTACAGAATGACACACAAACAATTATAATTAATTATAAAGATTTTCCACGGTAAATTCTGGAACATTTCTTTTGAGACACTAACATATTTTCCAAATAGGCCCGGTTACAACCCCAAAAACGTCCATGTGAGATTATGCGGTGGATGGTTAACAATTTTGATAAGAGTAGCCAATAAATCCCTTGCTGAAATACCACCCGTCGTTCTCTGTAAACGGAGGAGACAAACCCAGACAAGTGGCAGCCTGGCGTCCAAAATGCACAGTGTCCAAGCAGACGGCACATTTGGCAGCCCTCATGTTGAGACCCACAGTGAAGCGATGGGGAATGTTGTGGTGCATTCTCTCCTTCACGCGACGACCAAACTCTGCAATTTAAGAATATGGGGAAAAGAGCTGTCAGCAGAAATTGAGATTTTGTTATACTGGAGGGCAGCAACATCTCACAAGATTTATTTTTTCATTGTTTGCATGGTGAAAATGACTAAATAAAAAAAAGACACTGGGGGGGGATACTCCGATGTTTCGGTATGAGCCGCTGAAAATGCCACTCTGCATGCCAGTCAGAATGGAATGCATAAATAATGATGTATGGAGGTCCAAAAAACATGAATGGAGGTGCACACCTCTTTGGAGAAGACGTAAGAAAGGAATGGGTGACTGCTAACTTACTTTCAAAGGTGACCCTCCTCTTTTCTGCAAGGAATAAGAGGAAAGAGACAGAAAGGAGATAGCAGTCTAACAATAGCTATGTGAAAGTGACACGCACACACAGGTTGAGGCCTGAATCACAAAGAAAGGCAATGGACTTGTCACTTGATCAACGCGTATCTGATAGGATCAGAGCACGTCCTCTTGGTCCGTCTACTTTTCATTATATTGCTATAATAGGAGTATTCTTCAGAAGTCATTAGGAAATGTAAAAAATAGAACTGTTCAAGCAGATTGGTGCGACGCGATAAATTCGGTCCTTTCAAAAGAGGAAAATCTACATTTAAAAACAGTTTTCTCCATTTAGCTTTCCCTTGCGAGACAGGCCCAGGCAGGATTACATTATTGGCTGGATAAAAGCACAGCGGCTAAAAACTGAAACACAACTTTTTTTTTTTCTTTTTAACTGTAGTTTGTGTTTCAGATTTAAAAGGTCCTGAGCATAGTTATCCAACGTAATTTAGGACCTAATCCTGCCTTCGACAGACTGACAGAAGAAACAAACAAACAAACAAAGGGCCCATTTTGTTGACAGTGATAGGATACACATGAGTGCGACTAAGTCGACAAACTGATCTTGAAGATTTATCTAACGCAGACCGAGTGTGTATATGCATGTGTGTCTCACCTTCAGGCGTGGACGTCTCCTTTGAGCGGGTTGAAGGGTTAAGCAGCCCACAAGGGTTAGGTTGATGCTCTGGGGACTTGACAATGGCCGACATGAGGATTTGATGGCGAGCCTGGGCTGGTGTGGAAGTAGCCATGTGATCCTGCGCTTTGAAATGAGCGGCTGTATTTTCAGGGGGAAAAAAAACAATTGTCAGTGGAAGTATAAATCTGGAGACACTCCACACTCAAGGTGGTGCATTTGAAAAACCCGTCTCACTTTTAACATTGTGTTTTGAAGAGCTTGTATGAATAGCTGACAGGCACTGACTGCGACTGTACATGGACTGTTACAACGTACCCTCTTCTCTTAGGGATCGTAGCTCGATTCTCATCTTCTGAAGAGCCTCTTCCAGCTCTCCACACCTTGAGCGCTCCTTCTCTAAAGCAAGCTTCATGTCGCTGTACTGCAAGGGAACTGCCGGCTGGGGTTGAGGAGTCAATGCCCCATTAGTTGTAGTGCCTACATCTTCACGCCGTCGACCAAAAATACCCTGCTTGCAGAGGGAACACGGAGAGATCATTCGATTTTTATCATGAGACAACATCTTGTCAATTGTGCTGTTCCCCTTTGTCCCCTCTACAAAAACAGAGCCTTGACCTTAGACTCAAACTAGTGATTGTCAACTAGTGGGTCACAGACAGTATTTTTATTCTGGGTTTTTCAGAAGAGTATAAATGTGTACAGAATTCCCACATAAAACATACAATATTGGGTCAGTCAGCAGTCACGAGCTCCTCTGTAAATAAACACCGTGCAGCTCAGCCTTTGGCTAGCAGACACCAGAGTTAGCAATATGCTTTTGACAGTATGTCAATCTCATTTGAAACGCCGTTTAAAAATTTAAGTTGTTGTAAATGTGTTTTCAGAGGGTACTTAAAAAACACACAAAAAGATTTATTGTTCTTAACTACTATAAAAGTGGGTCGTGACTTTGCAACAATAGGAAGTTGCGGGCCCAAGGGTGACGCGATGACAACTGTTGAGAACCACTGCTCTAAAGTAGATTACAAAAGCTATGAAACAGAGGCTTCCTCTAGTGGCTTTTGACTTTCGACCCAAAATGAGACTGACACTGTTCTATTGTTTTCTGGCGTCTACTACTTATGTGTTAGTATCAGTAATTTGTGTTTTGTAATTGCAACAGTTGCAGGTGTTGTGAAATGCACTACATTCTTGTATTGTATTACATTGTAGAGTCGTAACAGCCAGGCGCCCCAATAGTTTTAGCTCACTTGTGTGCAATATACAGTACAGGGAATGTACCATGATTTTAACTGTAACTTCACTTCCATCTATGTACTGAAGCTAATTTTAACCGTTTATTCGGATGTATGGCCATTAAATATTTATTTCTGACCTTCTTTTTCTTGGAAGGCTGGTCCATTTTGGCCTGGAGGAAGTCAATGAGTTTGGTCTGCTGTGAGATGGTGCCCTCCATCTTCACCTTCTCATGGGAATATACAGCCTGCAAAATAAAACTGAAATGTAAAACCCTTGGAGGACTTCACTGAGAACACTTTTCTTATTTAGCTCTACATTAGATCTCCCAGGAATCATTGGAATTTCGAATATCAGTCATGAAGGTCCCCAAACAGCATCTCATTCAATTGCCAGGATATTGCAATTGAGCACCTGTATATTCTCCAGCTGGTATTCCAAATCGGTCCTTTCAGTCTTGAGCATATCGGTCTGGTCTAGTGCATCCTGTAGACCCTGGGTCAGACGGAAAATGTGGCTCTTTTGGAGATCCATCTGCTGCTGCAGCTTCCCTTGCTGTGAAAATACCATCAGACGAACTGTCATTGAAAAAAAATGTGCCAATAAAAAAAAAAACACATATAACACCTTCCTATTCAGTGGATATAAAATATATCCAGCCATCTTCAAATTACAATTTTTTAGACATGAAGAAAATAAATCTGAAAAAAAAAAACCATTCTATAATCTGTCATCTGTCATTTCATTTTTTTTTATTTAGGGAGGGAAGGAAAAATAAACAGCTGAGATAATGTAACTATGGCTGTGGCTGTTAGAATTAACCAGTCACATTCAAATCCAAGTTAAATGGGAGTCAGCACACAGCTGCCAACATGTAATGTGCCTCTGAATAACCCCAAATCAAGTTCAGCTGTTCTAATAGGCATTTCCTAAGGCTTTTGTCGTGCCCAATGGAGAAAAGAAGATTCGAAGAAATTTTGATAGATGGAACTTGTGGTGTTCTGAAATTGAAATACATTTCATTTGTGTGGACAATGCCTTGCTAATCTAATTGACTTCTTACCTCTTCCATCAGCCTCTGTTTCAACTCCCTCTCAGTTTCCAATTTCTGCTGCAAGCTCCGAGCGTTCATCTCCAGCATGGCATGCTTCTTCTCCAGGTCATTGAGCTGTGTAAACAAGAGTTATCAACATTGGCAGAATTTTACAAAAATGACTGCATTGGATGATTATGGTGAAATCTCACATATCGAGAAGTTACATTCAACTTGTATCTGAAATATGAATGCAGTTCAACTCACGGTATCCGACAGACTTTCAGCTTTGAGTCTCTGCTCCTTCAAGGCCTGCTGCAGTGCCAATATCTCAGCCTTGTGCTCTTTGACAGCTAGTTCGACCGCCTGGCGGGATTCTGTACTGCGCTGGTCGGCCCGTAACCTGCGAAAAGCACAGTAACAAACCATTCATCACAGTCCTAATACATTGAAGACTGTTTCAACATTACCTGTTTTGTTTTTCATTATCCAGCAGTCTCTGCAGTTCCCTGGTGCGTCTTTCGGCCTGGCTCTTTTCATCCTCCAGGGCTCCTCTCCAAGCCTCCCACTGCCGCTCCTTCTCGAGCAGCTCGTCATTCAGGGACTCAAGCTCCACCACTTGCTCCTCCAGCATGCTACATGTCGTTTTCAGTGTTTCAATGTTCTAGGAACGTAAATAAAATGGCAAGTTGAGGAGACTGTCATTCACATGAATTTGGAAAAACTTGTTCGCTGGCCCGTCGACATTTCCGGTGACAGAAAAGTCTCAGCCCCAATTTTTTTTTAATTGTCTTTCTAACCAAGAGATAGATATACTTTACACTGAAAATTGTGTTTGGTCAAACATTGGGCAAAATTACTTGTTTTTGATTGTTGAGATGCATCTCACGGTCTGCCACCTCTCTCCTGAGCCGGTCCACCTCTTGGCTCAGCTGCAGTTGGTCCTCCCTCTCATCTGATGCTTCATCCAATTGCTTGGACAGGTAGAAGTTCTGGCGGTTCAACTCGGCATTCTCCTGACTCAGCTGGGTAAGTTGCTCCTCCAGGTCGGTGATCACCTGAAGAAACAAAAAGAGCTCAATGAATCTGCAGCGCTTGTGGGACAAATAATTGACAGTGACAATGAATCAGGTGATATGACTGATACTCCTAGATTTCACTCCCAAAAAGTTGCACCTCTGTATTTTTGATAAAATAAAGTATTTAATAAACCTAACGCACGTAAAGTCATTAATAAACCTAACGCATTTAAACTCCACATAGGAATCCCGAGCCAAACCTCAGAAATGTGAGGCAGACATGCTAACCTCTCTGCTACCCATTTTAATAATGATATCAAGAGCCATCCATCCATCCATGAAGATATGAAAGATATTTCCCTTCCCATGATATAAATCAGCACTTACTGAACAGCTGTCTCTGAGGGCATCAAACTTCTGTTGAATTTCATCTCTGTGATTCTATGAAAACAGGAAAATGTGGATCAAAATTTAGGAATGACAAACATAATGTAACGGCGCTATTAAAAAGGTAAAAAAACAAAAACAAAAACTTGTTGACTCTCTTTATGTTGCACATATGGTGAATGATGCTCCTGCTTTTAATATTAACTCTGAGAAAAGTAGTCGTACTTCCTGTATTGCCTGATTTTGCGTGCGTACCTACATATGGTAATGGCAGTCATTTGTTCACGTGCACTTGCCGTCTTACCCTCAAGGCGGTGATCTCCTCCTCAGCCTCAGCAGTGGTTTCCTCCAACTCAGTCTTTGCTTGCTGCAGCTGGCTCTCCAAGGCAAGACGAGCTGCCTGCAGGCTGCTTATCTGCGACTCGCGCTCTTGCAGAGAGAGAGTCAACTCTGACACTTGTCTCTTGATCTCCAGCTTTTCCTCTTCATGTTCCAAGCCCATCTGGAAAGGCAACAGGACAGTGGTAAATGTGTGTTTACTGCGGTGTCACAATGACCTGAAACGGAATATATTAGCATATAATTATCACCATTTGTTGGTACAGAGTACCAGATGGTAGATTTTGTAAAACACCCAAACATTTTGAGAAACAAGTCAATCTCAAAACTTGGGTCACAACGGTTACCTAAACCTAAATTCTAGAAATGAAAGTAACAGTTCAAGTTTTCAACACCAGCTTCCCGCAATGACACGTTTAAAAAAAATTGATGTAATGAATGTATGTGTATGAGACATCGGACAGCAATGATGTGTTTGCATGTAAGGTCAAGCTATGAGTACCATACTTAGCATCAATTCTCAGTTGGGAAAAAAGTGACACTCGGCCAACAGATTGTCTGCTGTAATATGGAAAAGGGGAGCAGAAGGGCTTTGACTATAAAAAGGAGTGGGGGCTAAAGTGGTTTTTGTATTTGGTGAAATGTTACGAATGGGCGAAAACTAGTCTTAGTATCTCACTGAAACTGAGCACTAATCTGTATATTAATTGATCTAAAAAGACTATCAGCTCAGTGGCCGATCAACCGCCTTAATCCGCTTTGTGGACAGTAAGACTGTAATGCAATGCTGCACAGAGAGATGGCTAAAGAGCATTACTTAATCCTGAGCAACAAGATTTTGTTTCTGTTTGCCATTGGCTCACCTCCCGTAGCCTACTCTCCAGCTCCAGTAGACGGGTCCTCTTGGTCTGCTCCTGCTGACTGATTTTCTCAAGATGTTCCTCCAGTTTGGCATTTTGAGCCTCCAGCTTGCCAGCCTGAGACTCCAAATAGAACTTTTGCTGTCGCAGCTCTGAGATCATCTCCTCCTGGGCTTTCCTAATCAAGCAAAACCAAACAGACAAAAATAAATCAAAAGAAAAAGAATATATGGATCTGCTGTACTGTTTATTTAAAAACAGAGGGGCCCGTGTTACATCTTCAACAAGAGTGAAATTAACAGTGGTAGGATAAAAAAAAATCTTTCTGCTAAAATGTGATATTGTAATGTATTCATTCAAATAAATACAAAACATTTATTCAAAGATTAATTGAAGTGGCATTTGCTCTGTGTAGCGCCATAAGCCACCCCGAATCATGAAAAAGATCCATCAGCCATCGTGCAGAAAGATTTAAATGTACACTAATGAAGCCATTGGAGGCGGGAAGAGATGGTGTCAGTGTGGGTGGGGACCCTCATGAAAGCACAATGTGGGTACAAGGGCTTGTTAGCGCACATATTCTTCTGGGTGTAGATGCTGCTGTTAGCAGCCAGCTTGTTAGCCTCTGACAGCTCAGCGATGCGCTGCTCCAGGTTCTTCATCTTTGAATCCATGGCGTTAATGGTCTGCAGAAAGAGAGGCCGCACAGTGTGACGGTGCAAATAATGTAAAAACTCCAGGCGTACACAATCATGCAAGTTTTGGCATGTACAAATTTTGGCAGAAGCATTTGGGAAGGGGGTGGGGGGGGTGGGAACAGAAGGTTTCACTCTAGTAAAATCCTCTTAGCTTCCCTCAAAAGTGTTGCTTGAATCTTCTACTGTCAATGTCAGAAGATGAAAAGCTTCTTAACTGCCTCAATTCTACCACATTAACTAGATTAGGATTTGAGCCCAGATTTTACACCGCAAAATGATGTACAGTACAATTTAATCGTTCTTCAAAGTGCTCATTCCAATACACCCAAACCACTGTGACACATTGTGCATGGAAAGAAATGAACAGATGGAGTAACGCTGTCAATTTTGAAAGATGCAAGTTCATAAACGTTCCTACATAAACATTCAAAATGTATACTCAGTACATTACAGCCTTTTTGTTGCATTATTTACGAGAGTTACAATTACATATGGAGACTAAAACTGAACAATACTCATTTGCTTTACCCGCATCTGAATGTAGGGTGTGAATTTAAAGGCGGTTCTCACGGTGACAATTTTAAGTTCATTGCCATTTTTCTTACTGCTTTCTGCTCGCTGAGAAGTTTGCTGTTCTCTCTTGACTCCTCCTCCTGCTGCGCTCTCCTGGCTTCGAGGCTCTCCTTGTCGGCTAGGTCCACCTTCATTTGGGCTTCCAGAACCTTGATGAGACAGAGCCAGCGAATGCACATTGTACATTAAAGTCTCATGGGGTTTATCCTGTAGAAGAAATTTTCAGCCCCGTAACGCTACCTTAATTTTATCCTCATAAAGCCTCTCCTTTTGGATAAGCTGAGTTTCCATCCTTTGTGCCGTTGACTGTGCATCCCTCAGGTGGTCCTCCAGTTCCTGAAGGGAAAGGGTTTAGGTTAGTTGAATAATACAATGAGTCTAATAACCGACCGTTTCCGGAAATGCATGTTGACACACCAATGCAGATCTGTGTGCACAAAAGTGCTATTGCAACAAATACACAATGAAAAGAAACAGAGAAACTTGCATTAAGAAGTTGTAAATCCACAAAACGGCCGTAGCTGCGCCTGTTCATGCTGAGACGGTCTATGGAGTCTGTTGATAAGCTGCCATTTATGAGAGCTGAGCTAGCTAGTTCATGCAGTGTGCAAGTATGAGCTCTCAGAAGGACCGATGAAGATAACCAGAGATGGGCAGTGGGTACAATTAGGGGTGGAGTGCTGGAGAGTATTAAGGAAGTCTTATCTGTTGGTCTCTCACCAGGATCTTTTCAGCCATCTGCTGGATCTGCTGGGATTTGGTCTGAATGTCATCTTTCAGCTTATTCTCCCGGCGCTCAACCATCTCCAGCCTCTTTACCTGGTTCTCCAGGGTCTTCCTGCCCTCCTGCTTACACACCAAAAACAAGAAAATGAGACATGGGGTGAAGCGAACACGGCGATAAAGTTGGAAGAAGTGGAGGGAGTCGAACAATGGTAACAAAGTGTGACAAATATTTTACAATAAGGAGAGCAATGTGCAGCATTTTTGTCTAAAGTGGTACCTCTGTCTCTCTCAGACGTCGTTTGAGCGTGTCACTCGAGTCGCTTTTTCCTCGCAAGCGCTCCAGGTCTCGTTCCAACCGTTCTTTGGCCTGTCTGACATTCTGCAGCAGTTCGGTGGCTTCTGTGCTCGCTTTCACCGCCTAAGGGAGATCAGGAGGTTAAAAGGCAAGTTAGTGGATCCCTGGGCAGACTTCCTGAAACATTTAGACCAGACATTTGCACTCAAACTGTGAATGCAAGATATTTGCAGATTTAAGCAAGTCGTACATAATTAAGATGTTTCAAAATCTTGTTTGTGGACTTGCCGTCGTCATATTCAGTGAGTCCGATTTCTCTCATTTGCTGAGAAAAAAGACCACGAACTAACTTTTTCTCTATATCTCTCATTTGAGAAAATCAAATCAAAGACTTTAACAAATCTGCAGGCATGAAATATTAAACAGCAATAAAACAGAATAAACGGGGAACAAGGAAGGCGACAGCGATTGCCGGACCCAGCTTTCTAATTCATTAAAATAATTCCTTGTCTCAAACATACAAAGAGGAATGCATTACTCTAAATCAATGGTTCTTAACCTTGTTAGAGATACAGAACCCAACCAGTTCATATGCACATTCACCAAACGCTTCATTAGTGAAAAATAAAAATATGATTTTTATTTTTTAATTATTATTTTTTTAACAAATTCAAGACATTAAAAAATGCATTATTTAAAAACAGAAAAAGTTAACACAATTAGTATAAGTATAATTTTTTAATTGCGCACAAAATGAACCAGCCAGTGAAGGCCAAGCGGGCATGTCATAACTAATTGACATATTGAGTTGGGTGTGTCTTAATATAACCTCCATGGCAGAGGCTCTGTCGAACCCGTGAGACTGATTCACCGATCCCCTTGGGTTCGATCGAACCACTGCTCTAAATCATTGGTTAAATGTACCTTTGACAGTTTGTCCTGGAGCTCTTGGATTTTCACCTGCTGCTCAGCATTTGTCTTGAGAAGGAAACAAATGGTAAAATATAACTACAACTGCAGCACCATAAAACTATCACACCGTGAGTCTCACTTTACCTTTTCCAGTTTGGAGAGAAGCTCCTCTACCTCTGCTCTACCTTGCTCTTTAGCCTAGAAGCATAAAGAAATATGAAGTACAGCTAATCCAATTTCCAATGTTTACCGTGTAATTAGGCAACCGAAGCAGTGACGTGTTGCACAGTTTCCTGCACATTTCTGGGATAATGTACCTTCTGAATCCTCTGCTGGTACTCCACAGCCTTCCGTTTGAGGTCATCGCTGGTTTGTCTTGAGTCTCTAAGTTCCGATTCGTAGAGGTCACTGCGGCGGCGCGCGGCGGACAGGTCCTCCTCCAGCTGCCTGATGGTCACTTGCATCTCCTCCAGCTGGGCATGGTACTCCTAAAACAACAGGTCCGTAACAGAATCTCATGGAGCCAATAAAATAACTGCTTCAATTGTGCAATCACACAGATGAGAACGTTTCGGTGCGCAAGACAAAGCCAAAGAGCATTTATTTCATGTCTGTTTATTATTGCAGTTGTACAGCAGTTTGTCCCTTTCATGTAGCTCAGTGATGGGTAATTTAAATGACGGAAGGGGGCCACAATTTTTATCAATGCTAATGTGGGGGCACATAGGACACTACACTTCCTGGCCAAGATGTATGACAAAAATGCTCATTTAAATTTGGATAAAATGCTCGCTTTTAATATAGTGATTTTTCATTGACTATTTCTCAGTGTATGTCTAAAAGAGACACTTTTAGACAGACACTGATAGAAGCAAACAACAAAATAACATTATGTTACAGGTATTTGTTTTTTCAGTGCTTGCATAGAATTTACCATTCAAGGACGGCACAAAACATCTCAACGGCAAACCATCATAAAATGCAATCACTAATTTTGGGCACTCATTCAGAAGCTTAATATGATTGAGGTACGATGTTTGTCCTGCATGCCAGTCCAAATCCACATAAAATTATTAGGCCTACTCAAGTACAAAGTAGTATAGGGCAGTGTTTTTCAAACTTTTTTGAGCCAAGGCACACTTCTTTCATTGAAAAAATCTCATGGCACACCACTAGCTGAAAATGTGAAAAAAAACCCCGCTTATTTTAACAATTAACGTGTTATATTGTTACTATAACCGTATTTAGCATAGAAGAATGACGTTATCACAGCTTGAATTGGAATCAAATCAACACAAAGAAAAAAGTATTTTCTCATCTTTCATATTTATTTTTTCATCGTCGTCCTGCATTCATGCGTCACAAATTCGCTTGTCTCTCGTCTAAACACAAGGCAATTGGCTAGCTGTTGCTGCTCCCTAGCCGTATGGGAGGGTACTACACGATTACTTTCTGGGCGATAGACCGCACAGGCATACAAATTGGATATTTTCCCGCGGCACACCTGCCAATGTCTCGCAGCACAGGGTTTGAAAAACACTGGTATAGGCCATTATAAGACCCAATGCAAGTGGAACTAAACCATGCCGAATTCGACAGAAAACGCTGATAAAACTCTAGTTTTACACTCCGACAAACAAATACTACAACAAATAAACATCGTTAAATAATTGAAGGCAGACAGTACCGTGTTCCAATGCACGTAATCCTTACATAGCAAGCTACATAATGTATGACTCAAGCAAGTTAAGTACTTCTCTTAATGGCCCTTGTATCATAAGTTTGCATTAAATGCTTTGTGGGCTATTATGCATCCAAATTATGCGATAACAAATTTCAGAGACCCGTTTTGAACAGCGTGAAAACAAGTAGCTGCTCTTTTGCTTTACAGACGAAGATGTGCTGACATTGTTTCACCGCACAGCCAGTTATAGAAGCTGCAGTGCACTGCAGTAACGATTGTTGATTCCCATCAAAACCAAATCAAAGGCAACACGGAAAGGCTGAATAAATGTTTCGCGTAGTCTACAATGGCTAAATCTGCGATTCTTTAGTGGAGAGTCAAGCCGAAACACATTGCTGAACAATTTTGCTTTATCTTGATAAATGATAGCTTTTTTTTTGGGGGGGGGGGGGGGGGGGGGGTCCTTCATGACTGAAAGAGTATTGGTAAAGTACTGTATTTCACAGTAAAATGTGTACAGCATTCTCCAATCCCAAATGTAGAATCATTATGCCTATCTTACCCCTGGAGACAACTGTAGGCAAGTGTCATGATTAATGATCAAAGTCACTTATTTCTGTATCTTGCAGGGATGCTATCTGCAGGGATGACCTTTATGATTACAGAACGACGGAAACGCTCAGAGGTGATGCCCTGCCCGGGAAATATGCAAAGTGCACTGCTACACCGCCATTTCATGATTACAGGTCAAGACAAACATCTATCCATCCATCCATTTTCAGCACTGCTTATTCTGAACAGTGTCGCGGGTAGTTAGAACTGCTTATTCTGAACAAGGTGGCGGGGAGTTGCCGAAGCCTATCCCAGCTGACTTTGGGCGGAAGGCAGGCTACACCCTGAACTGGTTGCCAGTCAGTCGCAGGGCACAAATAGGGACATACAGCTATTCATACCGTCACTGAGTGGGAACCGATCCCACGCTGCCCGTATACAAGCCAGGCAGGTGCTCCACTACACCATCAGCGACTGATAAGACAAAGAGTGATCGCCCATTTCGATGGGTAGATGTACAGAGCCGACAGACTTTCCCTTTTAGCCGGTCGTCTTTGAATTTTGTTATCATGCGGGAGCTAACGGAATAACAATCTTATATTGACGATGAGGAAAGGAATGATGCAACCATTCTACATACTTGCTCTTTAATTTCCTGCAGCTTGTTGCTCTGCTCACGGATGTCGTGCAGCAGCTGCATTGCTTTGTCATCTTCTCTGGAGACTTCCACGCGCGCCTCCTCGAGGCTTCGCTTTAGGCTCTGCAAACACAGCAAGGATCACGGCTCAAAGTCATATTCGTTTATTTGGACGAGGGCACCATAGCACGCAACTTTTAGAGAGAACGACTTGGTTTTAAGCTTTCATTTGAGTTCCCTCTGTATTTGACAGACAGAGAGGTCTAGGGCGAAACGTCAAGATTGCTTGACGGAAACATTTCACATTAGCATGACTACTGGAAATCCAAAAGATTTTGCTGAGGTAATTGGGCTTTTTGGGAGGGCATATCAGAGGGTGTTTGTGTAACTCACAAAATGTCTGGAGGCATTCTCTCAGATCTACAGAGACATATTGCGTGCTGTATGACTCACGCTGCACTCCGTAATGTAGGTGGCGAGGTCTTGCTCGAGGATGCTCCTTTGAGTCTCAGAGGCCTTCAGCTCCACATCTTTCTGGTGTAGCACTGACTCGAGATCAGTCATTTTGCGTTGGA
Source organism: Hippocampus abdominalis (assembly GCA_018466805.1). Taxonomy (NCBI): domain Eukaryota; kingdom Metazoa; phylum Chordata; class Actinopteri; order Syngnathiformes; family Syngnathidae; genus Hippocampus; species Hippocampus abdominalis. The sequence continues at coordinate 14,765,316 of CM031707.1, forward strand.
ACCTGGAGATCTCCTGCTCCATCTGATTGCAAGGTCAAATGAATCATTGAATAAAGTCCTCTCCTGGTAGACGTCAAACTCAGGCTCAGGTGGCCAAAACCGGCACAAAAGCAAATCTTGTGCATCAAACTTCCATGGTTTTTTTTTGCCAAAATTGACAACAATTTCAAAATGACATCGGTAACAAATAAAAACCGTAATCTCCTGCAGCAATTTTTCGCTTACCGAAACCCTTGTTATGGTAAGTTAAACAACTATAATGCTTCTGGTTTTAAAACAAGCTATCCATCAATTTGTTCTGTATACGTAACAATCTGATGATGCAATTAAACATTTATATGCTGATAACATTTGGACCTCAGAGAGGAAAAACCATAACGACAATGTGACCCATGACAAAAAAGGAGTTTTACATCGCTTATGTTGTTGATTTGACTACACTAATGTGTTGGTAACCACCTGAGAGAGAGACTTTGGCAGTCGGCTACTTATGTACTAATACGAATGTTTATGAATTCCGCATGGCACCGTGTGTGACCTTGAGGAGCTGCAGCCGGCCAGCATGCACTGTCTTCAGTTCCCATGTAAGTAAATCAACAACAAGGAGGTTTAAGACATCTAAAGGGGTTACGACTGAGTTATGACTCAACTGATAGCTGATAAAGGCCACTTTGGAAGAAGAGTGTCACCATTTATAGAGGACTGAGTGACAATAAACAGAAAAGAAGCCATAAACACCAATGCTTGAAGGGGTAGCATTTTGGGGATTGCCCCATTCTCTCCTGCTGCTTAAAAGGTAAAATGACTGGAGCATGAAATAACTCTCAGAAAAAAATAAAACAGCTCACAATGAGTTTCTTAAACACAACAGCGCATTTCGGTGTCCGGAGCAAAAACGCTCAAAACCGCTATTTCGCAAGGTGGCGCTAAGCGTTTTAAGAAAATGTTAAAACAACAATAAAATACACATGTAAACACCTCAGGAAAAAGTGTTTGTTTGGGGCCATTGAGCGGCGTGCAAATGATTGGAATGGGACCGCCAGCAAAAGTCTGACCTTGTGACATTTGTCTTGGGTTTCTTGTAATTCCTTGCTTTTAAGGTGGAGCTTCTTTTCCATGGAGTTGGTCTTGGCAGGAGAGTTGAGGCCTGCAGACACTACCCTAGAGTCAACAAAAGCAAAAGAATAAAAAGCATTGGCAAAAATCAAATCAACAACACATCATCACTTCTTACCAAGCCAAACATCAAGGTTTTGAGTAACAGGCAGCTAAAACATCAATCATACGGTAACTAGAAATCTTTACAAAAAAGATGCAATCCTCATTTAACTTTTATGTGCGGAACATTTTAATCGAATTGTAGTTCAAATGACTGTGGTGTCATTGAGCAAGACTCAGATATCCCCAAGTGCTCCTCAGGCGCTAAGTAGCCCCCAGCTTCAGTGTGTATTTGCTTCACATTTTCACTAATAAAAAAAATAAATATTTTTTAAACGTTTTCAGCACTGTATTTGCTCTCTTCCTAGGATTACCATAGTGTGACTATAACTTTAATACAGTGAAACTCCTCTATAACAAAATCATGTTTGCAGCAAGAAATTTTTCACAACAGGGGGTTTTTCACTGTAGCAAATTTGATCTCAGATGTAAACACACACACACACACACAAAGGTATGTGTACTCTTTATTTTTATTTCAATAGTGCATAAGTATGAGCATACGCTTATTTGACACTTCATATAGTCAGCGTAGAAAGAAAAAAGGGGAAAGAAATTGCGAAATTTACGATCAGCATTCACTTTCATCAATTTCTTGGATAATGTCTTTTATTTTGCTTCCTCCGTCTTTCATTTTGACCACTTTTACCCTCTCTTCGAGCGTCAGAGCTCTTCTTGCCTTAGCTGCTTGACATCCAAAGGTCCGTTTTGTAGCCATTTTAGCAATGCAACGTTCATGCTGCGTCTGAAACTATCCATCCATCCATCCATTTTCCGAACCGCTTGATCCTCACTAGGGTCGCGGGGGGGTGCTGGAGCCTATCCCAGCTGTCATCGGGCAGTAGGCGGGGGACACTCTGAATCAGTTGCCAGCCAATCGCAGGGCACACAGAGACGAACAACCAACCACGCCCACACTCACACCTAGGGACAATTTAGAGTGTCCGATCAGCCTGCCATGCATGTTTTTAGAATGTGGGAGGAAACCGGAGCACCCGGAGAAAACCCACGCAGGCCCGGGAAGAACATGCAAACTCCACACAGGGAGGCCGGAGCTGGAATCGAACCCGGTACCTCTGCACTGTGAAGCCGACGTGCTAACCACTGGATTACCGGTCCGCCTGCGTCTGAAACTAACAATAACAAATACTTCCTGGACTACTGCGCATGTGTAAACCAGTGTGGTGGCCGTTTCCGAACAAAGCAGTAGAGGTCGCTGTTGGATTAGAATTCGTTGTAGTGAATCTCGTCTCGAGGCAAGAGCAGAGAAAAATATTTCGTATAACGCAACAGGGGTTTTTTTTCGTCGTATGGGGGGCAGGAAAGTGGGAATAGTGTTAATGCATGATGATTTTTTTCACACTAGGGGGTATTTTCGCCCATGTAGGTTTCGTTGTAGAGGAGTTTTACTGTACACCAATATTGGCTGAATCTGTTGTGGAATATTTAACATACACAACACACAGACAGCGGTATTAAGGCATACCGCTTAATCCATCATTTAATCAATCGGGGGATGCATTGAATTAAGTCCACGTGAATCAAAATTCAGTAATAAGACATTTTGAACACTATTTTTAATTCCAACTATCTGTGAAAAGTTTTGGGGAAGGCCCTTTTCCAGGATGACTGTGGAACAGTTCAGAAAGCAAAGTAGATTAAAATGGCATGTTTGGATGAGATATTCACATTTACACTTAAAAGTAAATAATGTTCACGTTACCGGTATTGGAGGAGACTATTTGCTACATTAGGGGGTTAGCAATTAGTTAGGGCAAGATATTCGCCAAGAAAAAGACTTATGACCACTTGATCTCCTCAATGATCAGAGATCATTCCCTGTGGGGTCATGAAAGCTCTCACCATGGCCATCTTGGCTGTGTTCATTCAAGGCAATTTGACCTGATGGTCCATTTCATTTGAGCTCTCCATTTAAATGTTGGACAATTGACTAAACCACTTTGACCAAGGACAATTTTCCTCCACATTCCATTTATGGGTGAGTGAAGAAAAATAAAACAAACACCTGTGCATACATTTAACACATATGACCTTCAGCCTTTGGTATTTAAAATTACTACCTTGATAAGTGTACGAAAAAGAAGATTAACAGAAGATAAAACCGCACAAGAGCTGTTGCTCATTTTCCCACCTCCCTCCCGAAAAATCCCCAGTCAAGCACAGAGTATGAGTTTGAGACACGCTGCTCAGGGGATTTTGTTGAGTGTCACACTAATGAACAGTCAGACACGTTCAACAAAACAAAAATGACAACAAAAGAAGGATTCTACAACCCCCCAAACCACATTATTAGCATTATCATCATGCCCAGCATTCTTGGGCTCAATTGTCTCTTTTTTTTCCGGGAGTCTATAATGCATATGCGTGCGCCCACACATCCTAGGAGCGCCTCTCTTTACTGAATCAACAAGAGCAAAAGATACAGCACGAGTAGTAAACATGACTGCTGGTATGTCACAGCAAAAGAAAGAGACATTTAAAAATGAAGAAAATAAGATGAGGCAATGAGAACAGTAAAGATGGGGGTGGGGAATTGGGGGAAGGAAAAACACACCACAGTGGTCACCATAGAAATAGATGCTCCCCCAATCTCAGCTCTTGCTGTCTAATCTGCTCGCGCCTTTTCCTTCCTTTCTGTTACTGCAGCTGTCATGATCCGCAGTCTCCAGCACGATCAAGCTGGCACAGGCTGATCTAATCAAACACGTCCTTTTGGATTCTTACCGGAGGTTAGGAAGTCAAACAGCATTAGGGATAATTTGGGTCCCACAATAACAGTAGAGAGGGTGGGAATGTGTGTGTATGTGTGTGTGTGTGTGTGTGTGTTCCCACCTCTCAGCGAACCTCATTGACACACTCAGCTGCATACCAATCAGCATCAATGGCAAGACAACACCAGCTCACAGCCCCTGACCCGTGAATTTGCACTCCCTGGGCATTGGATCAACGACATGTGCTCTCAAGACACAGAAAAAACAAGAATCGCAAAAAAAGAAGCAACACATGCAGATTAAGTAAACCTCCTCTTGTTTATGCTATCTTGCACAGCATATTGCAAAACCCAATTTGTCCTCAACAGGCATGACACTGACAACCCAAGTGCCCAGTCACCGAAAACCATGCATGCGCCCGGGAATTTGTTGTTAAGCTAATGAGAAATGTGGAGACACAGGGAGCGCCAATGGTAGCATGGGGTCTTTAATTAACAAAGGTGAATCAGATAGGCGTATGCAAGAGGTCTACCAGATGAAGTAGGCAATGTGTTTTGAAAAATTAAATAAAATAAAAACGCCAAACAGTGCAGGGAACAAATTGAACTTACTCAGATTTGCCCAACGTTGTCAGTGCTTTGCTGAAGAACCATCCTAGAAAGGGGAGATCCTTGCCCTGGAAGCCCACAGGGGGAGCTCCTCGCTTGGATGCTGAGGCTGGCCGGGGGGCTGCCTGCGCCGGCTCCTCAAAATTAGAGGTGTCATCTTCAGCGTGCAACGCAGGAACAAAGGGTGGGACAGCTGTCGGGGTGGGGAAAGAATTAGAATCGGGAGTGAAAAAGGGCAAGGGAAATGTTTTCCAAGGCAGACAGGCTAGTTAAAAAAAGGGGGTGGGGGGGAGACAGGAGGAAAGAAGGAGGGGAGGGGAACCTCGCAGAGCAGTGTGCGCCGAGTGCGGTAAATCGCACGTTGATGCACATGGTGCCTCTGTCCCTCCCTCCTCATGCTCACTCACTCGCTCGCTCGTTCTTATGCTCACTTGCCCTCCCTCAATGCAGCAGAGCAAGCTTCCCATCTTAAACCAGAGCTGAAGCCTAAATATCAAGCTCCATCCATTGATAAATACATAGGTGTACCTATGTATTTTTGTTTCATACAGTTTATTAACCAGTTAATGGAATTCAATTCAAAAACTGTCAAAACAAACTGGTAGCATATTCTTCCATTGGCACAAAAGGCTAAATGGTGATTCATAACATTGGCTCATCGTCTGCAGATGACTACAATCAAAATTCAGCAAAGATGAGAATGTTTGAGAAGAGAGGGGAGGGCTTGCATATCAATGTTTGATAACAACGTCAGAATACCAAAAATAACTGTTGATTCATCTCAAAACGTGACATATTGCAAACAACGGACGCATTCGGGAATCACAGCATTGTTGTGCATTCTAATGTGACGACACTTGAATGAAAACGTTCCCCGGTGTGAATGGTGTGTAATTTTGTCACAGATGCTGAGCTGAAAATGTCAACCTCTTCCACGTCTTTCTCTGTTATCCAAACTAGCATCATGTTGTGTTGCCAATGCAGTCAGTCATTTATTGATTTGATTTTTTTTTTTTACTCACCATGCAAGCTTGATGGACAAAACTTTTTTTCTTTCATGCCCTTTAATCACATTAAATGAAGTGATAACTTCAAAATTAAAAATAAATACATACATAAATAAAAAACAGACACCTTTGTCGCATGTGAAGCCATGCAGAAAGTCATCATGACTTCCAAACCGAATTAGTAAACACCTGGATAAATTTTGGTCGCAACCCATTCATACACTTGATGCATGAAAACAAATCTTGTCAATATACCTTATTTTTATACATACAGTGTCCTTACAGAGACTGCATATTAATCCGCATATGAGAGGATGAACAAGGATGCATTTCACACAGACTAACATTCAGTCAATCAACATACATACGTACTGAACAGCAATAACAGTTTCATAAGAATGTAAGATGATTTTGGCATTTAATTAGCAAAATGCTGGCTGATTGTTATTATTTTGAAAAGGCCTAAGACTTTATTGGCATATATAATCGGCCAGCAGATTAATCGGCTGGGCCCTACAAGAAAGCAACAGATAGCCAGTGGAGAATCTCGACCTCACCTTGTCGTAAATTGTTCCAATCCACTCTGGAAAAAAAAGAGTGGCATCTGAGTCCTTGGAATCCCAGACGTTCTTTAGCTCCGCACAGCAAACTGAGCACCAGGTCGACAAACTGTTTACTGACGCGCGGCTCTTCTGGAATCTTTAGATAATGCTAAAAGCAGACAACATCCACCTCAAAGTTCAGTCATATATAAACACGCTATATACGTATCATATGAATAAACAATGTTGGGACATCTGTCCATTAAGCATGGAAGAACTAAAAAGAACTGGAAAGCATTTCATTTTAACATGAGATTCTTTTTTTTTTTTTTTTGGTCCATTCCTCAAGTCAGGTCAAAAAGCACTTGTTGTCAGATGAGATGGGCATGGCTCGCAATCTGTTTAGTTTCACTCCAAATGTATTTTGCGGTTTGAGGTCAGAAAAGCTAAAACAGAAAAACCAAACTACAGGGGGGACTAAGAGACAAAGCCCAATCACAGGTGAATAAACAAATGAGGCGGCTTGTCTGTATACTTTAGCGTATTTGAGAGTTTCAAAACGGTAAGCACCTGGTAGTTGAGGATGTTGTGGATGGTCCGTGTTGAAGTCCCATCAGAGAAAGGCAGCTTGGAATATATCATGTCATAGGCAATGACCCCGAGGGACCACCAGTCACACTCGACGCCGTAGGTGCTATGAGGGCCCCCGTTCATGGCCTCCAAGACCTCAGGGGAGAGGAAGTCTTGGGTTCCCACGGGCACCATGGGAGTGGCCACCTGCATAAAGATAAAAATGATGCACCCATCAAGTACAGTCATTCACACAGACAGCAAACGTTATAATCCACTCACCGTTTTATTAGCTGTGAGCTTGGCAGCTGATCCAAAATCTGCCAGTTTAATGTGACCAGTCCGATCGATGACGACATTTTCGGGCTTGACATCTCTGTAAGTGGTTATGTTCGAAGAGATTGCTTTCAAAGGAGGTGGTGGTTGGCTCATATTTGTGACATGCGTAATAAGTCAGTGCACTTTTTTTTTTCTCTTTTTGTCAATGAGGTGAATTTCTGTTTGATGAATGGGTAGCTTGGAGCTGTTCATGAAACGAGAAAGTGGCAAGAGACCAGATGAATTCGCTGTTCTATTCTATTTCCAACAACACTCAAAATGCTTTTGTCCTTTTCCTGTCATCTCGAGCCCGGAGATACCCATTCAACAACAACTGCAACTACAACCTTGACTATGCAAGGTCAAAAGCAGCCTCACCTGTGGACGTAGCCCAGCTGGTGGACAGCGTGAATGGCATCCACCAGCTCAGCCAGATAGAACTGAGCCATGGACTCGTCAAACTGCTCCTCGTATCGGTTGAGCAGGGACAGGAGGTCGCCGCCTGGCAAGTACTCCATTGCCTAATACACAGTTGTCGGCAGTCAGAAAACAAATACATACCGGCGGGATCGGTATTTGGGTCTGGTTTGGTTGTGACTAAGATACGCAGCTAGCTCATGTCGAGGATGCATCTCGAAATGCCCATAAGCGGGACTATATTTAGAAAAACAGGCAACAGTAGAACCATGTGTGAGATCAAAGCACGTTCCTGTTTAGGATTATAGGGTGGCTTTCCTTTTAGATGATGTAACATCAGATGTGGTGGTAGATTATACGTGACATTGCGATCAAACAACTGTTCTTCTGAAAGACAACTGAAATGGCACAAACGGGCCAATCATTGCAGAGCGTGCCTGTCTGTATTCATAAGCATCAAACCAGTACAAGGCGGGGGAAAAAAAAAAGTCTTCCAAGTTTACAAGCATAAATCTAAAAGCGGCTCTCCATTTCTCGCCTCTATTGTCTGCAAGCGGAGATGAAAGGCTTTTGTTCAGGCTGATTTCAGCTATAAGGCGGCAACCATTATAGCCATAACAGATGAGAGCCCCCGGTGCATGAATGGTCGGCAAGTCTGAATGAGCGGGAGCATTTTGCTGTGTTACCTAGCAACAAGGGAGACTGGGAGCCTCTCTACCGCACGGATAGAGATGGATGCTTTGTATTTTCCTCCATGCTCTGCTGGGGAGCAGGGTGAGACAGAGGGGCAATAAAGAAAACGCACGAAGGGAGAAAGAATGGAGGCGGACATGATAAACATGTGAGGGCTCACTTCTCTAAACAGTGTCAACAGTGTGGACACGGATTATCATAAATACTGGACAGTAGCGTTCTTTATTACTGTCAATCAATTCAATGTTGACATCAATATTTATTGATACTGACACGACTACATTTTTTTTTCAAAATTACATTTTGTTTAAACCTTAGAGGAAATCAATGTGTCCTACCCGTTCTAAACCAAAAGGACATTTTCAATGTTTAAAACAAAGGTTTATTTTGCATTTTTCAGGAGAGCTATTTTTGTACTTCAACACAAAAGCTTTTCTTTTTTTCTTTTTCTTTTCTTTTTTTTTTTTAACAAGTTGCTCCTCGCACTGCACACTTCAGGTTCCTTCCCAGAGCAACTCATGTATTATTCTGACTGATGTCTCAGTTCTATTAGTTTCACATACTGAAAGTCACAGCTGTGAAAGAAAAATGGAAAAACAGTAACCTTCACAAAAGCATGATAAGTTCATTTAGGTACGCCGTGAGGTTTTGTGAAGAATGATACTTTTTCCACTGTCAAGAGCATCATGTACTGTATTTATAGTCCTTTCCATTATCATGGAACTCAACTAATTCAACTTATTCATCTTCCTCAAGAGACACTTGCTAGTCTGGTCGTTGTTTTCAGTCCCCGACAACGTAATAGTTTGAAGGTTTTCAAAGTGGCTTGACATTACATAACTACAGTACTCTTTTAAGTCAAATTCCAAAATAAACTGCATGAGAATGTATCGATCCATTTTTTTTCCCAATTTCTTATTTTGGTTTTGGGTGAGCTGGTGTCAAGTCCAGCTCATTGCTTGATCACTAATTCACACGGTACGATGCCTGATGATTTTGTCAAGGGTGAAGATTAACCTTCAATTGCATCTGAGGATCGAATTCAGCGTACCACAGTAATGATAAAAAGAGTTGCGGCAGATGAGGATAAAAGCACAGCCTCACCAAATAGACATGCTCGTCATCCTGGAAAGCACAGAAGAGCTGTGGGATCCAGGGACTGCAGTTCAAAGACAGAATTCTCCGCTCCTCTTCATGAAAAACCACCTGAAATGGGGTCCAGAATATGCAAAAAAACCCCTCAAAAAACGTACAATCGTTCAATTCTGTTGGTTTAAATAAAAAAAAAACAATTATTTCGTGTAACGCCAACCTTTTATGTGGAGGCTTCATTAAATGATTCAATCATAGATGTGCGGCCTGAACAAAGCATTTCTAGTACATGACAGTTCATTGCTCATTTACTGCTCACTTTCCTTCTCTTTCTATCACAACTCATGTACTATTCTGCCTGTGAGCTGTTCTGTTAGTCACATGTGAAATGTATCTGCACTGTAAGTGTTTGACACCACAGCGTCCTCCAGTGGGATTTTCTTTGACTGCAACAATTGAGCGAAGTCACAACTAGGGCATTTTTTTCATTGTTTCACATACTCCAAACAACCTTGACACACCAGAAACAAAACCTTATCCGCATCAAAATTATTTATCTTCATCTTTTATTTGACTCAAACACGTTTTTTTAATGAAAAACAAAAACTACTCCTTCATTTGAATAAAGGGCATTTCATGACTTCCAGGGTGTACTAATTAAAATACAATCCCCCCCCCCACAGGAAACTGTCAGTTAATTCACAGCCAGTGTTAAAGAGAGCATTTTCACTTTCTTGATGGTCATACAATTATTAAGAAAAGTCATTGTGTAAGCTTTTGCTAAATTGTTAATTATTATCATTTTATATTTGAGCATTATATTCTTTTATGTTACAATTACCGAAATTATATTCTGTTTAATACTTTCTGAAATATTCTTATGTTGCTTACATTTGATTGGCGAAGGAAAGCAGGAAGTGCGGTCGTTAACGGAAGGAGGTGTGTTCGTTAGAGTTACGAGGCAGACGTTGAGAAAAAAATAAAAAGAGCTGTGTACACACGAAGTCGTCCTCCCCTTTTTGCCCATTCTAAACGTAGAGCAATCCATCTAAAACCTACGAACCCCTCGACTTACAATTGTATAACGTATAATGTATAGATTTTAAGAAAACATTCATGCTTCCTAGAAAAAAGTGACCACATAAAATATTAATCCCTCTCAACATACTGTCACCATCCTTAACTCCACTAACATTCTTCATTGTTAGTGGAGTTAATACAGCAGTGAAAGGTTGACAATTTCCTGCACGAATCAAGGTGCTTCTAATTGTAACTACAGAGGAGGCCAGTGAAAAAAAATCATTGAATTAGAAAATTGAGCACAGAGCATGTCGACTAGATGAAAAATAATCTAATCAAGCAATATTAAAACAGGTTAGAAAAAAAATCAGCTTTGAAATACTCACTTATGTACTTACATTTTCCTGAGCACGTAAAACTGTCTTTTCCATCATTTTCAGAGCATAAATATCCCCTGTTGCCTTCTCCCGTACAACTTGAACCTTGCCAAAGCGACCGTGACCCACCGCAGCGCACACCTCGAAGTCATGAACGCCCGGCTGCAAGGCCCGAAGCTCAGAGACCACCTCAGAAACTGCCATCACACAAAAAAACACAGGTTATCAGTTGAGTACACAGGTCATCTTTTTCGTGGCAATTCATCTCAACTCAGCTGTATTTATAGAGCACTTTCAAACAGCCACCGCTGCATCCAAAGTGCTGTACATGGAGCAACTAACATATACAACAGTAAAGCAATAAATCAGTAACAAAGATGGTAGAAAGCACCAAAAAGTAAAACTAAGATCAAATCTGAGTCATGCTGAGTCAAATGCCAAAGAATACAAGTGAGTTTTGAGGTAACAAAAGAGTTGTCTGTAGGTTTCACTGTAAGTGTGAATGGTTATTTGCCACTAAGTGCTCTGCAATATGCTGGCAACAAATCCAGGACAATGAGTCGCTTATCGATTTGTGGTACGACTACTGAGCTCATCCTGTACAACACATCCATCTATCCATTTTTTGTCAGACTTGTCCTTACTGGGTTATGGGTCAAACTGGAGCCCTACAGGCACTTGTGTGTCATATGCTTACACTTGTTTACAAAGTTGGCCACATGGTGTATCTTCATCAACTCGGGGGATTTGCACTCTTGGTACAATAACAACAGAGAGTCCACAAACTCCTCCCGACCCAAGAGGCCTCCTGGTTGCTGCCCATTCAGGCTGATTCGACCCTGTGGAAATACAATAAGTTACAAAAGGGAAGTTACCTCATGGCACTTGCTTGTTTTTGTACATGTTGATATTTTGGGAGCAGTTAGAGAGAAACGTGTACCTGAAACAGCTGATTGAGTCTCGAGCTGCGGATGGTGATAGCGTCGGCGGAGGTCGGCATGGTTTTAAGGCCTCCCTGGCTTACGTATTTGAACTTCAACATTCTCAATAATATATATCCTAAGCCAATGACACACACAGACGAGATATAAACTTAAATGTGACGTTGTAATGGATGGAATAGCGCAAAACGTACGAGGGTTAAATTTGTAAACACCGCATGCTAAGTGTAAGTTAGCTAAAACCCTTATTTGTTCACTAAAATAAAGTGTGACTTTCGTCTTCACTTACCCTCACAGACATAAAACTGAAAGCGTGGGGCCCCTCATGGAACTTCCATTCAAGTAGTCCCTTTACGAATATATTACTAATAGACTTCACAATACAAAACGACCCGTAGTTTCCTTGTTGTTTGTCATTGCTTCCGGTAAACTTTCAAATTTTGCGCGTTGCCCGCCCGTCTGTTCGCGTGTACTTCAAAAAAGATAGCGTGTGATTGGCTAGGTCAGTGTAAAAATGGCATTTGATTGGTTAGATCCATATTTGTGGGCAGTCCTCATCGACCTTTAACCAATCACATAGTCCGTCCTTTCGTTTCGCAGGTTCTCAAGAAAAAGTGACTGACGTTCATTCATTAGCTAAAAAGCATAACAATTATGAAGCAGTGAAAGTTTTCACCAAACTGAATTAATGTATTCCTGACCAGTTCCGCGATACATTGCGAACGCAATGCATCATAATTTAAAGTACTTTTTAAAAATATCACAATGACTCATCTAACGTCTTTGCAAAACAGCGGATGAATATTTCATGTTTGATGAGTCATAGCTTACTTTTTTGGGCAAAAGGTTTTGTGCTCAAGTGCCACATTTAAAATGAATGGGCTGACGGGCCAGCTCATTTCTTGGTGAGGTGGGGAAAAAAAGAAAGTGCAAATGTGTAAATAAGATTTTGAAGAAATAAGATCATGCATTTTACTTTTGAACATCTGAATATGTGTGATTAGTTTAGTCATAATTAATTAGCCAATGATTCAATCTAATAAATAGGACACTGATAAAGGTATTTACACACTTGTTTATTTTACCAATATTTTTCTTCATATTGTTTACTACAAATCAAATTTAAAAGTTTATTTAAATAATATACAAACACATTTTCATTTTTGAACGAACTTTAATTCAGGTGTGCTTTCAATAGTTTTCATTCGTCTTTTTGAATTTCTACTTTGCTAATCTGCTATGATTTTATGATTGAAAACATTCTCATTGAATTTCATCATAACAAATGGCATTATACTCACAATGCCACCAATTAAGAAAAAAATACATAGAGTGCAGTGACACTTAAATAATACCAAAAAAATGTTTTAGGATGTATTTCTCTCATTTCCAGCTTTGTTTTGTCTTGGTTTTATAACATTCCCAATAACACCAGGGTTCCAAGGCATATCCATGTGCTCAAAGAGATGCTCACGCGTATGGCGGGAAGTCACCCAAATTCAGTAAATTGGTGTAAAAAGTATTACTTATTTATTTACTCTAAATAATTTATCTTTGTTGAAATATTTACGCAGGCAAAATCTTGTGAAAGACAAAGTAATCAAATACCCTTCTTTTAGTTAGCAAAAGGTACACGTGACAGGAGATTTTCCTGAAGTAAAATGTGTACCTCGGCTCCAAAAAAATTGAAATCACTGTTTTAAAAAATATATATAAAATACCACGTAGACAATTAACAGTTGGGATTTTTACTTATTTATTTGTAATCACACATGCATATTTCATCCTTACAAATGCCAGTAATGAGTCAATGTCACATCACAGTGGCTTCGGCTTGTCCCAGGAGGTGTAAGGAGGTGCTGGAATTGTGGTTTTAGGTTTAAGGCTGGGTTTGTGATTTGGTATTTGGAGACGGTTTGGGGTTGGGAGCAGGGTTAGGAACAGGATTGGGGTTGGGAGTGGGAGTGGGTTTAGGTTTAGGGTTGGGATTAGGATTAGGAGTGGTGGAAATGAAGCACCCCCTCTTGTGCCACTGCATGTCCCTCACACGTCGGACAGACTGGATCTGAGGCGCAGTGGCTCCCCAGTCATTCCAGTGCTTAAAGTCTCCATGCTCAAACACATACTGACGTCCTCTGTAGCCCGGGTACATGTAACCCACCCACCTTAAGAGGCAAAGTACAGTGGACTGAATGACAGCTCTCCAACGATAACCCAAACTATTACACTTTCAACCATGCAGACAATACCGAAAAGCCAGGAGATTGTATCTTACGTGCCGTTGATGGCCTTAGCACTGGCAACTCGATCCTGGAAACCATAAACCCACAGACTGGGAACATCATCGTCAACAATCTCCATCTTCCTGCCTTCAAAACCTGCGTTCTCAAACAGGTGCAGCTTGTGATCTGCACTGTCCTGGAGAGAGACACACTCGCTTGAATTTCCTGTTGTATTTGTTGACGTGGCAATGGGCATTATGAATACAGACCACTTTTAGGGGCCTGAAAGATCCCAGACAGAAGTGACTCTGGCAGTTGGTCCAGGTGCTCCAGCGGGGATACTCCCCCTTCTCCAATACAAACTTCTCGCCTGCAAAACGTGGATGTTCAAAACCAATCCATCTGGAACACAGGAGAGAAAATACCGTACACACATTAGTCTGTGTTTTTTGGTTGGTGGGATCTTTAATTATTCAATGGAGACGCATCACTCACGGTCCAGATTCCACAATGATGGAGCCAACTTTCTGTGTCTTCTCCAGCACATCTTTACATTCGCCAGACAGTTCCACTTTCTTTCCACGGAAGTTCTCCAACTCGAAAACGGTCAACTATGACACAAATATTAACATGAATGACCAAGTCCTTTTTGGCAAGTCCTATTTACTCAGTTTGTGTTATTCAAGTACCTTATATGAGGCTCCAGCTCCTCCCTGGCCCTTCTCTGCAGGTAACTGGTCTGGGCTTCCTTGTTGATCTGTCATTTTCCTTAGTTTGGTGCTATGCGATTTAAAATTTGATGCGTCTTTACTAATGTAGACAAACAGTACGGCACACCCACAACATCGTAGCCTGCTTGGCTCATTTTAGATTTGCTTCAATTATATCTGCAGAATATAATCTGAAGTCGTTTCATTGCCTTGTACAGCCAAACAGTAGTGCTTTAAGTACATTTACAAAAACATCATCTGCAACGTTTGAGGCTGCTGCACAATCTAATGAGATCCAAACAGAAAAAGTCTGTCTTTACAATTATGTTCATTTTTGACGACACATTCAAAGAGGTGTCCCTTTAACATTACCGCATGCGTATTATTGTTGATGAAGGCGACATTTTTAACTCATTCGATGGCGGCTTAGCAGAATTACACATTAATAGTACATACTGTTTTGAAGCAAGCATTCTGATGCAGATAAGGCAGAACTCGTTCAAAAGTAGGAAAAACAAACTTGATAAGGATCTTGATGGTCACATATATTTTTTTTCACCTGGATGGCTTGCGTCAGTGCACCTGGTACAAGCCAATATCCCTGTCTTGCGTTGTTCTTTTTCTTTCTCGTCAGTCTGTCTTAGTGTGAGGGTGCGTGAGTGGGTGTGGAGGCCTGGCGAGCAGTCGGCGGAGGCCAGGGGGGTATTTATGGTTTATTTCTGGCCACAGCAGCAAAAAGCCTGTTGATGCAGCAAGTCTGTCGCACCCATTGTGTCCGTCACACTGCTTCTCAATAGGCTTGCCCTCTGTCCCTGGCGAATGCGGCCCAGCTCGGCCCATGCTGCCATCCTGACCATGATCATATAGTGGGCACATGCTCTGCCAGCGATCCAAGAGAATGAGCTGAGATCTGTCTCACTCAGCAATATGGACCACACCCAGCTACCTAGCTGGACACCTGGCTGCTCCATGGCTGGTTCTTCAGCTTGCATGCTAACTCTCCTTTTACGGCGCCAAATTCTGTCACAAGTGTTCATTTAATCAGCTGAATCATCATGTGCGGGTTTTGCCACAAATAACAACATACACTCCATGACATTTCATAGAAAAGCTTTTAATAAATTGCAACAAAATGTAAATAAATGACTGACAGTCATTGTTTTTCATTAGAAAACAAAGGCACATAAAAAAAAAATCTCAAGTAGATAAACATATTCACACGGTGCGGTAGCATAAAAGCATTCCTCTCCAGATTGCTGATGTTATCATGAGGTGTTTAGATTACTTTATTGCATTCTGAATATAAGTACTGTAAAATGATTGTCTGCTGACTTATGTGTTGAGGCAAACATAGGATGTACATAACCGTATTTCTTACCGTATTTCTTAAAGTGCAAATGTTTACCATGAAAGATCAAATTATGTTCAACTAAAGACAAGGGGTGATCCGTATTGACTAGAACTTGTGAGTGACTCTGAATTTCCTGAGGCGGGCCGAATGGCATGAGTCCCGGTCAATAACAGTTGACAAACGGCAACAAAGAACAAAATGAAAAAAAAAAAGTCAATTTATGTCATGTTCTGCGTTTCGTTGACAATCACTGGTTGACTTTGCAGCATTAGTTCAAACATGTACTTGCCATGACTATAAAATGTCATATAGCCTTGGCAAATCATTTCCAGGGCTAATCGTTTGCAACGACTGAAAATATTCCGTTTCAAAAAGGCCTGTGTTCCATTTTGCATATTTCAGATCTGGCTCAAATGTACAAATAAGGCACTCAAGTGCAAAATATAGACCTTGGTGAGGTGCCTCCCAGCACAAACATCTGACATGGATGGATTCTGCCCTTTAGCACGGTGGTTCCTGTGGGGAACACAGTCCAGACAAGACATCAAATGACTAACATTCACATACATTTCTTTTTAAACACGGAGAACGGTGACAAATTTCCAATGAATGAACAACATATTTTCATCTTCTTTTTTTTTTCCCCGACTCATAGTCCTGACCTGCCACCTGCCGCTCTGCTACCATTCCCCTTCATGTTGACTGATACGCTTTTTAGACTTCAGCTCTGTCAGCCAAGCTGGAGAGGCCCCACTGAGAGACACACAGAAATATTTTGTGGGGAAAAAAACAAAACAAAAACACATATACCCAGCACTTATCGTTTGTTTTATGCTACTCTTACCCTCTATCTGTGGCGCCTATGGGTGGAAGTACTCGTGCGGCTCCAGCAAGCTGGGCAGCAGTGCGAGGAAGGCGGGGCATTGGGGAAGGAGGTGGCACCACTTCATCCTTTGGACTTTCCTTGTCGTCTTCAGTCTCCTCTCGCCCTTCTGCTCTCTTTTTCATCTGAGCCTGAGGTAGGGTGTTTAGTTCAGTACCATCACACTGTGATACCACACCAGTGATTGTCAATTGGTGGGTCAGGACCCAAAAGTGGTTCGTGAGCATACAATATTTGGTATGAGCGTCAGGAAACATTAACTTACTTTCCCCCGCAGTTAGTAACTACTCTATAAACAAATACACTGCAGCTCAGCCTTTGGCTGATGCAAAATCCGAAAAGACAAACATCTAAATGAGCTCTCCTTGAACTTACAATGAGGGTTAATGGGCTGACGCCAGGAAACACGGGGACCTTTTGGGAGGCAGAAGGAGAAGGGGCGATCCTCAGTTTTGGCTGTTCCTCCTCTGAGTCAGACTCCATTTGCCCTCCATCTGAAATCAGCAGAAAATTGATACATTGATGTGAAGCTCGCGACCCAATTTAAAACAAATATCCAAGCTACATACAGTCAGACCTCGGTTTTCGTCCATAATCCGTTCCAGAAGGCTGTTCGAAACCCGAAATTGTTTGAAAACCAAAACCACACTGTTTATAAAATAAAAATGTTTACTGAACACGTCTGCTCACAATGGAAAGCAACACGAGGAAGCGTCTCTTCCTCGTCTACCCGAGGAAGCGTCACTTCCTCGTGTAAGGAAGGCGAGAGGAGTCAAATGGTGCATTCAAGTGCGCTCAGTTTGTTTGAGAACCGAAATATGTTCGTCATCCGAGGCATAAAAAACTTGAAATTTTTGGTCGAAAACCGAATTGGTCGAGAACAGAGACGTTCGAAAACCGAGGTTTGACTGTATATGGAAAATGAGATTAAGGATGACCTGTGGAGTCACAAGACCTCCAGTCCGGAGTCCCTATCGTAGATGGTTGCGAATGGCTGGAACGTGATGGGCGTGATCGGGTGCGCTGCTTGCCCAAGTCCGCCCTGGATCTTTGCGCCCTGGTGTCGAGGAGCGGGGTGGAGCTCTGTGCAATGGGATTTAGAATTTTGCATCAGTAGATATGAACTGTATAGAGTGGACCACCTGAAGGCGAATGGACCTAAAGTTTTCCAGTTTGAATATTGACCGACATTTTCTGGGAAAAAAAGCAGGGGATGAGGTTTACTTCCGAATACATAATTTTATTTGGCTCTTGAGACTGAAAAAAAATAATGGTAGAGGATTATTTCAATTTCCAATATGTACAGGGAAAACTGTTCCAGCATCTCAACAAATCAGATTGATCCGTGTCCTGGTTTGAACTTACTGGTACAACGCTACAATGTGTGAATATGTAAAGTGTATGTCTTTGTGTAAATCAGATTCTTGAATGGTTTAAACTGTGCAAACAGAGACATCACCAACCTCTGGGAAAGGAGATGGCGACGGTTCAGTTGCATCAAGATCGTCAGAGACCTCAGCGAATGGATCAGTCAAAGACCTCGGACTTGGTTGAAAAGCAGTCCTTGGAAATCAGCCCGAAAAAACATAAGCAAGGCGCCTAACTGACAAAACTCAAGTTATTGTTGCAACGCAGTCACATTGTTGTTCATTTTCAAATCCAAACGCTTCTCAATTTCTTACAACTTGAAACCACTAGGGGGCATTGAGAGCTCAAATGTACAGGGAGTCATTTTTGAGCTTCACCAACAGCCACAGCTCAACTTTGAGTTAAACTTTTCCAACATATAACCCAAGGGTTAAATATTGAGACTTCAATGCAACTGTGTATGTGATCAAAAAGGTAGTTCTGCTCCCTGCTCAGCCTCCAACAATGTACCTTACTTCAAATGAGTAGAGGTGTTTATTACATTCATACTAAGTTCCATTGTACCAGTCAACATGTAAATCCTACCTGTCAGTTTTAGACCTCCACTCATAGGCTGCATGCTGCCTCTCGGACTCCAAGTCTATCAAAGCATCCGTTTCTTCACCATGTCTACGTGTACGGTAACTGCTGTCGGGATCCTGAGGGACACACACAAAAAAAAAAAAAGTTTAGATATTTTTGCACAGTTACATCCTGTACTTGTCACATTATGATGACATAATGGAGAACTGAAGGAGAAAATCAACTGTGCGGGGAACGAAAATCACAAACTACATAAGGAGGCAGGGGCGAGGAGCAACCAAGCATGCGCCTTTTAATGAGCTGCTTAAAGAGGCTAGGCTGTGGTCACTATAACACCATGATCATGTGTTTGCAGACAGTAGCGCACACAATGATATAGAAACCCATATCCTGAAGTTCCAAATTGCTCTCACACCCACATGCTGGAATGTATGTGCACACATGCACATTCCAAATTAAATCAATCTGTCACCAGGGACATCCCAGTGTCTGATCCTGTCACTTAGAGGGAAAACTCCGCCTATCCCCCGTATGATTTTACATGCTTAAACCTGTGTCCATTTATTGCACAATTAATACAATCTTGAAGCAATATAGCAAGAACGAACTAAATACAATGTATAAAATGCATTGGTGAGGTCCCCTTGAGCATAATGGTCAAGTAAGGAACAAAATGCCTGCAAGAATGAGCCTATAATTCTTGTGAGAAGTAGCATTATGTAGAAGTGACAGATGATAATTCCTGACCCAAATGTATACCAGAGATGATTTATGGGAGCCTGTCTAATCCGTGTATCATTCGTTCTTTTGTTTTTCAACTGCCAATCGAAAACAAAACATTAAAAAGGAGACTGACAATTTCGTTTTTCGTTTTCTTAATCGAATGAAGTGGTCATTTCCAGCTATATTGCGCATACAATGACAAAATAATCCTTTCCAGATCGTCACTAAAAGTAATGGGATCTTGTTCATGTGACATTCATTCATAAATATTAATCGAGATAGTGTGGATTTTTTTGTCTGTGTTTTAATATACACCAAAATAGGACTTCTTAATAGAAAAAATCTACAACAAAATCATTGGGGGCCCAAGACTTATAGTACTGTATGATGGGTTACAAGAGCAGCTCTTACAGAGCAGGTTTCAGTGGAACTCTTTGGCACAGTTTGTTGACTTCTGATGGAAAAGTGACGCATTGATCTCCTGTTATGGTGGGCAAAGCTGCGAAGAGGCAAAACGGCTTTCTGTAATCTCCCATTGCCGTTTCCACCTTTGTTTTCTTCCTTGTCCTCCTCTGCAGTGCTCCAGACAAGCGCAAGAGCCCCCTGAAAGGAGCGTCGCACACCACCTACCCAGCCTGCCACATGAAGCTGGGCAGCTGACAGTTTTCCTCCAAAGTACTGCATGGTTGGAGAGCTCATATAGCAACCACAGCGACTGGGGTCTCCACAGAAAATCCAAGATTGTGAAAAGTGACTTTTGAAGAAGTAATGCCGATAAAATCGTCATGAATTAAGTACCATTCCTTTTCTTATTTTGATTTTAGTTCATGGCTCCAACCTAAAACCAGGTATTTGTTGTCATTCAAGGCAGCAAAAGACAACAGTAGTCTTCAGAGAATCGCTGCAATTGCATTGTAAAACAGCAATCACAGGAAAGCCCATCAAGTGTACCTCATTATACAAGAATAATCTCTGTCACTTGTTGAGTCTTCTTCAGAGATGGGCATTTTCATTTCCATTTCACGCGGTATCCTTTTGGGAGGAAAAAAAAAAACAAGACGTCCAAAGGCAGAGTTTGGGTCAAATTAACTGCTTATCTTGTAAGAAAATCCAAAAAGTAATGGACGTGTCCTCGACTGGGTCATGATGTAGTTTACTGATTCGAAGCAGGCCTTGTCTGAGGGCGGCATTCCTAGCCAGGAATCCTCTTGGAATGTGATAGTCGGAGCAAATGTGAGCTCCAGATTGGTCAAAGGACATGCGAATCTTCTTGTCGACAGTTTAGCCCAGCCTCTTTAGTGTGCTGTGAAGTGGGGTGAGAAACAGGCTCAAAGCAGAGTCTTAGACAGCACGTAGATTGACCATGTTTGGTCAGTGTGACATGCAAGGCTTTCAGTCAGATCCAAATGAGGATGTGGTGATCACACACTACCTTGATACTGGCCGATGTATCCTGTCTGTCTTGATGCGCTTTGCTCAGTATAGCCCAAAAAAATGTACAGTCGTCAGTCAACTGTACGTACACCTTGTGTTTGCCCATTAACACATTTGACTTGTTCAAGCTTTTCTTGGATTAGTTCATTATATACATGACCCAGATGCAGTCTTCAAAAGCAAGACATTCTTAATTGTGTTACAATTAAAATTATGTCAGGGTTCTAGACAGCAAAGCACCAGAGGGAAGTTTTAACTTTAGGATCAGCACTGCCCCCTGGTGGAGAAAGCATGGCTCGGGGTCCATTCATGTTCCTCAAGCTATCCTCTAATGCTAACGCTAACTTTCACACATGCAGACACCAATGAGCGGCGGCTGCCAATGCAAGGTACTGCCGGACCTACTGGGAGCAAATTAGGGCTCAGTTGTCTTGCCCAAAGACACTCTGATGTGGTCAGTCGGAGCTGGGATTTGAACCGCTGACCCCGATGTCACTTTCAACTCAGCCACAGCCTCCATTTGTAATTCATTTATAGACACAATTTAAAAACGAGTACAGAGTCATATTTTATCATTAAACTAGACAATTTAAAACGTTACCAAAACAGCAGGATATTTTTAAAAAAAAAACAATTTAGCATTTTTTATTTGATTCAATAGTTACATAATACTTAATTACATTAATTATAAATAGTACCATTCAAACATGGATATTAAATATATATATATATATATATATATATTTATATTTATATATATATCATATTATTGTACAGTATGATCAAAATAACCCACACTATTACATTTTAACTTTTTAGTTTACACCATTTACAAATGAGTTGTCCCATCTGCCCGTTAAAACGAACAAACAAACAAACAAAAAAAAACTAATGTGTGCCTTGGGCAAAATCAGTTTACCCACCCCTGATCTATAGAGTTATGTAATGTAACTAAGGTCATTTGATTTACCATGTAATGTCTTGAAATGTAGCATTGCGCTAATTGTTGTTTTTTTAACCTGGACTCTTTTCTCTTTAAGTGAGTTTAACATGCGCAGGGCCATCTGATAATAGCTCACCACATGTAGGTTAGGGCTTGTTTGCTAAAGCATGCAAACAGGCAAAAAGACCGAGAGAGTATCACAATGACGCACGCACAGAGTACAGACTGTCTAACCATAGAGATCAGTGCAACAGAGCCCACAGTTTTCTCTGCAAAAAAAAAAAAAAAAAATAATGATGCATGTTCAAACAGGCAGGTGATCTGATCTGCCTCTGCTTGTTTTGCACTCTCAAAAGATCTTTCTTTGCGATGAATAATATGCCGATTTTCTTTTTTTTTTTAAATCTCGTGCAGGCTTAAAGGCTTGTGTTTAATGAGAGGTATGCGCTTGTGTATAGCCTGAACATACACCGTGTGTAAACATATGTCGCTGTTGTACATAACAAAAAGGATTTGCGGTGAGAACTTCCAAAAAGGGAAAACTTGGATAAAATTCAGTGGAGCGCAGAACTACACTGTGAAGTGAAAAAGAAAAAAAAAAAGTACAATTCTGTACATGTAATAAATTACAGTTTCTATGTGTTTGTTTGTCCAAATGTTTTATAGCGACCAAATATTTATGCAATCAGCAGTGTCTGCACTGACAAGAACAAGGGAGTAGATGGATACAAGCCAGTTCAATCCTACTCCGACATAAAATATAATTTCAGTATATCGCAAGTCAACACAAGTCTGACTCCAAAGTAATTAGTGAACAGCTCTATTTAGACAAAAAAAAAAAACAACCCAAAATATTCCTCCATCCACTTTGTTATCCACATTTGCACCAAAATCAAAATCAAAACAACGGTTAAAATGGCCACAGGCGGCTTCTCTCATTTACTGTGTTATTCATTGGCAGCCTGGACACAGAAGGGTGAACATCTGTGCTACAGGGATTCCGAGAGTCGCCAATAACACCATAAAAAGTCTCTTAATGTTGTTCCTTGTTGCCTTTTTTAATTATTATTCTTTTTTTTAAGATTAACTCAATAGATGGGTTAGGAAAAATTGCTAAATCTCACACCAAGACACGAAGTGGGGAACACTGAAAAGCCACGTCATCGGACCCCAACTCCACCCCATGGCGAGGGGTGGGGTGGGGAGGGGTAATTTCTCCTTTAAGAAAGCAGCAACTTCACGGCTTCCCATACCGATGGGAAAAGTACAATACTTTTACGCTACTGCGGTAACTACAAACAGACAGCAGTTTATTGACATCGAGTCAATGTTAACAATATGGCTGACACAAAATGAGATGTGTGCTTATCCACCAATATTGGTGACAAGCATCATTATCAACTATTGTGACGCAAGGCAAGTAGATTCTTGGCTGGGATAGTTTTATTAGTCACGATCACTCACACCCAGACAAAGTACAGCAGTGTTCTTTTTAGGGCATGGCGTAACCAGGTGAAGCGAGAATAACAAGATTTTTTGTTGTTGTCATGTGTCGGACAGCGAGCTGCAGAGGCAATGGTAAAATATCACTTACACAATGTGTGTTAAATGACTTTTGCGTTTTTGCCCAATTTCCACTTTTAGAGCCTAGGTTTGCATTACAACAGATAAAGTATAAAAAGTCTATGCACCACTCCAAATGGCAGGTTTTTGTGAAACTAAATAAAATGAGTCCATGAGAAAATCAATTCGAAACATTTTCACCTTGAATGTGACCTAAAACCTGTACAACACAGTAGGGGAAAAAAAATCCAGAAGGAAGACTTAACCAATCACATTTCAAATCTGTTGAAGGGATGTCAGCATACACTGAGGACCATTTGATTAACCCGGGGGTCGGCAACACGCGGCTCTGGAGCAACATTTAGTGGCTCCCTGGAGATTGATAAAAAATGTTTGAAAATGGAAAAAGAGTTTGATAGTAGGCTAATATAGCTCAAACAGATATAGATACATGTTGCAGCTCTGAAAAAGGAGAGCTGTGGTGTTGGTTTTTTAAAACGTACACTTTATTTATGCTTTATCTCGACAAACACAGACACGTCTGCGTCCGACTCAGGTGCCTTCTCTCTTCTCGTTCAACTCGAGAGGCGATCAAAGACAGCCTCCGAAAAACGGAAATTCATGATCACTTCACTGACACTAAGAAAAGCGAAAATAATGCACCAAAACAAAAAAATCAAGCGAGTATTACTGTAATAAAAAAATGACTCATACTTCAATATAAGACGCAGAATGGGTGTTTACTGAATCATGGTATATGTTGGGCTCATGTTAAATTGTAATCATGGATTGTAGAGATTCATAAAAAGAGTTAAAACATTTTGAATTTACCTCATACTTGTAATATTTGTCTCCTTTTGCCAACTCGATCCGTGGAGACTCCTCCTCCTGCTCTTCAGACTCCTCTTCTTGCTCTCGGTAGTCATCCTCGCTGTCCGGGCGCGCTAAGGTTGATTTCGGCTCAAAGGCCCCTTCCATCTGCACTCTCTCTCGAGCGCCAACATCAAGAGCCCCCCGAACGTCTTCCCTTGAGTCCCATGTGGTTGCCTCCACATTTTTCTGTGACCCCCATCTGGTCGGCCTGACAGAAAAATCATCAAACTGACCAACATCCACCAGAGGCTTCGGCTCACTGACCGAGAAGTTGTCATAAACGATCCCAGGTTTGTATGGAGTTTGAGGTTCTCCCTTTTGTTGTTGCATTTTCATCTCCATCTTGCGTCTGGTCCTCGACTCCTCCTCCTTCAGTGCTTGTGCCACCCGAGATTCCTGTTTTCTCTGCTCCCGTTCCTCCTGCCTCTGTCGCTCCTCTTCTTTTATCATGAGCCGGAGTCTTTCCAATTCAGCCCTCCTGCTTTCCTCTTCCTCCAGTTTTTCCCTCTCCAGTTTTTCCCTCTCCAAATTCTCCCGTCTCTGCCTCTCATTTTGTTCGATCTTCAGCCTGAGTCTTTCGATTTCATCCCTCCTCTGCTCCTCTTCCTTCATTCTTTCCCTCTCAAATTCAATCCGTCTCTGTCTCTCCTCTTCTGCCATTGCCAGTCTCCCTCGTTCAATCTCCTCCCTCCTCCTCTCCTCTGCCCGGAGCTTTTCCATCTTCCATTCCTCCCTTCTCTGTCTCTCCTCTTCTTCCATGTTGACTCTCAATCTTTCATTCTCCTCCCTCCTTTTCTCTTCCTCCCTTAGCCTTTCCCTCTCCAGTTCCTCCCTTCTCTGTCTCTCGCCTTCTTCCCTCTTGAGCCTCAACCTTTCTATCTCTTCCCTCCTTCTCTCCTCTTCCATCAGCCTTTCTTTTTCCAATTCCTCCCTTCTCTGCTTCTCCTCTTCCAACTTTTTCACTCTCATTCTCTCAATCTCCACTCTCCTTCTCTCCTCTTCCCGGAGCTTTTCCCTCTCCAGTTCCTCTCTTCTGTGTCTTTCTTCTTCTTCCCTCTTCAGCCTCAATCTTTCCATCTCTTCCCTTCTTATCTCTTCCTTTATCCTTTCCCTCTCCAGTTCCTCTCTTCTCTGTCTCTCCTCTTCTTCCCTCCTGAGCCTCAACCTTTCTTTCTCCTCTCTCCTTCTCTCCTCTTCCCGTAGTCGAGCCCTCTCCAATTCCTCTCTTCTCAGTCTCTCCTCTTCTTCCCTTCTGAGCCTCAGTCTTTCGATCTCTTCACTTCTTCTCTCCTCTTCCTTCATTCTTTCCCTCTCCAATTCCTCCCTTCTCTGTCTCTCCTCTTCCGCCCTCCTTAGCCTCAATCTCTCTTTCTCCTCTCGCCTTCTCTCCTCCTCCCTTAGCCTTTCCCTCTCCAATTCCTCCATTCTCCGTCTCTCGTCTTCTTCCCTCTTCAGCCTCAACCTTTCTATCTCTTCCCTCCTGCTCTCCTCTTCTCTCAGCCTTTCTTTCTCCAATTCCTCCCTTCTCTGCTTCTCCTCTTCCAATTTCTTGAGTCGTATTCTTTCTATCTCCTCCCTCCTTCTCTCCTCTTCCATCAATCTTTCCCTCTCCAATTCCTCCCTTTTCCGTCTCTCCTCTTCCTCTCTCTTCTGCCTCAATCTTTCTCTCTCTTCCCTTCTTCTCTCCTCTTCCTTTATCCTTTCCTTCTCCAATTCCTCCCTTCTTTGCCTCTCCTCTTCTTCCTTCTTCAGCCTCAATCTTGCTTTCTCCTCTTCCCTTATTTTTTCCTTCTCCAATTCCTCCCTTCTTTGTTTCTCCTCTTGTTCCCTCTTCATCCTCATTCTGTCTCTCTCCTCCCTTCTTCGCTCCTCTTCTCTCAGCTTTTCTTTCTCTTGTTCCTCTCTTTCCTGTCTCTCCTCTTCTTCCTTCTTGAGCCTTAATCTTTCTATCTCTTCCCTTCTTCTCTCCTCTTCTCTCAGCCTCTCTTTCTCCAGTTCCTCCCTTCTCTGCTTCTCCTCCTCCAGCTTCTTCACTTTCATCCTTTCCAACTCCTCTGCCCTCCTTTCCTCTTCTTTCAACCTCTCTCTTTCCAGGGCCTCTCTTTTCTGCTTTTCCTCCTGCCTTTTCAGCCTCAACCTTTCTTTCTCCTCCTCCCGCTTTCTCTCCTCTTCTTCTCTCAACAATTCATCCCTTCTCTGCTTCTCCTCCTCTCTTTTTATCTCCTCTTTCTCCGAATCCTCCCTTCTTTGCCTCTCATCTTCTATTTTCTTAAGCCTTAGTCTTTCTTTTTCGGCCTCCGCCTTGCTCTCCTTTACTCTCATATGATTGGCTTCTTCTTTCTTCCTCTTGTTCTCCTCCTCCTCTTTTTCAATCTTCTCCTCCTTTAACCTCCAGCTTTGCTTTTTTCTTTCCTCAGCTTTTCGCCTTTTTTCGGATTCCATTTGTTTTATTTGTTCCACCTCACTGACATCCTCGTCCTTGCTAGTTAGAGCTGCTTGTTCCTTTGATTTGCTTTCCGCTTTCGATCCCGTGGCAAGAGGGGCTTCACCGTCGTCGCTCTCAACCGCAGCGAATTGAGCAGAACGGCGTTTGGCGGCGTCTCGGCTTTTATCCATTTCAGGAGAGGAGGCAACGTCAGCATTGTCATCTTCTGCTAATGACTTGTGCTCTAACTCCTCTGATGTGTGTAGTTGTTCTGTCTGAGGTTTTTCAATTGTGTCGGACAATGATGTGGTCTCTGCTTCGGAAACAGCTGGCAATTTCTGAGTCTTCTCTATTGTTGGCACAGTTGATGGCACTGAGCTGGGGAGAAAAATTAGATTAATTCAATTGAAAAGAAAACGCTCATGTTAGCTTTTAAAAAGTTAACTACAGTTTTCTACAGTTTGTGACATGGGGCCAAATCATACTTGACCTGTTTAGATGGAAAGATGTTCACTCAGTCTTTCATAATTCATATTCACAGTGACAGCATATGAACAACTACACACTGTAAACTGAAAAATAGTGTTCTGGAGCACTGACTGGAACCCTATTCAGTAGCAACATGATAAGTGACCGTCACCTTGGTTAAAAAAAAAGAAAGAAAAGAAAAAAACATGGACGGAGCCCTTCAAATGTTTGAATTAAAAAATTATGAACAACTGATAACAACAGGACATGACCTACTCCACACTACTGTTCTCTCTGCACTATTAAAGTCAAGTTTTAGGGGCAAGTGATGCAAGGCACAGTAGTTTGGAGTAATCAACTTGGAGAACCCCTTGCAATTTTGGATCGTAAGAGCTTAACTGTGGAAAGGGGTTCACCGAGTAGCAGACCAAAGGAGGATGACCAAGATGTTGACAAGCTAGGCCTTGACTACTGATATTCCGTCACAGTTTAGTACATTCCTTGAGACTCATATCAACTGGTTGTATCCAAAAAGTTGGGCATCATTGAGCTTGGAAAATAACTAGCTACGTGAGCAAAAACAAAACCGCACTGTCTGTCAGAAAAAAATCACAATTAGATCTTTTCCTGATATCATTCAGCCCTCTCGAAGGCTGTTTTTCACTCCGGCGCTCGTCGTGTACATACATGCCTTTCAAAGATGCAATACTGCTTTTAATACAGTACACATTTTTTAATACTCATTTCTTCTCTATTGCATCCAACTTAGAAGTGAAAACAGGAAGCACTGTAACCTTGCAACTCATGAGAGCGACCAGCTGCACATTATTATCACCCCCCCCAAACATCAGTGAGGTAAGTCGAGATAAACTTTACAAACAACTTATGGTTTAAACAAGGGATGCACTATCCATCCATCTGAACCGCTTTATCCTCACAAGGGTCGCGGGGCAGGCTGGAACCTATCCTAGCAATCTTCGGGCAATAGGCGGGGTACACCATGAACCGGTTGCCAGCCAATCGCAGGGTACATTGAGACCAACAACCATCCGCGCTCACAACCACACCTAGAGACAATTTAGAGTGATCAATCAGCCTGCCATGCATGTTTTTGGAATGTGGGAGGAAACCGGAGCACAGAAAACCCACAAAGGCACGGGGAGAACATGCAAACTCCACACAGGAAGGCCAGAGCCCGGATCGAACCCTCGACCTCTGCATTGTGAGGTCGACGTGCTAACCGCTCGACCACTCTCGAGTGGTTGCACTAATACCACTTTATCCAGCCGAGTAGAAGTACAAGTACCATTTGACATAGTCTAATTTGATTGGACATTCGTGATTACATTTGTGATTACCGAGAATAATGAAAACACAGCGAAAAGAAGGCGTACTGACCTGCTCTCCTGAGTCCAGTTTTTGATTCGCTCTTTGACACCAGCCGTTTCATTCACCAACTCAGGCTGCACTCTCTTCACAGAAACCTCCGGCTTTGATGCAGAGTCAAATAGAAGACTGATACGGCGTTTGATGCTGCCACCTGCGCTGCTTTCTTCCACCAGTTTGGCCTCATCACTTTCTGGGGCGGATGACTCTGGCATGTTCGGCTTTGGCTGGTTTGCATTTTCTTTTCCTTTGTTTACAGATGGAGATCTGCTGCGGTCAATGGGCCGAGGCACACCACCAGAGTTAAACTTGGAGGTTAGCTCCATGGACAAGCGCTTCCTGGTTCCGCCCCACTGAAATGTTTCATTGGTTTTCAATGAGTCATCGTCCGGTGATTCTTCAGGCTTTTGGATGGTGGTCGCCGGAGATTTGTCTTCACTCTTTTCAACATCATTCGGTTTAGTGTTAGTTATCACCTGCGTCTCTGCCTTGTGGTTCGTTTTGGCAACTTCTTTCTGGACTGCAACAGGTTTGGTTTCAGCTTTGATTTGTTTTTTGGGATCCTTTGTATTGACAGTCGTGGACTTTTGCTGAGGTGGTTTTGTGGACAATTTGGTCAAGGGTTTAGGGGGAGTTTTATCAACGGGGTTTCCAGCCTTGTCCTTGGAGGACACATTAACAGCCTGCGGAGCATTTATAGAGCGAATGGTGTTTTTCTGTGTAGAGAAAGGCTTGGGAGCAAGTCGAGGCTTGGGGGGGAGCGATGGCTTGGATTTTGTGACATCTATCACCTGCGGGGAGTCAACTGTGCTCTGCATCGTTGGGTTTCTAAAATGAGAGAAAGTAAAAAAGAGGAGTTTTTTTTTAAAAAACGACAACTGAAAAACACCAATGTAGGCCTGGAGGAAACAGCCCAATAGCCCAAACAATCATTACAACACCATTAATCCGCCTTAGATTCTTTCATTTTTTTCATCTCGCTTTCCCCTTTGACTTTATTATTATCGTAAGTGACAGTAAATTAAAGGGGAGAACTGATCTGCCTATTGCGAGGTCCACAAACTCCAGACTAGATCAACTGTGCCTATGCCGTTTACAGCCAGGTATGGCACCCATTTTGCCTTAATTGCTTCAAGACATGCTGAATCAAAAACCAGTTCAACAGAAGCCACAGAATTCTTAATGATCACTTAATAAATCATTACATGCATCGGTAACGTAAATGATTGGGCAAATTCTTACACTGTTACGAAACTGAACTTCGCCAGTCTGGCATGTTTGGCTCTGCTGCTACAAGTGTATACCTGTCAGCGTGATCAATTAGACATTCATAATAAAGTCCCAATTAGGCAAGGAGACACTCAATTCTGGTGGGGGGGCGGGGGGGGGGGGGGGCTGAGAGAAGCTTTCGGTTTGAATTTCTCTGCACGTCACCCACGGATCTCCCCGCTTGCCTTCTCATTTATTTTCTCATTGGGTATCTAATACAGGGGTGTGTCCAAAGGAGTGAGGGCTGTTGAAGACACACACTGAACTTGTTTGACGAAATGTGTGTGTATGTGAGTGAAAATTACGTACATGTGTGCAATCATTACTGAAAACACCAAGTAAGCTGCAGCTGTTGTTGACAGCTCTCGTTTTGTCTTATTAACTTATCTCTTTCCAACCATATTCTCAGAAAGGTGGTTATGTCCCCTCAATGTCACACAGTGCACTAGGCATTCTTTATTATGAGTATGAGCACGTATTTATTAAGAGTATTAAGCGTTCTTGTTTATTAAGAGCATTCTTCATTGCTAGCATCATTAATTCATCATTATTCATTCATCATCATTAATATGCAAATATCTGATTATTAAACTAAAATATATAATTATTCTGACAATACGATAATTGCCATTTGGATTTTTTGATTAAATATGTCAGGTATACAGTGATCCCTCGCTATTACGCAGTTCGTTTATCGCGGCTTCAGTGCATCGCGGATTTTTTCAAACATATTCATAAAAAATAAATAAATGAAAACACATAAATAAATACTTTTTTTTCATATACATGGAGTACAGTACTGTATATGTTGCTCTATGTGACTCACTGTTGTTTTGCCGACTTTCGCAGCTTCTCGCGGACTTAAATTTTATTTTATTTTTTTTAATACGTTTACTGATGGCTACTTCGCCGCGGGTGGTTTTGGTCCCCATTAACCGCGAGAAACGAGGGATTACTGTCATCATAATCATACATCCATCACTTTTCTGAACTGCCTACCGTCACTACAGTTGAGGGTGAGCTGGTGCGTTTCCCAGCTGACTTTAGGGGAAAGGTGAGGGATAGTCCAACTCTAGACTGGTCACTGGCCAATCGCAGCTAAAATAACTCAAATGTTGGAAATACAACATGCCCTTAAGTCACAAGCCCGCTGCAGGATGGATGTACTGTATATTTGTTGATGTTGTGAGGTTGTAAGTCATTACAGAACATGTACTTAGTCAAATAAAGTTGAAAACCATGAATTCAAGCAACATCCCAGAGTTTCAGAAAGTGGGCCAATGCAAGTATGGACTTACAAAGTAATGCTACAATCGTCTCTCGATATTTGTCTGAGATTACCAAACCCAGCAACTCCCAATGCCGTTTACGGTGTAGCGTACAATAAATAGCTGTCCAAACTGGCGACTTACAGACACATATGCGGGGTCAATTAGATCAGGAAGTCATTATAAGAGCTCCTACAGACTTGGCAGACAGTACTTCCTGGCTGATTTCCTCTGCAGCCCATTTAGGGAGCACACTAGCCATCAAATGAGCCATCTACTGGTTGCTGCCAAGCAGTGACATCTATTGTGGCCTCCATTGTTTCAAGATGTTAAAATTACAATCACACTTTCATGAAAAGCCATTGGAACATGCATTTGATATCCCGGATATCTAGATTAAGGACCATATATTTGTATGCTCTTTGCTCTCACTAGTTCAATTCAGCACATCAGTAGAATTACTGCAGCACGGTCAAACAACTGTCTTGTCTCTAGCTGTGGTGTTTCCATCACTCTACAACCTTTGTGCACACTAATAGTAAAACGTTGACATACTACTAGCGTTGCTAGTGTAAGTTGAAGGGTTCGTTGTTCTTCAGTGGATAGCTCTACTTTACGAACGGCAAAAGGAGAGATGGAATCCTTTAAATGCAGTTTTATTAAAAGGACAAAAAAAGACGTCTGCACCGCAGCACGTTCGAGAACACAACTCTCGTAACTAAAACCACTTCCTGCTTCTCTTACTTTAACAGCCAATCAGAACCTATCAACATAAAAACATGTCGAAGCAATTATTAAACAACAGAATATAATTTAGGTATGCTTAACATGAAATAATATGATGCTCAAACATAAAATGATCATTAATAATATAACATAAGCTTACACTAGTGAGGCAAAACTTTGCACTTGTTGACATCTGCACACTACGAGTACAACGAGCTAACTGCAAGAAGTTAACTAGAAGAATGTTATCATTCCACTTGTAGTAACACGCAGTTTTCAAAACAGTACAGTTTTTTTTTTTAACACAGTGCATAGTTTTGCCTCACTGGGACCATAAATAATTGTCCTACTACTAATATGCCAAAATTGTCCGACCGGTGTGCAGAAATGTCAATGACATTTGAGGGAACAAAACCTAAGCGAGGTAGAAACAATTGTTCTCCGAGTGACTTGTTTTGGGGTGAGAACAAAGAGCCGACAAGTACATGCCTTAGGCAGGATATTAAAAGATATCAACTTAAAGTGAAACCACCTTTCCATACACTTTTCCACATTGAACATTTTCCGAACGAATCCGTTTGGTGTGAGATCCACATGTCGATAGTGGTTTGAAGATCTGCTACTGAACAGCCATGGGAGCATTTTTAGCCAATAGCAGGCACTCTCACAAGAGTGACGTTGTGTTTACACGGAGTGTAAAGTGGCGTTTCCAAATGTGTCACTACAAATTCCCCAGGCATTGTTTGCAGCATCTGGTTTGACCTGTCAGTCTTTTGGAACCGACTGGTCTCTCAGATCCCCACCCATAAGGCGAATTAATGTGTGTGCCTCGTGAACACAAAATCACAAATGTGTAGCTTTGTTTGATTTCAAATAACACTGTTCGCGTCTATTTTTATTTGCATTGAGGGGTGGGCAGTAGTGTCTTCTTTTTTTTTTTCCGGATTTGGAGCGTGGCGCAAAATGAGCGATCCCATGAAAAGCTGACACCCATTTTCAAATCAATAACATCTCCTCCTCGCAGGTGATCGTGGGAAACAAACAAGCTGCACTTGATAGATGATCAATATAATCGGTGCATGTAAGTCACGCTTATCCGTGGAACGGGGAAATCGTTCTGCTTCGTCATCTTTGTTTGGCTGCCCACCTTTCACGCGCTGCTCACCTGCTTTAGTAAAAGTGATACAGCGCCTTCAGAAGCCCACAAAGACGCCACTTGAAATAACGATACAATATAAAAGCCGTTAGACCCGAACTGTTCCATGAGCGTGTTAATAAGTAACGGATAGACACGTCAACGGTCAACTCTTGGTCACTGAACTGGAGAAACTCATTAAAAGTGTGGAACTTTTGCAAGTAAATCAACCAGAACGATCAGACAACGCGTTTCAGGCATTGCAAATTTCCTCACGATTCACAATCACACACCACAAATATAAAAGGCGTGCACCTGCTCCGTGTAGATGTAAAATAACGTGTTTGATTTACCTTTTAGTCCTCACGCAGTCATACAGATCGGGAAGAAGGAAGGAAGTGGGAGGAAGTTATGAACGGAAAATATAAATAACTTAGCGTTATCCTCCACCGTCTCGCCTGCTTCTCGCTGTTTTTTCCTCATTCCCACTAAGGAGGCGTCACAATGTGTGGACGCCTCTGAAAACACTCCCTGCCCTCCTCCACACTCCTCAGCGCGACCTAGCACACAGTTTTAGAGGTTAAGTTACACATGTTGATAGAGGGGAAAACACAGACCGGGCCTTCAAAATAAAACCAAGAGCGATCTGAACTCAAAGATCCAAGGCATTTCCCCGTTTTCATAAAAGACCGAATTCTCTCAAATATTGTTGACAAAGATGTCTAAACCTAGTGAGCGCTTCTCCACTGCCTTCCACTTCATCGGTACATCAGGGATCCTGATTCGACAGCACGATTCTTTGCAGTTGTGCCTTTTGCTGCCCACAATAAAAAGTCACTTTTAAAGGCCCTGTTTCGCTGTCTTCAATGGCTGTGTACAGATGCTCGATCAGGTGTCACCAAATGGTGCCAGAGGGCACCAGGTAGCCCTTTACGACCACTTGAGAATCCCGTGGGACAATTCTAATGATCGCTCATCAGTGGCAGTGTTTATGTTTAAAAAAGACAAAAACAAAAAAAAAACGTTAAAAAAAAGTTCTACTTCCCAGTAAACAGCATCAGACATGTTTTATGTTGCTATCCTTTTTTTTAAATCACCCTTGCTTTGGTGAAATGTTGGTAATGATGGTATATTTTTTAAAGTACAGGTCAAAGGTCAGTACTGGAGCACATGACCGAATCATAACCTTCGCCGAGAAAAGTCTGGGTGCAACTACATTGAAACGATTTACCCCCTAATGATATGAGCAAATTCGTTATTTCAGAAATGCGTACAGTAATCCATCGGGTGGTTTTGGTCCCCATTAATTGATAAACGAAAATCCGCACCAATAAACATACTGTGTTAAAAAAAATGTCCCACGTGGACCTTCGCGCTTGAGCAGAGCGCAGTAACAGTGTTAGTGCGTCTCTCTCATCCTTAATTGTCTTAGTTGAGGAATCATAGACACGTCTGCTGAAGGTGGGGGGGGGGGAATCGCTGGTGTGTGTGTGTGGCCAGCGATCCTGCGTGTGCGGCAGACGTGTTTATGATTAGTCAATTAAGACAACTAAGGATGAGAGAGACCTGCTTTTGTTCTTATAAGCCTCCCCCCCCCCCCCTCTCTCTCTCTCTCTCTCTCTCTCTCTCTCTCTCTCTCTCTCTTTCTCTCAGCAACATACATACGCACACCTGCTCGCACACACGTGCCCCACGTGGACCTTCGTGCTTGAGCAGAGTGCACTAACATACGCACACGTACACACACAAACACACGCAAACACACACACACACATGCACAGCACACACTAGCACGCATCGTAAACAACACTTCTACACTGATTTTTGCAGACTTCAACAAAAAAAAAAATGTATATGTTTGAAAAAAATCTGCGATGCACCAAAGCCGCAAATAAACAAACCACGAAATAGCGAGGGATCACTGTATCATATCGGTAGCCCTGAGCATTAAACAATCCCCACAAGCAGCTCTGAGTTTCAAAAAGATTGGTGACCCCTGTGCTACCTACTGGCACGAAAGGGAACAATGCTGTTGTATTGGTTGATGCTCTGAAAACAATCGGGAACTCGGTCAACAAGAAAGCTGTCAGGTCCATCAAGTTGACATTCAGACATAAAACAGAAGGAGGAGACAGGAGTCTCAATTCTGGTACCAGGGGGAAATGAGGAGAAGCATTGGTTTCAGTTCTCAGCACGTCACCCCAAGGATCTCCCCGCTCGCCCTCTCATTTATTGGGA
The DNA here is from genome assembly GCA_018466805.1 of Hippocampus abdominalis. Taxonomy (NCBI): domain Eukaryota; kingdom Metazoa; phylum Chordata; class Actinopteri; order Syngnathiformes; family Syngnathidae; genus Hippocampus; species Hippocampus abdominalis. The sequence goes on from CM031707.1 coordinate 14,800,418, forward strand.
ATCTAATACATGGGTGTGTCCAACCTAAAGGATGAGGGCTATTGAAGACACACTGAACTTGTTTGACTATGTGTGTGTATGTGAGTGAAAATTACATACATGTGTGCAATCATTACTGAAAACACCAAGTAAGCTGCAGCTGGTGTTGACAGTTCCGTCCACGTCCGACCTTGCTCCTGTTTAGTCTTAATACTTATCTCTTTCCAACCACTTTCTCTGAACTATGGTTGCGTCCCTCAACTGCCACACAGCGCACTAAGCATTCTTGATTATAAATGTGAGTATATAATAATTAAAAGCATTATATCTTTATCAAAAGCATTCATTGCAGGCATAATTAATTTATCATTGCAGGCAGAAGCATTCTTCTTTGCAAGCATAATCAATTTCATCATTAAAGGCATAAGCGTTCTTCTTTGTGAGTATAATCAATCTATTTTTAATAATAAGCAAATGTATGACAACTAAAAACAATCAACCTAACAAAAGCACTGTGCTGTATAAGACTTTAATTTGTAGGACCCACCATGTTTCCCCAACAAAAGAAGACACAAGCGTGAGCTTGCCCAGCTGAACAGTCAACAACTAAAGTACTCAGATAAGACTAGGAAAAAGTGCTGTTGCCAGATGAAACCAAACTTGCGTTATCAAAGTGTTTCTCTGTGTTTGGATGACAAAAAAATAAATACATCAGAGTGAGAACGCAATTCGCACAATCAAGAGGTAGGAACATACAGTAATGTTGTGGAGCTGTCTTGCCTTATTTCCTCAACATGAGCACTGAAGATGGGCTGTGGATTGGATGCCTGGGCACCAAAGGAGTGACTCAAAAAGAATCGTATTAAGGTCAAGGTGTGGCCTCGTCGGTTTCCAGACCTCAACCCGACAGAGAAACTGTGAAGGGAGCTATAGCTTTGCATTTGCAAGCAGTGGAAAGAAACTTGAAGGATTTAGAAAGTTTCTCTCGAGACAAATGGAACAAAATACCTCCTGACGTACGCAAACATCATCAATGGTTTCTTCACCAAGTACTATTTTCCTTGTTGACCAATTAGGCATTTCACACAATAAAATACACCTCACACCTTTTTTTAGTGTGTTTTGACACATTTTTGACTGATACTCTTTATCATAATTGGCACGGTGGTCAACTGCGTGCACGTTCTCCTCACGGAGGTGCAAGGTTTGATTCTGGTTCCGGCCTTCCTTTGTGGACTTTGCATGTTCGTCCCATGCCTGTGTGGGTTTTCTCCGGGTACTCTGGTTTCCTCCCTCATCCAAAAAACATGCATGACAGGTTAATGAAATACTCTAAATTGCTCCTAGGTGTGATTGTGAGTGCGAGTGGTTGTTCGTCTATGTGTGCCCTGCAATTGGCTGGAAACCAGTTCAGGGTGTAGCTCGCCTACTGCCTGAACACAGCTGGCATAGTCTTCGGCACGCCCGCTACTCTTGTGAAGATAAGCGGACCAGAAAATTGATGGATGGATGGATGGATGGATGGATGGATGGATGGATGGATGAATGAACAACAGTATAAAGTAGAACTGAAGTATTCTGTCGCCGATTAGCCCAGAAACACAATAAATATCTATCATGTTATAGTGTATGCAGAGTGATGTTTTTACATACAGAAGTCAATGAACATTTTACTTTGAATATTCTTACTAGCTGTTTCCTTTTGGCGCTCACATATGCTTGACGACTCTGCCTTGTGGACCTGATAAACAGGTTTTTGTTGAAGGTACAGCTGCTATTGAGAAGAAAAGGAAATATATCCATGCAGCTCACTGTGCGTCACTGGGACTGTCCAGGTGACCTGGACTATCTCACTGATCAAAAAGGCCTCATTTGCATAGCAAGTGGGTGTTCCACGAGGTTCATTTGCCTTTTGTACTTAGAAAAGCAGCAACCACACAAATTAAATTTAAATGTCCGCTGAGATGATTGAGGAATATTGTACATACATTAATCATGTTGTATCATTCGATTCATTCGAGACAATCTGAAGGATTTGGCATGAAAAGTTGGCAAATTAATTTTCTTTTAAAATTAATACAATTTACACTGTACGTGTGGACGAGGGGTTGGAACGTCCTCTCGGTACTGAGGATGGGGTCGGAATCCAAGCTTTGGTCACCTTGTGTGGAGTTTTTACATGATCTCTTTCTTTGTTTCAGACATTAGAGTACGTCAGCATTCATTTACATACTACAAGACTTAAAACAAATTGTAGATATACAAATTAAAAACTGTTCATTTTTGGTATGCAATTCCTGTAATTGTGTTGGGTGTTTAATCTTTGAGAATTCAGCTCAGTGAGCAACTGTACACGTGTCTTTAGCTACGGCAATAATCAGCATGCAACTGAAGGTTGAGTACACTTTTTCTATTTTTATTCTTGTGTGACAGTTGAGAATATAATGAGGTCATTTAAAGGGGAAGTCGAGTCAAAAATGTTCTTGACAATAATGTGTTCACTATTCTAAAACGATTAATACAGAGTTTGTGGAATATGAGTTAAGCAGCCAAGTCCACATTTTTTTATCCATCTCAGGGGGTGGCCATTTCGTCATTTGCTGTTGGCTGAAAATGCCATGAGCGTGCCTAAGGGCTGAGCTTGTAAATGTCACATGACCAAACCCACAAAACAGGTGAGCTTTGATGGTTGTTACCTGAGCACTTAAATCAGTCGTGACACACAATTAATATTACAGCCTAAAGTTTAGGAAAACCCTGAATCCATCATCCATCCACTTTCTTGTCCCCATGAGAGCTGGAGTCCATCCCAGCTGACTTTGGGCGAGAGGTAAGATGCGCCCTGGACTGGTCATCCATCAATCACAGGGCACATACAGACAAACAATTAATCATACACATCTCCTTACTATGGAATAAGTCGAATCTTCAATAAACCAGAGATGTATGTTCTTGGACTCTGGAGTACCTGGAGAAAACCGTCACAAGCATGTGGAGGAAAAAAACCCCACAACGTTCAAGATTTGAAACCTTGAACGTCAGAATTATGAGGCAGCCGTGCCCAAACCACAAACACAACTTATTTCGCCCCCCAAATTCACTTCCTTAAGAATTAAAAAACAATCCAAGTGGATTTAATGTTTGAAATTTGGTTGGTATTGACCTTGAGTAGTTTCACGTTTTAATTTGAAATGCTGAAATCAATTCAACCTGCGCCTATACGAAGACTAATGTAAGCTTATGTTATATTATTAATTATCATTTTATGTTTGAGCATCATATTATTTAATGTTAAGCATACCTAAATTATTTTCTGTTGTTTTAATAATTGCTTAGACATGTTTTTATGCTGATAGGTTCTGATTGGCTGTTAAAGTAAGAGAAGCAGGAAGTGATTTTAGTTACGACAGTTGTGTCCTCGAACGTGCTGCGGTGCAGATGTCTTTTCCCCCCTCTTTTAATAAACTGCATTAAAGGATTCCATCTCTTCTTTTGTCATTCGTAAAGTGGAGCTATCCACTGAAGAACAACGAACCCCTCAACTTACACTCTTAAAACATCTGCTCGAACACGACTGCAATTAGCGCACTACTTCTGGTTAGAAGACAATGTAAGAGTGTTCATTACCCCCTAGTGGACATTTGAAGAACTTCTACACCAGCCCCACGCGTTGGCGTTGTCTGGGCAACAGTACAGCATGCGCAGATAAAATCAAGAGTTTGGTCCTCCTTCCTTCCACATTCGCAATCTACGCCGCTATCTTTTTACAGCATTGAAATAGCACGTTTTGATCAGACAAGGTTTTACGAGGGGAGTCAAAGATGAGCGACGCGCCGGTGGCTGACAAAAGTTCCGGCTGCGGCCACGGCTCCGCGGCCCCCCCACGAGAACGCAAGCCGAGCGGAGGGGTTCTCAAGCGGCTCAAGTCGCGTAGGAACCAGGTGGACAGCAGGCCCGTCACCGAGGAGGACCTGCGGGCGCAGAACGGAGCCGTCACGCCGGAGGATATCCTCGGACTGCGGCTGCCCACACGAGGTTTGACTCCCTACAGAGCCTCTTGGAATTAGCCCTTTTATCGCCCCCTTAGTGACAATGCATGGGGACATAAATAACCTCTTAACAGCCTGCGGAATACACGGCGTGAACAATTAAAGCCCAATTGAAGTCAGAGTTATTGGATAGCATTTATCATTGAAAACCCTGTTAAAATTTAAGCATGAAATGAAATGGTAGCTGCAGGCTACAATATATTCTTTCTCTCCCCACTAGTGGGTGGCCGTGCCATTTGAGCATTCATTTCAAATCCTTGATAGCCATCAAGGTGCTAGAAAGAACACTCAGTTCAGCGTGGACAGGGGTCGGCAACCCAAAATGTAGAAAGAGCCATATAGGGCAAAAAAAAAAAAAAATGTGTGGAGCTGCAAAAAAATAAAAAACTTCTATAAAACTTACAATGAAGGAAAAACATGCTTGTATGTATGTCGGAGACTGGTCTGTCACGGAATTGTTTGTCATCCACTAGATGTCGCTAAAGAGCCGCATGCGGCTCTGGAGCCGCGTGTTGCCGACCCCCAGACTATACTGTACTGTATGACGGTTTGACGTCCTAACAGGCAAAACCATCTGCTATCATTGCAGGCTACTTGTGTAAACCTGAGGACAATATTTACAACATCGACTTTGTACGCTTCAAGATCAGAGACCTGGGGACAGGCACTGTTCTGTTTGAAATCGCCAAACCGCCACACTCAGGTACCCATCGCTTACGCACACTGTGCGTCATGGCCTCGCTTTAACTTAATCGTCAGTGAGGTTGATGTCAGATGAAACAAAAACATTTCCCTTTGCTATGGCTTGTAGAGGAGGACGATGAAAATCGAGCGAGCGATGCAAGCGTAGGGCGGTTTGCGCGCTACCAGTTCACCACGGCCTTTCTGCGCCTGATGACCGTGGGAGCCACGTGAGTCACTGAATTATCAACCTCCTCCACAAACCCTGTGACTTCAGTCTGTGATCTTCTCCGTCTTACCAGAGTGGAATTCACCGTCGGGAACCGACCTCTTAACAACTTCCGAATGATCGAGCGGCACTATTTCCGAGATCGCCTACTGAAAAGCTTCGACTTTGACTTTGGCTTCTGCATCCCAAACAGCCGGAATACTTGTGAGCACATCTACGAGTTCCCTCAGCTGTCCGAGAGCTTGGGTAAGTGCACTGCTGCCATGGACCATAGGCAGTGTAGTGGTTCACATAAATAGAGCGGCGTTTCCATTGTAATGTTTTACATGGCACAAAAGTCACAGCATAGCACCAAACAATAATGTCACCCAAAGTAGAGATGCGCTCACATTTACAGTCAAAACCTCAGTTTTCGAACGTCTCGGTTCTCGACCAATTCGGTTTTCGACCAAAAAGTTGGAGTTTTTTATGCCTCGGATGACGAACAAATTTCGGTTCTCGAACAAACTGAGCGCACTTGAATGCACCATTTGACTCCTCTCGCCTTCCTTACACGAGGAAGTGAAGCTTCCTCAGGTAGACGTGTTGCTTTCCATTGTGAGCAGACGTGTTCAGTAAACATTTTTATTTTCAAAAGAGCATGGTTTTGGTTTTCGAACAATTTCGGTTTTCGAACAGCCTTCTGGAACGGATTATGGACGAAAACCGAGGTTTGACTGTACTTACACAGTGTGAAACGTGTAACCTGTTTAGTTGAGCACAAGGCTATTTTTCTGTTGTATGAGTGCCAACAGGTGGACACACAGGTGCATTGTACCTTCTGCAATCGAGTGGACAAGTATACTGATGTCACTTGCACAGACCAATTAAGTGAAATTGGATAAGTTCCCGCACCGCGGTTGGGAAAGACTTCACAAAGAACATTTGTCAAGCTAATATGAGATCAAGTCTCACTCAAAAGACCGTTCGCAGTCTCCCTGGGATTGACCGACAACTAATTCAGGGCAGAATAGTCTTTTGCTTTGGGAACTTTAAACCCCTGATCTGACTTGGGTTTCCACCGTGGGGTGTGTCGTTGTGATGGAGATAAGTGCGTCAGCTACATAAATAAGGTGACATCATCGGAACATGTCAGCGTTTGCGTAACCCACCAGTGAATCCAACAATGGATGAGAACTGTGACAAATCAAACAACTGGAAACAATACAGGACATCCACCATTTTATTTTATTTTTTTGAGACAAGCTTTGTTTGAGGATCCCTTTGTCTTTTTATCATTCCGTTACCGTTGTGACAATTCTCCAAAACAAATGACTCACTGCATGCCAGTGGAGGATGGTACAGTACAGATCGGTTATCTACGCCTTGCGGCCACTTTGTGGTATGGTTTACTTCAGTTCTTTTTTTCAATGTCCTTTGTTGGGGTAAGAAGTGGCATGCAAAGCACAGCTGATGCTGGGGTGAGCACCTGGAAATGATGGCCCCTGAAGATGATTGTCAACTGGGAGAAGGACAATGGGGAAAGAGAGGAGTATTGCTGACGGGAGATTTTGAACCTTACTGTCGATATATAGCTGCTTTCGGTTCGGCTGGATGCATCCTTCTTCAATATGGATGCTTTATCAAATTTATGGTCAGGGGTGTGGACTGACTGCTGAGCCATTTGCTGTCGATTTACATCCTAACGGTCGGCAACCCAAAATGTTGAAAGAGCAATATAGGACAAAAAAAACAAAAAACAAATATGTCTGGAGCCGCAAAAAAAATAAAAGCCTTCTATAAAACTTACAATGAAGGAAACACATGCTGTATGTATGTAGGAGACTGGACGGTCTCAGAATTGTTTGTTATTCATTCCTTTGTTGTGTGTTCCCAAACGCCCCCATAGAATTTATTTTGTAATTTCCTCGCTTGATTTTTTGTTGTTGTTTTGGTTCATTATTTTTGCTTTTCTTAGTGTCAGTGAAGTGATAATTAATTTCCATTTTTCGGAGACTGTCTTTGAACGCCTCTCGAGTCGAACGAGAAGAGAGAAGGCACGGAGTCGGACGCAGACGTCTCTGTGTTTGTCGAGACTGTTAAAAGCATAAATAAAGCGTACGTTTTAAAAAACCAACACCACAGCTCTCCTTTTTTGGAGCTGCAACATGTATCTATATCTATTTGAGTTATATTAGCCTACTATCAAAATCTTTTTCCATTTTCAAACATTTTTTTAATAAAGCTCCAGGGAGCCGCTAGATGTCGCTAAAGAGCCGCATGCAGCTCTGGAGCCGCGTGTCGCCGACCCCCGTCCTAACCTTTCTGTCCAACACATCCAGGGTGTGTGGCTTGGTGTTATTGGGGCAACCCCCGCGCCCCTTTCCACCCACCTGGTTGGGTTGATGGCTACATGCATACATGTGACAATGAAATATGAATTGTTTGTTTGCTTGATTGGCAATTCAATGAGTCATGGTGGCCTGATTTAATTTTACATTTATATTTCTGCTGCCGCAACCATCCCATTTACGATCTCCAGCTTGATCTCCATTTAACTGATATCAAATATAGCATGGCCAAAGGAACTGAACTGTCAATTTGCCTCTGAAACGGAACCTTTGTATACATTTGCACTTGATTGGCCCTTGATATTAGTATAGTTACAATGGGGTGTTGTACATTAGTGTAAATTGTACCCTGAGGGGAAGAAATAGACACCACCTCTACCCTATTTTTTTCTATTGCTGTGTTTGAAAAAATAAAACACTATACCTGCATACGGTGCTCTAAACAAGCAAACAAAAAAAGGGAACTCAACAGCTTGTAATTTTCAGAAGACACACGAGCCACTTGACTGAATGGATGTTTTTCCAGTGGAGCTTCCCGAAGGAATGGATCTGTGAAGTGGAGGGAAGATCAGACCGATCAATAACCTCTCCAACACGTCATGCACATTTGAGCATTGTACCAACACCCGCCTGAGGGGAATTTGAAGCCTCATTTTAGTTGTTCACATGAAACCACGCTTGCTCCTCCTCTTGTATTTCATGGAATTTTCCTCAGGAATAAGAAAGAACCTCATAGTCATGTAAAAACTAGCATTCCAAATGTATCACCGATCATACCTCCAACTTTTGTGATGTTTTGTGATGGCTAACTTGCTTGTGTTGTCTTTTGTTGCTTCAGTTCGTCAGATGGTGGACTCTCCCTACGAGACTCGCTCCGACAGCTTTTATTTTGTGGAGAACAGACTGGTCATGCACAACAAGGCTGACTATGCATATAACGGAGGGCAGTGAATAGCTGCAAGCATGTAACAGTCATGAACGGCAACACATTTATGCACAGGTAAAACGCAAATGCATGCATGTACTTGGACATGCAGGTGTATCTCAATGAATAAAGAATATTGTGGAAAACTTCATTTAATACAGTGACATATTTCATGATTTATTTTTTCATACAGTAATTTGAATGAACAACTCAAGCAATTAGAATATTACATAAAGCATATCATATATATAATTTTAAAATATATAGAAATTAGGTAAGAAAAGTATTTCCCCATGTGTCGGCGAATGACTGAAGCTACAGAATAAAGAGTTTTACTTTTTGAAATTGAGTAATGAACATTTTTTAAAAACCTCTTCGATGGTAAGCAAAATTATTGAGATGCGCTTGTATTAAAAAAAAAAAAAAAGATAATATTGAGTATTCATTGCAATCTTACTTTGCCCGGTGACTGCTGTGACCAAATAGGCTTTGCTGTGGTGGTCTCAAATATGCTAGGCCTCATTTTAGTTGTTGTTTGTTTTTGTTTTTAAGATGTCCTTTCAATCAAACATGCAACAACAACCACATAAACACACAAAACAATTTATTCAAGCCCCGAGTGTCACAGTGTGTTCTCAGTGTTTGTCAGAAGCAGCTGCTCTTCTGAGCTACCGCCCCCACAATTCACTCCAGACAATACCAAGGGAAAAATAGAGGCTCAATCTACAACAACACTCCTGTCAAACACACATGGTCAGTCTTCCGACCCCCTGGCCACAGCCTATCGTGCTTTAACACCCTCGCACGAAAACACAGACAGACAATCATGCTGTAAGAGTTCATTCAGTCAGTGTTATGTTTTTGTACTTGACTACTTTTTACTCACCGTCTAAAATGAAAATAGGGCGGCCCGGTAGTCCAGTGGTTAGCACGTCGGCTTCACAGTGCTGAGGTGCCGGGTTCAATTCCAGCTCCGGCCTCCCTGTGTGGAGTTTGCATGTTCTCCCCGGGCTTGCGTGGGTTTTCTCCGGGTACTCCGGTTTCCTCCCACATTCCAAAAACATGCATGGCAGGCTGATTGAACACTCTAACTTGTCCCTAGGTGTGAGTGTGAGCGTGGATGGTTGTTTGTCTATGTGTGCCCTGCGATTGGCTGGCAACCAATTCGGGGTGTCCCCCGCCTACTGCCCGAAGACAGCTGGGATAGGCTCCAGCACCCCCCGCGACCCTAGTGAGGATGAAGCGGTTCGGAAGATGAATGAATGAATGAATGAATAAAATGAAAATAATCCTTATTAACGGTGTACTAGTCTGTAAACAAAACAAATGACCTTAAAATAAGAAATTTCAAGTACCGTATGGAATAGTCAAATATTTTCGTATTGAGTGTGTGAGCCCTTGGTTTAAAGTGAAGGATGTTACCCATCACGTTCAAGATTAATAAACTTTTCTTTGGAAATCAAATTGGAATTTGAGTGCAATGGTCATCCTTTTAAGGAAACCGTGTGTTGGTGTTCATATTAGTGATGTTGTTTGAATATGATGAAATAAATGAACATTTGGAGATCAAAGAGTAAAAGAGCCTCAGTTATTTCAATGTGGTGGGCAGAAAAAGGGCAGCAAAGAGTGCTTAGTGGTTAGCACTTCAGGAATAGGCTTTCCTGTGTGGAATTTACATTTTCTCCACGAACCTGAACTTCCTCCAGCATAAAAAAACACGGATATTAGGTTGATTAAAGATTTTTAAAGCCTAATCGGTGTGAAGTGAGTTTGAATAATGCTTTGTCTGTCCCGCGATTGACACGGCTAACTTTGTTGTGCTGATAAGGATGTAAATTCCTGTATTTGCCACCAGGGGGAGTATTGTTCCAAGTCTACATGAGCGCTTTTGGTTTCAGTTCCGTTTCTTGCTCGGCTGTAAAAAAATTAAAAAAAAGACCACGGTGGTGAGTTTCTAGAAATATAACTCGACCTGCTAACGCTGAACCCTTTGTGTACAGTTTACCTGAGTGATTTTATAGAAGGCAGATATTTTTTTAAACGAATTTTGTCGTGGAATTGTAATTCTTTCTCACGCTGTTTTCTCCCAACTGTGTTCAACCGTCTCATGCAGCCTCTCTCGATTTCCATGAATCTTTCCAGCACTCATGGCCGAAATCCCATGCTCCTTTTCTGTCTTTCTTCCTCCACCTGTGCGACTCTCCCGTTCTGTTTTCCCCCTTTTCTGTCGGCCTCTCTCACCTGGTAACCAGACCTCCGGAGAGCAGGGTTGAGTTTCCACTTTCCCAGAGATGAGGACAATCTGAGCCACACAAAGATCCACAATGGACCCCCTCTGCTCTCTCCTCCCTACACACCCACTGTGAAATACATTTCACACACTGCTTGACAAAGCTCCCTTTCCTGTCCACTCCTTCATTCAATTTAGTCTCTCATTTTTCATCTTTTTTCAGCTCTTCTCTTTTTATCTAATATGGTAGTTAGGCATCCACATAGGGTCTCATCATACCACAAGACTTACTATAGAACCGAGGCCCTTCTGTAATCATTCATGCGGAATGAAATCAGACAATGAGGACTCCATAAAGGATACACTATAATGATTATCATGATTGAGTTGATTGTAGCATGTGTCCCATCTTGCTTGTAGTACACCCCATTTGGCTTTGCTATGTTCTGCATCGATCCCAGAGGCTGATTGGCTGAACACGCTAACGTTGCTACTCAAGCCAATTGCTCCTGGCCAGGTAGTGGACAGAGAACAGTAGAAAAAAAAAGACAATCAAACCGCCTGAAAACGCTGAGGCAGACTGCAAGCGGCAGCCATTTGTCCTTGGGGAACCCTTCCACGGATTTGTATTTGATGTCATAATTCAGCATGAGACCCTTCAAATAAAGCATGACGAGGTAGACTGTGAAGGCCCAATGTGTCAGTTGCCAATTAGCCTACAAAGAAGGGCACCATTACAGTGTGATCTCATAAATCAATAACCACAGCTTTTCATCAGGCTCGCTGGAGGCCTGCACAAAGTGCAGCAAGCAAGTAAAACAGCTGCGCTCGACCGGACCACGTGTTGTGTTTGATATCAATCTCACAAAAAACATCATGTCAGTGGGTGTAAAATTAGCATGTAAACACGAGCGCTGCCATATGTATTTATTGCACTTTCCAACTTCCCAGGGATGATTTATATGTTCCCAAGCCTTCGTAGAACAGCAGTCAGTGGCGGGTCGGCGTGCGGAAGCAACTGGACAAGTGGGAAAATTCAGTTGCACTCCCACTCCTCCCACGACACACACACACACACACCTTCTCATGTATGCTGATGAGTGATTCACACACTATAGTGATTAGGAGCGAGAAGCTCTGGTCTGTTGAAGCTTCCTTGAAACACATGCAGCTCTGCACTCAAGCAGGGGGACATAGAGAGAGGGAAGGGTGCAGTAGTTTCCTATAAATAGCAGCACGGAATGGCGATGAGAGGTCCGGTGAAAGAAAAAAAAATAGAGGGGGGAGTGGAAAAAGGATTAAAAGAGATGCAGGGACACACTGCACTTTCACTTGCGTGTGTGTTTGGAAGGTTCTTTGGCGAGAGGTACGTATCATGCCACCACTGCGCCTCCTTTGCCCTGAGAGAAATCATCTTTCCGTACACACTTCCTCTTCCTCTCATCGCGCTCCTTTTTTTGCAAGGTGCTGCTGTGACAGCCACTGCGCGTTAACACAACATTGCCTGCATCTTCCGATAAAGAGATAATGAATCACCGGAGGCTGGTAGCACAATGCTCTCCAACATCGTGACTCCATCTGTCTGTGTCATGATGTCATTTCCAGCAACTGCTTTAAGTGACATCACCTCCACCCGAAATTAAAAAAAGGGGTTTAGGGCAGAAGCAAAACATGGAGGGGGTTGTATAACTGTGAATAAACAACATCTGAGATCAAGAAGCTTACACATAGCTCATTGTGTTACAAAAGTGCCCTCCTTAAAGTTTATTTGAAAAAAAAAATGGTGAGACACCAACCTCATTTCTAAATAACACAGCCACAACAATAACAATCAGATCACAGTCTTTATGCGATCATCGACAATCCGGCATTTTCCATAGCGCGGTCATGGGTGACAGGCTTATGGATAATTTAAATCTTTCATGTAGCTGACATGGAATTTTCTGGTATGTGGAAGGAAAACAGAGAAAAAAAACACCCAAGCACGCCATGTGGATAACGTGTGCAAACTCCACACAGGAAAGCTGGAGCCGAGTTTTTGAACCACCTCTAACCAGGAGGGCACCGTGCTGGGGTACTGGAACCTATCCCAGCCGAATTTGGGTGAAGGGCAGACTACATTATAGTCTGTATCAAATTTTGCTCCATCGATCAGATTTTTTTTCTTTTATGATTTGCTCTTATTGTCAATGACCAGCACAACACTCATCATTGAAGAATGTCAGCAACTTATTGATCCTCTCATCGCCTTGACACTCCTCGTTCTTGGTCAAGGCAAAGCGGCAAGTAGTGGAGAAGCGAAATCTCACAAACCAAGATCATGACATCATAAACTTGTCTTCATTTGTTTTTAGAAGCGCCGTCTAAGTGTGTAACTGTGCAAGCAGTGCACAACAAAGCCATCGAGACGGTTTCGGACACCATCCAGGAACATGAAATGCTTTAATGCACAGGTGTCAAAGTTAAGGCCCGAGGGCCAGATCTGGCCCGCCACATCATTTTATGTGGTCCGCGAAAGCAAATCAAACATGTCAAGTTCCATGATGCTTGCTGAAGTCTGAACCAAAATTTCAGATTGTCACTTGTAATCCACAATAACATTCATTATTCTTGACTTCTTCTAAAACGAGTTATCCATCAATTTGTTGTGCGCTGTGTATGTAATATGTGGAGGTGATTAAACATTTATATGGTTTCCTAAAATTCATAACGGCCCTCCAAGGGAAGCCATAACTACAATATGGCCCGCGATAAAAATGAGTTTGACACCCCTGCTTTAATGCATACGCCTTCATTTTTACTGAGTTCTTGACAAGTTGACATTCTACCATTTTGTTCAGAGTGTACTTCCGCATCTTGCCCAAAGTCAGCTGGGATAGGCTCCAGCTCACTCATGACCCTTTTACGCTTTTGTGGTACAGAGAATGGATGGATGGATGGATGGATTCTCTTCCACCGACAATAAAACAACTAAATCATACCAAAAAAAAACAACCCACAAATGATAAATTCCAAATTATGACATAGATCAAGGGGCGGCCTGGTGGCCCAGTGGTTAGCGCGTGCAGAGGTTGTGGGTTCGATCCCTGCTCCGGCCTCCCTGTGCGGAGTTTGCATGTTCTCCCCGGGCCTGCGTGGGTTTTCTCCGGGTACTACGGTTTCCTCACCAGATTCCAAAAACATGCATGGCAGGCTGATTGAACACTCCAAATTGTCCCTAGGTGTGAGTGTGAGCGCAGGTGGTCGTTTGTCTGTGTGTGCCCTGCGATTGGCTGGCAACCGGTTCAGGTTGTCCCCCGCCTACTGCCCGAAGACGGCTGGGATAGGCTCCAGCTCCCTCCACGACCCTTGTGTGGATAAAGCAGTTCGGAAAATGGATGGATGGACATAGATCAAAAGAGGTTGCAAGGATTCCTTTTCCAAATTTAAGTCCCCAATGAAAAACAAACACACACAGGATTATGATGTACTTTTCTGCAAGATAAACATTGATTTTGCAATTAAATCCCTATATAATATGAGCTATCTTGGTATAACTATAAAATATTGTATATACTGGCACGGTGCCATCCAATTGGCACTGCTCTTCCTCCCACTGATGGAGAGTAGCCACTGTTTGACTTTCCTAAAAGTGAGCGACCAATTCCGAAAATCACCGACAGTAGATTGGCTATGATACAAATTTCCTTGTCGCAAACAAAGATTTCGGTTCCTGTTGTTCTGTAACAGGGCTTACAGTATATGTTGTTTCTGTGGTAGAAATGGGGGGGCTTTCCCAAAAGTCATGTGTGTGTGGTATTACAGCGTCGAGAGGTCGTATCCTCAGACGGCTCACAGACAGAGATAGTCCCGTGTCATCACGGTAAATACTGTACTATGTGTCATGGTGTGTTTATGTATACAGGAAGTTCGCAGCCACCTTCAGAAGCCTCTTCAGAGCCTTCCTGCAGCGCCGGCGCAGCCGTTTGTTTTGTGTGCAAACGATTAATAAAAGGTGAACTCAACCCTCAGTCGGTGGTTGACGAGGCCTGCAAAGCTTCCCGGCAACCTCTTCCTTCCTTTCCCTTTCTCTCCTCCCTTTGTCTCTCTTCGTTTGCCACACCTTCCCCTGGGGAATGGAGGGTTTGTGGCTGGAGAAGCAAGGTGGGGTTCTTGGCTGCAGCACAGGTGTGCTCATTTCCGCCCCCTCTCCTCTCACATCTAATGATTTCTTCCACACGCCACCTGTCAAGTTGAAACTACGCCCATGCCAAATGGTGCATTCAATGTTGGCCCTCCAGCTTGTTGTTGTTTGATGAACTAAACATACCATACGTACTTGGACGCCCGCTTGCTTCAAAGATGTTGAAACGGTGAACAGTTGTGGTTGATAAATGTTTTGAAGGGAAAAAAAAAATGTTCATTTTGGGAACGGCGTCACTGTGACATCAGACGGCATATCCAATAGGAAATGAGTTGGCGGAGTGATTTCGAACTGCTAACTGCAAAAGATTTGGGTGGACCTGTTCAGTAAACCACATCGAGAAAATGGAGTGGAAAAAAAATCTCCCAGTGTCCCCCTTTTTAGCAGCTACTTATCTCCTCCCCCTCCTTCAAATTAGCAAATAGGAGCCTTTCTTATGCAATAATGACAACTCCATATTACCTACTTCACATCCAAACCCTTCAGGCAACTTCCTTGTAGACCACTAGTGACCATTGTTCTCTTTTTTTCCCCATTCATGTTTTTCGTGGGATTTATTTGTTTTGTGGCCAAGATTTTTTTTTCACACCAATATTTACTGTACTTCTAACTTTACTGCATTAACATGACTCAATAATCATTGGACTGATACACAAAATCGGGTTACATCATTGTCATAGGGGTGATTGGATGAATATATTTTCGATTTGCAACATTGACCCAAATAGTTTTTTTTTTTTATTGGAGCCCAAAATCTATGACGGTATTTGCACTTAATCAACAAAACTGTGCATATTACAGTCATATTCACCTGCACATCATTTAGGATCTCCTAAAAAAAATGGCTGATTTCAGCAAGGCGAGAAATTAAGTGTGTAAAGTATACCGCAATTCTTCATCCTTGTTCCTGTGAACAGGATCAATTTGCAAAAAGTATATATTACATGTCTACTTTAACTGTGCGAGTCATTTTACATTCTGATTATGCCTAACTTTCATGCAAGTGCTAAAATGTACAACTAAGCAAAGCAGCAGTATAATGAGAGAAAATCACAGAAAACTACTCACCCTTTGCTGACCCGTGACATAGTCGAAGCACATAGAGGGAAGCTGGCTGCAGGCGATTTGACTTCATGCCTTGCTCTCTTCAACATGCTGAACTAAAATCTAGGTATACAAAACATCAATTTAGAGTATACGTTGTCGATTAAAATTCAAAAACAATTGTGCGCGTATCACTAATAACTTGCGTGCATAAAAGTAAACATCATTTGTTTTTAAATGCTCACTGAGCCGCAGTCTCAAAGAATACACGCGGTGATGATTTGACCTCTGGAGTGTTGTGCAAATTTAGAGGGAGAATTTTTCAGAACGCTTCTGTTCAGATTCTGAATCGATGGTCTTTTGAACTTAGAGTTGAAATTCACATTTTCCTCATGCGAGTCAAGTCTCCAGCCTCCATCAAAGCCAAGAACCGACTCTGTCACAGCTGCCGGCTTTTCACATGCTGAAAAGTTTTTTTCTTCTGGCTTCTTCTTCTCAGCTCTCTTTTAAAGTGCCCTGAGGCTGGTGCGGTACAGGTCCCAGGCCCTAAGAGGTCAAAGTTCACGCAGAGACAATGGTGTCCACTGTGGGTCAGTTGTGGTCAAGAAAACAAAAAAAAAAGGGGTGAAGAACTGGTTTGGACAAACTACCGCAGTGTTTTATGGTAGAGGAGTGGCAACAAAGCACAAGGGACACAAGAAGGAGTATATTTGAAAAATAGAAATGAATCGTGTCAGAGTGTCTCCAAAAACATTACAATTGGAAAAATGGAACTGCACAAACAATGACGCTTCATTCTTATGATCCTTGTTTGTTATGTTTAAAATACAAGTAATGTCATCGAGAGAAGTGAGTTCCTACTTTATTGTACTTGCTCAAATCCCTCAAAGTTGTTCATGCCGCTCCACCACCCTGCTGACTTCCACCCCCCGCAACCCCCCTCTTTTTTTAATCCAGTACCATTGATCATGCATGCAGAAATTGAGCACGCCCAGCCAACAGGATAGGTTAGCTGCATGGCGCAAGGCCCTGTCCTACATACTGTTCCCTCGCTATGGTCCACCGGGCCACAGTCACACCCTCCCACTGATTTGCCTCACACACAAGCGCGCGCGCGCACACGTACGCACACACACACACACACATTCGACAGGTGAATAATTTCTGTGATTAAATTCACACTGTCTTTAGAGTGAAATAATTTCACCATGATTTGTTTGGCTTTGGTCACAGTAGCTCGGCTCAGCTGACCAAACTCTCCCCGGTTGAGAGAGTAGCTGACGTTGAGGTAATGCTGCTAATCTTCCACTTAGCTGGTTAGAGCTGTCTGTCACATGAGGTTGACACCGAGGGAGTAAATACTGTACGAAATAAGGACCAGTAAAGACCGGAATGGGGTTAGATGAGGTTGAACTTTGGCTGTGTAAGAAGCGGTTGAGAGATGTGGAGTGGTGACTGCAGCAGTTTTGAGCATGATGTACAGTATTGGAATGGGAGCTGGGTAGCTTGAAAAGGTGTGCCGAGGTTAGGGCCGAGGTATTGGAGGGTTGGGCCAGACGGGGATGAGTGTTGAACAGCGAAATGCGGAAAATACAGTTGATGGAAAAACATTTTAACCACCCAAAAATGATTCTAGTTCATTATTTTTGCAAATTTGTCAAATATTTTAAAATCTTTATCATCATATTATAGGGTGGCACTGGTTAGCAGTCACAGTGCAAAGGTGCAGGGTTCGATTCCAGCTCTGGCCTCCCTGTTTTGAGTTTCCGTGTTCTCCCCATGCCTGCTGGGTTTTCTCCGGGTACTCTGGTTTCCTCCCACATTCCAAAAATACGCATGGCAGGTTAATGGACCACTCTAAATTGTTCGTCTATGTGTGCCCTACGATTGGCTGGCAACCAGTTCAGGGTGTCCCCCGCCGACTCACCGAAGACAGCTGGGATAGGCTCCGCTTGTCTGTCTGCCTCCCTCCCTCTAAATGTTTATTGATTAAGATGATAGCCTGCGGTATGAATGAGTTTTTACATCGGTTTAACTTGCAGAGAAGAGTCCTATACCTCTTTCCTGAGTTTAGGAGCTCAAATTGGGAGTGTAGCACATGAGAAGGATTGTTTAAAATGTTGTTTGCCTGTTGAATAACGGACTGCACATATATGTCCTGGGGAGCAGTGGGTGGGGGCTGTCCTATTACCTTCCCTGCTGTCTGAACCAAGCTGGTTATCTGAGCCTTCGATTTAACAGTTAGGTTCCCAAACCGACTGGTTATTCCGAAGCGCAGGACTGATTCAATGGTTGCTCTATAAAAGATCAACAGAATGCTTCTGCCAACTCCACAAATCCTGAGACGTCTCAAAAAATGAAGGCGCTGATGGATCTTCGAACAGATCTTTGATACATGTGTCTGCCAGTTAAGCCCGCAATCTATATAAATCCCCAAATATTTGTGAGAGGAGACCTGCCTGATGTTCGTGCCATTTATAAAGATAGGGCTGTGCTCTACAATTGATTTAGGGTCAAACACCATTTCCTCAGTTTTTTTCCACATTTATGCTTAGATGGTGCTCGTTACACCAGTCGACAAAATTGTCAATCCCATCACAGTGGCTACTAATGCCAGAGACACTTGTGAGCAGACTAAGGATAGCTATATCATCTGAGAATTTGACAACATACTGATTTGGTTGAGAGCTAACACAGTCGTTTGTAAATAAGGTGAACAGGAAAGGTGAGCTCACGCAGCCCTGTGGAGCCCCTGTGCTGCTCATGACCTCATCTGACAATTCAGTGTTAAATCTCACACGCTGTGGCCTTTTTGATAAGTGTTGGTTCATGATGAAAATGTACATCCGTGTAAATAGAAATAAGTTCAGCTCGCTTCAACTTCAAGTCCTACTTCCACACATGCATGACAATATTCCCATGCTCAACAAATCATCTTTGCTTCATATACTTTGGTGTAATGTATTTGTCATACATTAGTCTAGCTGCAATTATTCGATACACAGGACACAGTGGTCCCACCAATGAGGTGAACATGACAGGAAAATACTCAATGAAGATATATAAGATAACCTTTATTCGTCCCACATTGGGGAAATTTGCAAAGACACTCAGGAGTGACAGTTGATTGATAAAAGCAACTGACATCAGCAAAGCAGCCTAGTAGGTTTCCGCAAATCAGGAGGCTTGTTTCAACTGAATTTTAGGCCAGTGTCTGAGTGTGAGAAACACAGTACCGAACTTAGATCACTCAGAAAGCGTTGACCTTCGCCATGGTTTGGATGTTGTCACACTATAAAACACAAAAAACTGAATGACTAAGATTGAGTTCATTAGAATCATGGGTGAGCTGACGTGAATCCCAACCGACTCTGGGTGAGAGGTGGGCAGCACAACAACCAATCGCAAGGCACACACAGAAAAACAACAACTTACACTCATATTTGGATGTTTTTAGTCCTCAATGAACATGGACAGGGCGAAGATGCTAATTGCACAACATACAGGAACACTGGAGACAAGATTCAAACACAAGCTGTGTGAGGCAGAGCCGCGAAGCACCAGACTACCGTGCTGCTCATGAGTGTGCCTGATTTTTAAATTAAGGTGAATGTAACACTATGCAAGAAACTACTGAAAATGTCCACACGCAGCATGGAAAAAAGGACAGTATCTGCTGCCAAATGTAAAAAGAAAGACCCTTTTCACTCCTCTAGACATATAAAGGCAGACTTCATGTCCCAAGGAGATGTTTTCCTTTAGAGTCATGTTGTCTTTGGGAGTAAACTCCACACTAGAGAAGCCCGAGTCCATCATACGCTTGACCTTGAAATACAAGGAAAACATGACTTTCCCTCAGTACAGTAATGCATCAAAACAAAAATAAAACTGTATTAAATATAGTCCACTCCCGTCTGTTGTTCCACGTCATAGCCCCTTGATTATTCTCGCATCATGCAGGGAATGATGGCCTCTTCATGCTAATGATGCACAGAGAGGGAGAAAGAGAGGCAAGGGGTGTATAGATAGAGGAGAAATATTCAAAAGCGCCTTCATGGGCCGTCACGTTGCGATGGGCCAATGACGTGAGCGCAGGGAAACACTGGTGAGAGCGCACCAATGGCGCCGTGAATAAAGACAGGCCGGCGGGGGGCGGGGCCTCCCCCCTCCTCTCGTGTGTGTGTGCGTGTGTGTGTGTGTGTGTGTGAAGCTCACCCCTCCTCCTACTAAGCCCCCCCCCCCCCACTCCCCCCAGCGCAGCCCCCCCCCCCCCCCCCCCCCCCGCTTATGCCCGCCCCTGAGTCTGGAGCAGCAAGCGGCGGAGCTTCACTGGCTCTCCTCGCCTCCTCTCAGTGCGGGAATACAACAGCGCAGAGCGGCATGGACACGGAAGGGAGCCCGAGCAGCCTGTCGTCCGTCACGGACAACTCCCCCCACGACCCCTGGTAAAAAGCCTCCGCTTTCGCCCGGCCTACCCGTCCCGGTTCGAGTTCACCTTGGACTTTTAAGTTGAGTTGAGTGAGGGAGTGGAGCCGAGACAAAAGACAAGCACGCTGTGTGTGGGATGGATCCACTAAGGGGAGAAGACGCTCTCTTTTTTTATTTTTTTATTTCTACATCCATCTTCCTTCCGGAGGCTACATTTTGCTCCAACTTCTGCACCATCAACGGGAAAAATCGCACCCTTTTTAGTCACCCTTCTCGTCCTCTTGGGGATTGTAACGGCCCCACCGGCCCATTGGTGACTTCGCAACATGGCCGATGCTTTCGTCTTACTTTACTGATGCTATATCGCACGCACCGACCCCACTTTTCACTCCTCTTATCGCTACTGTGTTGTGCTTTTCCGCAACGCGTATGTTTCCCTATGTGACTTTCTGCTTGTGTTTCTCCCATTCAGCAAAATGTTCATCGGAGGTCTGAGTTGGCAGACGACACAAGGTGAGAGATGTCCCGCACGCTACTTTACACACACGCACACAGCGGTCGAATGTATTCGTGTTTACGCTCGCATATTCCACCGAGTTGCAACTCAACTGTAAATAGTTCAACGCATTGCCTTTCTGTTCAATGAGGATCATCTCTTAGGATTTAGTCTTGCCGAGACGCGAGGAGATTAACGCTGAAAACACATACAGAGACTCACTGGGCGACTCGCGTGTCCTTTTCTAAGTAAAACACGACGTCCAATATGCTATGATCGATGATGCCTTCACAAGTTTACCGATTGATGGCCACGCTGGCGTGTTGTTTTGCTTGCTGCAGCGTTCCGCGCACATTCACAGGAGCCATGCGCGCAGCACACTGTTTATTCCCGCCACTGCCCCCCCCCCCCCCGTACCCCCCAACACTCACCGCCCCACCCCCTTACTTCTTATTATCATACTGACTGCAATGGTGTCCAAACAACAATTACCATCAAGTGGAGCGTTGGTTGTGTGGGTCCTTATAGACCTGTCATATGCTTAATGGTATAAATTGCCCATCCTGTCATCTCACAAGCAAAATGATTGTTTTTTTTTTTACAGAGGGCTTGAAGGACTACTTCTGCAAATTCGGAGAGGTGAAGGAGTGTATGGTGATGCGCGATCCGATCACCAAAAGGTCAAGGTAAGGCTGTTTGAAAGTGCTCTATAAATACAGTTGAGTTGAGTAAGAAGGAGGGCGTGTGCACCCCATTGTCCAATCACTGGATGGGACCCCGGCATGCTCTCTTCTTGGCCATGGGGTAGATTGAAGTTTAAATGATGTTGTTTCTGATCACTCCCAGGGGGTTCGGGTTTGTCACATACGCAGACCAGGCCGGCGTGGAAAAGGTGCTGGCCCAAAACAGACACGAGCTGGACTCCAAAACTGTGAGTCCCACCTCTTTTTTTTTTATGGTTGCCACTCACTGTTGTAACTTTTCCAAATGTGTGTTGCGCGTTTTCCCCCTCAGTGCATCTAGCCACCCACCGTATGGCTTGTAAAGTTGAGGAGTACGTTTTGGAGCAGCAAACCCCCCCCACCCCATCCCTTCTCTCTGCTCATTTCCCCCTCCAAATCCTTGTTCACGGCGCCAACATGAAAGCGTTCTTTCTTGGTCTTCATTGCCATGGTTACCTGGGGGACCTGAATGGGGTCGTAGCCCCCCGCAAAACCTTCACGGTGTTTACGCAGAGTTTTTTTTCTTTGGTAGCAAATGTTTTCTTGTGGTCCTCAATGAGGGGAAGGGGGATGTGAAGAAAAGAAATGAGTTGTTGAGTGACTGTTGTGAAGGCCAGGAGTGACGCTCATGACTGCCTCCTAGTTCAGTTTTAATTACTGACGCTGTTCATGTAATTTCCCCCTCCTACACATGTAACATGTGGGCACTCAACAGTGTTCGGAAATGTGTCACACACACAACCTACATGTGTGATGCTGTGACACGCTCCGTTTAAATCTCTATCAAGGTGTGAATGTTGCAGTCTTGGTCATGTAGATTGGGTGTTGTTAGCTTGTGCCATTTCCTAACCACATGTACACACATAACAATAGGATGATTTGAGAGTGAAAATGAGAGGCACAGCATGGGCCCAAGGGTGGAGAAAGGTAGCGTTGGTTAGTTGTTGGAGCAAGCCTGTTGCCGGGGGTGACGCCAGCCGCTGGAGACAGTGCTGTAAGTACACAGCCTGTTGGGATTTATGTCGCCATAACAACTTCTCAGCTATTTTGCATTCATTTCAGAACAACTTTGTGCGCTCATGTGAGGTACGGCTACGGATAGACACACGATAGTTACGTATCTTGTTCGTTTGCTCGTATGTGAATTCGGAGTTTCAAGTGTTCATTTGAAATGTCAAACTAATATTTTGAAAGCTCATCCACGTGTGGATTCGTGTGATGTGAACGCTCGCTTGGAGGAGAAAGCTTAGAAGTGCGCAGTTTTGCAGACCTTCGCTATTGTTAGGTGTTGGAAAGTCTTGGAAACTGAAATAAATCCAAAAGGCTAAACAGTTGGTTTGGGACACACGTCGCCTTAAATGGGTTTAATCCCAAAACACACTTGGAACAAAGAAGGTAACCTCCAGTTTTGTTTTCATTCAAATGTATAATTTGCGGTTTTGTTTACTGGTGTTTTATGAACTCCTCAAATTTGCAAAAGACGTTGAAAGAGAGTCAGTTAAAACCAGCGTTACAACTTTGCGATTACCGTAATATAACACCTTAAGAACGAGACGTCCTATCGAAGGGGCATGATAAAAGATCATTTTTAATTCCCAATATTTGCATTTTATATGCACAGTGTGCCGATTAAAGTCCAGACAGCCATCTGCCGTTGGATGGGGATTACACGAAAGACAAACATTCCTGAGTGGAACAGGTAAAAAAATTATCTGAAGCTAGGCCGTCTCCAAATGACGCCAAACCTTTGCTCTGTGAGAAAAAGCGCTTTTAAGGTACAGCATACGACAAGGATAGGAGATATGAACAGAATTCTCCTGCCTATGGAAGTAAACTCCATCCACAGGTGCAAGGTCCGTAACAGCGCGGAGACATGACGTGCGGAATTAAACATTTACCCTTCGTTAACATCCCACTTTCCATTCAAAGATGGGCGGCAGCTTTAATTCTGATGATGCTGTTGGAAAATGTACTGTCAAATGACAACAAATACGAGGTCATGTATTGTTTTTAGAACAAGGTTGTTGCTGGTTAGATTTCCTGCCAGAGCAGAGCAGAAAACGGCCTTAGGGCAGCGGTGTGCTGTTTTCTGGACACAGGAGAAGGGCACAACTGGTATTTGTTTTCTCGGGAGAAATGCTTCACTGGAAAGCAGTTAGGAGAGAAAGAACGAGGGAGATCAGTGGGGAGGTGGGGGGGGGGGGTTCTCCTCCTTTGTTTTAACCTGGTTTTAGACAAAATGATTTTACCATTGTGTTATTACTAATAGTCGTCTTAAACAGTTTTTATGGATGATAAAAAGGGTTTGTTTTGGCTGATTGGAATAAAAATGTATTTTGCGAGACTTTAATGGGTGATACAGTTGACCTGATGTAGGTACTGCATGCTCACCAATTTGACTCAGAAAACCAAATACTTTTATTGAAGATGCAAAATGTATGGGGAACTGAGCATGAGTCATTAAATTAGTCTGAAACGAGAATGGTAGCGAAACATGTCCAAAAATAACATTGGGGGAAAAAAAAGACCCAGGATCTCGAAGCCACCTGTCCACAAACCTTACAAATTTATTTCCGGCAAGTCATCCCCCCCCCCAAAATCACATAAATCCACTGACCAAAACGTAACATCCAAAGCAGAAGTAATATGACTTTTTGGACCTTTAAAACAACTCACGGTGCAGTCTTGTTGATTTTATTTATTTCTTCCGCTACCGGCCGTATGGCACGAAGGCTTTCATCTGCAGCCACACTGAAACTGCATATGCTCGAACCAGCTGCTGTGCACCGAACGGCAGTGCACTTTTCTACTGTTCGAACACCTGGTTAGCAGAAGCTGGCCGTTGGCCCGAGCGAGCTCTACTGGAGATTAGCGGTTAATGCTGACGTGGTCAAGACTCGTACAAAAGGGGGATGGAGAAGGTGGAGGCGAAGTGGAGGGTGGGAGGATTGCGGTAATTAGTATAGATCTGAAAAGCAACTAATCGGATTGAAGGAAACAAACTGGATTGGGCTTCCGAGGTCCATGCGTGGCCTCAGATGTGTGGATAAAGCCTGGACGGGCTCCGAAGGTGGATCCAGGCGCTACATGTGCACGCCACCATAAGCACGCATGCCCGATTGCCCGGCCTGGCACAGCAAAAATAAAAATCTCCTTGGCTTTCAGGGCCATCGGGGTTTGGTTTTGGTAGTTTTGGAGCGTGGGTCCTCATTAGTCAGCGTCGCTAATTACTTGAGCTGTGCCGACTGACCCTGATAGGTCCGAACCAAATCCCTTTCTATACTTATGTCTCATTTTGCCCCGTAGCTGTTTTGTTGTTGTGACTGAATGTGATAATGCCACGATAAAAGAGGGGGGGGGGGGGGGGTGCCTTCTGTTTGATTGCCGTTTTTGTTCCAAGAAGGTCTCAGCAAGTGTGCTCACACGCTACTTGTGGAGGTGCAGTAATGAGCCAGTCAAAGCACGGGCGATGTACGTTAGTGCTTATGTTGGCGCTACATTATCCGGATGCTTGTGTATACAGTATGCGGTACTGTGGGGGTAGCACTGGAGCCCTAGTTCCTCTACGGGCCCATCTGTTTTGTACTCTTTGTCCTGTTAATTAATGAAATCAGAGGGGCTGCCTGCTGGGACGGCCCCGCTGCACCGCTACGCTGGACAGGCCCACTTTCTCATGAGCCGACTCTGTTTTCCAAATGAATGCTTTCTCTTTCTCCCCGTGCGTTTTTTCTTGATTTCCCCCCCTCACCCCCCTCTTTATTTTACTTATTACAGTACCGGATGGAAGTTGATTTTTTGTAGGGGGGGCAGCAATTATTTTATGTGTTAGATTGAGGTTCTATTTTTAAAAAAAAGTGTTTTTGTTTTTCAGTCCGTTGCAATGATGAACACGCTGGGCCACGTGAGGTGACTATTGGTTGTAGATTAGTCCTAAAAGCCAAGCTAACTAAAAAAAAGAATATCTCAAAGAAATCATATTGCCGTCTCTTTGCCGCGTAGCCCGAGCGCGGGTTGGGTGTTATGAAGCAGGGTGTTAGTCAGAGCATTACGAGAACACTCAGTGATAACTCTTTTTGAAGAAGAATTGCTTTCTTCCCCACAGTGTGCGTGATTAGCCACATTTTCGCCAGTTGACTGTTACATGGTCGAAACGCTTCTCAAATGTCAAGCCTCTCTGTTCAAGATGTGAAGAGCTATTTCTGAGTGTTGCAAACAGTGACCTGGCTAAGCCATTTTACTTTTGCTTTTGTGGCCTGTCTGTCTTCCTCAAGGCTAATGCGGCAGTCTTAATAGATGCTTTAGTTTTCAATTGTCAGAGCCTTCCTCTGAGTACCGCCAGTTGTAGAAATTACACGTTAGATGCATTCTGTTTTCTCGCTGAAGTGGAATGATTTTTTTTTTTTTTTAACAGCATGGCATGACTGCAGTAGCCATAGTAGCACTACAATAAGATGCATTAGGCCTAACCTAGTCATAACCGTCTGTACTGTATTAGGCTGTTTTTACTCTAAGATCTCCTTATCATTTAAATTATATTTACTATTCTGCTCGATACAACACTCGCATTAAAACATGAGTACATTGAGACATTCAGAGATGTTCCCCTCCCATTAAAAATAACAAGGAATCAAATTTATCATTCATTTTATTTAGGATGCATTTTGTCAAAGGCCCATCCCGAACAGAAGATATTAATTTCATAGATCTGCACTTTATTATTACATTGAAAAGACACAAAGAAATGTAATATAAAAAATAAAAAAAAAACATCGCCGGACGATTTTTTTCTCTACTCCAATTGGGACCTTGTGTCTTCCACTCACATAAACACAGCTTACTTATTCTGTTATCGCGTTACACCTCAGAGGTCCGCGTGACCTTTGCTCCAGGTAGTTAGGTATTGAATTTGGGTCATTTTGGTCAAAGCACTCATATCGAGGAGAACATATTGGTGAGAGCGTCTCCCGCATGATGAGGGGTTCGGTTGGCACCTGCGATCTTCAGACTGG
This sequence comes from Hippocampus abdominalis, assembly GCA_018466805.1. Taxonomy (NCBI): domain Eukaryota; kingdom Metazoa; phylum Chordata; class Actinopteri; order Syngnathiformes; family Syngnathidae; genus Hippocampus; species Hippocampus abdominalis. The sequence goes on from CM031707.1 coordinate 14,826,723, forward strand.
TAATCCCATGTCAAAATATGAGATTCAAATCCTGGAAGGAATGTCATGTGGTCACTTCCTGTCGCCAAAAGTGCGTGTCCTTGTCACCTCGGTGTAAGCTGTCTCGAGGCTCGGACCAGCTGGAGGTGACACGAGGCTTCTTGTCTTTTGTCTTACTTGAAGCCGCAAAGTCGCCCGGCAATCCGTCCCAAGGGCACCGCTGCCGCCTGGTAGTTAGTTACCCAGCCTTGTGCTCTCCAAGTGGCCGCAAAGACACTTAAAGGTCCTCCAAGGATATTTTGGTCTGAAGAGTTGGCATCAGAAGCCGGGGAATGATCACAGGAGAGCGATGAATACAGTGTGTGAATATTGAAGAAAAGCGCGCTCGCTCTTGTGCATTGCTCACTTTTCGAGTGCGTGTTGTTTGGCTCTTTGATAGGCTCCTTTTTGGTTGCCAATATAAATTCGACGCCTGTGTGAGACACAAGGGGTTTCTCTTCACACATCCAATTATTAGAACAAAGATGGAAGCCTAAGACCTTAATACACTACAAGGTTCTGTGACCTAAAAAAAAAAAAAATCAGCTCTTGTTGGCTTGGGTGGGAATAACACGAGATTCCACGCAAATTTGAAATGCCAGGCCAGGCTTTGCATATTTAGCATTATTACAGGCTGGCTCATTCAAAACTCATTTGCTTCTAAATTTATCTCTAACCTTGACCACTGCTCAGACATTCCAGCGGGGGCGAAATATGGATACATCAAATCTTGTTAATCCTAAATGGAGGTTGTCTGGATTTGTCAGTGCGAAGAATCCTTCTGCAAATCGGAAATCTTACACGCGTGTTCGTATTCGGCTGCCGATTGCCATACTCGTGTCTAGTTTGGGGGTCCAGATGAATTTGTTTATTAATACATTACTAGGAATAGTACAAAGCGCTTAAGCCAATGTGTTCAGGTCCTAATGTGTATCTTGTTCACCACACCCGTGTGTTTGGATGTTTGGGATGCTTGCATCAACAAGGGCCTACTATACATTCTTGAGCATTAGCATATATTCTATTTCTGGATATGTTGCCCTTCAAATACACTCAGTGACTTAACTACAGCATGTTTCTTGGAGAAATGAGCAGTCTTGGAGGATGAATTCATGTTTGTATGCAAGGCTCGCAGAAACGTACATTTAATTTTTTATTTTTTTAAGGGTCCTCAAAAAACTGCATTTACACAAACAAAAAAAACCCAGGATTGAATGTCCTGTTATTTTAGCTTTTCATAACTGCACATCACTCATTCCACAGCAACATTTTGGTTAAATATGCACTTTTGGTTTCCTTAACTGGGTACCCTCTACATGGAAATGGCGGCAAAAAAAAAACAACAACTAAAAAGCTGTGCCAAGTTATAGAAATACCATGTCCAAATTACTTGTGTGCTTTCTCTATGCAGGGATATTAATTCCCCTAAATGTGTAATCGATTAAAAAGCTCAAGATTATGCTCGAAGTTAGCCGGATCCTTCTCGAATGGTGTCAAAGATTGCATTTGCCCAATGTTGTCAGTTTCCAAATCCCAAATAGTTAAATTACAATTTTAGAAATTGTCACTATGAGTTAAATCATGTCAGCAGATCATTTTTGTCAGTAAAACGCTAGCACGATTTTACATTCAAAATTAGTCCATGCTTCCTCGCTCGTCTTTGTGGTGATTTACTTTTTAAGGCCCATCGTCCCACCTAAATTCACAATTTGAACGCACCGTCTATTTACAATAAGAACGAATCAATGTCAAGTAGTGGTAAGGAATAAGGTCACTTAGGGATATGAGTGTCACATTTTTCTCAAACGACGAAATGATTCCTCACATAACGACAGTGTCAAGAATGTCACCGACTCAAAAGCATTCAATACATTAGTCTGCTGCTTCAGTAGAGCGATCGCCTTCACAGTTTACTAATATGTTAAAACTGCAAAGCTGGACTTTGAATCTGAGAAAGACTTTGCTGTGATGTGTGTATGACGAAATAAAAGCAATCTCCTCTCGTCTCCCGCACAGATCGACCCAAAAGTGGCTTTTCCACGCCGTGCTCAGCCGAAGGTGAGTGCACATGCAACGCCAAGTGATGTCATGTGTCAGCCATAATCGCTCAGCTCTGTGGTTGGTTAGGATTAGCATCGGTCACATGATGGAGGAGAGGCGGCAATCCACTTGACCGGCCTGACACTGTGACCCTGTCACCCTGACCCTGCCTCCCCCACCCCTGACCGCCCACCGCCACCCTCCACACGCACGCAGACACACTGATATTTTTGTGCAATTATATGAATGGACACACACATAGCATGTATGCACCTGTGCACTCGCACACACTTAATATTTAGCTCATTTAGCCTGAATGTTAAGTCAAGCTCTCAGAACTTGAAATTAGATCAGTGAATAAAAAACAATCACAAAAGATGTTGCATAATCCGTCATTAAAACAATGGTCTGTGCCCTTTTCTGTGCTTCTAGTTGGTCACACGAACAAAGAAGATCTTTGTCGGAGGACTCTCGGTCAACACCACCATTGAAGACGTGAAGCAATACTTTGACCAATTTGGAAAGGTAAACTAGGAAGAACTGTTTCAATTTCGAAACTGCACCCCCGCGATAAATAGCATGCCTCCTGTTGATGCTGTTCATATGTGTGACCTTTTCTCTACCCCCCCACCCCCCCACCAAAAAAAAAAAAAAATTGACATTAACTCATTCACTCCCAATGACGTTTTTAAACGTCTTTTCAGACTTAGTCTAGAATTGGCTGGTACTGAATGAGTTAAATTTCTTGGCCGCCTTTACTCAGTCCATCCCGAGGCATCTGCCAAATTACCAGTGAGAAGGGTGGGGAGAAATAAGAATTTGAATTAGACTTTTATTTGGTCTCCCGTAGGAGAAACTTGTCTCGGAGGTCAACGTGTAGCGGAAAGCCGAATGAAAGGTGGTTAGATAAAATGAATTCTGGGTCTGATCTTGTGCAACTTTTAATCATTTCACTTTGCGGCACTGCTTCTTTGAATGAAATTTGGTGCAAGACAAACACACGCTGTGGAGACAGATGCGTGGCTAAGGAGAGAGAGGAAAAGGGAGGAGGGAGCGGGGAGAGGAGGGTGAGGGAGATGGCGGGGGACTGAAAGGGAAGAAGCAACCCCCTATTGAGCGAGAAGGAGGGGGACTCAGAAGGGTTGAAGGGCAGAGAAAAGGAGGAATGTTGGTATATTGAGGAAGAAATGTGAAGTTTGAATGACCGGCGGAGGGGGGGGGGGTATCTGATGGGCCAGAAATGCACCAAAGTATCCAGCCTGCATGCAATAAGTGGTTGCTTTTTACTTTTTAGCCGACTTGTAGCTTGGATGAGGGTGTGGGGCTGAGACTCTTCTAAGGACTTCAGGCTTTTCTCTAATAACTCACCAAATGCAACAGCTGCTCCTTTAACCACGCCTCCTCCCAACCCCCCTTCCTCACACACATCCTACATACACCAAACACATCACATTTCACCCCAAAAATCAGCACCACAGATGCCCTTCTCCATCACACACACGCACACACACACACACTGATCAAGTTCCATAGTTGGTTGCTGTGGTGACCTGCTTTTGTCCATAGTCCCACAGTAATCCAATGTTGTCTTTCTTTCTTTTTTTTTTTTTTTCCTTTGGGGTTGCTAAGTGTGTATTTGCATGAATGGAAAGAGGCGTGTGTGACAGTGGCACCGTTTTGGCTTTGAGCAGAGGTGAGCTTGCATACATTTGTGTAGACAAAAAGAGAGCAGAACTCGCAGTCAGTGATCCAGTAAATGTTACGGGGTTCTGTTGTCAAAAAGTCTGCTTAAATCATCTAAAATTGGACATGGCTTTGTGCTAAAGGCCTAATATGTTGTTTGTCTCACTTGGCCTATGAGTCAGGGCTCTAAGTATATTTAAGGCACTGATTTGATTCAAGTGAAGTCGTCTTAAAGCCTTTTTATCACCAAGCAGTTCTGTTGAGATCCGTAGGGCACACGTTTGTAAAGGATGCTCAAATATCCAACCTGCACAGCACCGTTCTCAAATAAATATGCTTTCATTGGAGAATGCAGATAATAGTAGAAAGGTTTCACTTTCATGTTACGGTTCAAAAGAAAACAAAAAGCCTCATTTAGAAAAAAAAGATGGATTATGATGGGGAAAGGAATTTGCAGTGCGTCTCTTGTCATTAAAAATAATGTCACCATACCGTAATGTTTATTACAATTAATTAAAAATAATAATAATACATTTTATTTATAAGCGCCTTTCAAGACACCCAAGGACACTTTACAATCAGGAACAAAAACAACAAAACACCAAATTGTTGATTTAAACATGTGTGACACTATTTACGTAGCTATCCCGCAGCAGTGCTTGCAATGCTTAAATTTGTACGTAAAGTGTTTTCAGAGAATCTGTTTTGGGATAGGCAGCTGGTGTATTGGCATGTGGTTACGCTATTCTTTCCAAAGTGACATCACAAAGTCTTGCCCTAGCATGCATATGACAGCATTTTTGGTCCTTTTCATGAGTTGTCTGGGTTCATTTTGGCCACACTGTAGCAAAACCTTGACAAGAAATTCTCGTTTTTAGTTGGTTGTTGCTATGTAAACAGTACAGTCAAAAGACAGCGTTGGATAACCTGAAAGGACAAGCAGGCAGTGCGCATGCTCGCGAGAGTTTCTTTACAAACTCATGTTGCCCCCTACTGGCCCGGCATACATATTACAGTGTTTTCAGTCGGTATTGCTGTTGTTATTTATTTTATTTTTAAAAACTTACATTGTTGTCCTGAAAACACACCACTAATCGTGTTGTAGGTTGCTGTCAATCAGGACTACATGTGTGACACGTGCTAAACTCAATTTTACATGTGCTAGTGTCGTGTGTCATGGTTTCTTAGATGTTCCCCAAAATGTTTGCAGCTCTGATGGTGGTTACACACTCTCATATCAAAAGACAGTGCTGACTCTACAGAATAAGGGAGTATTTGGACTGCTTGGACACATGAGACTGAAGCTGTATCATGCGTAGCGCCAATCTCACAGTGCATTCCTGCTGAGCAGGAGGTATTTCTTGTTTATTATCCGAGCCTGGTTACAAGGTGCAGGTTGGGATGGAGTAGGACTCAGTGTCCTGTTTATTTTCATACTGTGGCACCGCCTCGAAAAGAAAACACCGAATGCTGCGTTTTGTGCAACACTTTGATGCATATTGAAGTTTGTTTCCTGAAGCGCACTTCTGAAAGCACATCTATACTCCTCTGCTTCGTCAGAGTGGAGGTAAATGGCTGTTCATTATAATATATCAGATGTGTGAGTTTATTTGCAATGTCCATACGGAGAATGTGTTATTAGCGATTGTAGGTTAATATTTTCTAGCCTGTATGACTGCAGCGGCCATGTTTGTATTCAGATTTACCGTACGTGAATCTGAATCCACTGTCTGGACTTCACAAGTAATTCGACCATGAACATTTCACGTCTGTTATGGTCCAAAGGAAAGCCCCTGTTTCAGTCTTTTCATCATTCCTTGCTGAACTATAAAGTACCTCACGGGCCGAATGACTACGTACTAAAATGCTTGAGTAGAACCATAACCACTGCAAGGGGGAAAAAATCTGGATGCACATTAGTTGTCGATGGAGAACAGAGTGCAGAGATAAAAGGAAAAAAAAGCAGAATGGACAGGGCAGACGGGAAAAGTTGGGACTCCACTCACCCATATGAGCCAGCAATTATGAGGCTTGACTGAACACTTTGTCTGCTGGCCTGTTTAGAGAGCTGTCCGGAGTGAGCGTGCAAGGATGAAAGAGGGAGATGTGAGGATCGAGAGCAGGCGGAGGGGGGAAATGTGAACGCCACCCTTCACAATCTACTATGTTGAACGCTTGTTCTTCTCACAAAAAGATGCACCTAAAAAAAAACAAAAAAACGCAATACTTTGTCTTCTTGACCATAATGACGCTAGCGCAATGCTGAGTAGTTCGAGATTGAGCTGCCGCTAAACCAATCTCAGTCCTCCCGCAACTGTCCAATCAGATTGTCTTACAGCACTCGAGGTAGTGGACATCGGAAATCGGGTTTGGCAAGGGCAAGGGGCGAGTGTGCGACCGCAGCATAAGCTCATACACGTGACAAGTTCTTTTAAACAAAATAGTCCGCCATTGTCTTCTGTGGCACTTCAATGTTTTGTTATCTTTACATTATCATCATGTCTTTTTTTTTTTTTTTTTTTTGCTTCCATCTCAGGCTTTGTCTGTGCTGTGAATAATTCGGCCACCGCTTGAAAAGCAGCAGCTCATGCTAACCTAGCATAAATAGTTCTGATGCTAACAGGGTCTCAAACTGCTCATGTAACTCTAGTCTTATGATATAACATGTTGGCTTGCAGCTGTCTACTTACTGTCCTGTTCCCTGGGATCTCTGCTGTGTCATTGAGTATGGACGAGTGGAGAAACGGGGAGGGCAGAATAAACTCATTGAAGGACTGCGGGAGGAGGGGCGGGGGCTGCGTGGGTTCGTTCAGGGGAGCTATATATTGAGATAGATGGGAGTCAAAAAGGGTCATGGAGACTGCAGAAGCAACCTTGGTCCTCTCCATTTCCATCCTCAGCACATCTAGCTTGCAAACTTTTTCAACAAACGCACAGACGTGCACGGGCTCAGGCGGCCGCTGCGTTCATCAAGTGAATTAACGGTTAGAAAGCAGACGTCCTGGTCATCGCGAGGTCTCTGCCGCTCACGTTACACCGGTTTGAGTTTCAGTGCTGCCGCGGCGTCGTGAAAATAGGCATGTCGTCATTCCCCACCCGTGTCGCCGTGTGACGACGACACGGTCGACCTGCGTCTTTGCATTTTCACCGACAAGATGGCATTGTCGACAAAATGATTCCTGTTGACACTGACCGGCAAAAGCAACAGAAAACATAAATAAGCCGAGCGTGCAAAAAAATACAAGCAACAGATTCAATTTTAGTTAGACCCATTTGTCACCTGCCCTTATTTGCCCTTGCCCAAGACCCCTTTTCTTCTTTGGAAAATGATGAATTTTACATTAAATGACTGCTATATGTTCACTGAACACCAAAATATATGTTTTTTCAAATATTCAATACTTTCATCTTAATTTAGGATGAGGGCCAAATTTGACCCTTTGAGATTTAAGGGTAGCATTTGAGTAGGAGAATTTATAGGGGCCAAATTTGACCCCGTGGGTTCTCCAGGGTTAAGATCAGACTACGCGAGTGGCCTTCGACACCGTCAGAAGCTTCAAAACTTGCTGCCAGCAAAGGGCAGGCGGGCAGGCAGGGTGGTGGGTTGGGGATTTGGTGGTGAAAAAGGGGAGGAGGTGGAATATGAATAGGGCTGTGGAATGAGTGTGAATAGGAAAGTCGAGGGAGAAAAAGAAAAGCAGTGCATGTTGACAAAGCCCCTTGTTCACTCTTTTTCAGATGCAAAGTGTTTGTCAGCAAATTTTCCATGTTCAGTCAAAACTTTCCCCTCTTTTGATCCCCACGTTATTCGGCATTACAGTCCCTCATTTTCTCCCCCCCCCCTCCCAAATTGAAATGAGGTCGGGGGTGGGGGGCCGTGTTCTTCTAATTGAAATTCTTTACGTCTCCAAGGCAATTGTAAACTTTGTGGAGAAAGCCGAGCGGCAAGTGCAGGAATAGGAGGTCAAAAGAGGGAAGAATTTCCTGACGTATCTTGTGATATCTCGCGGTCCTTGGTGATTGTTCACATTAGAAATGTGGATTTCAAGTTACCGCACGCACACCGCGGTCATCACTTTTTTTTTGGACCTCATTCTGTCTTTTCTCCTTTGTCACCTGTCACCCCTCCCTGTCCCTCCACCCTCTCCATCTGTTTTCCCCCCTCTTGCTCCAATGCTAAAGAGGGACAATGGCACCCCATGCTGTGTGATGATGTGTGTGTGTGTGTGTGTGTGTGTGTGTGTGTGTGTGTGTGACGTCAAAGCCCATCCTTTGCTTTGTTCTCACAGGTCGACGATGCCATGCTTATGTTCGACAAAACAACCAACAGACACAGAGGTGCGTATGGAGTATCACACACCCACACGTACGCAAATTAAAGTAATTGGTGTGCAGGACCTTATGAAGAGTCCTCGTGGGAGAATAGGGAAAAAAAAGGCAGGGGAAAAAAATCTTCATATTCATGCGCCTTTTCCACCCTCTACTCCTCCCTGCTTCATTTATCTCTGTCCTCTCCCAGCGAGGCCGAAGTGCCGCGCCTGCTGAGGGTCGCAATAAAGGGTCAGATTGGTTCCAGGAGAGGATGGAACTTAATGAGATGAGTGAGGAATAAGGGGGAAGGAGAGGAAAGAAGCCAGGAGGTAATGGATGAGCCGAGTGGGGGAAAAAAGGGGTGTGGACGGTCGAGGTTAATTCAGGTAGGGAACAACCAAGCGTATCAACAACATCTGATTGACAGGCGAGCAATGTCACGATGGTTTCATGTTGCTACCTCCCTGCTGTGATGAAGGGTGAGGAGAGATTTAATGGACGGCCGTCGCTCCTGTCCGGTCTATTCCTGTCCGCATGTCATCCAGCCTATAATAGTCTCGATCTTCCTTGCGAGCAAGATCGAGACCTGGACAAATGTATTCAATCTGATTATCAGACCTGAGATATTTAACGCTGTTAAAATGGACTGATTTTTCCAGCGTAGAGAAGCTTGTGCACAGTCAAAGGTGTTTGTGTTTGTAAGACGGGCTCTACTTTCGCCACTCTTTTTAACAGACAATAGGAGTGTTACAAGAGTGTTTTTTGTGTCCCCCAGGCTTTGGTTTTGTCACTTTTGAGAACGAAGATGTGGTCGAGAAAGTGTGTGAGATTCATTTCCACGAGATCAACAATAAAATGGTAGGCAAGCTGAGATGCAACACACCGAAACATTTGCAACAACAACAGCCTCAGGGACTATATACAATATATTTTGCTTTATCGCTAATTCTGCCTTTTTTTTGGGTGAAAATAATTACATGTCAAAATGCGTGTTTTTAAGCGTTACATTCATGTCTGCAGATTTTCATACCTAGGCCGTGCTTGTCATTTTATTTTCGCATCACCGAAATGATATCCCCCCCTGTGTGCTATAGGTAGAGTGTAAGAAAGCACAGCCAAAGGAGGTGATGACACCAACAAGTTCAGCCAGAGGTCGATCCAGAGTGATGCCCTATGGGATGGACGCCTTCATGCTGGGCATCGGCATGCTTGGTACGACTCACAACTTGAATTACCTTAAAGATGTTTTGCACTTGTACCGTAATGACGACAAGTTGTCCAGAAAATTTCATGCACGGGTGTTTTGTACTTATGTCCGAGTATGAGACAATTTTTTTGAAACACGATTTAAAAATACATTTCGCTAATATTCATGAAAAACATAATTCTCCTTCCCGCTTTGTTTGCTCTTTCTCACATTAACCTACAAAAGAAAAACAAAATGCACATCGAGGTCACATACTGGAAAAGACCAGGACGCTCGACTAAAAATGATTAGCAGGTTTTTGGTTCCCTCTAGTGGACAGTTGGAGGAATGTTTGTTCCAGCAGTATTGACATGTAGAAAATACTGCATAGTCGATGAGTAGATGTTATGTTGCTATTAACCTCGCAAAACCCAGTTGCATATAGCAGATTGTCCTCAAATCGTTGTTCAGTTTTTTTCTCTCTTTTTTTTTCCCCTCTGACAGGCTACCCAGGCTTCCAGACCACCACCTACACCAGCCGTAGTTACTCTGGACTTGCGCCAGGTTACGCCTACCAGTTTCCAGGTGAGCGTGTGTGCACCCTTTTCCACTTTGCATAGACGGGTCGCTGAGAAGAAAAGCCTAAGGATGCGGGTTGTGGCATGTAGTTGAATCAGCTGCACTGAGATCACAAAATGTGTTGGAACAACAGAGGCCACGTGCGCACGCACACGCACGCAAAGATAGACACGCTCTAGTTTTAAGACAAACGCGCCTCCAGTGGAGTCCCTGCTCGCTTACGGTCACTTTTAACACTATTCAGCGCAATTTTCTTTGAATGTCTTCCAAACTCAACATCTTCGGTTTCTCTTGTGTCTGCTCAAATCTTTTGCTCTGTTTATTTTATGACTTATGTAACCTCGTGTCCTTTGGCTGAATAGCGCCTCCTTTTCCTCCGTTCCCACCTTCCTGCCTTACTCCACAATAGATGTTTTCACATAAAACCTTGATGCTCTGTGCGCTTGCCTTCATGTTTGTGTCCCGCTGTGGCTCTGTAGTGCGGCTTGTGGATGGTGACCGTATTTACAGAGCGCTCTCTCTTGACCTTCTCTGTTTCTAGAATTCCATTTAGAGAGGACCCCCCTCCTGACATCTTCCCATCCCCCTGAGCTGACAGGTCAGTAGGTACCCGCTATATTTAGCAGCCATAAGTCAAATCCCCAAATTTGACTTAATGCTGAGTAAGAATAATCATGAACAATATTGATAAGAGATTCTTTTGGTCCCATTTTGTACTTCTTTTAAATGTGACGAGGGTATTCAGGATTGGGCTAATGGTTTTTTTCCCCCGCAACTGGAGGTCTGTGGACCTCTAATGGTCCTTTGGTGTAACTGCAAGTGGTCGGTGGAAACACTATACAGTCGAACCTCGGTTTTCGTCCATAATCCGTTCCAGAAGTTAATTGAACACGTCTGCTCACAATGGAAAGCAACACGAGGAAGCGTCACTTCCTCGTGTAAGGAAGGCGAGAGGAGTCAAATGGTGCATTCAAGTGCGCTCAGTTTGTTGGAGAACCGAAATTTGTTCGTCATCCGAGGCATAAAAAACTCAACATTTTTAGTCGAAAACCAAATGGTCGATAACCGAGACGTTAGAAAACCGAGGTTTGACTGTATTAGAAAAACAATCCTATGACATTAGAAATAAGATTATTTTCCTCGAATGTGACTGAGACCTCTCGCTACTTAAACTACAGAGGGTGAAAGGACTTTTATTTCTCTCACTCCATCTGTTTCACATCTGCAATTCATTGTATTTTAATAAGATCACGTTCCCCCTTGTATTGTTAAAGTTACCCCATGACACTGTTAATACAGACTCAAACATGATCTGCATTCTTTTCAAATTATGAGCTCCCCTCCTAGCGTTTCAATGGGCATAAAATGCTGTTTTTATCAAACCGCGCTCCAAACCCTCTGACCGGGTGGGATGTAGAAGGTTATCAGGGTCGAGCAAATGTATGCAAGGGGTCCTGGGCTCCAAAAAAACGTTTGGAACCAGCGAGTAGACGACTGCGGCTGTCTTCATACTCCCCCTAGTGAGCATGTCTTGTACCTGCACCTTTCGATTAGAAACCTCCTTGCTGTGTTTCAAGAAACCGAAGCTTGATTTGGTTTCGGTTTTAAATCTGCCGATGGATCAATGGTTCAGCAGCTGTTCGAGCTTCCCGAAACGGGAACTTTTTCAGTAAATCCTTCCGTTTCTGTCACCTTTAGCTATTCCCTTGACTGCATACGGACCAATGGCAGCGGCGGCGGCGGCAGTCGTTCGAGGTGTGTATGTGCCAGGTGCATATATGCCTTTGCACTAGCAAGTCTAATGTTCAAGCTTGACCCGACTTCTCTGCTGCCTAGGCGCCACCCCTTCTCGCACAGCTGGATTTCTGAGTACCAGCAGCCCCGGACCAATGGCTGACTTGTACGCCGCAGCGAATCAGGACTCAGGAATAAGCGGCTACATCAGCGCGGCTAGCCCCGCCCCCAGCACAGGGTTCGGCCATGGTCTCGGGGTATGTCACTAATTCTGCCTCCTTGCCCTTGAATATAAAAAGTTGACGCCACGCTGTCGAAATGCCAGGTTTATTTTGATATGATTTTTTTTTTTATGACTGTCCAAGTCTGTTTTTTTTTTCACGCGCGAATCCCTGTGTTTACTTGCGGCGCTAACAGCAGGTATGCATTCAATCTGTTCTGTGCGTCCTCAGGGTCCTCTGATTGCTACTGCGTTTACTAACGGCTACCACTGAGTTGACTCGTGTCATAGAAGATTTGGAGGCTTCTCTTCTGCTGATGAGCCAATCAAATGCTGAGTGCTCTTTGGCGGCACAACCTGATTGGCTGGCCGCAGCACGGCCTGGCTGTCCTGTGGCTAAACCCACCGACTGAATATCTTTTTAAAAACCTGAACTCTGTTTTTGCTGTACTAATCTCACATGAACATAATATCCCAGCGTGTCCTCATCTGGATCATCTTGAGACCCCACCAATATTTTTTTGAAACTGAGAAAACTGAAGAAAAAAAAGGCTTTGGTGAAAACCGCAGAGGACTATTTTTTTCAAATTTTTACTGTATCTCACTGTGTTATGTTTTCATCATGAAATCCTTGAGAGCTGTCACTGATAAAACCCCGGGCACGAAGCGTTTTCCTCAAAAATCCTTTTTAACATACAAAGAACAAATCAACGACAAGTCATTTTTCTAAGCTTCATGGAAATACGGAGAAAAAAAATGTATATTTTGATAGCCTTTAAAAACAAACCTTTGTAATATTGTTATTAATATTGACATAATATGATAATCTGTGAGGTATTTTATTCTGTTCTTGGTTTGAAAGCAATGTTTTTATGTCTTCCTGTAAGATATTGTACATAGACTTTGGGATGAAGGGGGAAGTGCGGGTGAGGGACTACTGAACCAGCTGGCATGAAATTGGTTGGTTTGGGGAGCTTCTATTTCACTGGAAGTCGTCGATATGAAACGATATGTGGTCATCTCACTACTTATTACGCAAGAGAAAAGTTCTTGTGTACATTATTGGCCATTCCTCTCCAGCATGGACGCAGTGCGGCACTGTCTATGATAAGGCAAATACTTATAAACGGGAGTTTGTCTGGCATTTATGTTCTTTTTCAAAGTCATCACATTTTAATGTTTTCTGCAAGCAGCAGCTTCTTTTTTTTTTTTTTTTTATGTTGGTGATACTGATTTCTTGCTTCTGCATGAAAACTACTTAATGGACTATGTCGATGGAGTAATTTTAAACTTAAACCAGAAAAATCAGGGCTTTGTCAGATTGGGGTGGGGGGGCCGACTTGACTTTTTGGATTTTTTTTTTTTTTATCCACTCACTTCTTAATTTTTTTTTGTTTCCTTTCTATGTGCTTGCACAGTGAGGCACCGTGGAAATAAATGAAGGACATTCTCCGAGAAACAAGATGTAGAAAACATCACAACAATGTTCTGTTCTCTTCTCACTGTGGAAGGTGCATGTGAACGCGTCAAAAGTGTGTGTGAGCGAATATTCGTGTGCTTACATCAAAAGATGATACGGAATGACTTGTGACCAGTTGCCTGTATTTGGTACTGATATGATCTCCCTGTTGCATTTGATTTCACTGCTCTCCACTGCTTCCCTCGCATCACTTATTTTGTATTCACTGCTTTGTGCCCCTCCACGTTATTGTTGATATACAGTTGCTGCTCCATGTAAACGTTGGTGGAGGGGGTTTGGGCAGGGAACATGAAATGTAACAGGGTCTGGTCCCAGTGTGCTCTGATAAAGGGTCTCGATGGAGACAAATGCTGGCTGGAGGGCAAAGTCCAACGCTGGAACAAATTCAACATGTGCAAAAAAAAAAAAGAACAAGAAGTGACCTGTTTGTTCAGCCTTGATTCACGTTGAGCATAGCAAGACACTTGAAGCCACTTCCTCATCCAGCCAGTCATTCCTGTCAGACCATCTGGGACACGACACAAAACTACTGCTGGACACCGACACTGTAACTTTTGAACTTACAATAAAGCAATAAGTTATTTTGTACCTTGCAAATGAAAATAGTGCTATTATTGGTAAAAACAGACGACGTGTGGATAATCTTGCGGCATTAAGATTTTATTTTCAGAAAAAAAGAGGTATATTTTTCTGTGTTGAGCTCTTGACCCCCCTTGTATTTTGACGATCTGTCCTGTGTTGATGTCAGGAAAAGGGCCAAAGGTTTGAATTGATCTTGTAGCGCTGACACAAGTTCATTAATGATGAGGGATGGCCCCGCCAAGCTTTACAGCAATTCTTTTCTTACCCCCGACCCCCAGATAATTTGAATTTTTAAATCTTAATAAATTATTCTAAAGTCTGTGTGGTTTCTGTTGTTTTTTCCCCCCACCATGATACATATTAAGCAGTGGCGTGCAGAGGCTACAAGCAAGGCTACGGCAGACAAGACTCACTTTCCCAAGAGGGGTGACTATTTCCCCGTGCTGTGGGCGCTCTTTGTGGGGTGCTGGGGTGCAGTAAGCAGTTGAATTTCTCTGCTGGATGGAGGCTAAACGGGTTCGTGATTCTCAACCTTTTCTCATCGCTCCTCCCTTCTCGCGTTCTCAGTTACGAGAGAGCACTAGAATTGTTGGTACGTATCTGGTAAAATGGCTCCGGGAGTACTAAACCAGCAGGTGAAAAGCCCACTGGATGAGAGTAACGTTTGTGATAAAAGTTCAACAGAGGGGAAGGAACCTCCACTTCGAAGTTACCTTCTTTGAAACACAATCATGGTGCGTATGTGTTAAAAGTGTAAGCTTATGTTATACTGTATTATTAATGATCATTTTATGTTTGAGCATCATATTATTTCATGTTAAGCACACCTAAATTATATTCTGTTGTTTAATAATTGCTTAGACATGTTTTATGTTTATAGGTTCTGATTGGCTGTTAAAGTAAGAGGAGCCGGAAGTGATTTTAGTTACGAGAGTTGTGTTCTCGAACGTCCTGCGGTGTAGACCTGCCCCCCACCCTTTTTAATTAATAAACTGCATTAAAGGATTCAATCTCTCCTTTTGTCATTCATAAAGCGGAGCTATCCACTGAAGAACAACGAACCCCTCAATTTACAAAAGTTATTTCATTGTTTCACGACACATTCCTGTTTTGCTTTTAGGTACATTAGCATATTCGCACAAAGATGCAGACTACACGATGTAACTTTCAGACTACTGTATTAAGAAGATAATTAAGAATACTTGACTGTATATTGTTTTTTATTTTTCCTTCCATGTCCCTTTAGGGGCTCCGTAATATTGTATAGTGTACAATATTATTATATATATTTTCAAAATGTATTTACGCGATATCTTGTGAGAATGTGTCTGTGGATTAAAAAACAGAGAGCACTTTATATTTTAGGTTTTTAAATACACCTGTATGTACTATAAACAGATTATGTTTGTGTTTTCTGTTGTTGTCCTGCTGTCAATCAAGACTCCTCGTGAAAGTAAATTGATCCCAGTCTTGCTATTTGATGAGCGTTACACAAAATGCCTCCCAAGGCCAAACTTATGTTCCAGTGGCCTGATATGTCATAGTATACTTTCTTAGATGCATCGAGATCTAGAGGGAAATGAGTGATAAATGTCAATTTCATTTTTCGTTTCATTTCGTTTCATTTTATTTAATTGTCTTGTCTTTATCCTGCATTTTCCATCTGAGTTGTGTCAACTATTTTTTTTGCATGCACGCACACACACACACACACACACACACACACACACACACACACACACACACACACACACACGTGCATACAGAAATATTCAGCATGTTTACCTGAGTAGTAGTACCAAAGTGTGGGAGTAATTCAAGTGGTGCCTTTGGTCTAAAAAAAGCTGCGTTCAAATGTTCAAACGCAATAGCACAAATCAACTTGAGCAGTCGTTTTGTTGTATTAGAGACCACGAGTAGCCTTACATGAAGGTGAAAGATGTGTTTGGAGTGCCATCGCTTTGAAGTCACACAAGAGGCAAAACCTAGGAGAACAAGATGAGGAATGAAATAAGTGCAAGGATTAGGTGACGAGAAAGCATACCTGAAATCAAGGGATTACGGTGGGATTGCTGACACGAGTCTTATTTCAAGTTTGATAATATGAAACTTGATTGTTATGAATTGTTCGCATGAAACGAGACAAAAGAATTGAAGTTTCTCTTTAGTTATGACCTCCAGAAGTCTCCACTTTCAGGAAACATGGGGGGACTGTCTTGCTCTGAACCAGTACAGTGAATAGGAAAGATTTTTTTTTTATGTATGTGTGTGTGTGGGGGGGGGGGGGGGGCGCCTCAAGTCACCTGAAGCACTGCTGTTGCACAATAGCCTGTGTGCTGGTAAAGTGCTGTGTGATTCACCGAAATAGGTCAGTCCAGGCAGCTGCTTCCATTAGCACAAGATAGACTATCTGATAGAGCCTCCTTGCAAACACATCTCATCACACATTCCGGCCATGAAGCAGCAATTTCATCCGACTGAGGACTATTGTTTCCAATTTGGAGGTGCCGATTTTCATCCCAACCGCTTCTCACTTGGCTGCTAACTGTTCCATTGAGAGTTGGAGATCCCGCCTTGAAGAAAGCCGACGGCACCATATCATCTGCAAAAATCAGAGATGCAGTACACAGGCCACCAAACCGGACCCCATCAATGCCTCTCGGCTGCGCCTAGAAATTTTCTCCATAAAGATTGTGAACAGAATCGGTGACAATGGACAGCTTTTTTTTTTTTAATCTAAAAAATTTGTATGTCGGCGGCCAGGGGTTAGCACGTTGACTTCACAGTGCAGTGGTACCGGGTTCGATTCCAGCTCCGGCCTCCCTATGTGGAGTTTGCATGTTCTCCCCGGCCTGCGTGGGTTTTCTCTGGGTACTGCCGATTTCCTCCCACATTCCAAAAACATGCATGGCAGGCTGATTGAACATTCAAAATTGTCCCTAGGTGTGAGTGTGAGCGTGGATGGTTGTTCGTCTCTGTGTGCCCTGCGATTAGCTGGCAACCAGTTCAGGGTGTCCCCCGCCTACTGCCCGAAGAGAGCTGGGATAGGCTCCAGCACCCCCTGCAACCCTAGTGTGAATAAAGCGGTTCGAATAATGAATGAATGAATGAATGTTGTATGTCAAATATGTGCTACCTTTGCAATGACGCAATGTCATATTTGCATGAACACTGATGTCATCAAAACCTTTATTATGTCATCGCAAAGAGGTTTCAAGGAAGAAGGGCAGACAAACATGCAGTTTGGTTTACATGCACAAGTAGCTGTACGTATGTGGTCAAATACAACTCACAAAAGATGAGTAAAGATCAAGTAAGTGCCGGGTAGATACAATAGGCCTACTTCCAATGTCACTCGTGAATATTACTCGTGAAAGGACACTTTGATTCTCTCCTCTTTCATTTATAACTGCTCCAAATAACAAAGTGTATGCAGGAAAACGTTAACTGTTGTGTAAAAGCGTTTTGTTACAGCTGAAGCTGTTGTGACATCGCTATATAAATAAATATGATGGCGGCGCGGGTACCCGCGGCGGCTCCTCTCCCTCCCTGCATTTCAGTGGTCTTTCACTGCATGTTTGCACAGTGGTTGAGAGGAAAGAGATTTCATCTGCGCCGCATGTTGCACATAGAGGAGATTTGACCATAAAGCTGACTTGACTTGATATCTGGATAGCCGTTCATACCGTATGCATTTTATCATGTGATCAGGTTACAGGGTGCATGAAAGGGTTAATGGAGGACCGATGCTTCAGCCAACTTCTTTCTGTATATGCAGCGCTCAGATGTCCATACAGTCGATTTTTTTTCAGTGACGTCACAACACTTGCGCAAATATTAATTCTAACCGTCTTTTATTGGTGATGTGTTTTTCACAATGGGCTCTCATGATCAAAAGGCCCCCGCCAAGTCATACAAAACTACAAACAAGAAAAAGGTAAGTTATGTTTATCATTCTTGTTATCATATTTCGAGCCATCAACAATGTAGAAAATGGATACCATGACCATTTTTGATCACATGAAACGCATTTCAGGAGGATGACGATCCCGGGAAACTCATCAAGCCTGCCGATCAACTGGAACTCACCGAGGCTGTAAGACTTGACGCAAAGTGTCGTTTTATCACGTGTACAAAACAAATTTTGTCTCGTCAAGTTGAGCGGCGACTGTATATTCTTGGATTGTTTCTCTACCGATAGGAGCTGAAAGAGGAAATGACACGGACTCTGACAGCTAAAAATCCACATGCCCCCCACAATATTGCCAACTACAAATTTCACGTAAGACAATCACATCTGTTCCAAAATGAAGGTTTCATTGTCAGCATCATCGCTGCTGCTTTTTTTTTTTTTTAGTCTCTGTGTGTAACAGTGTCATTGCTGCTTTATTGTTTTTCCAGGATGGTGCTTACAAGCTAACCACGGATGTAAATCACATGGCGGTTCATTTGGTCTTGGAGGGTTGCCTCGAATATCAAGACTTTGATGAGAGCCAAAGTCTGACACCCACCGAGGAGCTCACTGAAGATGGTGACTGAAACTCTGAACCTTTTCTGTTGACAGGAAATTGTCAAGCCCAATATTTGTGTGTTATGAGGACTGCGGGCAGTGTTCTTGGCTCGAGTCATGAAATTCCGAAAGAGATAACGCATGTTATGTTGTATTTATTCTATGATGTTTTTGCAGCAACGAGAGAAGAGGGAGAAGAATCTGATGAGGTGAGGCGCGATGGGATTTGGTTGACGCTTGCGAGCATTTTGGGTTGCCTCAGTTCAAATTGAAAGAATCTCAAATTCACATATCATCCCACAGCAACTTCCTCTTTTGCTCCTTTGCTGTTTTTCCACACAGGAGTTATCTTTTGATGGGGGTGAGGAAGAGGAGCCCGCAGAAGACGACATACCAATCCCAGAGGCAAAATGTACAAATCAGTTCAACTTCATCGAGAGAGCCTCTCAAACCATCAATAATCCACTGCAGGTACGAAGGAGACCTCATTTTGTTGACACCCTAATTTTTACCCACGTTATGATAACTTTCCAAACCTGTGAGTTGCATAGCATTGTTGGAGATAAAAGTATCCGATGCACAATTACACATGCGGGTTATTATTTTCCTGCAGGGTAGAAGTTGCCAAACTGTTCCTCCTCCACGCTACAACTACTACGCAACTGCTTGTCAGGTCGAGAATTCTGTGACCTTTTTAATGAATTAAAAAAAAAAAAAATCCATACAGCTGAGTAGTTTAGAAACATTCGCTTGGAAATGCGGCCATGACTCCTGTTTCGCCTTTGCAGTGGCACATATATGATGTATACATGGCGGAGCTCCAAAAACAAGAGGGGCAAAAACAGAAACAGAAAGAGAAGGAGAGTGACAAAAACAAAAAGAAGATGATGCTCATTGAGACGCCGGCGAGTCACACCGTTGCATTGCACCCAATAGCAAATCTGTGTTTGTAGCCAGCTATATAGATACATTTTTTTCCTTGATCTCTACAGAGCGATGACATCACCCAAGTATCCATATCAGCCAAGCTGTTGGAGCGGATGGTCAATCAGAACTCGTATAATGAAGTAGCACAAGGTGTTCAATCTTTTGGTCGTTGTCGGCGGAGTCGTCTGTAATATGTCACGCTTGTTTTCTGCTTCCCTTGGATTTACTTTCAAGATTTCAAATACTTTGAGGATGCGGCTGATGAATTTCGCGAGCAGGAGGGTACTGTTCTCCCCCTGTGGAAGTTCCAGTATGACAAAGCCAAAATGATGTGCGTCACTGCCCTCTGCTGGTAGGTTTGCTCACCAATACATCGAGCACTCACTCGTCGTAATGCGAGTTGACTTCATAAATGCGCCTCATTCCGTAGGAATTTCATGTATCCAGATTTCTTTGGTGTGGGATTAGGATCATGTAAGTCTAAAGAGAACTATTTCAAACAATAAATGACACTGTGAAACACCAAAAGGTATTTTTGACGTTGAATGTCTTTCACATGCTACCCAATGGCAGATGACTTCAGCAAACAGGGCCGCGGGATGTTCCTCTTCTACACCTTGAAGAACTCCACCTACCCCGAGTACATCTTCCCGACAGGTTGCGGAGTCATGAGCCTCGACATCCACAAGCAACATTCGTACCTGGTGGCAGTCGGTTTCTATGATGGCTGCGTGTGCGTGTACAACTTGAAAAACAAATCACAGGACCCTGACTACAAGAGCACCGTTAACAATGGCAAGCACATCGACCCTGTTTGGCAGGTGAGTGGGACGGATTTGATCCATTCGCAGCCGTTTCAAAACGTAGAGAAACACAACACAGTCCAGTGTAACTCCTCTACAACGAAATCATGTTTGCAGCAAGAATTTTTTCACAACAGGGTTTTTTTCACTGTAGCAAATTTGATCTCAGATGTAAACACACACACACACACAAACGTATGTGTACACGCACACACAATTATATGTGACTCTTTATTTTTATTCCAATAGTGCATAAGTATGAGCACATACTTATTTGACACTTCATATAGTCAGTATAGAAAGAAAAAAAGGGAAAGAAATTGCGAAATTTACGATCAGCATTCACTTTCACTTACATCAATTTCTTGGATAATGTCTTTTATTTTGCTTCCTCCGTCTTTCATTTTGATCACGTTTACCCTCTCTTCCAGCGTCAGAGCGCTTCTTTTCTTAGCTGTTTGACATCCAAAGGTCCGTTTTGTAGCCATTTTAGCAATGCAACGTTCATGCTACGTCTGAATCTAACAATAACAGATACTTCCTGGTATCCCGGTGGCTTTTCTTTCCACCATATCACTGTCTCTAACTCGACCTACCCTCGATCGCCACCCAAGACAGCGTTGCTCAGCTGATGAACTTTTAAAACCAGCCACGGGACGTTTCGTAGTCCTCGGTGGCCATAGTTAGCGTGATGGAACTCGCCTTCGCTCTAATTAGCGCTCCAGTTAGCGTAAGCTTTTTAGCATGATAACAAGTAAAGCATTCGAGGAAACGTTCGTTTAATTTATTGTCCGTCGAGCCATAAGCAATTTACTCTGAGCAGCTAATCGGATGCATTCCACGCTATCTTCCACGGATTAAGCTACAGTATCTACTACATAGACAGTGAGGTCCCTCTTGGCCAATCGGAGTCCAGGATGATGGTCGGTAACCCAATGGCAGAGCAGCTATGAGTATGTTGCGTCCAGGAAACTTGCAGCTGTGACCGAAATAAACACAGTTCACTAGGTAAACCAGTGTGGTGGTTGCTGTTGGCTTTTCCGAACGTAGCAGTAGAGGTCGCTGTTGGTTTATACTTCGTTGTAGTGAATGTCTTCGCGAGGCAGGAGCAGAGAAAATGATTTTGTATAACGCAACAGGGGTTTTTTCGTCGTATGGGGGGCAGGAGAATGGGAATGGTGTTAATGCATGAAGATTTTTTCACATTAGGGGGTATTTTCGCCCATGTAGGTTTCGTTCTGGAGGAGTTTCACTGTATATTGCTTTCATCGCTATTTCGACTGTTTTCCATTCAGGTGCGCTGGCAGAATGACAACAGCCTCAATTTTTATTCAGTGTCTTCTGATGGCCGAGTGGTGTCGTGGACGCTCACTAAGGTTCGCTAAGAGAAATGGAGACATCCTTTATTTGAATAGATGTGTCTCGTTTGATATATGCCCTTATATATTCTCTTTTATACAATACTGGATTCAGATATTTACGAATAATTTTCTGTCGTTTATTTGCCTGTGTGCAGAATGAGCTCGTCTACTCCGATGCTATCAGACTTGCACTGGATTATACGGTGTCTGAAGGGCCAGAGGGGATTCAGGATCTCACCAATGGTGAGTTTTCACTCCATTTATGGGACATCCTTGGCATGTAGATATTGCAAATCCAATAGATTTTCCTCAACGAATGCTTTTACGTTTGTCAGCCAGGCGAGTTTCTGTCACTGTGCGCCGCTCATTTCAACCTCGTATACTTCTTGTCTGCAGCCAGTGGCACATCCTTTGACTTTCACCCACAGATTGACGATCTCTACATAGTTGGCACAGACGAAGGGAAAATACACAAGGTACGCTGGAAGAATTCATTCCACCAGCTTGAAAGATAGCAGCTGTGCCCACAAGCCATAAAGCTGATTCAAACGAGACTCTGTGCTTTAATTGTCACCGCAATCAAAGCTGCAATCCTACAATGAAAAAAAAAAATGCTCACAATGCTCAACCCTAAATTCGTCTTTAAAACTGAAATTTTCCACCGTGCATTTTGTGACGAAAAATAAAATTTGGCCTGGAATTTTCCCCATTTATTTCCAGTCCAATTTTAACTCCTGCTTTCTTTAGCTTCTCTTTCTCTGAGGGATATCAATGGATTAGTACAGTCCAAAATTAAGCAGTACCCAACCTTTCTCATTCTCCAGTGCTCCAAGAATTACTCAAGCCAGTACCTAAACACATATGATGCCCACAACATGGCAGTGGATACGGTAAAGTGGAATCCTTACCACTCAAAGGTCTTCATCTCTTGCAGTGCGGATTGGACCGTCAAGATCTGGGACCAGGATTACAGGTAAAATGACTTTATGAATTATATGAAAAATGAGCGGGCGATGGAACATTTTTTTGTGTGACCATTATATGAACGATTTTTAAGCGCTCCCATGTTCACGTTTGAGCTCAACGCATCAGTTGGCGATGTGGCCTGGGGTCCGTACTCCTCTACCGTCTTTGCTGCTGTCACTACAGAAGGTTTGGTAAGAGTCATTTTAAACACATTGTCTGTGAAAAGTACGGTACATGCAACTGGCCCGTCACAGATCGCGGAAACACTATTTACGGTCATCCCTCTGTAAAGATGTCGTGGGTTGAATTTATCGCACGTGGGCATCTGACACACGCACACGTACGGCACATGAGTGCATGCTGACTGAAGAACTTGAAACTCCCATGAGTGTTAACGCAAGGTTAACCTCGTCCCATTTAAATACACACTATGCACGGTGTTTGTTCAGCACACAAAGTGCTCTGATTTGGTTTTTCAGGTTCATGTTTTTGACCTTGCCATCAGCAAGTATCAAGCTATCTGCCAGCAGCCGGTGGTGAATAAAAAGAAGACAAAGCTGACTCACATTGAGTTCAACCCTGCCAATCCCGTCCTCATAGTGGGTGATGACCGAGGCTCTGTTATTAGCCTCAAACTGTCCCCGAACCTCCGCAAGAAACCAAAGGTAAAGTTTCAAGAACAGTATTGCATTCTTATTAAAAACAAACAAACAAACAAACAAAAAAACTTGATTTTGTGTCATGGTTGTGTTAGTGATACTGTGCATGTCTCTTTGTGCACGTGTAGGGCAAGAAGGGTCGGGATTTGGTTGAAGGTCCTGAGGCAGAAGTAGCCAAGATGGAAAAGCTACTCAGTCTGCTGAGACAACCTGAGCAAAGCATTGTTTTCAAGTAGCCCACATTTTCCTCTCATCAGCACTGTAAAGTACAATGGAGTATTTTACAGGAAAACAATTTGCTCATTCTTATTATGTAACCTCTTACCCTTCTGTAGAACTTTGTGTTTACAGTAGACCGGCAAAAGTTGAACAAGTGCAGTATGTCAAGATCAGGAATTCAAGTGACCTTTCAAAATTCACTCCATGGAATGATTGTGAGATTATTATAACCTGTCCATTGTCATATTGTGTCACGAATAGTGTATGCTCATTGATACTCCCCGGATTGCAACGTTGCTGTTGTTGAATGACAGCAGAGAAGAAGGAGGGCAGAAGAAGCCCACAAAAATAATGGGCCGCCACTTGTCTTGATCTTCATTCCACTGGACTCGGGCCTTCTCTGTCTCAAGGACAATGTGAGAGCCAAATACCAATCTCCCCACTTAAGGAAAAAAACAAAACAAAACAAACAAAAAAAAACCCAGCTCCAGACACACCCCTGCAGGACTCCGCCGTCGATGTGAACTAGCAAATGTAAATGTTTCCGTCAACTGTCGCAATTCGCTCCAAGCAGAAATTCACCATTGTATGGTGTGTGCACCGTTAATCCACTTGATTTGCATGCCAATAACAGCCTTACCAAACATATTGCACGGCCATCTGAAGGACGGTCAGCACATCCAAGAAGCAGCAGAAGGCAGGAGCCACTCGAACCAGCTGTTTATCCTGCTCATCTAAAGAAAATAATATTTTTTATGATATTTAAGCTTCATGATTTCATTGATGTAGTACCCTCTACTGTCGACTCGTCGCTATTGCAATCCTTTTTTTTATATATAGGAAAGCGTGTCTGTGTGCAAACAAAACGAAATTAATTGTAGTCAATTAATTAAACTAAATTATAATGTTTTAGAAACTGCGGGTTTATTTAAATGATTTAGGGAGAAGATGCAATGGAATGACTCTCATGCAAATGGCAGGTATACAACCTACCAGTAGAGGGCAGTAGCTCACAACATCGAAGTGTAGGCCCCATAGCCTGTTCAAACGGAGCTATGAAATACAGGAGAAGCCTTATTTATTGTACTGCCGCCACACTGTGCTGTGTCATCGTGTTCATTTTACCGTGACCATTCTTATTTACTAGTGTAAAATATGAATATTGGATCCACACTTGACCTCAATTCCTGTAAATGCCGGCATTTTTTAAATTAGCCTTTCTTCCGTGCCAGTTTTTGCGAAACAGCAGAATTTCACACAGCGCCATTAAACAGTTGCTCCATTATGAGTTGTGTCAGTTTATTAACGTTATTCATCTTTATTTGTTCATCTGTTTTGGCAGGTGCTAAATGGTGATTTTAGTAAGGGAAATAATCCATACCTATCTGGGCCATGGTAAAAAAGTATACTTTGTAGCTACATGAACAAAAGACATTATGACATGATCCAAAGAAAAGATAGTAAAATTGGATTCATGATGCAAAACATTTAAGTATGATAAATGTGCAAAAAATCAGGAATGGGCAAAATATTTTTTTTTATGCCATGGTTGTTCATATTAGACGCTGGGACTGCTATCATCACTGATGTGTCCGATCATGTGATGTCGTGTTGCTGTATGAAAGCGAGCACTGCTTTCATACAGTTATCACCAGAAGGACAGATTTAGAAATTTGGGATCTGCTGCTGCCGTGACGTACCACAATCTATGACGTGCCCTTGAAACAAATCAGCATTGATGACGAAAGGCAGGAAAATGCAAACTTTTAGAAGCAGGGTAAAAGATTCTTTGGGAGCAGTGACTGTACCGTTGTCGTCTTGTTTAAAGTCACTTACAATACAGAGAATAACGAATTGTAATTATGATTGGATCAAGCACACAATCTTTTTCCATACCATCGGCGTTTTTAGAAGCCATCCATCTGATGTGTCAGGTTGAACGGGATTAGTGATTAGGAATGCATGACTCAGGGGCCACTCATAGTGTAGGATTTGTTTGACAGCGTGGGTTCCGCTTCTATTCAGTGACAGAATGAGTGAGTGTGAATGGTTGTCTGTCTCTGTATGTTCCCACTGACTGATTGGTGATCAGCCCAAGGTGTAGGCTGGCTGCCTTTCCTTCCTGCAAGTCACTCGGGGTTGATTCCAGCCTCCCGAAGAGGATTAACGGTTGTCGAAAACGGATAGATGGTGACTCGGGTGGCCATCTTGCAATAAAACGGGTGTCTGGTTTGTCTCAGCTCATTCCTTCTATCACATACCTGTCAACTTGTATGTTTTACTCCGTATTTTATAGTTTAAAAAAAATCATTTCAAATCACGTACCACGTATTACAACTTTTATACGGGGGAAAAAATTGTGAACCGATCTCACAAGACCATTTTGGCTCAAATCCAGATCGTCTCACCTGCTGGTAGGCAACGACAATCGTATATTTTTTTTCCATCGCTGCGTACGGTCGGATTGATAATGCGTGATATGCGCATGCGCGGTAAACCGTTGTACGGGTTTTCGTTGCTTTGTAAGGGGAATCGTAATCATTTATAAGGGCAGCTATTAGCCGAGGTCGACAGGTATGCTGTCATGAAGAAGACACGAATCTGTAACGTGGATTCTTGTCTTCTTTGTGTTTGTGCGTTTTAAATATAGAACCAAATCATCCCTAAATTGAAGTTTTCCCCGAAGACACGCACCGCTGTGCGGAAAGTTGTTTTGTCAGCCCTCAGCACTGCAATGTGCTTGTTCACCATAACAACTCCCCCTGTGCTGCAGCAGGATCCTGATGTAATTGCCTCCGAACGGTTCCTCTCTCTTTTGCGCTTGATATCACTGCTGACACCCACTAACTCCAACTCGGCCCCGCCCCCAACCGACCCCCATTCTCGCGCTCGCTCCGACTCTCTCTCCGTGCTCTCTGTCTCTCGCTATCACACAACTCCTCAAGCGATGTCGCCTCGTCTTTGATTGTGTTTGATGAACAGATGGAGATGGAGAGGGAAAGGGGTGGGGGGCAGCACACAAAAGTGGAAAGAGCCTGAAAGGCTGGTGAAGAGCACTTCCATTCATGTGACTGTGGACTGTGAAGCATAAGCGAAGCTACATGTTCATTCAATAAGAGCCTGCTGGGTAAGTAAGCAACTATTATATTAGTACGAGACTGTTTGGTTAAGTTTTACAGTCACGGAGAAGAAGATGCATGATCTGTGGAAAATAAAAAATAACGCGCATTTAACGGACCGGAGGCGAGGTGACTTACTAATGTTAAATGCCTTTCGTGTGAATAGAACGAACGTACTGCTTACAGCACGTATCTTGTAAATTCAGGGCGAACTTTATCATTGTCCTATTTGTTACCTCGTTTGCCTAATTGCCGTTAGCACGCCTCGCCGCGGTTAAACAAGAATCAATTATCCCATACACTTTACCATGCTTGCCGATGTGTTTTTAATTGAACTTCAACGACCATTTAAAACAAATCGCTCTGCCGAGATTCCGTTTAAAATAATGTTACCAGATTCGGGTTGAAAAATTTTCAATCAAATCTATCATTTTCACTTTCATTCACATGTGAATTATGCTTAACTTTCTCATTGTTGTCAGTGTATTCATTGTTGTTGAACAACAGTTAGGCATCGGCAGATATCTACGAAGGTGTGAAATTTGGTGCACTTTGGTTAGCAGACCAATTTAAGGTCTGCTAACGGAAGTGATGATCTTGCGACAAAACACGACAATAATAAACACAGACTTGACTCGAAGTGACATGTGGTTGGCACCCAGAGGTATTTGCTCAGATGACGAGGTTGCTATAATTAGGAATAAAATGTGACTTTGTTCTGCTTGCGTCTGGTTATTACTCCTGCCAAGATAGTGATGTGGATGATTCGTTGTTCGGTCAGCCTGGAAAAAATAAAAATCTCTTTCAATGAACTTTAAAAAAAAAAAACATGGAAAGAATTTCCACAATGAAGTGGCTGTCTTTAATGATTAACATATATAGATGTCTCGATCGATGTACTTGAGTTGGGTCAATGTTATCATGGTTGATTTAACTAAATTACTCTGATTTTGACTTAATGTACTTCGGTTTGATAAATTTAAAGGGACACTTGAGGGGACTGATCATTGGCACTAATATAATAGGTCTGTACGTAAAAAATGATGCTGAACACTGTAATCAAAGTTCGGTTCGTTCATTTTCAACAATATAACAGAATACAAAAGGTGCTTCGCTATTTTGGTTCCAGTGCATGATGCCATCATTTAGCATGAAGCAAAGGGCAGACATTTGTTTCAGTGGTAACTTTCCATGACATTTCCAGCAGCTTTAAAAGGCAAGAAAATGCAAATCGAGGCTATCTGGTGATGGCGCTTGTTCCGTCTTCATGGCTTCTCATTTTCTGCTCGATATGCCGTCTCTCTGCAGTTATATTTATTTCCATTTGATCTTTAAATAGAATTACAGGTAGGCCTACGTGTGTTTCTCTATATAAGCCTAATTCTGACCCCCCCCACCCCCCATCTCTTTCAGATATTGGCCGTCATCCACTACAGTGTTTTGACTGCGCCTACGTGGAGCAAATATTTTAAGTCTCATCGGAAGAGATGCATAGTTGAGAATTGATGTGACGCCGTTGCCGCTGTTTTTTCATCTAGATAATTAACTGTAAGTAAAATGCGCTGAATGGAACAATTACTTCATGCTCATTTTGTATACCAGCTTATCAAATGTGGACATGGGACCATGCAGATAAGAAACATTCACACTCAACTGCTTTATGAAGACTCAACAATGGATCCTGCCTAACGTTTAAGCGAATTCAGGACACTGAAGCTCCGCTATGGAAACTCAAGAGAGCCTGCCATCACTGTCCACAGCAGCATTGGTGGCTATTGTGTGTAACGCATTTGCCGCTATCTTCCTCCTCCTCCTGTGTCTCGTCCTTTATCGAGCTTGCAGGGTCCCTTCCAGCCCAGACAGACTGATGGTGCTGTCTCCCAGTGAGGGAGAAGGCCGCCCTCTAAATGAGAAGTACCTCCTGACTTCCTGACTGCAGTGGGAGGAGTCATATGTAGCACTGAGCGGGGGGGTAAAAAGTGCGAAGAAGCACCGGGTCTGGTGAAAAGCAATAATTCGGCATGTATTCTGGAAATTCAAAACAACCAGGGGCTTTGTATGAAAATAGCTGTGATGTCTAGACCCGTAAGTTTAATGCACACACACTGAGGAAAATGATTGCTGGAGCTGGTTTCTAAATATATCCTGTCATTTCATCTCAGCATATTGCTGACAACAGGGACCGAGCCTGTGCGTGTGTGTCATTGTCACTCATAAATCCCAGCAATCGGTGTGCCAGCACTCCTGACGGGGCCTGTTGCGTAATGGTTGAAGTTTGTATGTATCGTGTCCTCTTCAGTGTGCAGCGCTCAACATAAATGGCTGTGCCCCATTTTAAAAGTATGATTTTATGAACTTTTCAGTGAATAGAAGAACCCTTGTCAACATCAAATTATTATCACATAATTTAATTGGGGCGGTGCCGGTGAACTAGTGGTTAGTGCGTCGACGCCACAGTGCAGAGGTCTTGGGTTCGATCCCGGCCCCGGCCTTCCTATGCGGTGTTTGCATATTCTCCTGCGTGGGTTTTCTCCGGGTACTCCGGTTTCCATTCCAATAACATACATGGCAGGCTGATTGAACACTCTAAATTGTCCCGAGGTGTGAGTGTGAGCGCGGATGGTTGTTCATCTCTGTGTGCCCTGCGATTGGCTGGCAAGCGGTTCAGGGTGTCCCCGCCTACTGCCCGAAGACTGCTGGGATAGGCTCCAGCACCCCCCCGACCCTTGTGAGGATAAAGCGGTTCCGAAAATGGATGGATAATTTAATTGCATTTTTCTGAATTTTTTGGACACATTTATATATACATACCACAGAAAACTTTTGGATTAGCAAGGGCACTTTAGATATCCGTTGGGATGTACTCGTTTTTGCCGAACACTTAATCGTCTCTGACATCTGGATCCACTTTACACAATATCCCGCTGACTCTGACCTAAATGACGAGACAATTCGAGCGGATTTTCATAGCCTTGCTTGCTTCCATTTACTCGCTTTAGGTGTAATGGCCAAGTGTCCCAATACATTTGGCCGCATCATGCACGACGACTCCACGATTAAACAAAACATAACGAGTCAAAGCAACATCGACGAGCAGCCCTCTCCAAACCAAAACCAGAGGAGCTGAACTAACAAATCACAGTTAATGGACAGAGTGCCGCATGTGTCCGGAACAAGATGTCAAGGGTGGGGCATTGAGTGGTACTTCACGGAACAAGAGCGTCACAGCCAACCGGCAGGCTCAAAGCAAAGCTCTCCCTTTACTGTACAATGAAGTAAAAAGACTCTTAGTTCATCCCTGGAATGCTGCCCGGGACTGCACGTGCAAGTTCAATTAACATCATTTTGTCTGGTTGCGGTCTGAAGACGTTTCATCTATCAGGCTAATTTGTTGTGCCGGTCACTCTCGCGCACTCAACTTGTTTGGTACATATGGAATTGCTGTTGTGAATTACCGCTGAAGTGCACCGTAGTGCTAATACTGCTCGTTTAATGTAACAAGTGCTACCGGGTATAAATAAATGCATTTTATAATTGAATGTGAGTGAGTTCTTTGTGAGGCGCCAGCCTTCATGGAGGATGATGACAATAAGATCGCATTGTGACAAAGGGTGATTTTCCAAAATAAATCAGGTGTCACCCCTCTATGCATTTTAATGGCAATTTGATCAACTATTAGAAACTTATAGAAAACTAGCATCATAATTACAAACAAATCCAATAAAATGTAATAAAAAAAAAAACACCTCTTAGGTTCATGCTGGAAGTTACAAAAGACAAGAAATTGACATGCAGGGCAGAAGTGACGTCTTTTTTTTTTTTTTTGCACTGACTTCTTGGCGACAAGGAAACGGTGAGGAGTCACTTGACACTGTTTTGCTCCGAGTCCCTCAGTAGGTTGAGAAGCTTCTCCATCTTGGCCGTTTCCACTTCGGGACCTTCAGGCAGCTCTTGACCTTTCTTGCCCTGCAAACACACGCATGCAGGCGCACAGGATTTCCTTGACCTTTGCTGAGTAAACACAAGGAGATTACATACACGGTTCAGCTGTCTGCAGTCAGTGTATTGAAAGCGACAATAAAAAAGAGAAGACTGAGCGACACTGCAAAAACAAAAAATGGCTTTGTAAAATATTGATTATGATTAGTGTTGTTTGGATTCATTAACACACACACACACACACACACACACACTGTATACTGATGTCAATATTATTTTTTTGCTTCTTTATAATTCTCATTATTCCCAACAAAACCCCATTCACTGCATGACAGCCTGCGCTCGTCAATGTGAACAGCATTTCTACGTCGTGTACATCAGCGGTGTTCACTTAACAGCCCTCCAGCTCAGAACAATAGAACAGACAATTCGATTATCAAGGACATTTCGCAAACTTCAATAAATTCCCATTTTCATTTACTGTCTCTCCTTGTAAAACTGCCAATTGTATCATGTCTGATTAGCACAGTCTCTCCATTGGGACATTTTTTTTCCACGACATCCTGAAATTTGTTTCCGTACAAGTGTTGATTTGCCGTTTTCAGTTTGCACAAATTTTGGGGCCTTCTATGTTCACGTTATTTGAATATTGTTGATAATATTTGCAGTGGGTGTTTGTGTGTTGTGGCTATTTGCCACTCTGGGGTCTAAGAGCTCCGTCAGCAGTGCTGAACTTTATAATTATGTCCCAAATGCACTCTCAAGGGCTGAAGTCGAAGGTTCATAATCATGTGCCGCCCGGCCTGTGTGTGTGTGTGTGTGTGTGTGTGTGTGTTTTCAATGCTGAAGCGATCCGTTTATGAGTATGGCGCACAACGCTTTGTAAAATGTACAACATAGTACGATCATGAGCATTTAACCTATTTTCATTGCACCATTAAAAAGGAACAACGACGACAAATCAAATTGGACTGGTTCCAGATTTTAATTATAAGTGTGTACATGTCTGTCCACTTCTACTTTAGATTCCAATGGGTTTAAGTTGTGTCCAAATTCTGAGCCTGAATCATTCTGGGATCTGCACTTATTATGTATGGTAAGGAGAACATTTGTGTTAAAAATAAATGAATAAAAATAATATCGGTATAAACTGTATCCGATGAGTAAATAAAACATTAGACGTGCTGTACGCAAATGGTAAATATTTAATGCGTTGAAAGTCTTTGGTTGATTAAATTCAATGCATTTAAGGTCACAACTGCCAGTAAGGCAGAGTGAAACGGATAAATCGCAGGAAAACAGTTCTAATCTTTTGAATAAGACAAGTTGGATCATCTCTCCTTTGCCCCTGCGGTGATATCTAATGACAAGCGGCTTAGGGTACACATTGCTAATTGTTGACTGGCCCGAATAAGAAAAAAAAAGCAGGAGGGATACGATCGATTGTTGGCGCTGATAGCGAGTTAAAGGAGCAGCTGCTCTTCAGTAAAATGATCCATAGGTGATAAATACAGAACAAGAGAACAATGTAATGTGTCGGGGACAAGGGTACAAACAAATGGCTGCTACTTCCCGGGGGTCTTCTTGATCAGGACTCTTACCTTTGGTTTCTTGCGGAGGTTCGGGGACAGTTTCAGGCTGATGACAGAACCTTTGTCGTCTCCCACGATGATGATGGGATGGACAGGATTAAATTCAATGTGAGTCGGTTTGGTCTTATTTTTTGCCACCACCGGCTGCTGGCAGATAGCCTGATACTTGTTGATGCTCAGGTCAAAAACGTGGACCTGGAAAATATGATCAGGACACTTCATGAGCTGTGCAAACAACGGATAACTGCGCTCGCCGACCACAACATTAAAGCACCTGTAGAATCTCATGAGATCCAATCGAAGAGCTGCGTTGTAAATTCTGTCTTTACAAAGACTTGTTTTCTCAGTTTGGTCACGTGACATTCTCAAGATGAGCTGCGATAGGTCGTTAGCCTGAGCCCTGAGCAACTGTGATGTCATTTTCAGTCGACAGCATGTAACAAAATGGCTGCCCCCTGAGATGGATAAAAACATCTCAGGGGTTTTGCTGCTAAATTCATATTCAACAAACCCAATAGTTGTCATAATACCGTGTTTAGACTCATAGGTGTCATGATTCTGTTTGTGACCAACAGGTGGCACTGTAGGGCTCTCCCTGCAGCTGCACACCTGTTGGTCGTTATGCAATTATTGCTTTAAAAGGACTCCTGGCACGACCACTCGGTATCGGGTCATTGTTTGTTACTGTCATGTATGTTTGTCATGTTAAGGTCATGTTTTTGATGATGTTTCTGTTATTGATAGATTTTTAGCTTCAGTCATGGTTTTGTTTGATACTTTGGATTCTTTTTGTTCTTCGGACTTTGTTTTGGATTTAGTTTTCTCTGCGTATCAATACAACTCATCAAGTTCACCCGGCTCCTCCCTCTTGCCTGCTTTTTGGGGTCCTCCACCACCACCTAACGGGACAGTAGGGCCACATAAAACTTATTGTACTTTTTTTCCTTTTTTTTTGCTGAACAGTCCTTGTAACCCATTTCAAATTTAGCGAAGACAATTTTTAGCTTTTTTTTTTTTTTTTTTTGTAACCTGAGGATATTATATAAAATGATTACCCTATTTTCCGCACTAAAAGGCGCACCTAAAAGCCTTCCATTTTCTTAAAAGCTCACAGTGCGCCATAAAGGTGTCCTTTTTTGATAATAACCTCTCTTTCGACCAACACATCACCCAAATCACCAAAACTGCTTTCTTCCACCTCAAAAACATTTCTCATCTCCGCCCTTCACTTTCTTTCAACGCCGCTCAAAACCTCATCCACGCCTTCATCACCTCCCGCCTTGACTACTGCAATAGCATCCTCTACGGTACAACCTCCAAACTTCTCAATAAACTACAGTACATCCAGAACGCCGCCGCCCGCCTACTCACCCACACCCGCACTCGTGATCACATCACCCCCGTCCTTAAAAACCTCCACTGGCTCCCCCGTTCCCCAGCGTATTCAGTTTAAACTCCTCCTACTCACCTATTAAGCCCTTCACAATCAGGCCCCCTCCTACCTTTCCGACCTTCTCTACCAATACACTCCTTCCCGCAACCTCCGCTCCTCAAACACAAACCTCCTCGCCATCCCCGTGACCAAGCTCAAAACCTGGGGGGACCGAGCCTTCTCTGTCGCCGCCCCCACCCTCTGGAACGCTCTACCACAACACATCCGCAACTGTACTGACCTCCAATCCTTCAAATCATCTCTTAAAACTCACCTGTTCCGCAATGCTTTGATCACCTTTTAATCTCTTTTACCAATTTTTGCCTTTTTGTTCATCTAAATGTGTTTTTGTAAATCATGTATGCTTGTATTTAAGTGCACATTTTTATCCTGTGTTTTAAGATCTTCTAAAGTGTCATTGAGTATGATGAAAAGCGCTTTAAAAAAAGTATTATTATTATTATTATTATTATTATTATTATAAAATCCAATGCGCCTTGTGTGTGGTTATTACAGTAATATGTCGACCCCAAAATGGCTCCTTGCTTGAGACATGCTTACAACGCAGAGTTCAAACTTAAGGTGATCGGGTTATGCAGTTGAACACGGAAATAGAGCAGCGGCAAGAGAGTTCAACGTTAACGAGTCAATGTTAGAAATTGCTCTTGGTTAAGTGAACTGTGTCCATAAATTTTACTGACATCTGATCGTTCTGTTGGCATTTCCTCGAGCATATCTCTATTTAGTGGATGCATTGTTGTCATGTTCCGGTTTGTGACCAACAGGTGGCACTGTCGGGCTCTCCCTGCAGCTGCACACCTGTTGGTCGTTATGGCTTTAAAAGGACTCCCGGCACGACCACTCGGTGTCGGGTCATTGTTTGTTGTTCCTGTCATGTTTGCGTGTTTGCTGCTGTCAGGTTTGTTTCAGTCACGTTTTGGTCACTGTTATGTTTTAGCTTCAGTCATGTTTTTTTGTTTGATACTTTGGACTTTGTTCGTTTTGGATTTAGTTTTCTCTATGTTTTAATACAATTTTTCAAGTACACCCTGCTCCTCCCTGTTGCCTGCTTTTTGGGGTCCACCACCACCACACAACGTGACAATTGTAGATTGCGTCTTATAATGCG
This sequence comes from Hippocampus abdominalis, assembly GCA_018466805.1. NCBI lineage: Eukaryota > Metazoa > Chordata > Actinopteri > Syngnathiformes > Syngnathidae > Hippocampus > Hippocampus abdominalis. The sequence continues at coordinate 14,861,212 of CM031707.1, forward strand.
GTGCGTCCGATATATGAAAAAAAAAAGACAAAATAGGCCATTTATTGAAGGTGCGCCTCATAATCCAGTGCGCCTTTTAGTGTGGAAAATCTATCTTATAGTAGAATTGACAGCACATCATATTGAAAGGTGCTTTTAATAGTTTCTCCCCCACTCATGACTCAAAATAAGATTTTTAACTTTGGGCAAATGAGTGATTTTAGAAAGCAAAGATGACAGCGCAAATATGGATTTTCATAATAATCTCACTAGGGCCCACCGATATTTCATCTTGACATGACAATTCCACATCTGTCAGCTCTGATTTCAAGTCTCCCAAAACGGGAACAGAATTATGTCTTGGCAGAGCACGTTCTTTTTCGCGCCTCGGGCCACCAGGCATGTTGTCATCCTCACAAACACATGATCACAGACAGTATCAGTCGAAATGAGTCAAACCTGATGTCACAGAAAATGATAAATGTCATGTCATGAATATGGTTATATTATGTGCTGGAACTGTTTTCTCGAAATCTTCTTATAATTGACTTCCAAGGGGATTATTGGGCGTCTGGTTAATTCTATGCAGCTTGGATTGACAGGTGACATACCCTAAAGTGACATTTACAAATTTAATGACTGGCTTACACTCAGAAAAGACAGTGTGAGCTGTTCACTTTCTCAGTATTAGCTTGGCAGAACAGTTCAAAATTGGGTAAAGGCCAAAGATTGAGGGAAAAAAAGTCGGTGATAATGACCTTTAATATTCTCATCTTTTTAATTGTGAAGGGTATTCACTTTGGAAAATGCTGGCCAAGGAATTTACCAAACTTTAAATGACTGCTGAAGAACTGATGACACACATTGCTCTCGTTTTACATTTTATATTACAGCTGAGACATCAATGACAATCCTTTTTTACTGCTTTCTTAAACAGTGGAGAGATTTTTTTTTTTTGGGTGACAAAAAAAGAAGCAGTCTGAGGTGTGTGGGTGGACTAATTAATACTTGCCCAGTGGCATGTAGAATGTCCAAATATGGAAAATAATGGCAACAGCAAAAAGATGAGAATTGCTGTTTTGTTGACAGTACAATATATTCACGTTTTTAAATTATGCGGGCACTCCTGTTTTGCTCGTGAGCAAGATTAATTGTAAACAATGTAGCATTTGTAAAGCCATTCAAATTTGATGTGAAACCCGGAGGGTGGAGGGAGGCTGGGTAGTTTCCATTCTCATTAACATTGCAGGTCATTTTGAAAATGTCAGTGAAAAAATGCATCGTGATGACAGAATTCTGGCACATGCAGAAAGTGTGTATGTTTGAAAGGTTACACTTTGGTGCTGCTCCATATTAAGATTGCTAAACCTTGGCAGCGGTGCACTATTCTGTCTGCTGAAAATGTGCTGCTTCCTTTTTTTTTTTTAGTCGGCTGTCACCTTGATAAGAAGATTTTGAAAACAGTGTGTCTCCATAATTGTGGATGTGTCAACAAAGCTCTTGTTTAGGTGCAGTTTAGCCACAGTGGCTTCAATCTTGATCACTTCAAACCATCAAATCTGATCAGATTTTATTGTTTGATTATTGGCTTGTTTGTTGTTGTTTTTTTTTTTACCTGATTGATTTGTTACTTTCCAATGATTCTTACCAATCCTTCTGTGGTGATAGCAGCAAAGCTAGTGGAGGAGTGTGGTGCCCAGGCCACATCAGCAACTGGAGCATTGAGCTCAAATGTGAACATGGGAGTGCTGGAAAAAAAAAACCCAAACAAACAAAAAAACATTTCAGACAAGCCCTGTGAGCATAATCGGTCTTCATTCGTAATATATTGAAGGACACTTTAGCAAGCCGTAGTGGGGTTTTGCCAAGGCAATTTTGAAACGTTTCAAAGATGACTGACTTAGTTTTCACTTGAGTTGGACAATTTTCATGGTGCTAAGGACGGGTAAATAAAAAAAGTACAGGCTGGAGAAAGGTAAAATGAGGGTTGTAGGATGGAGAAGGGATGTTTAAGGGCAACAATTTACATAAGGTTAGGAATGATTGTTTTTTTTGATACAAACGGTTTACCGTCATGTAGCGGTCAAGCTAACAGTCTGACAAAAATGTTATAAAATCATACGTAGAGAATACAAGGTCATGCGCAGTAAAAAGATATATGTATAAAAACATCTATATACGCCCATTGTATTCAAAATAAGATGTTTCTTGCTGATTTTTGAATCTTTCATCCTGCATTGGTCTTACTTGACAGTATGGTCCCAGATCTTGATGGTCCAGTCTGAGCTGCAAGAGATAAAAACCTTTGGGTGGTAAGGATTCCACTTCACGGCATCCACTGCCATGTTGTGGGCAGCGTAAGTCTCCAGGAACTGGCTTGAGTAATTCTTGGAGCACTAGGGAATAGCAACATTTTACTGTCAACCAAAAATGATTGATAAACTTTTCTCTCAATAGTTCAAATACTGTAATTTATTATTTATTTATTTTTTAAATTTCCCCCCAAGTATTTTTTAAATAAATAAATATTTATTTATTTATTTATATAGTTATTACTTATTTATAAACGTAACACTTCTGAAATTGTCAAACATCTAAAGTGGTAATGAGAATACAATAGTATACAATAGAATTTGGAAAAATGTTGTTTTTCATTTGAAAGAATAAGTAAATCTTGTGTGGTGGAAGTTTTGAAAAGTCTAATATTAAGAACTTCAGTTTGATTGCAGTCTGAGTGCAGTGGCAAATAAAGTGCGCACTCTCAGACTAAATCAGCTTTATGGCTTGTGGGCACAGCTGCTGTATTTCAAGCCTCTGACAGTTCATTGACAGGCAAATCTTGGCTGGCGGAATAGATTTCAACATACCTTATGTATTTTACCCTCCTCAGTGCCAACGACAAAAAGAGAGTCGGTCTGTTTGTGGAAGTCAAAGCATGTACCGCCAACTGGAGACAAGAATGATAGATGGAGGCACTTAAAAGTTCAGCCCACAATGAAAGACAGTGGCCCGACTAATGTACATAAAGAATTCCGTGAGAAAAATCATATCAACAATTTCTGATACGTTGTACGATACTACCACAATAAGGTGAAATCTCACCTGTGCTGCGATCCTGAATACCATCAGGACCGTCCAACACAGCATCAGCCACTGTGAGCCTGATCGTGTCTGAGAAGACCAGCTCATTCTGCAGACATGAAAATAACATTGTGATACACTGAACCACACTGTGCTAAACACATTTATTAGATCACAAAAAAAAACAGGCACCCGACAGTGCAATGAACTGCTCTCATGTCAACTCTTTCAATTTCACTGAACAGTCAACATTTTGCCATTTTCAAACGGAAGGAGGGATTTCAAATTGAATGCCAGCGTTGGCGGTTTAATAAAATTGTTAGCACCGCGTTGCACGTGGACATTTTAATTACTTCGTACACCATTCAGCATCTATGCTGCAGAAGGAAGCTCAATAAACACAAATATTTGGGGGGGAAGATACCAGATACAATCAAACCTCGGTTTTCGTACATAATCCGTTCCAGAAGACTGTTCAAAAATCGAATTGTTCGAAAACCAAAACCATGTTTCCCATTGGAATCAATGTAAATGTTTTTAATCAGTTCCAAGTCAAGAAAACAACTTTTTTTAAACCACTTTTCTTTTTACAATTTCACACCATAAACTGTACACATGTAATAAGAGAGCAGGTAATATGTAAAATACTGTACAAACAAACTATAATATGTTCTATTTTCACCCATTTTAACATTAACATAGTAACATAAAAATTGAAGGAACATCTCTCGCTCTCTCTCTCTGTCTGTCGTGGGGCGTGTGCCTATCCCAGCTGTCACCAGGCAGTAGGCGGGGCATTTCGGCATCCCGAACTCCTTAGCCAACACAGACACACGCACACCTGACTCATATTTCGCGATCAAATCTTTCTTAAATTCTATAGTTTTGCGCACTATATTTCCTCTTTTCTTCACCAGCGTTACCACTTCCACTTGCTTTCTTTGGTGCCATGATTAGGGGCTGATACACGATGCAAAAATAACAGTCCGATATTACGTAGTTCTCACCAAACACGTCTGCTTTAAAAAAAATAAAAATCTTTATTGAACACTACAAACTCGTCCGCTCACAATGGACGCTACACGAGGAAGCTGTTTCTGTATGATTATTGCATAATAATGAGACACCGGACACCAGAGTGTTCATTATGTGCCGCCGTATTGAAAACTGCCGGCCGGACAACCAACCTTAATGAGTGTCCAAGACACAACACGGCCATCTGAGGACACAGAATAGAAATTGTGCTTGTTGTCCATGTCGTCATTCTGCCATCGTACCTGATTGGAAAGCCATCATCACTTGCAATAAGCCAATTCTTAACATTACAGAACACGAGTGATAAATATACCAATCCATTTTCTTTACCGCTTGACCTCAGTAAGGTCACAGGTGAGCTAATTATATTGTACGTACCGTAATATAATCCCTCACCTGCCAGACAGGGTCAGTGTGCTTGCCAGTTTTCGCATTGCTCTTGTATTCAGGTTCCGGTCCCTTCTTCTTCAAGTTGTACACACAAACGCAGCCATCATAGAAACCGGCGGCCACCAGATAGGAATGTCGCTTATGAATGTCGAGGCTCAGGACGCCAGAACCTGTCGGGAAGATGTACTCGGGGAAGGTGGAGTTCTTCAAGGTGTAGAAGAGGAGCATCCCGCGGCCCTGTTTGCTGAAGTCATCTTAGGATGGATGAAATGTTTCTTGGGTCATGCTAAGAACCACATACGCTTCTCGGAAAGACAAATGATTCATTGGTTCATGTCAATGACTTACAAGATCCCAAGGCCACACCAAAAAGATCGGGATATTTCTCATTCCTGTGGAATAAGGCGCATACATTACTCATCTTGCGCCGCATTGGTTGTTGGTGAGCAAGCCTACCAGCAGAGTGCCGTGACACACATCCATTTGGCTTTGTCGTACTGGAACTTCCACAAGGGAAGAAGAGTGCCCTCTTGCTCCCTAAATTCATCCGCTGCATCCTCAAAGTATTTGAAATCTGAAAGGATGCACAGGAAAAATATTATAGTAGCGGTGTGACAGATTGCAATATATTCGGTCCTTTGAATCGAGAATCTCACACGATTAACACAGCGTCGGACAAATAATGAACCCACCTTGTGCTATGTCATTGCATGTATTCTGATTGACCATTCGTTCCAACAGTGTGACTGGCATGGCCATTGGTGTGATGTCATCACTCTGCAAAGATAAAAAATATATATACACAATTTGTCAACCCAATACAGAAATATATTGTTTCTTGTTGCACAATGAGCAAGAAAAAAAACACGGCAAGTAAGTTGCGCTACCTGCGTGTCATTCGATATCTTCTTTTTGTTCTGGTCGTCATCTTTCTTTATTTGGAAGGCTCTCTGCTTGTCTTTTTTCATTTCTTGTTTCTGCAGCTCCTCCGTGTACGCATCATATATCTCCCACTGAAAAGACCAAAAGTGCCGTTGAGCATTTTTAAGCATTCTCAGCTGCTCTAGCGGAATTTGAAATCAGAGAATATTCGGCCACCTGAGTAGCTGTGGCCGAATAGTCGCAGCGTGGAGGCGGTACCGTCTGGCAGCTTCTATCCTGCATGGAAACAGAACTTGAAGTCTTGACGAATTGCTGTCTACACTATTTTTTATTTTTTTATTTTTTTACTCAAAGAGAAAGAAAGATAGAAATGAGATGGGGTTTTTTCCCAGTCCTACCCGCAGTGCATTATTGAGTGTTTGCGAGGCTCTTTCGATGAAATTGAACTGGTTCGTACATTTTGGCTCCTGCTCGTTTGTTTTGGAGGCGACGCTATCTGGCCTGTCATCTTCTCCGGCATCCTCATCCTCACCTCCATCTCCAGACGCATCCTGCAAGGTTAACGACAAAGAAGCTGTCGCTAAAATCACACTGAACGATGACTTTAGGATCCTACAATGACCAGAACTGAATGGTTGTTTTTCACATTCCCCAAAAAAGGCTTTTATTAAAATGAATAAAAACACAATTTACCGGTGTTTCTGTTTTTCCTTCATCAGGCTCGACTCCAGTATCAACCGTTGTTGTCTCTGTATACAATCAAGAACCAAATTATACCTGAAATACAAGTTTGTTTGTTTTTTAATTTCAAAACATGTTAATAGTGACATCTGGTGGCTTAAAGTATGAACTGCACTGGAATGCAGTCAGCCCAAGTGGTCTGTTGTAATAGCAAACAAAAGGCCTATATTGACCCCAATTTTTTTTAAATAGAAAATGTTGCAGGTCTGAGCGAACACCGAGAACACCTTCGGAAAGGTCTTCACTGGCTGCCAGCCTGCGAGCCTCATCAGAGTCCTGATGAATGAGACAACCATCCAGGACAAAGTGGACAGCCAGCTGATCAACAACACTGGTCAGCTTGAAAGCACCTTCCTTGAAAAGACAAAAGAGCAACCATAACAAAAATATCCATTCCGGTTCAGTGTCCTATGGGCTTGTGGTGATTGATCTGATTGTTATGATATGCAACGACGAACTTCTGGTTTATCAAATGATGACCTGTGATTGATAGCACATCATAGCAGGCAGATACGGCGCCAACATGCAATACAGAACACTGGCAATGATTAAATCTCACTTAATTCTCAATTTTTCAATTCTCTATTTGGATTTGCTCAAATAAAATGGCAATGGGGGCATTCTCATTCTGATGTTGGTCAAAGGTCAATGTATTGTTTAGAAAAAGATGTATTGAAATAGATTGAATGTTTGTAGCAAAAAAATGGGAGCAAAACAATTAGATTCCATATATGAAATGTTACAATGGTCAAAAATCGCTTGATTATTTTGTCATTAAGATGCAAAGTTTTGCTTTTGGACATTTCGCTTTCGTCTGTCTCATGGCATTAATGAACTAAAATGAATAATTTGCTGCAACTACAGCTGTGATTCCTCTATTTACAAGAGCGCTCAGACCGCTGTAATATTCTTACCTTGAAGCTGTATCGGGTGATATTTTGCGGCGCGTGTGGATTTTTGGCTGTCAGAATCCTTGTGACTTCCTCCTTCAGCTCCTTAGTTTAGGATTAATTTAGAACACAAACAGAGAACGTAGTATAACCCTGAGTCATTTATCAGGGTAACTCATATTGTCAACATGATGATTCGTTTTGTTGTTTTGTGTAGTGTAAGCTCTCTCTTACAGCTTCAGTGAGATCCAGTTGATCAGCAGGTTTCGTAAGTTTGCCATGAGTCCTTTCTTCCCAGCCATAATCACCAAAGTCATCTTCCTCATCCTGGAATGGGGCATGCAGTTGCTATGGTTTTTTCCCCATTTTTCCAGCATTTGTTTTAGTGAAGAATTAATATAAGAAACATCAATTGTGTGTGTGGGTGTGTTTTTGAATGTGACTCACCTTTCTCTTATTGGTTGCTTTTTGTGACTTTGCAGCAGGCACCTTCTTAAAAGTTCCATATCACAAAAAACAAAACAAAACCCAACAACGATAAGATTACACATGCTCAACTAAGATTTCAATATTACCTATAGTATGCATTTTTCAGTGAGCCCCCGCCCCATGTTATCTGTTTCCCTATTTCTCAAGCACTTAATTCCATGTCAAATCCGTTGATCATTTTTACCTTTTTCCCGGGTGCTGCGACATTATTGGTCGGCATCTTCAAAAGAGTCAACTTTGGATTCAACTGCAAAGCAAAGTGCCAGCAGGTGAAGCCAGGCTTGGCTGCCCCATGTTGTATACCGGTTGCCGAGACAACCACAAGTCTCAATAGAGCTTCTTCGATTGTCCTTCTGGCAGCTCGCAAACAACTCATGGTGTGCATTACTGCCACCCGAGGATAATGCCGCCGCTTGACCCACTTAAGTTATCCTCAAAATAAACATGCTTCCATCATGCTTGCATGCACCACATTTGAGCTGATTTATCCGAGTAGCAAAACAGACCAATCACACGTGTCCACACGCCACCAAATCCTATCTGAAGAGTTCACTTTTTATATTTTGACGCTTGTGCCACTGTCATCTCTTTTTGTTTTCTTTAGCTGGGCTATTGACAGGAGGTAGGTGCCACCAATATGCGAGCGTTTAATACATGTCTTGTTTTGACCATTTTTGTGTGGACAACTGTGGGAAAACTTCGAGTTCATTTTCAGAATGAATATTTTGGCATACACTGACATTGGAACAGGGTTGCAAAAATTGGAGCCCGGCAAGAAGGTTTCTCTTTCTCTGTCTGCAGTTCAGCTACATTTTCCGAAGTTTTATGAAAACCGCACTGATCCAGCGTGCTATACAATTTGTGCTTCAGGTTGTTGAGCATCATAACCTTCCGCTTGAAGCTGAAGTCGGTCCAGGTGATGTTTTTATCACTCTCAGTTGAATTTAGTGTCTGTTTATTCTGAGTTCCATTGCAACCGTCCGGATAGACTTTCCCTGACTTTGCGTGGATGCCTGCTCTAGGAGGGTGGTGTTCTGAGTCAGTTGTCGGAGTAGCAAACCTTCTGCTGTATTTCATGTCAGGAACCAAACCTTGACATGAACAGTGTACTGTAAATTGTACTCTGACAGTTATAGCCATAAACATTCAGAAACATGGTCCTTTTGAGAGCCTCTGACAAGGGAATGATATGCTTACAAGACTGTACAGCCTACGCTGTCAAATGATGATGGTCTGACATCTGTCCGAATGCTACCTGAACCAAAATTGGAAAAAAAAAAAGAAATGTATGGTGACTTGAGGGACACATAATATATATATTGGGATAGCCCGGGGGTCGGCAACACGCGGCTCCAGAGCCGCATCCGGCTCTTTAGCGACATCTAGTGGCTCCCTGGAGCTTTATAAAAGATTTTTGAAAATGGAAAACGATTTTGATAGTAGGCTACTATAGCTCAAATATATATAGATACATGTTGCAGCTCCGAAAAAGGAGAGCTGTGGTGTTGGTTTTTTAAAACATGCACTTTATTTATGCTTTTAACAGTCTCGACAAACACAGACACATCTGCGTCCGACTCCTTGCCTTCTCTCTTCTCGTTCGACTCGAGTGGCGTTCAAAGACAGCCTCAGAAAAACGGAAATTAATGATCACTTCACTAATACTAAGAAAAGCGAAAATAAGGCACCAAAACAAAAAAAATCAAGCGAGGAAATTACAAAATAAATTCTATGGGGGCGTTTGTGAATTAACACACAACAAAGGAATGAATAACATAAACAATTCGGAGACAGTCCAGTCTCCTACATACATACATCATGTGTTTCCTTCATTGTAAGTTTTATAGAAGGTTTTTAATTTTTTGCAGCTCCAGACATATTTGTTTTTTGTTTTGTTTTTTTGTCCTATATGGCTCTTTCAACATTTTGGGTTGTCGACCCCTGGGATAGCCTTTCGATATTTAAATGATATGAATCTCATTATATTTGAGCAAATTTCCTAGGCAAACTGGTCAGTATAAATGGACACAAGAAAATAAACCAATGTTGCAATGTTGTTTCCACACCAATTTCCAAATCCTCATTTACATTAATGTTCTTCTACCAGGGTCATACGTCCCAGTTTGCGTTGATACAATATATAATATACAGTATTGAAGTGACGTCCCCACAGTGCAAGCAAACTCAGTGGTTTTGTGTCAATGAATTGTGAATGTAAGCGAGGTAAGCATTTGCTTCACTGCGCACTCGATGGTAATATGGTCCCTGATTGGATGACAATCTCATGAATATTTAATAAACCCGGAAGTAAGGCGGTGCTGCTGTTTTGCTGTCGAGTCACCTCTGTGGGGATGGAGGAAAACGAGCCGCTATAATGCTGCAACGGAGCATCTCAGATCGGGACACTTAAACACAAACCATAGTTTATCGTGAATATCGAACCGTTACCAGGAGGTTTTGGGCAAAAATGATGGAGGAAATCGACAGGTTCCAAGTGCCTCCTGTCAACGGAGAGACGCAACCTTTGGTAAGCGAGCAAGCGCTCGTCTTCGTGCTAATCGGCCCATTGAAACGATTACAAACCTTCTTGTCTGGTTTTGTGCATTTTGCGTTTTAGTCCAGCTCGCCTTCTATCCGACCGCGAGCATGATTGGAGCGTATTTCCGTTTGTATTCGGGATGGGAGAAACGATAACGTCAGATTGATAAACGAATAAGAGCATCGCTGCAAAGTCTCGCCCCTCCTAGGATGAAAAACGAGCGAGTAAACAACGCATTATCCGCGTCCCTGCTTAAACGTGGCAAAAGTCACGTCTTTTCAAATCACGCTAGTAGGTCGGTGTTGACTTTTAACGCAGCTTGCGCCCAACACAATCACACTTTCGTCATTTGGTGACGTGTTATTTGGGTGCAACTGCACATGATGAAGAGGATCTCCTCTCCTCTAGACTGCAGGCTGCTACGCTGTCCACGGTTCCATTTTTAAAAATGTCATATGACAAATCTCAGTCACAGGAAGTCACATGAATCTGAGTATTATCCCGTCGAGCAGATTTTCCCAACCTTTACTGAGCCAAAATGTCTCCCAAAATTGCTATCTACCCTCGTCAGCTATGCACCTGTACGTTCTTAGATTTTGTGGAATTTCTCTGCCTGTCACTGTATGGCACTCATAGATGAACAAAGACATATTATTGTAGTTGTAGTAAATAAAAATGACCAGTTAAATGAAACTGTATAAGTTGCTGTGGCTCACTTTCTCGTGCCACACTAATTGGTTGCGATTCACTCGTTAAGGCACTGCATTTAACACACTCGTGTAGAAACACAAGCCGGACTAAAATTATTCAGTACAGGAGTGAAAGGACTGCATTTAATATAGTGAAACCCCACATAGCCTGTTCCTGGTTTGGCGTTTGATTATTTTCTCTTTCTCTCTCTTTCTCGCTCTTTCTCGCTCTTTCTCGCTCTTTCTCTCTCTCTCTCTCTCTCTCTCTCTCTCTCTCTCTCTCTCTCTCTCTCTCTCTCTCTCTCTCTCTCTCTCTCTCTCTTGAAATATATATACATATTTTCCAACCTATCCTCAAATCTTACCTGTAAAGTGAGTTAAGACAAAAGTCCTTTGCCACCGTCTTGTGGCATCTATAAGGCAATTACGAAGCAGCATCTTTTTGCTCATTTTTCCTATTTGAAGTCAGCCATTGACATTGATAGTGGAAATCCTAGATTATAATCATACACTAACCATAGTTTGTCAGTGTTTTTTTTCTCTCCAGTTTATTGGTGCAGTCACTTTACATTTCTACGATATCTGATTGTGTTAGTTGTACATATGGCAGATCCTTTGTAATGCTAAACACTTCATTGTCATTCCGAATGAATCAGCTTCCCATCTGCCACACTCACACACATTCACGCGCACGCACACAAACATACACTCCTTGTATATCCTCCTGGGTTTTAAGCTTATGTGTGGGGTGCTCGAGCACAAGGGATCGGCAACCTTAAATACTAAAAGCGCCATTTTTTGGCCATCAACCACAGGGGACGAAAAAAAACTGTGGGAGAGCCACAAAACACATTTGACACTATATACTGTATATCTATGGTGATTTTTTTTTTTAACCAGTAGATATAAAATAACAATTGTGTGTTGCATTTTGGAAATCAATGAACTGCTCCTGAAGACACAAGGTTTTATTTCTGCATGTCACAAAACAATTTTGAATCCAACTTTCAAACAAACGAATACATTTCCATATTCATCTTCCTTATGTTCATGAAATTAAAGCAAACCAAAATTACTGTTGACGTCACGTCGATATCAGGTATCACCTTGTATTAAAAACCACCATTTCATTTAACACTGTACAATATACTGCATATTAGATTTTTGCGCCTTAATCCACACCGCTGTTTTTTTGAGTGACAAAAATAAATCTGTTTTCATGTCACAAGACCACCATAATCTTGAAATATAGTATTATATTTGAAAAAAAAAAAGTACCAGTATATTAAAATTAAGTATTTATTTTCCAAAGTCACAGAGTGTGTTGACCGTTACGGTATGTCGAGCAGTTGCTATTGTCATTTGTTATCAGCTGATTAGTCAGGCCACACTGCGATTGGATGCCGGGAAGCCATGAAGCGTTGATGTGTAATCCTCCTTCAATCTCTGTGGACTTGGTGCTGCGTCAGCAGCCTTGTGGCGCTGGCGTCAATGGGGAAGGCGGTCAAGGAAAATCAGGCTAATGAAGCGGATACATTGGCACTTTATGTCATTTTTGTGTCAAAAGTGGGTGTGTCAAGACATGGTACAACAGATGTGAAAGGCAGGGACAGCAGGTCAGGTTTTATTTTTGATACAGTCTTTAAAAAAAAAAAAAAAAAAAAGAAGCCTGGCTGGTGTTGAATGTCATCAGTCTTAAATATATTTTCAGTAGTGACATACAAATTATCTTTCAAAGTAGCATGGTTCCTTTTTTTTAATGATTTTGTTGTACATTTGTGTGATGGGATTACAAATTACTTTTAATGAGCCGCAGATCTGGCATATATGGTTTCTTTTCATGATCCCGTCTTTGCACGTTAGCCGTTTTGCACCTTTTTGTGAACTCTCCTTTGCTGTCATGAACGTCACTCATCATTCTGATTTTTGAGGCAGAGCTGGCATCATTCTCTCGAACATTATTGATTTCTGTGCTGTTTTTCTGTGTCGTTTACATCACCAAGGAAATTATTCTGCAGTCATTCATAGCCTTCCGGGCCTGTCTTTCTTTTCGTAATCCGTTTTAAAGCTCTGTTGTTTTTCCACTCCTTTGAATTTGTATTGGGTGGTGTAATTGAATTATGTGCGTGTACCCAATGAATTATTATTCTCACAATTAGGCAGGATACAGTTAATTTAGCACAGATTAAATTTGTCCTGTTTCATTCCTCGGAGCATCCATCAATCACCATGGTAAATGTTGGGTATTTCTTGCCAACTGCCTGGCGCTCTACTCTCCACCCATGTGCCCTGTGGAACCCCTCCTGTTGCAACACTGGAGGGCTTTCGAATGAGCATAATGTGTAACTCTGTTAGCAGGGCAAGCCAAGCATGACCCCGCTCCCTTCTCTCAATCTGTTGACGCCCCAGCAGCAACAGGAGCCCCCTCTGTTCTCTCACGGCCTCCTCTCCATGCCATCAGCGCTCACACAGAAAGAACGAGAGCCAGGAGTGTATAGGCCGCAGAACACTCGGGCCTATTGATGCTGCACACCACGCGACCGTGGTTGTCTTCAGGCAATTAGTGCTGCGGTGTTGGACACGAATCCCATCTAAAGAGAGCTGATTTTGCAGGCTTTATGTCATTCCGGCAATGTTTGTGTTTGTGTCAGCGTGCATCAGAATGTACTAAAATGGTACAATAAAGCAGAAGAATTCACTCTCACATCCTTTTTGTAGGATCCGGCAGCCTCCTCCAACTCGGAAGCTGACCCTGATGCCAAAGGAGAGACGGTGTCTATAAACTACAAGCCCTCACCGCTGCAAGTCCAAATAGGTATCGCCACCTACACAGTGCATCTCAGCACTTAAATCATTACTAGGTCCCGGGTCAATGTGGATTTTTTTTAGGCTGAATCCGACAACCGCAAAAAAATATTTGCATCCGTGTGTTATCTGAACCGGCTTATCCTCACGAGGGTCGATGACGTGGTGCTGTCATCATTGAATAACTTATTTTTTGGCCCCTCAATGCTTACCACAATAGAGGTATGAATTTGGCAGTTTTCGCCAATTTCTTCATTCTGAATGATATTTTCACTTATGTTCATACTGTACAGTGTTTATTTTCAATCACAGACTGATTAAAATGAGAATAATTATACAGTATACACATAAATCTACCATAATCTGGGGTCTGGAACGGATTCATTGCATTTCCATTCATTTAAATGGGAAAACCTATCTTGATTTACAAACTGCGAGTTGCGAGTAGGCTCACAGAACCAATTACGTTTGTACCACTGTACTGAGACACATTGTATCCTGATGGGCATACGAGAGGTTGAAGAAGGATGTAATTCACACAGAATAGCATTCTGTCAGCCCTACTTGTCCTTGAGTTCTTCCTTGTAGCATTTACCGTTTCCCGTGAACGTACGCTTACTTCGGCATTGAAATCAATGAAATTGCGGTCGACGTCATGATTTTGAAAAAAGCCTATTATGCTGGATAACCATGAACCCCTTTGCCACAAGCGACGTTGTTGACATTCATTTCATGTTTACTAATAAACCCTATATGTTTACTAATAACCCCCCCCACCCCTCTTCCCTGTGGTTGCCCAGAGAAACAGAGGGATCTTGCCAGGAAGGGATCAGTGAAGAATGGCACTGTGGGTAGTCCTGTCAATCAACAACCTAAGAAGAATGCTCGGACAAGGTAACGACTTCCTTTCCGTAGCCGTGTTGAGCTCCATTCAATCCGGAACATAGCGCCCGCCGCGCACAAGCGCATGAAAGATTTGCATCCAGCCTTTTGAGGGATGTCATCTGACTTTGTAATGCTAAAAAGAGACGGCAGCAACAAAGACGTGGGTTTGTTTGGGTTCGATGTGAGTAAATGCCGAGCACGGAGTCGGCGTATAAAGCTGGTGTAATAACCCACACTATCGACAACTGCCTCTGTCTAATCCCACTCCCTGGTGGATTAGTGGGAATATATGAAAGGCTACAGAGGGGCTTGATGCCAAATGCTCCAAGGCAGACTGTTCGTCTTCGAGTCCTGGATTCTGAGGGGTTACGGATGTACCTCACTTTTTCCCTTATTTTGTGAACTGAATTGAATGCACCAGATGCAATAAATGGATGCATTTTTTTATCATGAAAGGAAGTGGTTATCGTGGTCATTCATTGCACTTTTCCTTTTGACTTTCTGAGCATGGTGTCTGTGTATTTTCGCCAAAGCCTTGAAAACATCACTTTTCAAACCATTCTTTTTAAAAAAAATCAATATGGGATTCATTAGCTACATTGCTACCCACAGGGTAGCGGTATGAATGGCAATGGAAACGTACTATTAACAGGGCGTTCTAATGAAGAAACACCCTCTTTGATTGTGTGTAGGTTGGTGGTGCCAAATAAAGGCTACTCCTCTTTAGACCAGAGCCCAGATGAGAAGCCCCTCGTGGCACTGGACACCGACAGGTATGCGCATATTACTCAGTTCACCTTTTAAACATAATTTCACACCTCAAAATACAAAAATCAACAGTAAAAAAAAAAAAAAACCTGACCTCAGAGGGGATTGAAGGATTTAGAGTGTTTGTTGGTCTCACCCTGTTGCATTCATCCACGAAGCCACTTGAGAGAGTTGGATCAGTCGGGATCCCAAAAATGGGGCAAAGCCCCTCGCAGGGTGCGGGATTAGAGGATAGCGAGGTGAGGATTTGGCGAGGGGGGTGGGGGTGGGGTGGGGGGAGCAGCTCAGAGGGAGCGCCTGCTTCCATCCTGGACCGGACTTATTCATTACGATTCAACCTCGATGACCCCCCTTGATCTCGGGAAAGAGGGGGAAAAGAAATTGCACAACGCTGGGTCGTTTGGGGAGTGACGAGGAACTGTTGGATTCTCGGGGCCTTGTGAGCAGACGCGTTGTCATGCCATGCCCACGTAGGGTATTGCGTCATTTTGTCGAGTCTCGAACCCCCCCCCCCGCCCACACACACACACACACACACACACAAATGAGCTCATTGTCCACATTCAGGTCCACTTTACTGTGTAAACCAAACAAAACCTCAATCAGTGTGACACAACGGTTTGATTATAGTCGGCCAAATGTCCCTTTTCCAAGATTGTGTTGAAGACCAACACCAGCTTCTTTCACAGAAGTTGCCATGACAAAGAGAAGCAAAATACAACAGAGCTGGGATACAGATCGTCATTCAAAGGGTCGCCTTACGTTTATTTGGCCACTTCAAAATAAATGAAATGACACGTTCGGCCTCCGGTACGCCTTCAGATCCACATCGCAAATCTTTATTCGTCAAGAGCAAGCAAAACATCTGCCTACCGCTGTAGCATCTCCTTAAACTGTATTTGTCTCTTGCTTTGCAGCGATGACGACTTCGACATGTCCAGGTATTCGTCATCGGGATACTCCTCGGCCGAGGTGAGATGTCTGAGGGACCAGGTATCTATACAAGCATTTTATCGAAGTTCACATAGTGTTCGCCCTGTTAGCCGCATCATTTTGGTAAAAAGAACAAAAAAAAAAACCTCACCGCCTGGCCATCAAATCCCATCATCCCTTCAGCCCGACCCGACTAGTCGTACCCCAATTGGCTGCATGGGGAAGAGGGCAGCGGTGGTGGGATGCATTGCATTTGTCTGCCACTGTTCCTTTCTCGTTCACCGTTCCTCTGACCACACGTCGTGACTTTCAAAGCTCCCATTGCGCATTTCTGTGTCACCACACCAGATTGCTCTCGCTCGCTTCGATCAACGTGGTTCACGTCCTCATTCTGTTTCCCGCAGCAAATCAACCAGGACCTCAACATCCAGCTCCTGAAGGACGGCTACCGACTGGATGAGATTCCAGATGACGAGGACCTGGATCTGATCCCGCCCAAAGCCATCAACCCCACCTGCATGTGCTGTCAAGCTCCTCCCTCCACAGCGTGTCAGATCCAGTAGCACCGCCCTCCTCTTTACACAAGAAAAAAAAAATAATACAGAGGCCACAACGAGTGGGTTAAACAGTTTGCACACCTTTAGAAGCAGAAGATGAAGAAGAAAAAAAAGGGTCTGTAAATGTCGAAGATGGAGGTAGGTAACACCAATGGGTCTTGTGCACGTTCCTCCTATGGTTGGATGTGTGCACCTTCTGCATTGTATGGTGAACTGGGGCTGCAATGATGGCACAAACATCAGTTTGAAGGAAAATGTATGACTTTTTTTTTTCTTTTGCTCACATGGACCATACAGGACTGTTGATTAGAAACCATTGGACAAAAGACGAAATAAACACCTCTTATGGAGATAAGGAATTATTTCTTCTGCTTCTGGTAAAAGATTGGAATTTGTGCGGTTCCACACCGCCCGTCTGCTTTGTCTTCGTTTACTGTGTGTGTGTGTGTGTGTGTGTGTGTGTGTGTGTGTGTCCAACATAAAAATGACGTGTACGCGTGCGTGCTACATAGCCCGAGAAGTGACCCTCATCCATTGGACTTTTCACCATAGAGCACTAAAG
Organism: Hippocampus abdominalis; assembly: GCA_018466805.1. Taxonomy (NCBI): domain Eukaryota; kingdom Metazoa; phylum Chordata; class Actinopteri; order Syngnathiformes; family Syngnathidae; genus Hippocampus; species Hippocampus abdominalis. The sequence continues at coordinate 14,878,437 of CM031707.1, forward strand.
GTAGTTCAAATCTTAGTTTTCAAATGTAACGTCTGTTTGATCATTGCGATTTCAAAAAAACAAAAAACAAAAGTGAGAGCATAAGGTTTGCATGTTTGCCTGTTTAAACTGCCGAATGGCCAACTTGTGCAGATGATGGCTCACTGTTCATCGTACCGTCGGACGTCATTCACTTTAATATATTATTGTTGTTCGTATAATTTTTTTTCTTTGAGGAGCCATTCGTAAGGAATGGCAGCAGAGCAGTTTGTTAGCCAATGACGACCCAGGCATCGTTATGAAGGGAGTATCTTATCCTGAGAATTGAGCAAGAAATGGTACAAAACGCTATACTGTCATCTCCGAAACATCAGCATCAATGCATGCGCGTGTGGGCTCTGTGTGCATGCAACAGCCTCCACAAAACTCTCTGAAGCTCTGAAAATGGGTCATATTTTGCAAAAGGAACGTTATCATTTTAAAGCCATTATGGGTTATGCCATTTATGGCAACAGTAATTTTGTCTAGAGAATCCGAGTATACAATATGTCCGTTTTTCTTTTTTTTTTTTTTGAACTAGCTGCTGTGCATTAGTTTTTGTACCAGATCCTACTTATTTCTCATGAGAACCTCACGGATTAGAAAGTGTTCAATGTGCAATTTGTTGTACTTGCTGTGAATTTTGACTTTATTTACAAAAACATGACTTCGGTGGCCACATTTTTCTTTATTTTATTTTTTTTTAAATTTGAGTTTTTTTTTAGTTAAGGAAAGTGTAAAATATTTCAAGTTCTTCAGTTTTATTTAAAGTGTGATTTTGTACATATCCCACCTGATATACTGTATATTTTGGACAAATGTCCATAACACCTGCCATAACTTTTTATTGTCACTGCCAATCACCTTTTTTTTTTTCCACACGGTCGCTTTGTGTTTACGACACTACTTGCACTCAGTTGAGGTCATTTCCCAGTATGTGCTTAGCACTATTATGTGAATTTGTTCTGATAAAAGTGACCCGAAAAGACTAAGGCTTCCAAGTTTCTCAAAACAATGTTGGTTTTGTTCCACTCCCTGTGTGCCAATAGTGACCAATTAGCTGATATGTGTGCATACGTAACACGACGGTGAAAAAAAAAAATGGTGTGTTGAATTTACTCCATTTTATTTCATCAAGTGGTTGCATGAAATAAAATCATGTGAATCACGACGCAATTTTTAAGTATAAAAAAAAAAAAAAGATCTAAAACAAGATGAGTCTAATGTCTGCAGCCACTTGACATAATATAATTGAGTGAATTCAACAGTGTACTTACCTTTTTACCAAACATGAATTACAATAATAAAGGGAAATCTTGTGTTCATGCTTCCGAACTTGGTTCTAATGATGTATGTTGACACCTTTTGTTAAAATTAGACTTACTATACTACATTGAGACATACAGTATACATGAAAATATCTTTCTGGGGTTATTTTTGTCATTTAAGTACTGAGTATGAGGTCATATTTTGATCTTCTGAAAGGGACAAATTGCAGTGAGTGTCCGTATACCGTCTGCCCATTTTGGATTGAGTCTTCCCCATTTGACTAAAACCAAAATCGTGAGGTGCCAACATTGCTGGTTGAATGGGTGGCATGAAGTTGAAGTCTGCTTTGTTCCTGCCAACTTTTGTCTACGACAAACATTTCGACTGTGTCAAAGATTCTAACTCTGTTTTGTCCATAACAATGCATCATCACACATATTTATTTGCAGTTGTACATTTTTAAATTATTTTCCAGCTCAACGGCCGTTTTGTTTTATTTGTCGGATGCTTATTATGATGACTGTAAAATGGTTCCATTTAGACTTCACGCTGTTCAAGTTCTGTGTAAAGTGCAAAATGTCCCCCACCACCAAAAAATAAATAAAAGCTATCTGAAGCCCGGCTTGTCTTCTCGGTCGTTGATGTCATTATAAAAATATACGAAATGCCACCTACGCCAATTTGTCCACTACACTTTCTACACCAGTTCTTTCAAAATGGGGGAGATCTCTGAGTCTGTATGCTGCTAATTGGTCAATTCATATCTTTCTGATCTCTGTAAAGGATGACATTTAAGTACTAGACCAGGGTCAGCAACCCAAAATGTTGAAAGAGCCATATAGGAAAAACAAAACAAATATGTCTGGAGCCTCAAAAAAATAAAAGCCTTATATAAAACTTACAGGCGGCCCCGTAGTCCAGTGGTTAGCACATCGGCTTCACAGTGCTGAGGTACCGGGTTCAAATCCAGCTCCGGCCTCCCTGTGTGGAGTTTGCATGTTCTCCCCGGGCCTCCGTGGGTTTTCTCCGGGTGCTCCCCGTTCCAAAAAAAAAAAACATGCATGGCAGGCTGATTGTGCACTCTAAATTGTCCCTAGGTATGAGTGTGAGCGTGGATGGTTGTTCGTCTCTGTGTGCCCTGTGATTGGCTGGCAACCAATTCAGGGTGTCCCCCGCCTACTGCCCGAAGACAGCTGGGATAGGCTCCGGCACCCCCCGCGACCCTAGTGAGGATAAAGCGGTTCGGAAGATGGATGGATAAAACTTACAATGAAGGAAACACATGCTGTATGTATATAGGGGACTGGACTGTCTCAGAATTGTTTGTCTTCATTCCTTTGTTCTGTGTTCACAAAAGCCCACCATAGAAGTTATTTTGTGATTTCCTCGCTTGATTTTTTTGTTTTGGTGCATTATTTTCGCTTTTCTTAGTGTCAGTGAAGTCATCATGAATTTCGTTTTTCGGAGGCTGTCTTTGAACGCCTCTTGAGTAGAACTAGAAGAGAGAAGGGGACGCAGTCGGATGCAGACGTGTCTGTGTGTTGAGACTGTTAAAAGCATAAATAAATGTACGTTTTAAAAAAACAACACCACAGCTCTCATTTTTCGGAGCTGCCACATGTATCTATATCTATTTGAGCTATATTGGCCTACTATCAAAATCTTTTTCCATTTTCAAACTTTTTTTATAAAGCTCCAGGGAGCCACTCGATGTCTCTAAAGAGCCGCACACGGCTCTGGAGCCGCGTGTTGCCAACCCCGCACTAGACTTAAATGGTGTATCTTTTGGAGCTCTGAATCAGTGCATACAATGTTCAGTTTCTCAAAAGTGAACCCTGGGAGAACTTTTGCCTGCTTTTCAATCAATGTAAATATACTGTATTTTGTCATTTGTCGTTTCCCTCCTCGGTAAAGAAACACAACTCTGGTAACGCAACTTTTCTGCATCCAACAAACAATCTGATGGGATTGCCCAACCGATAGGGAAGAGTGAGCGAGATGGATGAGTAGCAGAATACTGTCCTGCATGTCCAGGTTGGGAGGGTTGGGTTTTTGGTGATTAGCCCAGGAGCTGATCCCTTGGGAGCAGATGGCGAATTGTGGCTTACCTCAACTCCCGGAGTCTGAGGAGATAGTTTGTGCTGAGTAGCACAGCACTCATGTCTTGGAAGACCTTAACGATTTCATGAGAAAGGTGAGGGACGTTTCGATAGTTTTATGTTGCATCTGTTTGTGTATGTGTGTGTGTGTGTGTGTGCGTGAGTGTTCTTGAGCCAGACCACGATTTATTTCTTTCTCTTTTTAAATGTTTCTCTCAATGTGTATTTCAGTGTATATAGCCTGGCATGCTCTCTTGTTGACATCATGCTCCTCCTGCAAGACTTGCGGTTTACAGTCATCGTGCTCCTGCTCCGTGTCAACTGTCTGCACGGCTCCAATCTTTTTTCCGCGTCCTCCTATGAGTTCACCGCCTACAGGATGCAGCAATACAACCTGGCAAAACAGAATCATGGTAAGCTGAGGGCATCACACCACGATTTCCTGTACCTTCAGCTCTGTGCCTGTGGCATATAACCACAGCCACAGGGTCATGTTACGACGGCGTGACGTCACGGCCGTAAAGTGGGCGGTTGCCGAAGTATTGCAATAAAAGGTGGCTACTGAGAATAAACGACAGTGAGCACAAAGTCCGACTCCACGCGTTTTATTAAACACAACATTGGCGACAAGGATGGAGCTTCCACTCTCGCCTCTTCCTCCGTTCCTCGCCCTGCCTGGCGAGCCGCCAGTCCCGTGGTCCCGCTGGTTGGAGTCCTTCGAGACCTTTATTGAAGCCTTCGGGCTAGCCGACGCTAGCGACGCGCGAAGGCGGGCAATGCTTGTCCATAGCCTGGGCTGTGAGGGCCAACGCATCTTTCGCACCCTCGGACCGGCCACGAAATTTTCGGACTGTGTGGCATTGCTCTCCGGACACTTCGCTGCTCCACAGAGCGTCATGGCACGGCGGATTATCTTCCGGCAGCGTCGACAGCGGCCCGGTGAGTCGGTCCACCATTACGTCGCCGACCTCCGGGGACTAGCCAGCCTCTGCAGGTTCGGAGATCTGGAGGGCGAGATGATTAGGGACCAGCTAGCCGAACACACGACGGACCTTAAACTGCGGGAGAAGCTGTTTTATCGCCGGACGACACGTCGCTGTCTAGGGCGGTGGAAATGGCTTTCCAGCTCGAGTCTGCGGCCCTGTTAGCATCCCGGCTAGCCGCCTCGGACCCAGCTCCAGCCCTTCCCCACCTCGCTCCACATCTGCCTCTTTCATCTCGTACTGTTGCTCTCACGGCCCCACTCCCCGACACCACTGCTCCTCTCGACGAGCCGGAGGTAAACGTCGCGGGACGTCGAGGCGCCACGATGAGGCAACATTGTGGGAACTGCGGCTCCTCATCACACCGCACACGTGCGCCCGCGTGCCCGGCGCTAGGACAAAGATGCCAACGTTGCGGTAGGCTGAACCACTTTGCTAAAGTCTGCCGCTCTGTTTCTAATCCTGTGGACCCCGGGCCCCACCTAACCAACGCATCTGGCTCCACCACCATCCACTCGGTGGGCGCCTGCAGCAAGCCGTTCAAGTGGTGCGCAGTCGAGCTGGACGGCGTGTGTCTGTCACTTCTGTTGGACACCGCAGCCTCCAAGTCACTCCTGAATGAGGCCACGGTCCGGCGACTTTTTCCACGAATGACTGTTAAACCTGGCACGGAAGACCTGTTTGGTTATGGACACACCAAGATCGACATGGTTGGCACTGTGACCTTTTCCGTGCGCTATGGCGCTAGAACTCTCCCAGCTTTCACCTTTCAGGTGTCCCGCAAGGGCGCCAACCTCCTCGGTTTCGACCTGTTCTGTGCCCTGGGCTTCTCCATTACAGACAACATGGGCGCCACCATACTAACCGTCACCACGCCCTGGCTGCACCGCTGGCCCTCGCTGTTCGCTGGACTGGGCTGCCTCACCGCCTTCAACCACCAGCCGCTCCTGAACCCGGAAGTGACTCCAGTCATTCAGCCTCTCCGCCGCCTGCCCCTCGCCCTACGTGCTGATGTTTCAGCCGAGCTGCAGAAACTTCTGGACGCTGGCATAATCGAACGAGTGGACGCATCGCCATGGATCTCCAACCTAGTGGTGGCACGGAAGAAGACGGGCGGCCTGCGCCCCTGCATCGACCTCAGACAGGTGAACAAAGCGGTGATACCAGATAAATATCCTCTGCCCACTACAGAAGAGCTCTCTGCCAAGTTTCACGGCTCCACAGTCTTCTCCAAGCTCGACCTCCGCCAGGGTTACCTGCAGGTTCTGCTGCACCCAGAGAGCCGCAACCTCACCGCTTTCGTGTCACACATGGGCGTTTTCAGGTACACCCGCATGCCTTTTGGGCTTAGCTCTGCCCCCAGCTGCTTCCAGAAGATCATGGCCACCATCTTCGCCGGCATCCCTGGCGTGGTTGTGTACCTGGATGACATAGTGGTGCACGGCGCGACAGCAGCCTCACACGACGACCGCCTCACCAGGGTTCTAGAGGTGCTCGCCCAACACAACCTCACGCTGAACGGCGAGAAATGCATTTTCTCCGCGCCGGTCATCGAGTTTGTGGGGTTTCGCCTGAATGCCGACGGCCTCAGCCCGCTCCACTCAAATGTGGAAGCCATCCTACGCCTGCCTGAGCCCTCCTGCCCCGAGCAGCTGTCCTCATTCCTGGGCATGACGGCGTTCTACCTGCGTTTTCTTCCACACTACTCCGAGACCACGGCGCCACTACGCGCACTCCTCAAACAGGATGCCCCCTGGTCCTGGACACCCATGTGCTCCGTGGCAGTCCGCCAGCTGAAGACACAGCTCACCTCCCCTCCAGTGCTCGCCCACTTCGACCTCCATAGCCCTACGCTGGTGACCTGCGACGCGTCCAACACGGCGGTAGGGGCGGTCCTGTCCCAGCTGCACGGGGGGACTGAACGTCCCGTGGCGTTTGCCTCACGATCTCTGACTCCCACGGAGCAGAGGTATTCGGTGGGGGAGAGAGAAGCGCTTGCCTGCGTCTGGGCGTGCGAGCGGTGGCACATGTACCTTTACGGGCGGCACTTCACGCTCCGGACCGACCACCAAGCACTCACAGCCCTCCTGGCCACGGCAGGATCGGGACACAAACCGCTGCGCCTGTACCGGTGGTCAGAGAGACTGCAGGCCTACAACTTCACGACAGTGTTCACACCCGGCAGAGAAAACGTTGTGGCTGATCTGCTCTCCAGGGCCACGCCCACCTCAGCGCCAGACACCGCCCCGAACGGCCTGAGAGCGCATCTGACCGAAGGTCTCCCATTCAGCACGGCCCTGCAGAACACACTACAGCACTACAGAGCGCCGCCACATGCCACGACAGGTAGCTCCCCAGCCCTTCTGATGCTCGGACGGGAACTCCAACTTCCCATGGATCGACTACGGCCGCCCAGCAGGGATCCTCCAGGCCCTCCAGCAGCAGGACCCTCTGTCGGCGACATGGTGGCAGAGGCGCAACGCCGGATGAAGCACCGCTACGACAGGGCACATCGGGTGAGAGGACACACACTCAAGGTGTTGGACTGGGTCCGTATCCGCCGGCCGCATCGGTCCCACAAGCTGCTATCCTTCTGGTCCTCACCCCAACAGATAATGGCACAATTGGGCCCAGCTACCTTCCTCCTTGCTGACGGCTCCCGTTGGCATGCCAGTCGCCTAAGGCGCGTCAACCCACCATCAGCACAAGAACTCGCCGCGGCGGCTGATCCGCGCCACACTGCCGGGGACTGGGATCTCCCTCCGGTAGCCCCAGGAATCCCACCCGAACTCGAAGTGCCGGCTGACGCCCTCGGACCGAGGCTCCGCCCTGTTCGAGCTCGTCGGCAGCCCCTGTATCTCAGGGACTACATAGTCTGATTATGTGGCAGAATAAACCACATGGCTATGCGGGTAAATGGGTAGTCTACCCTGTTTACCCAGATAGGTTGGCCATGTTCTGGCTTTGAAGTTGTGCACTATTAATATGTTTGAATGTTTTTGCACTTTTATAAAAGGGGGGGGTGAATGTGGCATATAACCACAGCCACAGGGTCATGTTACGACGGCGTGACGTCACGGCCGTAAAGTGGGCGGTTGCCGAAGTATTGCAATAAAAGGTGGCTACTGAGAATAAACGACAGTGAGCACAAAGTCCGACTCCACGCGTTTTATTAAACACAACAGTGCCGTCACAAGTTCTTGCGATGCGTTCAGCGGAAACGATATAGAAAATGGATGTATGTACGATATTGTCATGATCGTTTTGCTGGATGTTTAGGTTGCCGAGGCGCCATCGTGGTGGCAGAGGCCCGAGCTGCCGATGAGCCAGTGCTGACCCGCCGCTGTGTAGTCATGAGGGTGGCTGACTTCACCACCAAAACATACGCTGAGGCTCAGAGACAAAATGCTGCCGCCGTTCTGATTCTGCTGCCCCAAAATATGTCCAGTATTTTACCTGAGGAAATTCAGGTAACAGTGATCGACTATACCGGGGGTCGGCAACACGCGGCTCCAGAGCCGCATGCAGCTCTTTAGTGACATCTAGTGGCTCAATGGAGCTTTATAAAAGATGTTTGAAAATGGAAAAAGATTTTGATAGTACCTTAATATTGCTCAAATAGATATTGATACATGTTGCAGCTCCGAAAAAGGAGAGCTTTGGTGTTGGTTTTTTAAAATGTACACTTGATTTATGCTTTGAACAGTCTCGACAAACACAGACACGTCTGCGTCCGACTCCGTGCCTTCTCTCTTCTTGTTCAACTCGAGAGGCATTCAAAGACAGCCTCCAAAAAAACGGAAATTCGTGATCACTTCACTGACACTAAGAAAAGCGAAAATAATGCATCAAAACAAAAAAATCAAGTGAGGAAATCACAAAATAATTTCTATGGGGGCGTTTGTGAAAACACAACAAAGGAATAAATAATATAAACAATTCGGAGACAGTCCAGTTCCCTAAATACATACAGCATGTGTTTCCTTCATTGTAAGTTTTATCGAAGGCTTTTCTTTTTTTGTGGCTCCAGACATTTGTTTTTTGGTTTTTTTTGTCCTATATGGCTCTTTCAACATTTTGGGTTGCCGACCCCTGGACTATACCCACAACAATTGAGGATAATTGACTTTCGGGTAAAATTCCTGGGTGAACTTAAAATGGATTGAAACACTTACAGGTGAACTGAATTTGAAGTGGACACGCTTGGAAATTAATAAACAAATTTCCATTCAGCCTATTGCTAGAGAACAGCAAATAGTGCAAACGGTACTGCACTTATACATACACAAGTCTTCAAAATTAAGCTCACCTGTAATTTCCCCCAAAAAGCTGAATACCGTCATTCGTTCTCTTGCTACTGTCACAATTTGTTCAGGAAACTGCAATTATTTTGTGCCTTCCAGTCCTTCATGATGAGCGAGAGTCAAGCCTTGATGACGGAGACTCTCATGCCAGTTTACGTGACCCCTGAGGATGAACAGCTGCTCCACATGTACGAGGAGGTGAAGAAGGCCGCATCTGCGCGGACCTCGTCGATATTCATTCGAGGTGATGGACAAAGCAGAACATACTGACATTAAACTCATCTCTCATGACATGACCTTTACGTTTTAAATCCGTGACAGTCTTTCGAAGTATGGTCACAGCAACAGCCTTTCAGATCTTAGTGACCAACAATGTCCCAATCAAGGCTATAACAGACACGACCCTCGTTACACTGGAAGTAAGTGTAGCTTTTTAAAAAAATTCATCATTTCAACATTTTTTCCTGTGCTGTACTATATATAAAACCGGGCTTGTGTATTTGAGGGAATGCTTCCTGGAGCTGGTGAGGACATACCCACCATCGTGATCACTGCCCACTATGATTCATATGGACTGGCACCAGTGAGTTAACTACAGTAAATATATACATGTTGACACAATCAAGCAATAAGACTGAGCACAAGGAATGGCAGCGGTATCTGTGGCCACATACGTTTCATCAGACTTATGATGCAAGCAGATGTGATTGGAAAACACATTATTTTTTTTAGGGGGTGGGGGTCCTACGGTTTCCTCCCACATTCCAAAAACAAGCATGGCAGGCTGATTGAACACTCAAAAATGTGTGTGTGCATGTGTGTGTGTGTATTACGCAGTGGTTGTCCTATGGGGCCGACTCTAATGGAAGTGGCGTCATCATCTTGCTCGAATTGGCACGCCTCTTCCAGATGCTTTATAGTAGCACAAGCACCAGACCACGGTAAGTTACATTTCATTAGCAAGGTTGAATTCAACATTCAATTCTGCCCCCTTTCTTGATGTTCATCAATTAGATACCATTTAATGTTCTCCCTGACTGGAGGAGGAAAACAAAATTTCCTCGGGACCAAGAAGTGGATTGAAGAGAACCTGGATCATGCTGGTGAGTTCCGGTTGAACTTTGAACCCACCGCTGTGACCACTCGGACTGCTGTCGCACTGTAAGAACACGGCCTCGCATTGCTTTTTGTTTAGAATTTGTGTTTCTTTCCAGAATCAAGCCTCCTACATGACAATGTGGCATTTGTGCTGTGTTTGGACACACTGGCCAATGGTGATGAGCTGGACATGCACGTGTCCCGTCCACCTAAATCGGACACTCCCATGTATGCATTCATTCAACATTTGGATGAGGTAAATACAGTAACAAGGTCATTCCAATTTTAAAACAAAAGAACGTTTACCATATATATTGTATCACCCTTTTAAAATGTATCTTTGGCTGAAGGATGTAGAGTGGAAATAGTTCTTTCCAAAACCACAACGTAACCCTGATCTTCAGCATAAACAATAGTTTGGATCTGCCATGTATTTCTCCAGAGTGTAGACAGTAAAAGGACCAAGTTGAAAGCATGTTGGACAAGCTACTCCACGGTGAAATTCAAAGGCTGCCAGATATTCATTTTTTTATTTCATCAATAATTTCGTAATTGTTAAAAAAGGCATTTAAAGAAGCATGTAAGACAGTAAAAGAGCATACTTTAATTTTCTGGGTACAGCCGACCTAAGTGGTTGGTGCTCAACAATTTAGTTTCCTTTTTTTTTTTTAATATTACCCTGCGGTGGCCCAGTAATTAGTGCATCGACTTCACAGTGCAGAGGTATCGAGTTCAATTCCAGCGCCGGCCTCCCCTGTGTAGATTTCGCATGTTCTCCCCAGGCCTGCATGGGTTTTCTCCGGGTGTTCCGGTTTCCTCCCACATTCCAAAAACATGCACGGGAAGCTGATTGAACACTCGAAATTGTCCTTAGTTGTGAGTGTGAACGCGGATGGTTGCTCGTCTTTGTGTGCCTTGTGATTGGCTTGCAATGGGTTCAGAGTGTCCCCCACCCACTGCCCGAAGACAGCTGGGATAGACTCCAGCACCTTCCACAATCCGTGGATGGATAATATTACCCAAGCTGATAAATAATCAGGCCTTCCTTTTACCCAGGTGGTTTCCTCCAGATTCCCTTGGATGAAGACACAAATGGTCCATAAGAAGATCAACCTTATGGAGCCAACGGTCGCCTGGGAGCATGAGCGCTTCAGCCTGCGCAGGATACCAGCGTTCACTCTGTCTCACCTGGATGACCCCAAATCCGAGCTACGGGGCTCCTTGCTTGACACTGCGTAGGTTCACGCTTCTGTTTATGTTCATTTTGAGTGGCTATGTGTGTCTAGTGCGACAATGAACCGTCAAGAATCTTTTGACTGGAGTCAACTTTCTGCTGTATTGAAGGCAGCATTGCAATAATTCCAATTGCGACAGTAAAGTCAGGCTCGAGCCGAAAATTCCTGAGACGGAAAATACAATATTAATGGGAAAGTCAAGTCAAACATTTTCTCTACAATAATGTCATCCGTAGGCGCCCACTAGTCTAACCACGGGATTCGGATTAACCTTGCGCTGAATTACATAAGCAGAAAAATCCACCTGTTTTTATCCATCTCAGGGGCGGCCATTTTGTCTCTTGCTGTCAACTGAAAATGACATCACAGTGCGTAAGGGGCCCGGTAGTCCAGTGGTTAGCACGTCGGCTTCACAGTGCAGAGGTGCCGGGTTCGATCCCAGCTGCGGCCTCCCTGTGTGGAGTTTGCATGTTCTCCCCGGGCCTGCGTGGGTTTTCTCCGGGTGCTCCGGTTTCCTCCCACATTCCAAAAACATGCGTGGCAGGCTGATTGAACACTCCAAATTGTCCCTAGGTGTGAGTGTGAGCGCGCATGGTTGTTCGGCTCTGTGTGCCCTGCGATTGGCTGGCAACCAATTCAGGGTGTCCCCTGCCTACTGCCCGAAGACAGCTGGGATAGGCTCCAGCACCCCCCGCGACCCTAGTGAGGATAAAGCGGTTCGGAAGATGAATGAATGAATGAATGAGTGCGTAAGGGTTCACGTAAGGTCTGTCGTAACTCATCTTTTTTCTAGCTTAGGTCATGTGATGTTAGCAAAATGAGCCTTTCGGCACTGGGATGTCATTTTCAGTGGACAGCAAGTGGCAATTGGGTGGTGACCAGTTCAGGTTGTACTCTGCTCCTGCCAAAAATCAGCTGGGTTATACTCCAGCTCACCTATGAGATGTTATTGTAAAAATACCATAAAGTGTCCGATATTTTGGTTTTTTGAAATGTGTCCGAACAGTTCCCAAGTGGACTTCCAGAAAATTAAGCGGAATGGTATCATCGTAGCAGAAGCGCTGGCACGGTACATGTACCATTTATCAGACAAGGTGAGGAAAATTATGTTGGCCCAAATTATGTATCGCTGTTTGAGCATTATTTCAATGTCCTTGATATCGACCTTAAGCTCCATGTAGTAAGTAGTACTAGTTTTTGCACACGAGGTGGACACCTGGCATACTAGTAGCACTAGTAGAGCAAAATAATTAGTGGGCATGTTGGTGCTACTAGTGTGTGACACATGCCCACTTCTTGGGCCTTGTGGTGTTACTAGAGCAGCACACTCGTTTACCAATACGGTTTGACTGCATGCGTGTTCTCGTAGGCCAAAATGATCATGTATCCATATATCACTCAATGAAATAACGGGGTTACGTTTCACCCATCGTCCATTGGTGATGGAATGGACATGAAAATCCCCCACACACTATAGATATATAGACCATAACGTACACACTGTTAATGTATTTCTCGTGTCTTATTTTTAGAGCTCGCTGCGAGATATTCGGCTCTTCAAAGGCCGCTTGGTAAGCCTAATTAAAATATGAATGAATTGCTGGCCTCTAGCGTTCAAGTACCGATATTACATACGGTCTATTTATTTATTTGTTTATCTGTTTGTTTATTTGTTTATTTATTTTATAGGGACAGCCTTTTAATGCCCGACCGTTCTACACTCTGTATTCAATTTTAATTTTGTGACTGCAGGACTTCCATGACAGTCGAATATTCAGTCTCCTGTCCTTCCTGACTTCAGTCCCTCGTGCCACGCAGCTGATGGATAAAGAGCCTGCTCACATCCTGCTCATCAACTCGCTGGAGCATGAATTCAAACAATACTTGCAGCAAGTCCACAGGCACACTTTTAGACAGGACAAAAGGTAACGTGAGTGGAAAAAAAAAACAATCTCCACTGTGCTGACCTGCACTGATGCTTGCATTTTGATTCAGTGTCACCTTCTCCACACAGGGATCCTGATATGACCTTTTTTGATCAAATGAGCCAGCCAGTAGTGATGTACAGGTACACGTTTTTTTTTTCTTTCTCAAAAAAAAAAAAAAAATTATAAACGAAAAAACTGTTACTTGTTTCTTCCAGGGTTAAACCTGCTGCTTTTGATCTGTTCCTGGGTGGCTGCATCACGGCATATTTGGGAATTGTTTACTATGCAATACAGGTATGCTCACCTTTTTTACATAATCATATGATGTGTATATAAACACATTGCGTAACACACTCCCGGGTCACAGCATCAGGCCCGGTGCAATCTAATAAGATTCAATACAAGAACTGTACTCTGGGTTCTGTCTTTTCAAGTATAGACAGTACAGTACTTATTTTAATTTCTTGATACTTGGAGGTCAACAATTGTAATAGAATATCAACCCTAATATCTTCATAGAGATTGAAATTTTGATACAACTCTATTGGAGCTCATTGTTTGTGCAGGTCTATGGAGCCTTGTATTTTCTTTCTCTTTTCTCTTACAGAACTTTGACCACGTCTACACAAAACTAAAGGCAGCAATAAAACCCAAGCACCACTAAAAAGACAGAATGCGGTCGATTTTACCGGAGGAAATGTTTCCATCGTCACTTATGGAAAAGACACTTTTTGTTTATCGCTTCAAATGCCAGCCACTCTGCTGTACCGATCGATGAAGGCAAAGGTGATGTGGGTTTGACAAAGACGATGATGTCTGTCAAACAACACTTGGACAATTGTTGAATTGATGGAATGGAATAGGCTCCTTGGTGATTATTGACGATGCTGAATTGTGGGGTGTGGTCAGGCTAAGGACGACTGGGAACGGATTTTGAAAGCAACTCTCTGAAGGCAAAGAAGACACTCTCCAGCAAAACGGTTCAGTAAGCACTTCAGACTGTAATGCTTTGCATTCATAAAACCAAAATATGTCTCCGTAAGTGGTTATTCCACTCAATGGCCATGCTAGGCACTCAAGTATAATCCATCGATATCCATTACGAGGGCTTCAATATTCTTCTTTTCACCAAATTAGCATGTTCAGCTATCATTTTGACTCATTTTATTGTGCCTGATGTTATTATGACTTTTTAAATTCAACGAGGCATTTTTAATTTATTTACAAAAACACACAAATTCAGCGTCACCATAGATTCTTAGTTTGACTAAAATAAATGCCACAATATTGGAAACCACACGATTATTAATTAGCACTTCAGTAATAATCAACTAAGCAATTATATTTCAATAAATTCGTATCCCGTTTACACTACATATCCCATGATTCAGTGCGCGGGCACAAGGCGGATTCGCAACATGTCTTGAAACTGCCGTTTTTTTTCTCTCTCTCACTCTCTGGACTCAGCTTGGAGTTGTGTGGAACAACAAGTCGATTCCGGTTCGTTTCTGCATAGTTCGGTAGGGAAAAAAGTTTTGATGATGACTGTTTTGAGCATGTGAATACGCTGGAATTGTCGCTGGCTACTTGCACGAGTTTTAGTGCTCTTTTGCCTCGGTAATGTTTGGCACGTTTCCCTCAATTTACGCACACTCAAATAACGTTCGCCGTGACTAACTAGACTGAGACGTTGTCAATGTGCAGCGTACAGTATATTGCTTTCTTCAAAATCTGTGTCCTGTTTTAATATTTTTTTTAAAAATCCATTCGCGCGATGACGTAAACCTTCTTGTGCACGTCCAGTTATTTCTCACAAGTTTGCGTTGTGACTCCATCAGCAAGTTTTTTTTGGTTTATTGTCACTGTCACAATCGCTGAGAACGCAGATGTAGATTTTTTTTTCTCACGCTACAAAACTCGTACAGAAGAGGACGAATCACTGTCAACGTCTTAACCAGAGCGAATGATGTTGACGCAAATGGCTTTAGAAATAACAGTAGCAAAATGAAACATTGGCGTGCTTTCTGTGTGAAATAAAAGCAGTTAATTCATTAATGCAAAGACACGGTGAAGCACGTTCATTTCAAGAACCCCATAAACGAATGTTTGACATTACGAGTACTTGTGAGTGATTTAATCATTGATTCACCAAACTTTTTTCTTTGCTGAGTGAACCATTATTTTGAAAGTGTTGAGAAAATCGTATTATACTGAAAAATGAATGTCAAATGAAACCCAAAAATGGAAACTCAGCCTGCAGTTAGGCAGAATGCTTTCAAAACAGTTCCGCAAGCCACATAGTACACAGGCCACAAAATAGGCATATTTCAAATACTGTATGTATCCTTTTGTCATGTGTCTCAGGGACCAAATGACATTTTCACATGGACAAAATTGTTCGTATGCTTCTGTTACAGAAAGAAGTATCAATAGTCATTGAAACTGACAAAAGGACTAATAAATTAAACATCAGTGAAATGTACAGTAATTACGTTTTTTTTCCGTTTTTCTTTTTGCGGTCCAAGCTGTTATTTTGAAAAATAAGCCAGCCTGAATAACTTCATATTTTTGCATGTATTGTTACACAACCTTTTGAGAAAATCACAGCAATCAAACAACTTTTGTAACCAAGCTTGGCACATGGTTTTGCCAGTCTTTTGGCCGACTCATCGAGTAAAGTGGTCTGCCTGTCTTAGATTTGAAGGTCCCTTCTCTAGACTTCATATATCAGCTACTTACACTACCATTTTGTAAGATTTGGTTCAGGGTACTTCAAAAGACATCATGTTTGGTTATTTGCCATTCTTGGGGGTTAGCAATTTGTTGGACTGTTGACCTGCAACTGCTTTCTGACACTAGGCAGCATATCTCTCTCTGGAATGCCTTGAAAGTTTTGAAATGTCATACTTTGCACAAATTCAAGACATCATGAGGCAAAGCAGCTCCAGGAAATAACCAAGCCTGCTCCGTGTTTCACAGAAATAACACCTTTTTTGTTGTTGTTTGTTTTTGGTATGCTTCATTTTTGCAACGGTAAACATAGAGCGAATGTAACTCGCTCCAGTTTTGACACATCTATCCAAAGGACATTCTCCCATAAGTAAGTTTCAAGTAATTTACCCATGTCTGTATGTATGGGATATAAATCTCACATATACAAACAACCTGATGTGACTCCGATATCTGCATAATGGACTGTCAATACTTATTGTACTTCTGTGTCATCGCCGCCCATTGTTGACGCGTGTGTAATTGCTTACCTGCATTTTGTGCATGTTCACATGCGGGTTTGTGCAGGTGTTCAGTACATCTAAACAGTTGTATTGGATGCGGGTTGGAAATGTGATGCCAGCACTAATCGTAATCGCTGAGACCTACCCCAAAAAAAAAAAACCCCGCCAAAGCCACACAGTTTGTCCCCTACACCTTTACTTTTTTGGGGTTTATCTTGCTTCCTGCTTTGGTACGGCAGCTGGAGAGGAACAAGCTCGAAGCGCTAAGGTTAATTAATGATGGCTTTATCTTATCACTCATGTTGCTTTGGGGGAAATCCATACGGAGGGTGGTTGAACACAGAATCAGTCATTTCGATTAGTAATCACTAGTAAGGGGAATTAGAGAGCACTAGCTTACCTTTTATCTGATGCACATTTGAATCCACATTTAATACTTTCCGTATCAGTGTTACAAAATATTCATACAAAATGCAGATGTGTTTCTGTGTGTCTTGTGTATTTTTTTTCCACCCCCAAGTTGGCCAAAAGCAGTCAGTTTACTTCCAGCTTTTCTTTGTTTTACTTGATGAAGCAGAAGGTTTAGTATGCTTTCCTCTGCCTCCTTCGACTAAAAAGCCAACTCCCCCTCCTCCTCTTTCCGCTTCTACTTCCTCACACACAAATGACTTAAGTTGAACCTGTATGTTTAAAATTCAGCAGGGAAAGTCTACCTTATCCTCTCGTGGGTAATTGAGAGTAGATTTGTTGTTTGGATCTCAAAACATTCCTTTTAAGTTGACATTTTCTTTGTGCCGTGAAATCACTTGATGTATCAATAAAGATCATGCGAGACGGTGTTGGGAATGCAGCAGAGGATTTATGCCGACAAATGTAGTACTGTACCTGCACGACATGGAGAAACGGGTTGCAAAAATGAATGTACTGTATTTAATAACTGGACATTTGTCATTTCTGGACAAACTGCATTTAAATGCTGAGTGAAAAAATGGATGCACATGGATAAATGAAGAATGATGTTGAATGATATGAAATGATATGGAATGCTATTAAATGATGCGGAGTGGGAATGAATGTGGTTTTTTTTTGTGGGACATGGATATTTTTGGCATGATGAAAAACGTTACAGTCGAGAATTAAATGTGCCAAAGGTTTTGAAATTCAAATGAGAACAGTGGATGTGAATCTTTTTTTTTAATGAGTCATTGGGAATAAATAGGGATTTTTTTTTCTGTGGTAGGTTTTAGTGGTAAAATTGTTGAATTTTTGGTCAGTGATTTTTGTTTTTTTAATTTTATTTAATTTTTTTTGCAAGTTTAAAATTCTTCCAAAGGAGAATTCAATGAGTTTCATGTTTTGAATTCCTAATGATAGCAATGTGAATATGTTATGTTGACTGTCCCATCAGGAATGAATGTGGAATTTTTAATGAAAATATACTGAATTTTGAAAAAAAATCATTTTTGGAATGAGAAAAGGAATTCCCTGAATATATTGAAATTGGATTGAAGTAAATCAGGTTAATTATGTGGTTGATGCATATCAAATCACTATCCAAATAATATTGAATCTCTATCACAGGCAGACAACTGGACCACAGCGAAACAAAGAGGTTTCCCTTGAGAGCAATTCCATGATCCATTGAGGGTGACGCCAAAGATTTGTCCAGTGACCAGCACAAGTCATGTACCAGGTTGTCCCCGGAGGAGCTGGTGGCACAATAACAGATGTCATTCCCAAGCAGAAACACAGCAGGGTTACCAGACCCTTAGTCGGAGCTGGCGTTCTTGGCCTGGTGCTCGTGATTGCAGCAGTGTCTGCATGGTCTTACTACATCGCTTCACTCCGAAAAGCTGAGCTGCTCAAGACTCAGCTCCTGGATCTAAATAAAGATGGTTACATTATCCGCAACCAGGGAGGAGCTATTGTTTTCCGAATGGATTTTAGGTGAGTAGCCTCTGACTGACTTTGGATTCATGCAACTACTATTTTGAGTTAAAGTGAATTTTCTGATGTTGGATGAGTATTTTCAGGATAAGAATGACAAGACTTCTGAAACTGTGCTCATTAAATCTATTTGCATTTAATGGAATTTTTTTTTCTCATTTTACATAGGTATACTTTTTTTTTTTTTTGCGAAATGATCGTCCATCGATTTGGCCAATTGTGAGGGCACACAATTCTATAGGTTCTTTTAACTTCATCTTTAAAGGGACACTGAACTTATTCAGTCATTTTCAACAGTAAAAAGTTCATGTTGTCTATAAATAATTACATAAGTTCATTATTTTTCAATGTGGTGGTCAACTGGTTAACATGTCGGCCTCACAGTGCAGAAGTGCATTGTTCGATTCCGGCTCCGGCCTTCCCATGTGGAGTTTGCATGTAAACTTCCCGTGCATGCGTGGGTTTTCTCCGGGTACTGCGGCTTCCTCCCACATTCCAAAACCATGCATGGCAGCTTGATTGGACACCCCAAATTGCCCGTAGGTGTGATTGTGAGCGCGAGCGGTTGGTTGTCTATGTGTGCCCTGCGATTGAACCGGTTCAGGGTGTCCCCCGCCTACTGTTCAGACAGCTGCCATTGCGTCCAGCACGCCCCGCCACCCTTGTGAGGATAAGCGGGTTAGAAAATATATGGAAGGATGGATATATTTAACTCATTCACTCCCAAAGACGTTTTTAAACGTCTTTTCAGACTTGGTCTAGAATTGTCTGGTACTGAATGAGTTAAAAACGTTTGTCAAAATTATTTTGCTCGCTGTTCATTGAACACATCGTGATGTGTCCATTGGTTGCAGCCAAGTTATGCTCCATGTTTTTTCTCAGTTGCGCCGAGACGCATATCACTTTCAACGGCCGTTCATTGTTGGACTTTTACTTCTGTTGATTGTTAAAGATGTCGTCTCAGGAACACGCTACCTTTGATGAACCACAAATGTGTTGATCTGTTGGCAGGTCAGGGACATTGGATTTGGACTCGTGCACTAAAGAAGGCGAGCTTCTTAGCTGCGGACGCACCACTGATAGAAGCCTCAACTTTTTCATTGAGACAGTGCGGCCCAAAGACACGGTACAGTGCTACCGCGTGCGTTGGGAGGAGCTGGTTCCCGACATTTCTGTCGCACACGCAATGACTTACAAGTTTGCCCACTGGTATGGTGGCGCGGTGTCCGCTATTCAGCACTGGCCTATTTCCATCTCCGGACAGCAGTCGCCCAAACCGTTTGTGACGAGTGACATCTACGCCAATCGCAACGAGTTTGGAGGAATCTTGGAGAGCTATTGGCTTTCATCGAATGCGACGGCCATCAAAATTAATAATTCCGTCCCGTTCCACTTGGGCTGGAACGACACGGAGCGGACCATGTATTTCCAAGCGCGGTACGATGACAGCCCCTTCAAGCCAAACCCGGGTGAGGCGCCGTGTGCCGAACTTAGCTACAGAGTATGCGTCGGCTTGGATGTGACATCCATCCACAAGTACATGGTTCGTCGCTACTTCAACAAACCGAACAAAGTTCCCGCCCAAGCCATGTTCCAGCACCCCGTCTGGTCCACATGGGCGCTTCACAAGACGGACATTAATCAAGAGAAACTTCTGACGTATGCCGCCAACATCCGCAAATACAACTTTAACTGCAGCCACCTGGAGCTGGACGACCGCTACACACCCCGCTATGGAGAATTTGAGTTTGACCCGATAAAGTTCCCCAATGCTTCAACCATGTTTCAGAAGCTCAAATCGGACGGATTCCTCGTGTCCCTCTGGATTCACCCTTTCGTCAACTACAACTCGGAGAACTTCCACCCTTGTGTGGAGAGGGGCCTGTTTGTGCGGGAGCCTACGGGCCAGCTGCCAGCGTTGGTCCGCTGGTGGAACGGCATCGGCGGAATCGTGGACTTCACGAACCCAGAGGCTCGCGAGTGGTTCGCTTCCCAGCTCCGTTCCCTCCGCTCCAGATACGGGGTGTCTTCGTTCAAGTTTGACGCGGGCGAGACCAACTACTTGCCGTGGAAGTTCAGTACCAGAACTCCCATTCGGGATCCGAGTTTTTTCACGAGGCGCTACACCGAGATGGCCATTCCGTACAACGACCGAGCGGAGCTACGCAGTGGCTACCAATCTCAAAACATATCGTGCTTTTTCAGGCCTATCGATCGGGACTCTGTTTGGGGCTACGAGTTGGGGCTGAAATCGCTTATCCCCACGGTGCTCACCATCAGCATTCTGGGTTATCAGTTCATTCTACCGGACATGATCGGAGGAAACGCCTATCTCAACCGCACCGACGGAAATCGGGCTTTGCCTGACCGAGAACTCTACATCCGCTGGCTGGAGCTGTCGGCGTTCATGCCCACGATGCAGTTTTCGATCCCGCCTTGGGCATACGACAATGAGGTTGTGGAAATCGCCCGCAAATACACCGCCCTCCATCAAAGTATCGTCGCACCGCGGGTCTTGGAGCTGGCCGGTGAGGTGCTGGACACCGGT
Source organism: Hippocampus abdominalis (assembly GCA_018466805.1). NCBI lineage: Eukaryota > Metazoa > Chordata > Actinopteri > Syngnathiformes > Syngnathidae > Hippocampus > Hippocampus abdominalis. The sequence continues at coordinate 14,899,099 of CM031707.1, forward strand.
GACCCAATTATACGGCCCTTGTGGTGGATTGCCACAGGTGATGAGACCGCCTATAAAATCGACTCCCAGTTTCTGATCGGAGATGATCTCATGGTGGCGCCCGTCTTAGAGCCCGGAAAGCAAGAGCGCGATATTTACCTTCCGGCTGGTCGCTGGAAAAGCTATAAAGGGGAGCGGTTTGATATCAAAGAGCCACTGCACCTCACGGATTATCCTGTAGACCTGGATGAAATTGCCTACTTTCTTTGGGGGTAGAAAGAGCCAAGGTGAAGCGCTTGCTTTGAACAATTCTGATATTGTTTGATCATCACGACTTAAAAGAGGTTAAAGAGAGATCTGAATTCAAATTTAAATAGTCTCGCAAAGAGCCTCACAATCTTACCAGAGAGCCTGAAATCTTTTCTTGGCAGATGATTCGATATGCGACAGCGCTCAAAATGATTAAAACCCCAGTGCCTGTTTGAGTTATTTGTAAAGTTTATAAATGTGCAGTTGTTTGCGATGACGGCAACTAAACAAGAGCAATATCACGAAACACTGCTAATATATTTAATACGGCTCGATTGAATGTTGATACATTTAAAAAATGTCGTCTAAAATCGTGGTTGAATAATTTTGACTGCAATTGCACATTTTGCAGAAAGTCTTTGCATTGCATTGATCGTTGTCATATTTTCAAATTAGGGACAGTCACAGCACATACGGTAACTATGAAAGTCTCCAAAAAGTTAATTTTTGGGTACTAAACATCTTACACGCTTTCTCAGGTAATTCCTCGCTCAGGCTCAGTTAGAATTTTTTTCTTTTTTTTCTTATTTTTAATCAAAACCACGATGGGATGATGACGGAAGGTTTCATTTCTCTGAGCGAATGTACATATGCACGCATGTCCTGTTGGATCGTTAAATATAGTTTCCGGGTGTTTAAAAAGCATGTTTTCCACCCACCGAGATCATACTGAGTTTGTTAAGAAACAATAGGAACCCTTAGCTTGTCAGCACGGGGAAATTCCGTTTTTTTTGGTGTGTCTTTTATTGTTTTATTTCACAAAATTGCGGAGTTGAAACGGCGCTATCTTGAAATGAGCAGATTTTAATTTGTACTGTTTGTTTTTCACGAGTTGCATTGCCTCTCATCTTATTGCATTGACTTATTGAGCCAGGCACAACATAGACAGAACAGCCTTAAATGGCACAGACACACTTTGCAAAGCTGTCTAAAAATTCATCCCCTTAACACTTTTATCTGATTACATAATTTATGAATATTTATGTGGTGCACTGCATGCATGTTCAGTTGTGATGTGTTTTGCTTCCTACAAAGGAATTTTTTTTTTCCTCCCCTGAACTTGTGAAGTTCTTACCAGGCTACCTCCACAAATGCGTATTGCATTGTTATTGTTATTATGATGATGAGGATTATTTACTTTGTCTGCTTTCTACTCATGTGTACTGTGGACCTTGACATACAGCTTACACATTAACCTCTGTGTGTACCTCGGACATAGTTTCATCCACACAGTGCTGCCTATATATAGCAGTTCTCACTCAGTTGCTATATCTGTCGCAGACACTCTTGCCTCATGACAAGAGTTGTCTTCGCTCGAATGTGACTTTGCTTATTGCTTTTTGAACGTGGCACACGCTTATTTGTGAGGGATTCGGGCAACGGAGTGTTGAGTGCATCCAATTGCATGTTTTTATTTTTGGTTGAATGCAATAAAACCGTTTTGAACTGTCGTCCGACCTGCAAAGTTTATTTTCATTCAATAGAGTTTTATCTTCAGTTTCATGAAGGCATTTACCTCCACGGTGAGCACTTTTTAATAATACGTTACATGTTTCGGGCTTCCAGAAAAAAAAAGGGTAAGAGAACAGAATTTCAGGTCAATTAAAAGGCCATGCAATAAAAGGATCAATATAAAAAATTTAACATTTAGAGGTGTGCAATGTACAAAGTGTGAAAAATAGTGTGCCTTTCAATATGGTATTGAAAGATTTGCCCTTGAGGGACTCATCATTGGGGTGATAATGGCGATATGATGAAACAATTATACAGGTTCTTTGGAGACGGTTCAGATCAATAAATCATCTGATGGTTCATTGTGTGGGGCCAGAGAGTAAAAGTGTATGTCTCGATACTAAGATGAAAAAATAATTACACAAGCGGCTCTAGGACACACACATTTCTCACTTCTACTGTACCTTCACTCCTAAATTTGTTTTCAAAATTTATTCCATTTCGCAACGTGCTAATATGCTTCCGAACTATTTTACTTGAGTTGCTGGTGCTTCGTCTTTCTTCAAATTGATCTCGTCACAAAGCCCAGCGCGGGCAGGATATACATCCATTGATTAGCTGTCCCTGTCTAGCAGCGATCAATAATATTTGTTTGCTTTCTGCAATCATATTGTTTGTATCTGAGGCGGGAGAGATAATTTATGCTCGAGTTGTTGGAGGAAAATTCAGCATGGAAAGAAAACGCAACACAGTTTCAGAGTCTGTGAGTAGATAACAAAACAAGTTGGAAGTTAGGTCTAAACCGGGGCTGTCATATTGTGGGCCGCATACGGCCTCGGTCGATGTCAAGTGGGCCAGACCATTAAAATTATACCATACTCTGCTATAAATAACCAAAATATCATGTATTTCCTTTGTTTTGATATAGTGAAGCACAAGAACATGAGGAAAATGTTGAAATGTACCTACATTTCATTTACCTAACATTTCATAAAACACCTTAGATTTCCTTAGACAAATGTTCAATTTACTTTTATCATTCACATATATGCATTGCAACTGATCCCACTGATTGTACAAAGGCACAAAACTTGAACAAGTAATTAGTATTTAAAAATATAGTCATGCATTTTAAGATTAAACGAGATTTATAAAGAAAGGATTAAAAAAAACCATTTACACATGGGCATATGAAATCTAAACGTAACCCCCGCCTACACTTTACAAACTAAAGAGAAAACAGTGTTCCCCCTAGCGGATAGTACATGAATTGCATCTTATTAAAAATATTAATTCCGTGTCTTTTTATGCATTTTTTCATTTTTAAATTACCCCGCGGGCCGTATGTTTGACACCCGTCGTCTAAACTAAGGGTGCTCAATACGTTGACCGTGAGGGGAGTGGGGGGAGTGGGACGACGTCTGTCTGTGTGCGTTATTAATATGATATATTTTTGTGTTAGTGCACACCGCACCCTTAGCATTCCATCAGTCTCAATTTCACATTAAGTATTTAAAAAAAAAAAAAAAAAGCAGGGTCACCTTTAACCTACGATGGCGCGTGACATGAATCACCGGAAGTTGTTCCCGGTCAGCAGTCTGCAATCAGAGCTATTGCGCAATGTCTTTAATTGTTTTTATTATTCTCATTCAGTGTTCGTTTCGTGTACAATTCGCCAAGGGCACTGGCAAATAGTGGAAATCTGGAGTGTCAGGACAAGCATTTTAAAACGGTACACGTGAGCTCCGATCGTGAACACGCTGCAAAAGTGCCTCTGGTGCCTCCGCGTCAAGTCTCCACCAAGGTAGGCAAGTGATTTTCTTTTCACTAACTCACAAAAGTTTTCTGTTTATTCATTTTTCTGTTTCATTAATCTTCGTGGCTGTTATGGCGTGTGGAAGTTTGATCAAAAAGTAGATCATTGGTCAAAAAAGGTTGGGGCACACCTGGTCTAAACTTTCTCAAATTGTGAAACCCAAAGTGAAGTGTATTTTTTTTTAACCGGCATGCTGTGCTGCAAACATCCAGGAGGGTGCAGTGTAGCTTCGTTAATGAATTCTCTCCCTGACGCGTCTGTGGAGGATAGACCAGATGTTAAGAGAACACACACTCCACCACACAAGTAATGCATGAGCAAACAAAACTGGCAGGGCACTCCCCACCCTCTTCTTTCCCCACCTGTGTTTCCACCTGTGTGTCCATCTGCAAAAGAGTGCAGCACTTGAGCGGGTACCTCTGAAGTACCTTCAAATATCCTCTTTCTTTTACACATCCCTGAATGGCAATGAATTGGTGTTGACCAGAAAAGAGCAATTTGAAACCACTGGGGTTTTTTTTTTTTCAACGGAAGTCAATTAAACTTACTGATTAGTGATCGGCTGGAAATTTCTGACAGCGTAAAGCCTAGAGCAGGGGTCGGCAACCCAAAATGTTGAAAGAGCCATATGGGACCAAAAAAAAACAACAAAAAACAAATATGTCTGGAGCCGCAAAAAAAATAAAAGCCTTCTATAAAACTTACAATGAAAGAAACACATGCTGTATGTATGTAGGAGACTGGACTGTCACGGAATTGTTTATGTTATTTATTCCTTTGTTGTGTGTTCACAAACGCCCACATAGAATTTATTTTGTAATTTCCTCGCTTGATTTTTTGTTTTGGTGCATTATTTTCGCTTTTCTTAGTGTCAGTGAAGTGATCATTAATTTCCGTTTTTCGTAGGCTGTCTTTGAACGCCTCTCGAGGCGAACGAGAAGAGAGAAGGCACGGAGTCTGAAGCAGACGTGTCTGTCTATATCTATTTGAGCTATGTTAGCCTACTATCAAAATCTTTTTCCATTTTCAAACATTTTTTTATAAAACTCCAGGGAGCCTCTAGATGTCGGTAAAGAGCCGCATGCGGCTCTGGAGCCGCGTGTTGCCGACCCCCGGCCCAGAGTGAAAAAAAGAAATGGGCGAAGATGATTTCACCTGCTTTTGTGGGGGCAAGATGTTGACCAAAAAGTCAAAACACATAGGAAATATTACACGGTGGCATTTTTGATTGATGCCGTTTTCGCTAACTCTTGTTCCTTCGCGCTTGCCGTGGTTACCTGAGGAGAAACCAAGGGAGGGCTGGCTCATCTGGGTTTCGACAGAAAATTGTTGTCATCCATCATGTAAGAGGATCTAACGCGGGCCTGGTCAACAAAGGCTGAATAAAAAGGCATACGGCACAGGGCTAACATGCAGGCGCCGGTGAGGGTCAATCAATCAGCCGCTCGGCTCCTTTTATTTAACAAGCGAGGACCACAAGACCCCAAAGGCCACACTCCATATTCGGGCTGGTTGAGCTTGCTGTCTTTTCTTGTAGAAGTGAGGAAAAAGGAGCGGAGTTGAAAGAGAGAGAGAGCGAGAGAGAGAGAGAGGGAGAGGGAGAAGAGCATTGTGAGCGAAGAGGATTGGGGTTGGCGTTGGTGATGGAAGTGCAGAAAGGTTTGGCCCTGTGTCCCCTGGCATGCAGGTGTGCTTCATCTTCCCAGTGCAAGGGCCCGGAACTGGTCCTTGATGGGATTTTCAGCCCTGTGGCCGACGCTGTTCCAGCATCCATCTGGAGGGCTGCCCAGCATAGAGCCAGCCACTCAGCCACACAGCCATAAAGAATAACCCGTAGGCGGGCCAACGCCAGTGATCTGAGGCTCGCGCCTCTGTTCAGTGGACAGGCCAACACTTTGTGACACATTCCTGTCAGCGACATGGGCTGATCCCTCCGCTACTGTGTGCTCAGTGGAACAGACTGCATGCTCTGGAAGGCAGCTCCCGTCCAACAATTGACCGCTTCAAAGCTTCCGGAATTGGAACGCAACTTCATGGCCTTCACTATTCAGCACCTTTAATGGTGGGCTGACAATATTTCTGTGTGCGCGCGTGTGCTGCAAAATTGAAAGCTTTTAAATTGAGTACTGGATCAAGCAGATAGGATAGCACGGTAAGAAGGTGTTGTGTTCGAATCTCAACTCTGACATTGGGATTTTCGGTGTGGGGTTTGCGTGTTCGCCCTTTTGCTTGTGCGGTTTCACAGCAGCTGCTCCAACAAACAAATTTGTTTAATGTCACATTTGTCAACAAGGGAAATAAAAAATTTGGGATGAAATAAATGCATAAATACATCTCAACATCTGATTTATGTTTTCATTTGGGTTTTGAACTGAAGTATAAAAGTGTGTGTGTGTGTGCGCGTGTGTGTGTGTGATAGAGAGAGTATCTCTCTCTCTCTCTCTCTCTCTCTCTCTATATATATATATATATATATATACACAGTCAAACCTCTGTTGAATGCACCATTTGACAGCCTTCTGGAATGGATTATGGACGAAAACCGAGGTTTGACTGTTCGAAAACCGAAGTTGTTCCAAAACCGAAACCACACTCTTTTTAAAATAAAATACTAAACACGTCTGCTCACAATGGAAAGCAACACGAGGAAGCATCACTCCCTCGCCTACCCGAGGAAGCGTCACTTCTTCGTGTAAGGAAGGCAAGAGGAGTCAAATGGTGCATTCAAGTGCGCTCAGTTTGTTCGAGAACCGAAATTTGTTCGTCACCCGAGGCATAAAAAACTATAAATGTTTGGTCGAAAACCGGATTGGTCGAGTAACCGAGACGTTCGAAAACCGAGGTTTGACTGTAATAATATGAAAACATTTTTTTAGGATCATCTAGTTTACAATTTGGTGTGTGTCTTAGTCTTTTGCGTTCTTTCTCTTTTTATGACATACATAATTTGTGTTTTCATTTGGGTTTTGAACTGAAGTATGGTGCGTGTGTGTGTGTGTGTGTGTGTGTCTTTCTTTTCTGAAATTTTCCCAGACATTTTGTGAAAATTTACCAAAATTGTTCTTACCTTTTTGCCACCTGTCAAATACATTGGATTGGATACAACTTTATTGTCAAATGTGCTGGATGAAATTTCTTCCCTCTCAACATAAAACAAGAGGAGCTGCTGTGGGTGTCTGCGCCGCCATCAAAAGCAAAGTTAACAAAAAAAATGACAAAATAATACAAGACATAAAAAATATATAAATACAGTCAAACCTCGGTTTTCAAACGTCTCGGTTCTCGACCAATTCGGTTTTCGACCAAAATGTTCTCGTTTTTTATGCCTCGGATGACTAACAAATTTCGGTTCTCTAACAAACTGAGCGCACTTGAATGCACTATTTGACACACGAGGAAGTGATGCTTCCTCGTGTTCCTTTCCATTGTGAGCAGACGTGTTCAATAAACATTTTTATTTTAAAAATAACGTGGTTTTGGTTTTCGAACGCTTTCGGTTTTCAAACAGCCTTCTGGAACGGATTATGGACGAAAACCGAGGTTTGACTGTAATCAACTTGGGTGGCTTTCAGGCCATTATTAGATTCGAATAACAACACTGGCAAGTTTATCCTCTTGCTTTCTAAGCATACAGTACTTCCGTTGCATGTGCCGTTTCTGCATGAGGAGTGCAATTTAAGTGGCGGCGTATCCAGAACAATAATATCAGAAATATATTAATGAAAATCAGGCCCAAATATGCAAAGACAATCATTACGGCATCTCATTGTTGGATCCAATTTGTGCACGCCCCAGGAGACAGAGCAGCAAGTAATAGATGGGTACTATAGAGAGCAATATTGGCAGTGAACGCGAAGAAGATTCAGCTTGATGAAAACTGGTTTGGCCATGGAAAGTTTGGATCGAAGGAGCCTCCTGCTTCTTCCTCAGAGATGTGCTGCGTTATTAGCATTTTTTTTTCCTGGTCTGCCGACTGTAAATTCAGTAAATGTAGCCCTGTGGTGGTAAGGTGGGCAGACGGTATAAATAAACAGAGTGTGTCTGAGGGTAGCGCAGTGGCCCCCACCTACCCAACATCAATCAGTATTACAGCAGCCAGTGGCAGACCAATCACCCTTTTATAGGCTTGTGAAATGATCAAACATCTGCTCATAACCATGCTTTATGTATACAAGTTTCAAACATACAGTAGAATATCAAATCCTAAGTAATAATTTGTCATAAATGACAAAACCATACTTAAGGGCTTCAAGACTGAAGTGACGCTATGTTGTTCTTTGGTCCTATTACTCTTTAGGCAGGTCGTATTCAAGATCAACGGTGGACTTTTAAAAGTCCCACAGTGCTAGCTACTGGAGCGCTATTTGAGTTAGCATAATTTTTTTTTTACGTGCTTTCTATAAAAAGGAAGGACTCACTACATATATTGATTGATGCGAGAAAGCGCAAGAAAATGGATGTTAGCTGCTCAGCGAAAGTGGAATTTGTGGGGCAGTTAAGAGAACAACCGCAAGTCGCTTGTAACTCTCGAAGGTGATCGATCATTTTCAGAGCCAAATGCAAGGAAGCGCTCCCATCTGAATTCCTGAAACTTTTGTCAAAGGTCGTTCTTTAAAAGCTTCAACATTCGCCATCAACTGATTTTGAAGAAGCTAAATGATTTTGGAGAACGGCAGCATTATCAAATTTGGTGATCATTGAATTTGATCCCAAACCTGTGTTAGTGTTGAGATTGAGCACAATTGGACATGACTGAAAATTCAAATGAATGATATCATTTAATCCATTCGTGCACATCAGGAGCAGCAATTGTTCTTGAGGGAGGGCGCTTATGATTTATTGTTGTATATATTAAAAAAAAAAAATTAAAAAATAAAAAGAAAACATTCTTGGTGTCTGTGGACTCATGGTGCTAATGCTAATCACACCAACAGAGCTACACACATTTTTAGCTTGCTGTTCATCAACTTTGCTCCGGCGTAGCAAGAAAAAGGACTCTGGGTGACAACAATCTCAACTGCTTTAAACTTTGCTTCATAGTTGCGCATGATCAAATATTTGAAATTCAGCTGTTGTATCATCACTTGACAGCTGTCAGTGGCTCATTGTTTCTCCCCGAGGACTTACTGGACAACTAATGATGCCTGACCCGACTTGAAATTGGCCCCAATTCAAAAGTGAGGTGTCTGACTGAATTAGGCTTGAAACAGGAATGAAAAGGGCTTAATTTGCATAATGTTTGCAAAGCTTTAGAATCACGTGTTGTCATTTTCCTCCGAATAGCTCAACAAAGAGGCCGTTTCCACATTGAGTGCTTAAAAGTCAGCCGCGAGGTGGACCAAAGTTCAACAAACACGACAAAAGGTGAGGCGAGTAACTAGCTTGGCAGCTGTAGTCGACAAAGGTAGCAAAGGCCCGGGCCGTAGAGGCAGGAAATGAATCCAAGTGGTCCAAGGTTAATGGTGGCTTAGAACAAAATGGATTCGGTGCCAGGGGTGTGGTGACAGGTGATTTGACAAGAGTGAAGACGGTCCATCAATCTCACGTTGGCCTGTCTGACCCTACCCCGCCCAGCCATAGCAGCTAGGGGGCGCCAAGTGTCACGGTGGCTTGACCTAGACAGGTCTCCAGACGGCCCACCTGCTGTCAGCCGAAAACCAAAGGAGACGCCATCACTTCATGCTGGACTGGCATAATGAAACTGTGATTGGAAGATAGTGAACTGTGACAGGTGGCGCTAGCCCCAAATTCGTCCAGCTAAAAATCACACACCAGCGTCAGTTAAAAAAAAAAAAAAAATTTTAAAACTGCTTGATTTTCCTTTTGAAATGGCCTGACAATTTAATGGTGCAAAAAAGGATGATGTGCCAGCCAACGCATTCCTGCCGCACACGGTCTCGTCGACTGCAAGGAATCCAATAAGTCATTCGCCCCGTGAACAAATATCAGCCAAAGTGTGCATTATGACTGCCATTATGTGCACATGGATCTTCCTATGTGCACTTGCTCTTCCTCCCAGCCAGCAAAGTAGCCCCTGGGAGGTGCGACTTCTTGTTTAAACCTGACGTAAATTCCCTGTCACAAATCCCCTGGGGCAACCGGGCCTGCAGGCACCAAAGCAAATATTTCTGTTCCTGATCATGGCCGTTCCCTTTTAACATCCTCACCCCCTTTGCACCCTGTTCTGAACCTACCCTACCACCACGAGCCAGCCATTTGTCACAAAGTAATTATAGAATTATCGATTGGCAAGCAATTAACACCTTTCTTCTCTTTTTCCACCATCATCGCTGCAACCCACCCCTCCGCTCCACCTCATCCTTTAATTTGAATTTGGAGAGAGAAAGGAAAGAGAGGGGGGGTGGGTGGGATGTGGGAGTAACACATTTAATCCTGCTGGCATTTCCTAGTTCTTTTCAAATTAATAGGGTGACAGGGACAAAATGGCTTTTCTTTCTTCTGCCTGTGTTTTTTCCTCAGCTTGTCTTGCCTCTGCCGATCGTTCTTTGACAGACGGGGGGGGGCCGACAATATAGTCATTCAACGTGGCCTGAAATCCACTTGCGAAAATGATAATCAACATGCTTCAGAACGCACAGAGATTGTTCACATCTTTCTCATTTTTCTTTTTTAAGCTTTCATTTGTATCTAGGAGCTATCATCACCTTCGGAACATATGGATGGGCTGGACAGGCATGCTGATTTGCCTTCTGGCATCTTGATAACACATTGCTGTCTCAGAGTATCACTTTTGATGCTCATGCGCGCTGATCTGTGCCTCTTTCCATATCCATAGAGAGATATCAGTGAGCTACTTAATTATTTTTACATTGAAATTTGTGCAAAGCGTATGGCGTTTCTCTCTGATCTGAGAATGTGCATATGTATTCTTAAACTGTGATTCAGATCCCAAAATTGGGTCACGGCTTCGCTTTTAGTGTGTTCCCACCAAGTAAAAGTAGCAATAAATATTAATGAGTCAGGATCCCGGGATGAGAGACTAAATTTCTAATTTGGGCCCTGCACTAAAAAAGAACCCCGGTGTTACACGGATTTCATTTTGTTCCGCTTTCTCAAGTCGGGGCCGCTTTAAATTACAATTCTTGTCAGCACGCCCGCAGATGAGATGGAGCCAACGATGCCACCTAACCACAACAAAATGACTCGTATTGATTATGCAAATGTTACCGTAGTTGAATTAGTGCCACGATTATGACATCAATGAAGGCTTTTTTTTTCAGCTAATGCTTCTCAATTCAAACTTTCATCGGCCATTTGATGAAAATGTCGTCAACGAGGGCCCTTCGTGCAACTGAAGAACCCCCTCGCGAATGGATCACATTCAATTTCACAGCTTCCTCTCTTGGAATGATAAGACGCTTCTGTGAGCGGACCTTATTTTGCTGAAATGGAGGGACAATTTCAGGTCGTTGCGGGGCCTTTTTTTTTTCCCTTCCATGCTGAAATGTTGATCAATAAGTCCTCTTGGAGTTTCATTCAAAACAAACATACAGCAAGACGCCTGCCTCAAAAACACCGCGGTATTGACCTGTTTTTCTCTTGCCCTGCAGCCCTTCTTATTTTCTCAAAGAAGGGGTAACCCAGGAGACAGACTTTGCTTTGGCTTTTTTATGGCTCTAAACAGTGACTCTGTTACCATCGCATCAAAAGCCTGCTTGCGCTTGTTGTTGTTGTTTTTTTTTTGCAATTGTAAAGTTGACATCCTAGATCGTTGGCGAAATCACAGGATGATTTTCATGGATTTCCCCTCGTCTGCTAATCTGCAATTTTGATGTTTGATCATACATCTTTTGGGTTGCACACTGTGGAATGTAAGACTTCCTTCAAAGCTGACGATGACAGACAACGGAAAAGTCATTTCATCTCTCGTCGTCTGAGAACAGTCGAGTCAAGCGACACAGTCAATACTGGTGCTTTTCACGAATCGGCGTACTCAGCGATTGCTTGACGTAGCGCTTTGGCGAGGGTAGCAAAATGGTGAGCCCAGCAAACAATATATCGCTGCGGCAAGCGTCGACCACTCGTCCCTGACTTTGATGAGCCATCGCTGCATTAATGCCTTTTATCACACTGGCCGTTTCAGTGGCTCCTTGAAAAAGTGTAATGATGTTGGCGGAGCTATCTTTCTCTCACTGGCCAACCCATTATCGTTTTTTCCGCTGATACGGATGCTGAAACGCCACACGCACACTCCCCGGTGGAGGTTTAATAGATCGACTCTCCTCGTTAATTGACTCACAACAGGGTACATCCTGATCGTACGGAAAAATATACATCCGATATTATTATTTTTTCAATTTTCGTGGTGAGTATGATTAGCTACCAACGACATTTTTAGCAAAAGGGACGACACAATCGATTTTTGTGTCTTTCCCGTCGCAAATTTGTCCCATTCTGCTGGGTTTTATGTTGTCCCCACCAAATTAATCGCCCCAGAGGAGTGCGACTCAGCTCAAGCGTTTAGAGCTCTAATTTGTACAAACTGGGATTTCAAATGAAAGTGGAAAAGGTTATAAAAGAAGTTGCTAGGTCACATACGAGTTATCTGTGGGCCAGTGGGGGCGGGGGGGAGGGACTAAGCCGGATCTGAAACCAGCCCTGGATTCTATTGGATCTGTGGAAGCTTTCGACAATAAATCAATGCACTATCCAAGTCATTTCGCCTTGTGAATGATGCATCTAATACCAACTGCGGATGCTACTTCTGATCTGAATTGCATTTGTTTTTTGAGGAATCTAATCATCGCAATGTTGTAACATGCTTGATGTATTGCAGTTACAATGCAAATCTCATCTGTTCCCTCTGTGACAAGGCGCCTACAGAGGTACACAATTGGAACAATTTTTTATTGTTTTTTTTGCTTTCAACTGTCAAGGAAACCGTTTTTTTTTTTGGGGGGGGGGTCAAACAATTGTTTACATCGTTTGTTGATCAATTGTGAAGTGAAAGTATTAGGCCCCGCCTACCAAGGACGTACTTGTATGTCGAAGTCTTTTTTTTGCGTCAAAGAGAGTAGGAGGGTCTGATGCAATCTGTGAATGAGAATAAGCCGTTTGCATTGTAAATCATGTAAAAAAGCGACCAGTTGGTGGCAGTGGTGCCTCACGTGCTTGAAATGCATGCTTTTACAAAAAGCACATTTTCTCCATTTTTTTTGCCCAGGAATCGCCATTTTCATGAAACAGCTATTTTGTAATGCCGATTGCTGAAGAATGGAAAAAGAAAATGGCTTTTTCTGCTGAAAGAAGAGAGTCCAAACTTTATTTTGGTACGCTCGATGTTTATATCGCATGAGAACAAAATATTCTGTGGGCCTTACAAGATCAGTCAAAATCCAGTAAAAAGCTGGAATTGAGGGGGTTGCTCCAGTGAAAATGGCTGGGATTGAATGAGTTAAGATAGATTCAAAGGACAGTTTTAAATCAAAACATGTATTTATTTATTTTTTTTTTTTTACAAACAACGTTCATTTTAGAAATACTGCCCAGGACGTTTTGTTGATATTGTGGCTTTTGTCATGGAGAAAATTTGGCAAGCTGTACAGCGATGAGGCGCGGAGACTGTTGACAACAGTCTACAGTTCCTTTGCCAATCATGATGCAGAATAAAATGCACTGTAAAAAAGGGATTACTGTACTGTATTTAAAAAAATTATGACTGATGTATTGTTTGAAAGTATCCGTAAATTGTAAGAGTAAGAGAAGCTACCACATGAGCATGTGATTGTGCCTTAGCATTAGCCAGTCAGTATCACTGTCGCCACGCCGGCTATTTTACACATACTTCCAATAAAGCACTTGATCATATCTGCTCTTTACGTGACAGTGACAAAGCTGTAAGTTTAGAAGCAATTAGCCGCGATGTAATGTTTAAGCCTCAGTGCCGCTGATCAGTGTGCCACCTCTATCGGCTGCTCTGTTGGCTTCGTACAGTATAATTCCAACCGCTTTACATAATTGACAAATGGGGAATACTAGATTACATTGACCAGACAGGTAGGTCAGAATATCATTTATCCTCTTTATAATGAATTAGTGTCTTGAGAAACCGCTAAATGAGGTTGTGAAGGGGCCCGTGGAGACGCGCTCGGGACGGCCTTCCCGAGTGGGTGTGACAAGATACGGAATAGAGTTGTGCGGTTTTTGCGTGGCGAGGGGGTCTTGCTGGCACAACATGGCGGAACACGCTGCTGCTCTTGTTCCCAGCTGAGTTGGGACCTGTGAGCAAAACCGCGCGCCCCCTTGCCCACACTACACTTGCCTTCCAAGCTCTCATTTTCCACATGATTAGCTTGCCACCTGTCCTCCGACTGGACCCTGGCCTCCGGGTCATTCACGTCACAGTAGCGTTTAGTGCTGGCAACGTTTTCACTGAGATGCGCTTCATCACTGTGGAACCCATTGAAATAGTGTGTTTATGGTGTAAAAACTGAGAGCAAAGGATGCGTTCTCAATTATTTATGAAGACAAAAAAAATGCCTTAGCAACAAGATCATAAGACAATTTGAATGTACAGTATTTTGACCAGGGATTTGATATTTTGAGGGGTCACAAGTGTGCCAGAGGAAATTAATTGATTTGGAAAGCATTTTGTTTACTACAGGTCACCGATGATGTAGTGACACACTCGTCTGACTTGTGAGCGGGAAAAGTGGGATCGGTTCCCACTCAGTGATGAGGGATGGATGTGAATGGCTGTTTGTGGTTGACTGGTTAGCATGTCGACCTCACAATGCAAGGGTGCAGGGTCCAATTCTGGCTCCGGTCTACCTGTGTGGAGTTTGCATGTTCCTCTTAGTGCCTGCGTGGGTTTTCTACAGGTATTCCGGTTTCCTCCAACATTTCAAAAACATGTGTGGCAGGTTAATGGAACTCTCTAAATTGTCCCCTGGTGTGAGTGTGTGCGCAGGTGGTTGTTCCTTTCTGTGAGCCCTGTGATTGGTTGGTTGGCACCCGCTTCAGGATAGACTGCTGGGGTCGGCTCCAGCACGCCCTGTCACCCTTGTGTGTGTGTGTATGTGTGTGTGTGTGTGTATATATATATGTGTGTGTGTGTGTATATATATATATATATATATATATATATATATATATATATATATAAAATTCTAACATGTTTGCTAATTGCATGTAAAGCTTCCTTATATTTATTCCAGTGGTTCACATACCACCTGAGCAAGCCCGTGAACCAACAGCTATACTCAAACTAGATATTTTGAGACTCATTCATTTATAGAATGCCAACAATGTACCTAAATTGTGAGAGACACAATTATTCAGTTGTTTCTACTTGATGGCAAAAGGGAAATCATTCACCTTTGCATTCACTCTTTGGGGCCTTCCTGTTTGTTTGACTTAAAATGTGTGTCTCCGCTCAATAAAGGTTGGGGGAAACTGACTTTTCGACAGTGATGCCAGTGTAGTTCTTGTACAAATCAGCGGAAGGCACTGTTTACTACCGAATGGCTGCACAGCTTTGCTGACTGCTGCACTGCTCAGCAACGAGTGGATTCTATGACAGTATCGCCAGTCTTAACACATTAAAAATTCATACGCTGTGGACTGTCGAGCAACAGCTGGAAATACATTAACATGACAAGATTAGAGGTAGCAAGACACAGAGTCTTCAACATGTTTTTTTCCCCCCAGATATCAGATTTGTAAGCCGTTCTTGTTTGGCATAATGGGGAAAAATTGCATCTAGATGTGTCCAGATTGTAAACGGTTGTATCCAGAAAATGTACCTCATTCAAAACCAGCTTGATATTCTTCTTCTCTGAATACATTTTCCACCTGTTTGAACCTGTTGTGTGATGCACAATGGCGCCGCGTGACACGGCACGTTATCCTTTGGTAGCGATGCATGCCGGTGATACATTTGCGCTCCGTCAGAGCAAAGGATTGGCTCTGACCCATGTTGGCCGCACTTCTGATGTTAGTGGCTTTGGACAGCAGGGAAAAGCAGAGGGTGACTAAAGAGAGATGGAGGTCACAGTGTTAAAAGAAAAAAAGAAAAAAAACCCTCCATTTAAAATGATGACAGCCTCCAATGTCCATGTTCATTTTCACACCTGCATGAGTCTACATTATGACCCAATGAAATTTCATTAGGACAGTTTGTGTTACCCGAGTGATCTTTATGAATATGTGATGAAGTCACTTTTGGTTTGCCTTTAAAAAAAAAAAAAGTTTCATCGATGACCAACTCGCAGTGCGGCAAACAGTGTGACAAATGCTGCGATGGCTCAACTAATGAGCCGGTGGAAGCCCAGTCAAAGCTTGGATTGTGAGTGGGTGTGTGTATTTTGTTGTCACCGGACATTAGTTTGCCAATGTAATCATTACCAACACAGATGCCTTTTTTTTTCCCCCCACAAGTCACGTTGCCAGATCTGAATCGTTTGTGAGGAGATTGCGTACCAGAGTTTCAACATCAACCCGCTCAATACAAATTCAGGCATAATTGAGCACAGATTGGAGTTTTGTCTCAAAGGGAGCGCGAGAGGGCGAGAGGGGGGGGGGGAGGGCGGGGGAGACGTGGAGTGCGTCAGACTGAGTAAAGTTTTTCAGGTCTTTGTCCCTCCTCAATTTGCATGCCTAATGAAGCTGAGCAGGAGTTAATAGTGGGTGTAATGACTTCTGACTGGCTAGGTTGTGGGCTGCAGGGACAGGGTAGTAGGCCCTCCGAATGGTTAACTGTGGGGCGATGTGGGCAAAGGACACATTGGGAGAAAGAAAGGAAAGGAAAGCTGAGTTTACCATTTCATCGATGTGTTTGGACTGTTTTCATTTCGCTGGACTGCTACAAGATCCATACTTTTTTTTTCTGAATGATCAGGCCAAGTTAAATATTCGTTCACTCGAGCTTCACTCGTCCAATAGGCCGTTAAATACGCCACATTAACCGCGCTGATGATTTGCCCCATTATACAGTAAGAATAAATAATGAGCAAAGGGTCCGTTTTTGAACGATTCACAACGTGACAACAAACGACTTCAAACTGTGTTTACAATTCGGCAGCTTGGTTGTTCTGAAGAAATCATAAGGACCTGCTGAGAACTGAAACAGTGATACTGTATCTTGCTACATGTACGGCATGGACCATATAGTGTACAATAATGGTTTAGGAGTTGAGTGGAAATAGCCCAAGTCATTTGGCTCGTTTGTTAGCATTTTTGACTTCACCTATTTGTATGCTGTAATAATGCGAGTGTCATTTGTGGATGGGTTCTATACTTCCAATGACTGTGCTGCAGAAAATTCAACAAAAGTAGGTAGCTCGACTAGTCTTCCATCAAGTACGTTTGGAATGAACTGAAACCAAGATTGTGAGCCAGGCCCCTCAAACTTTAAGTCATCCCTAACCTTGCACAGTCATGGACACAAATTTATATTATTGCATTACGTCTTCACAAAGAAGTGGAACGTGGAATGACGGGCAGGACTATGTTTTCATTCCATTTTCACTTCCCGTTGTCGAGGTCATGTGTCTGCATACTTTTGTCCATATAATCGTCAGCAATACAGTAATCCCTCGTTTATCGCGGGGTTACGTTCCAAAAAGAACCAGTGAGAGGTGAAATCAGTGAAATAGTGAGCTTTATTTTTCACAGTTATGAAACAATACTGAACTATGTATACAATGAAACCCAAGACCAAAACCTGTTTTGAGGCCCAAGCACAAACCCCCCCCCCCCCCCCCCCCAAACGTTTTCAACAAATAACTATTATAGTTTTTGGACGTACTGTAAAATAATAGTCCTCAGGTGCCTTTGCCAGTGCTGGCAAGTTTCGTCGACATTGTGGGGTATGTATGTACAAAGACGAGGTGCGGAGACTGTTTACGTTGGTCAGTGTCTTAGCCAATCAGGATGCAGAACGCAGTTCACTGTTTAAAAGCATTAAAAAAACTGCACAAAAAAAATCCGTGAACTGCGTTAGAGCGAGGGATTACTGTATACAGTTCTGGAAAAAAATGAAGAGACCAATTAATCATTTGTAGTATTTTGAACACTTTTCAATTTCTGCAAATACCGTATTGGCCCGAATATAAGACGGCCCTGATTATAAGACGACCCCCTCTTTTTCAAGACTCAAGTTTGAAAAAAGACTTTTTGAACACCAAATTAATTTTTATATAGAAAATAATTACAGCACATCTGAAACAAATGATTTTAACAATATATTTGAGGGAAAAAGCATGTTAATTTGCCTCATTCAAAAATTAATATCTGAACATTTAAATATGTAAACTAAAGTACAATCACATTCGTAAATGAATGGCTTCTGGTTTTTGAAATGTAAATTACATCATAACTTCTCCTCAGCTACCGGTTAACCTGCCCGATCTTTGACCCACTTTTCTCCAGATTGTCGCTACATTTCTCCATTTTCTTTTATCGCTTGTATTATTTTCTTCTCTTTTCTATCTTACCGCTATTTTTTATTTTTCTTCTTCGTGCTACCGCTATTTTTATTTTTCGTGACAGGGGTTCACTTTGGCCTGGGGAGTCAAGTTCAGCATTCGCTTCAATGATATCTAGCGTCATGAATGGGTATAATGTCTAGACCCCGAATATAAGACGACCCCCACTTTTTCAGTCTTATTTCAATGCAAAAATCACCGTCTTATATTTGGGCCAATACGGTAGTTGCTCTAAATAAAAGTACAGTATTTGTGTTTGATATTTGGTATGTGCAACTATAAAACAAAACCAAAATGTTGTTTTTTTCCCCCCCAGTCATATACCTTCAATTATCAGAAAAATCATTAATTTTGCTGCGGTCTCTTATTTGTCAGACCTGCAGGGTAGATATCATATGGCTTAAATAGAGGAACATTGAAGAACTTATGAAGTTATGAATTGGCTGAAGTTTGACAGTCCAGACAGCAGCTATTTCCCCAGCTGTCTATCGCCTTCTTTTTCATCCTCAAGCTGATGTGTTTTGCAGCATTTTTGGCGCATCTCACAGAGAACTCAAGTTGGCATCGGCACCCGCACTCGCCGCACCGTGCCAACGTTTCTGCTCCTGCTGACCGAAGGACACACACACACATTCACACACAGTCCTCATGGCTACAGATGTAGCCTCGACCAGCTCATCTCCACCAGGTGTTGCTTTATAGCCGTGTCACTTTGAGCCTGACTCCATCTGCCACACTCAGCCGGCAAAAAAAAAAAAAAAAAATGCTTTCTACTCTCTTTGAGCACAGTCATGTAGAAGAAAAACAGTGGATGTAGTCCTTGTCTGTCATTTTTTTTTTTTAATATCTCTTTATTATAGCTATGCCTCTCCTTATATTTAAGCTTTATGTCATTTTATAACTTTCAAAATCCCACAGTTTTTATTGTAATATAATTGATGTTATGATCTCCAGTGAAAAAAATGGTGTGTTGACTCAATTTTATTTTTTCAAGCGGCT